>RSEF01000002.1:32652537-32670140 GCA_003993805.1 Himantopus leucocephalus
CGTTCCAGCAGCGGCGGGGAGCCGGGGAGCGGCGGGCCTGGGGCGGGAGCCGGGCCGAACGCGGCCTTGTGGCTGCGAGGCCCGGGCGGAGCCATGCGGGGGTTCGCGGCGGGGGTTCGTGGGCCTCGGCGGGGCCTGGGCAGGTCCGCGGCGGGGCCTTGCTTACCCCGGGGCGGCTGCCCGCTACACTCCGCGCCGAGACACCCCTCCCTGCCCGCCGGCTGGGCGGGTGCGGGGGCCCGTCCGGGGCAGCCCGGCAGCGGCGGAGCTCGCCGGGCCTTGGGCTGCGTCTGCCGGCTGGAAACTTCGCCATGTTTGCGAGAGCGGCTGCCGTTCCGGCTTGGCGGGCGAGGAGACCTGTAAATTTCAGGGAGGTTCTTGACTCCGGTATTTTTGGCAGCGCCGGCCTTACCGCGTGGGCTGTGTCTGAGAGGTGGGTCTCTGAAGGGGTGGTGAAAGGCAGCGCCGGAGCTGCCTACCTGCGCTGAGCAAGTTTGCGGCTGCTAAGTCATTGCCTTACCCTGCTGAATCCTCTGTTTTGGAGGAGCTTGTGATGTTCGTGATTAAGACACAGCTGACAGGGCAGAAGATGGTTGCCATTCAAAATCTTTTGCTGTTTTGAAAAAGAAGTAGGTTTGTAGCCTCAAGTCTATATATTTGCATATAAGGGGTAGGAATGCCACCCTAACTCTTTGGAGAAGTATAGCAACCTACTTCAACTCTATAAAGTTTCACTGAGATAATAAACAAATTGTTTTTTCCCCAAGTCTTGTGTGTAACTCCGGATGTGGTGTCTCTGTGTGCCTGGGACTCGGGGTTGTGTCTACGTACTATCATGCTGCAGTGTGATAGCAAGCTGAAGGGTGTAGTCTTAAACAAAAGCCGCTTATCACAACATTTTTTAATTTATCAAACACTTCCTAGCAGACTGTGAATTCAGGAGAACTCCAGACAAGTCCAAGGAGACTGGAGTATGTACATCAGTTACAAGGGAGAGACTGAGTCAAAGCACAGCTGTTAAGGAAGTAGGGTTTGTGATTTTTGTGACAGTATAGAGGCTGATACATGTGAAGATGATATATTTTCAGAACTACTATTCAGCATATAAGTGCTGGGTAAAAGAACGAAATGTTCTTGCGTTTTGGTCAGCTGTAATTGGGGAAGCATGTTAGAGGAACGCATTTCACTTGAAGGCGGTTGTCTCTTTTCTCATTTGTGAACTGAGACTTGTCTCCCCTCAGTCTCTGGCAGTAGAGCAACAGTATTAAATTCGAATTATAGCTCAGGTACAGTTGGCTTTGGAGGATATATCTGCATTAGTATTTTCATTCAAATAAAGGGTGTGCTCTTGAAATGAGTTCCCAGTTGTCCTTGCTTGCTGCGCTTCACGGTTCACGTTACAGTGTGATCTGGGAGCGCGTGAACTCTCTTCCTTTTGAAAGAAGCTAAAACTAGAAGGTACACTTCATTTATGAGTGGGTGTTGTCAGTCTAGACAAGCTAGTATGAAATAAACATGCAAAAACATGTATAGTGTGGTTGTTGGATCCTCCATAACTGTTTATTCCTACAGAGTTGCTGCTTGTTCTGTATTTAGTTGTTAATGTAGACATAGCCTGGGCCTACCATCAGTCGAGCAGGTAAGTTGAATATAGTTGTAGCACACCGCCACCAGGGATTGATCCCTAAGCTTTCAGACCTGTGTCTGTGACAGCTATTGCCTAAGCTGCAAGACTCAAGTTTCATAGCTTAAAGGCTGTACGTCAGCTGCAAGGAGAACAGTAAGCAAAAACCCCATGTGGAATAATCGTCAACACTGTCAACAGCTTGTTTCACAAATTTTTTTCAATAGCTCAATAGTTTTACTTTTCAATTCAACAATTTCCATTACTGAATAGCTCCCAAACTTAGAACACTTTAAAAGTGCAGTAGCAGCATAAAGATAAATACTTTTCCTTCTTGTAAGGATTTAGTGACTTAAATGAATAAAATAATGTTGTGTATTTGCTGAAACAGTAACTGGGACTTGTTGGCATTTGTCTTTTCCCCTCCTACATTCACCTAGCCTTTGTGGCAATATAATAAATTATTGTTGTGCTCATGTTACCATCACTGTATTTAAGATCTTTGTGTTCTGAGTGGTTGGTTTAAAATATTCTGACTTGTTTTACTCTATCTTCCTCTTAGGGCTTCCTTTTTCAGTGACCAGCATGATAATTACTAGCAGCTGCTTTAAAAATGCCACTTACAATGGAAAAACTGAAGTTTTGCATACTCTTTTAAAATCATTCTGTTCCCCAAGACACTGGTGAATTGAGTGGCTGGTGTCTCTGTGTATTAAGTAGCTAAAATGGGTTATGGGGATAAGCTGGACAACCGATTGCCACTGCTGTACGGATTTATTCTTTTAACTTTGAGTTTGTTTTCCATGTGTTGCAAATTAGGAAGGTTTCCACTTGCATCACTTCATTACAGCCTTTAGTTTCAAGTGTTTTGTGTTTCAAGGTAGTTTCAGTATCATGGCTGAAAAACTACAGTAAAATTTGCATAGATAGCAAAAATGCTTTTGTGATTAATGCATTTATAAAGGCTTGTTTAAAAAAAAAAAGTTACATATTGCCCGCAGCTATGCTAAAGTAGCTCCCACTTTTTTCCTTGACTTTCCTGTGAATTGATCCTCTTCTGGGTTAAAGAGAATCATCAGTTTAAACACCTGGAGATTTGTATTACTTTTCAAGTCTTAACGGAGAGCAACAGGAGTCTTGTTGGAGTAATGACCATAGACTAATAGTTACCCAATGTGGAGGAATAAATGCAAGCCATGTTTGAATCATTCTCCCTGAAAACTTTCTTCTTTTATTTTAGACATGGGAAAATCACTTTCTCACCTGCCTATGCATACATGCAAGGAAGATGGCTATGATGGAGGCACGGTGTCTGATAATATGAGGAATGGGTTAGTTCACTCGGAGTCGCACAATGAAGATAGCAGATGTGGAGATGTATCGCAGTTTCCTTATGTGGAATTTACAGGAAGAGACAGTGTCACCTGCCCGACTTGCCAGGGAACAGGAAGAATTCCACGAGGTAAGTTTTCTTTATTTCTTTTTTTAACCTATAAATTTACCTCATAACCAGTTGTAACTATAATAATCCATAACAAATAGCTCTCCTAGTCAAGATGAAGTTTTTTTCATCTGTTTGACTTTTTAGCAGTAAGCCTTTTGTTGTGATTACACTGGATGGATGAAACAAATTGAGTCAGCTTTGGCTGTTAACTGTTGGGTCTTCTCCTGTCTGTACGATGCCAGTGTTCCTTGTTTCTTAGCTTTAAATTCACACATAACCTTATCTCTTGCAAGTTGAATTTGCAAACCTTTATTTTTGTGACATTTTACTGCATCTTTTTTTAGCTACCTATTTTAAACTATTTGAATCAATATATAACTTTGTGAAAATAGCTGCAAATACAGAGAGTGAAATATCTCTATTTCTCTATTTCTATCTCTGTCTCTCCTATATGATAAGCCACCTGAATAGCTATTTAGAAACAGACCTCTGAGAGGAGAACACAGGATACCTGAAACTGGGCAAAAGGGGAGAGTGGCAAATGGCAGTGTGCCAAGGCACAGCCTTCTGCTTCAGCTGCAAGATCTTCCCTTTGACGGTGGGGAGAAACTGATGAGAAGGTTTCATGTTTGGAACTGCTTTGCTCTTGCCAGAACTCTTACCCAAAATGGATTATTGGGTATAAAAGCTCTCAGAACTGATTTTGACCAGCAGCTTGGGGAAAATTGTGCCTTATTTTCCTTGTACATGTGCTTCAGTCAGATTAGGTTCTGGTATAGTTCACAAATACTTCTGTCTCGCTTGTGAATAAGTGACAGGGCGCACAGGATATTTAAATGGTTGCAAATATCAGATTCGTGTATTAGCTGTTAAACTTTGTACTACCTTTGAGTACCTCTGAATTCAGCAAATCTGGAGTGTGGAAAAGCTATGCAACTAAAAATTATTTTAACCGAAAGACTATAGAGAAGGAAGTTTGTTCTGTTAGCTTGCTCACTTGAAATACTTGATAATATCAGTGGCAAGTTTTACTCAAAATAGTGCTAGCTAAAATCCGGTAATAGCGTGATTCCTATGTTCAAAAGCTTAGTTCTTTGACTATAGGATTCTTGGATGTAATACTTAGACAAATGTGAGTTAATTAGTTTATTAAATGTTGTGTAGTAACTATTAAAAATACATGTTGTCCATACATTCTAATGAAATAATCTGATTAAAGCTAGAACTTCACATGAGTTACTAGAACAAATAGGTCTATCTTTTAATTTTTCTTCAGTACTTTAGAAAAAAAAATCATGTTTGGGGTTTGTGGAGGGGAGAGGGGGAGAATTAAGTGTTCCTAGAATAACTGCATGACTAGTAGGGAAGACTGTAACACGTGATATGATGGCTAAACTGTATAATAAACACATGAAAATGTGCTTTGTTACTTGGACAGCTTTAGCTTTTCAGTGTGATTAAGTATGAAAGTAGGACTGCTGTTTTGTTCAAAGATTGAAAATGTTTCATCAAAGTTGAGATGAAAATCTGTTTCAAATTGGTAGAGGTTTTTTAGAAGGTTGATGGTATATCTTACTACCTGCTTAGTTAGCACGCTTTGCTCAGCTTAAGGGTTCAGCATGGAATCGCTTCGAAGTGGTTGATTAGCTAGGTGATAATGCTGGTCAAATTCAGCATTTGATTTAAAAAAAAATGCAAATCTGACTTGGTCTTGAGGCCTCTCTATTCTCATACGGATGAATCTCAATTCCATTTTCTTTTATAGCAAAAGCTATAAAGGCAGATGTAGTCTGTGTGTTTTCAACAGCTCATCTGTGCTTGTGTCTTTCATTTCTACTGTTAAGATATCCCTCTTTTAAAAATGCTGTCTAATGAAGTAACTTGTTGTTTGGAAAAATTCCAGTAAATACTTTCTTGGCTTCCAGGGTGCTGCAGCTCAGTCCCGTGAAAAATGGTTGTATATACCAGTGATTTCCAGAATGCAGTGTATGTATAACTTGTGTTGCCAAAGCCACCCAAATTGATACATGTATCAGTTTTTAAACAAACCTGACTTCTGCTTTTAAGAAAAGTACACATAGATCCTTCTGGATCAGTTCTTACTGCCTGAGCTTCTGAGTGCTTTTTTTCCTATGACTTTATATGGTCTGGCATAGAGAGCTGGAAGCTGTTATGTACCTCCATTTCTCTCGAGAAAATGGTGCCAGAGGCATGCCTCCTCCTGTGCATGTATGCAGCACAGAGGAAGAACTTCTTGCTGTTTTGGTCTTTGTGAGCTTGCTGTTTTTCCCTCTTGGTGTTGTGTAAGTTGTGCTCGATTTCAGAAGGTGACATAAGCTACAGCAGTGTTCTACTTGGGTCATTATCTGGAATTTAAAAGTTTATCTTTAGTGTTTATTCTTTGGTGCCATTAAGTTATAACAGGCAGTCTTTGTTTGAAGTAGCTGCAACAATACTTATTCTTTGTTTGTTTAAATTCTGAAAGGGTGTTTTTGTTTCCAGGGCAGGAAAATCAGCTGGTAGCATTAATTCCATACAGTGATCAGAGACTGAGGCCAAGAAGAACGTAAGTTAATAGTTGTGATACATGAATCTACAGTTAATTCTTCTCTTCCGGTTAAAATTCAGCAATTTAAAGGAGATAGTGTTAAGAAGAATCAAACAAAAATCACTGGAATGTTTTCTTGCATTCAGTATTGAAAGAACCCTGCTCATGAGTAATATCAGCCTTAACCTCTAAGTCTTGGATTTACTTATTAATAGATGTGCATACTCCCATCACAGTATGTCTTACGAAGCTAAGTAATACTGTACGAGCTCTTCATGTGGATATTTATTTGAGTATCTACAGTAATTACGCAAGTATTTGTCAGTCTCTAGCATCTTAATTGATCTAAGCAGATACATCTCTAGTGTTAAAGTCTGAGTAAAGTGGTAACTTATTTGGGCCACTACTACAAAATAGTAACCTAGAGATTCATCTGTAAAGCTCTGAGCAGCTAGCAAAATCAAAAAATTGATCATTCTAATGTAGCTTTTTTTTTTTCTTGGAACTACTTAAAGGTTTAATTGCAGTGCTCAGGGATTCTTGTTCTGACACTTTTTGTTGGTTTTCTTTCCTTAATGTTTGGATGTTTCTGTAGTAAACAGAAATGAATGTCAGGGGAAAAAAGTACAGTAAGTTCATGTAATACTATCCTGGATTGTATATCTGATGTAATAGTAGTAAAAATTTGAAACACATTACTTTAGTGTTCTAATTTTGAGAAAATTTGACCTGCAATAGAGCCTTTTATTTATGTTTTTTTTATTATCGTACATATACCCCGCCCTTTTATATTAGGTTAATTGTGAATTTTCTGTTCCTTAGCAGGAATCTAACACTTCACCTGAAAGTCTCTTATGACAAAGAATCTTGTAAGAGCTTTATTCTTTCTAGGTGTGTTTTGCAAGAGTCCTGTAGAATGACAAAAGTTCTGCTATAAATAAATTTTAAGAGGAAGTACTTATGTTTCAAAGCACATAAATATTTACCTCTTCCATTTTCCTCTTTAAGTTACAAATGTTGGGATAACCACATGTTTTGAAACTTGATTTCTGGTGTATATACAAGAGTAACGTCTCTGAGACATAAATGTGAAGTACAGCGTAGTTGGGTCTCTTTTTCCCCTCTGGAAGCTAGATAGACTGAACTAGTCATATTGACTAGTCATGCTCCTTATCACTTAAAAGAAAATAACGTGCCGCTATTGTTTAATGTCCTTTTGACTCTGAAATGTGTTCTTTTTTTCTCCAGAAAGCTCTACGTGACTGCTTCTGTAATTGTATGTTTACTACTTTCTGGGCTGGCTGTATTCTTCTTGTTTCCTCGCTCAATCGACGTTGAATACATTGGTGTGAAATCAGTATATGTCACTTACGAACAGGGTAGACGTATAATATATCTAAATATTACGGTAAGTCTAGCTATCTGTTTGGATGTTTGTAATGGATAAATGCAACAAGAGATACTACTGTGACAGTTTAATATGCATAGAAATTGTGCCTACCTGGTAAACTTAGTTAGTGCCTGGAGAAATACAAGCAGATACGATGACCAGTTTGAAAAATGTACTTGGACCTGCTGTAGCTGGTTCCTCTATAGCTAATTGAGGTGTAGTTACAAGCTGCCATTGGGTCTTCTGTTTTCATGGGACCAGTGACTTTGAAGTTCTCTGCATTATTTTTTGAATAGGAATGAAATGCAGTGTGTGTATGTAGGAATGTTGTTATATGCTGTCCTGGTGTTAGGCATCTGTCAAAATTGGTTTTGAGGAAAAGTGATTTCTTAGCTACCTTAAAGCGTGAAGGAGTTCTTTTCACATGCTTCTTGGTAATGTAGTCAATACAGGATTGCATAAAGACTTTTGGTAGAGTTCCTCATTTTAAATAAAGCAAAGCAGCTGTGGGAGAAAAGGGTCCTGTGATAGCTAAATTTCCTGGAAGGAATAATTGAGGATAGAAGAAATGTGGTATTTGCAGTGGAGGGTGGTCACCAGGGAAGTTGTACAGAAGTTTGTGCTGCTCAATATATTCACAAAAAAAACTGAGAAGGGAGTTAAGTGATGGTCCCTGACACCTGTCCCCGCTAGTCCTAGAAGACAGGAAAATATACTTGCATAATTTCAGGTATTACTGTCTCAGGCACAGATTTTAAAATGCATGCTCATCAACATACACAGAATGGAGAGCTGTTACTGTTTTGTGGTTGGGTTTGTGTTTTTTTTCAGAACACACTAAATATAACGAACAACAACTATTACTCTGTTGAAGTGGCAAATATCACAGCCCAAGTTCAGTTTTCAAAAACAGTTATTGGCAAAGCACGGCTGAACAACATCACCAACATTGGTCCTCTGGATATGAAACAGGTAAATAGGATAGGCTTTCAAAGTTGAATACATGTTAATCTTCATATATAAATCTACTCATCTGTGTTTTCACTGTGTTACTTTTTTTTTAGATTGACTATATGGTGCCCACAGTCATACAAGATGAAATGAGCTACATGTTGTAAGTGTACTCACCTCTAAATATCACATGGGTCTTACTAAAAATTACAGTGGTGCTAAAAATGACTTTTTTCAAAGTCAGCAGACATGTACTTGCAGAGATGTTGTGGCATTTTCTTTGCATGAGTTTAAAGTACTGAAAAATAGTTAAACCACGGTTGTTTCAAGAGTTTCATATAGTGGCTTGTTGTACCTGGCTCTCAGCGCTTTGAATGGTATCTCTGTCCCAGTGTTCCATTCCTTGGCAATAGCTAGGACCTGCTGCTTTGGGGGGTGAAAGTGCAGGTTTGTTCCCCTAACAAGTTCTCTAGTAACTTTCCCACAGATTTCTCTGGCAGTAGAGGGTATTTAATTCTATACAAATTAGAGGCTAGTTTGTATTTCTTTTTTTCAGACCAATGGTAAGCAATGTCTGCAGCCTGTCCGTTAAGCAGTCTTATTCATAGCTTCTGAAGCTTCATTTGACCAACAGACTCTTAGCTCAGTATATCTCGGTAACAAAACCAAATGTTAGTTCTTTTACACTGAAACGCAGACTGAGCAGAAGAGTTAACTATTGAGACTTCAGGGCTGTGTGCAGTTCAGTGGGTCCCAGCCCCTTTGGGGTGGGAGAGAACCATATAGCTTGGAAGCATTGGGATAAATTGAAATAGGTATGAAATAGCAAACTGGGCACTAACTTTTAATAATCAGAAGGCGTTATACTTCTGTCGTGTCTTAAACGCATGTGAGTTAGGTTTATGTAAACACTGAATCCTGTGAATCTGCTCACCTTTTGGATACATGAGGAATAAATACATTTGGCCTTCACAGAACTCATGCTAATACCTACCTAGTTGTGCTTTTGGTACAGTAATGCATTGAAACTTCTTTCACGGTCAGCACTGTGGCCTTAATTTCAGTAATGCTGTTGAGAGTCTGTTCCCAACGATAGCCGCAACTTTTAACTGCGAGCTAACCGTAGAAAAACCTAGATCACTTGTGTAGAGAGGTAGGAACAGGTAGAAGCTGCTCTGCCTGTGGCCTGAACTGTATGGATTTCAGTCTCTTCTGCTTGATAACTGCAGCCTTGGCAATAGTGTGGAATGCCCGCTGATCCAGCTCGGAGGTAGATTGGAGCAGAGGCAGAGACACTATCGTGTGTCAGTGCCAGTAGTCTGTAATGTGGACTTGTCCTCCTTCTGGACAGCAGGTGTCTGTGAAAGTTATTGGAAAAGCAGACTAATACGTGATTTGCATGCCTGTGAAAATATTCCTTGCTTCAGCACAGTGACACTACACATGGGTTATAACTGATAATAAGAGACCCATAACTATAGAAGTTTGTGTTAGTTAAGGATCTAAGTTCTTGTACAGGCTGATACAGCAAGGTCCTAGTGCTTGTGAGTAGCACTCGCTAGCTTTGTTGTGATGTGTTTAAAATGTCTGAAATGGAATTTTAGCCACACACAAAACTATAGCTGTTCGTTTTCTCTAGATTTTCTGTATGTTACAGAGTTGGTATTAGATGACCTCCCTGACCTGTTGACAGTTATTGTTGATGATGGGTTTTTGCTCTTTTACTGTATTGTGGCTCTTGAAAGCCTGGGTTTGCTGTATGGAGCAACCCTGGAGACAGCAAGTGAGCTCCCTTAGTTTGAATGCCCAGCCAACGTGGGCGTTTTGTATTTGTTACTGTGTTTGGGTTTTTTCTCCACACAGAAATATTTAACTTTCCAGTGAAAGCCCTGGCATAATCTTTGTAATACAGATAATATTGTGGGTTATAGCACTGGGGGCTGTACAGGGGATCACACTTCAGTGTTTCGCCAGCTAGTCAATTTAGGTCCTGTGTTAGCCATAACTAGCTAGTTGTTTGCATCCTGGAAAGCCCTGTAAAATCAGCTTAGGTTGAATACAGGAGATCTTAGAGACCTGAAGTGTCTGCATATAATCATCTGGATTCAGCAGACCTGTATGATGAAATTGGCATCATACAGGGCTTTTCCATCCATTTATTTTAGAGAGCTGGCTCAATGTGGAGTTAACCTTCCATGTAGTTTCCTAGCTACAGTTTTGTGGTATGTTTGGTTTTTTGTGGGATTTTTTTTTTGGTTGGTTGGTTTATGTGTTTGTTTTCTTAAAACTGTTTTATTTACAGAAAAGCTGGACTTAAAAAAACAGTATGTTAGTGTTGTACCTCTCTGCTTCTCAGTCAGTATATGCTGTTGCATATGAGGTGGCTTTATAACATGTTAAGGTTTTCTATATTTTGCATTAGAAAACTACAGTAACTGAGAATATCTGGCATTGTGGTGTAACTAAATCCTGTTTTAAGCCTAGCAGGAAAAAAATCAATATATTTGTCATTACTATAGATACCAATATAACACAACTTTTAATACTGAACTGTTTTATTTGTAATTTCATATAATTTGGATCACCTGTGTTCATTTGCTATTTAATACTTCATCATATGTTTGTTGGTGCTGGGGAAAAGAATGACCATGGCATGCAAATATTGTGGGTGGCTGTCATGCAGCCTTGTTGCACTGATGACATGCCTTTCATTCCAGAGCTGATAAATTTGTGACCAAAAGCAATTGTTCTAAGTAGGAGGGGAAAAAAGTATACACTTACATAGTGCTCTGTAGAACTGGTATGTAGGTGCCCATCAGAAAATAGTCTAAAAAGGTATCTTGCAAGAAAACAGTAATGCTGACGATAGCTTCAGCATCTCTGCAGATTGGTTAAAGGTCACTTTGCATAATACAGAAGTGGATGAGTGCAAGAAAAAAAGGGACTTTCCTAAGTTCTTGTTATTTTTTGAGCAAGGATAACAAACCCTCAAGACCTTTTTTTGATAGAAATTGCTGTTTTTACATGAAAAGATGCTGAAGTTGGCATAACATTGATCTTTTGTAAATTTTACTTTTTGTATATAAATTTGATAACATGAAGTGAAATTGCAGCAAATTATTTCTATATCCCTTGACAGTAAAAGTCTTTATCAGTGACAAAGTGGTATTGACATGCTTTAATGTAGTTGTTCAGGTTAACTTTGGTTAGCTTCTGAAAGATGGAGTGATGACAGTCACACAGGACACTTTTGTTGGCAAACATTACATGTAAGCAAGCATATGTGAATATAGTCCATGTGAAAGCGACACTAAGTATGTATAAATGTAGACCTAGGTGAGTTTACAGTCACAGGCAGTGTTTTTGAAGAAGTATTTTAGTTGCCATTGCGAGCCTACAGTCTCTATATACACAGATAGCAGAATTTCCAGTTGAAGCCACAATTCTTGCTTTTTAGATGATTACCTGTAAAAGCTTGATGCAAATCTAATGGTTGTTTTTCTTTTTTGCAGTGACTTCTGTACTTTAGAATCTATCAAAGTGCATAACATAGTAGTGATGATGCAGTAAGTATGGAAACATCTGTTTGTTGGAAACAACTTTAGAAGCCATGTAATTCTCATTGAAATATTACTTAGCAATACTTAATCCTGGAGTCAACTTGCTTTCTAGTGTAGTAGCTTCATAGTTCTTGAAACTGAACTGTATCTTTCAACGGGTTCTGGTAGCGTAAAGACACTTGAATAGGCAGAACTGTTATTACTGTATCTGCTCTGCAGTTGGGCTGTAGCCATGGAGCTACTAAGGTCTCAAATACTTAGAAATGAGTTTGTGTGTCAGCCACTGTTCAAAAGTTGCTGAGATCTTTGTGATCTTGAAGTGGTTACAGGCTCCTGGTGCTCTGCCAGAGTCTGCATTTCATGACTGATTGCATAAATAGCAATGGCGGGTGGGAGGCAAGGGAGCTGTAGCTTCTCTAATCATCATTTGCTTTCTACTTGCAAAGCAAGGTATTAATGAGTAAACCTCAGCTTTACCATTTTCGTTAGGAAAAAGTCTGTGCTCAGGAAAGAAAATGTCTTTGAAAATCTGTCATAGTAAACTAGTATTGTTTTAACTTTATTTAAAACTGTCGTCTTAATAATATTACGTATTTTGTTCCAAAACTTTTTCCTTACAAACCCTAGTAACATAGAAACACTGATCTTTAGAATTGGGAACTTAAGTCCCTTGCAAAACAAATATCTTTTCTGTTTTGTCTTTTTAAGAGTGACAGTGACAACCTCTTACTTTGGCCACTCTGAGCAAATATCCCAGGAGAGATACCAGTATGTGGACTGTGGAGGAAACACAACCTACCAGCTGGGCCAGTCAGAATATTTAAATGTACTTCAGCCTCCGCAATAAAAGCACCAGTTGGTTAGTGTGGAGTGACTGCTGTTGATGCTTGCAGAGATCCTTTGAATAGGACTGGTACTACATGAAGGGGAGAGTATGTGCACGTAAAGCATAACGAACATGGTAACCTGTTCACTGTAGATGCAAGGAGGGAAAAGGTGCAAAATGTATATAGATGCACTTGTTAAATATCGTGTTTTCCCCCTTCTGTTTGCTTTTTATTACTGTAAGCACTTCTGTCAAGTTGTGTGGTGGGAGGGAGAGGGGGAATATCAGATTCTTGAACCGAATTGGGACCTTTCCTTACAGTGTGGTACATCAACTTAGAGTTACTGTGTGTATGTCTGTGTTTAGGTGAAACGTGTCACTAATGAGCATTTTAGGAAAATTGATACTCGTAAACTTTTAAGTTTATACTTCAGTTCTTGGTATTTGACTATTGAAACTGGCAGTATTACTACTGAAGGAACAAGATTACTTTGAGGTATCTGGGTGTGAAACTTATATTAGTAAACCAGTGGCGATAGTTCTTTATTTTGGGACTCTAATTTTCATTTGTTATACATGATTAGAGGTGACGTGCAGTCTGTGAAAGCCAGGAAAGCTCTCTTGGATGACACTATACTTGAATGTGCAGTTTCTAGAATCTGGCATCTTTTCTTTCATATTCCCTCCTGCTACCTCTGGGATGTTATAAGGAGAATGTGTGTCATTAGATTTAAAGTTGCATTTAAAAAAAGAAAAAAACCCACAAAAACGAAGCCCCAGAATCATTACTGACAAAGGAAAAATTCAGATGGTAGAAGATGAATGGGTAAAAACTTTGATGCTGTCATTCTATTTTGTTTTAGTACTAACTTTTAAGTACAGCTATTAAAATCAAGATTGTGCAGTTTGAACTAGGTGGGAAACTGAGCATGGGTTTGGGCAGCTTGATGTAAATTTTTATTGTTTTAATATACCGTGTATCTAAACTACTTGTAAGTGTTAATATGTTTGTGTGTGTATTTAGTGTGCGGGCTCAGTAAGCAGCGCAGTAATTATCTGAATCTCACAGTTCACATCAAAGTTATGTAAGGGAGAATAAAGCAATTCTTTCTGTAAGAGTAAATGCTGATGTAATCATGAGACTGACTTACAACAAATAGTTTCAGTAGGATAGTTTGCACAGTGAGAATTTCTGGGGTTATTATCAAACATGGTGACTATAGATTTGGTGTCCAAAGTTGCTTGACTTCTGAAGGCTGACTGTTCTAAAGGTTAGGTAAAAAAATTTTAACTAGATCACGATTGTTTTATTTCTGAATTAGATAAAATGCAGCTGTAAGAAGATACTATTGAGACTGTTGCATTGTAATGAGTAATATATTTTTTTAAAACAGATGTTGCGGTTTTTATGCTGCCCATCTCCTGAAAATAAGCTATATAAAATGAATTAGCAATAAACACTATGGAAAAAGGCTGCTGAATAACTTCTTGCAACTAACAATCTCTTGTGCTCCAGCACTTCAGTGAAGATACATGTCTAAATTGCTCTTTTCTTTACCGGCCTCTCTTAGGTGGACCTAATTGGGTGGGTGGCGGAAAGAATATTGATTATGTAAGACTGATTTAAAAGAAATGAAGTAACCATACAACACCACACACACACACACACCCCCACACCCCACATCCCTGTTTGAATTGCTATAAGCACTTAGTCTGAACATCTGTGAAAAATTTTGGAACCTAAACTGTCAGTTTCATATAGTTGTTGATAAAATGAAGATGTCAGCTTTTGGCTTTGGAGAACTTCTGGTACTGGACTGGTCAATTCTGATGACTTACTGTAGTTTTGTTCTGAAAATTCTTGAATCTGGGCACTTAAAAGTAAACATTCTTTATTACAGCTTACAGTCATAAGGGAAACTAGTTCACAATTGACTAATCTTCCTAGGGTATAGATGAGGTTCAGTCCTGTGGCTGATAGTCTGAAAAGATACAGGTAATAACTAAAGACCAAGATAGAGGGAGCTGGCTGGAAGCAGAGGGGTAAACTCTTCTGTTACCTGTTGTGGAAAGATTTGTTTATATTGGAGAGTAGTGAGAGAATTCTTGTTTTAATCATGTCAGATTTGAAGATATCAGCAAGTGATATGGATTATTTTTCTTCTAGGCCTGAGTATTTACACCCAGAGTGCTGGGTTATTTTGTTTGGGGTTTGTTGATTTTTGGGTTGGGTGGTTGGGTTTTTTTTAAGTAGAAAAAGAAGAAAACAGCTCTAGGCAGCTATTTATATTAATTTAAAACAAATTTTTCTTGAAAGTATAAAAGGCAATCTAAAATAACTGGAATGGCACAATGATAAAATTATTTGGTGACAGTAGTGAATGCTGCTTGAATAAGCATGGTGGGGGGAGGCTACACTGTTACACAGTGTCGAGACTCAAACTGACCTTTGAAAGTTTGGCAGACATGCTGAGTAAAATACATACTTAAATCTGTGGATCTTACATTGCATGAAATACTTGGTATTGGCTAATTTAAAATAAAAAATTAGGAGTGAAATAATTCTTCCCATGTATGTGGTGGAAGGGGGAAAATACAACTCCTAATGTCTGTCATCTGGGATATCTAATGGATGTAAACTTTAACACTGTCAATTTGTAGTAGACTTACCTGAATGACCAGGAGTTCTCATCTTAAAAAATAAAGGGTGGTATAAAGATCCTGTTGATGAAGCCTCAAATTAAGTCAGTTACAGGAGAATCAAAGGCTTAAGGTTCCACATGTGCTAGTATGTCTTTGCAAAACTGTCAGCATATTACAAACCAAACAAGGCAAGTATTTGAATTTAACTACTGATTTTAAGGTAACAGCTCATCAGACAAACAGGTTGACATCTGTTTGAATACTTAACTTAGACTTGATTTCTGTGGCAGAGCTTGGAAACACGATAAAGGAGCAAGGGAAGTCAGTGTTAACTTGTATAACTTTGTAAACAAGCTATGAGAATATATCCAAGTGACAGACCTGTAATTATTTCACTTTTATCTTTATCTTGATTTTAAAATGAAAAACACGAGCCTTTCAGTTCACTGTAAATCAGTAAGTACAAATTCTCTCCAGAAGGTCAGCTTGAAGAATTGTAATACTTTTCTGGTTTGTTTTCCTGTCTGTAAGATGGTTTGTGAAGGACATCTGAAGTGATTTCACTTGTAACTTTCCCATAGTCTTCAAACACATACATAGTGGCATTGTAGTGTTGTGTTTTGAGGGATTTATTTCTAGTATAATTCTTTTCACTTGAATTCTTTGTAGCAATTCCTGTACCAAAACCTGTTGCACTTTAAAATGGAAGCTCTGTTAGTTATCTCTTAAAACAGTGGTCCAAATGCTGTACTGTAATGGCACGATTGAAAAACAAAACTTTATGTATTCTGTATAGAACAACAGTAAAATTTCAAAATTGTAACTTAAGGCAAATTAATATGGAACGCTTAAATGCATAAAAAAGTTAGCTATTTGGCCACTTTGACCTGGAGAACAAAATTATTTATATTTTAAA
This sequence comes from Himantopus leucocephalus, assembly GCA_003993805.1. Classification (NCBI taxonomy): domain Eukaryota; kingdom Metazoa; phylum Chordata; class Aves; order Charadriiformes; family Recurvirostridae; genus Himantopus; species Himantopus leucocephalus. Next base: position 32,668,440 of record RSEF01000002.1, read on the forward strand.
TATGCTTCAATGAATGAATAAAGCCACCAAACAAACTCAAAGATCTAACCATCAAATATCCATTTGGAGAGATTTAAAGGGAAGTGCTTTTACTAAAAGATGTAGTACCTGACACTTTCTCTTGAATTCCTGGTCTGCGATAAGCCTGTAGATGTTCATTCATAATTTGTTTACTCTCATCTTGGTGTTTAGGGGATAGTTGCTTGATTCTTAATCTTTTGTGAAGACAAACAACTTCTTCCTGTGTGGTGTGGCTTTGAAGTTCTTAATGCACTTCTGATACGTGCATGACCATGATATTAACATTGTGGTGTTTATATTTTACAACCTTGTGTTGGCAGACTTAACTACATGCCTTAGTTGACTTTGCTCCAAATTGTCCTTGAAGTTCTGCGAGTGAATAAATTCTTTTGTAGTCGTACATTGCAAACATGACTCTGGGCTTTTTAGTGTGTGGTGTATAAAGCTAACCACTTAAACGCTGAATCTCTAAGTGCTTGGATTGAACTGTTAAGGTCTTTAACCATCTGACTGAAGTGTTGTGCCCTCATGATGGGAAGGATAGTGGTTGGAGTAGTATGCAAAAGATTTCTAAATTCAGAAAATATTAAAAGAAAAAGCGTTATTTCTTATCCAGCATNTTTTCCCTTTTTCTTTTTTTTTTTTTTTTGGTGGTGGTGATGAGGTGGCTAGTTGTGGTTTACTTCTCTTCCCACCCCCCAGATCTGTAGTGGGACATCTGTTCCCTGACAGCATGTTCTGAAATTGGTGACTTGTTTCAAAGTTGGGCAGCTATGTAAAGCTTAACATCAGTTGAACTGGACATCAAGAGTTAAGAGATAAGTAAGACGAGCAGTAGAATACCAGTAATACCTCTGAGAACTAAATTTTTAACTTGCTTGTGTAATAAAATGCCACAACCCTAGTAATGCTACCAGGCTTACTATTACTTCTGAAAGGGAAGGCTAAGTAATGGAAGTGCAGCCAACGTACTTCAATAATGGACCACTGCAACCAGCAAAATGTTTGTTCGTGTTGGCCTTGATCATGCCAAAAAATCTAGAATTTTTTTTTTTTGGCTTTGGGGGGCAAGGAATAAAACCCAAGCCAAAATCCAACCAAAACATGTTGAAAACAATAATTTGGGCATGATAGCTGGGGAATTCTAGTCAGTACCAGAGGGGTAGTTTGTTCTGCTGCCCTACAGATTTTGTCATGTAAACCTGCTTTTCAGCCTGCAGGCAGGCCTGGTGGACAGAACGGTTGTCCGCAAGGAATCGGTACAATTAAAGTGAGTGTTGGGCCCTGCAGCGCAGTGCAAGACTTTGGTGGCAGTAACATACTGATCCTCATACTGTCCCCTTCCACCAACCGTCATAAGGGTCTTACAATCTGGATGCATGTGTCTTTTGGGTACTGAAGCTGCTTTTACTTCATATGGGCAGGGATAGTTAGTGCCGGACATGCAAGTATATTATGGTGCCTGAATATTTTGGGTCTGACTGTCAGTGATTTAGTTCTTTTTTGTTTTGTTTAAGGAAGCAAACTTAACCACTGTTAACATCCACTGTACAGAGTGTGCATATAATAGCTTGAGATATATATAGAAATACTAATGAGTGATAACTATTTTTGTAACTTAAGAATTGTAAACTGTTGTTCTTGTAACTGTGTAGCAAACAACCTATCAAGCATGATAAA
>RSEF01000002.1:32676137-32693614 GCA_003993805.1 Himantopus leucocephalus
TCTCCTGAGCTATTTGAATAATAAATAGTGTTAGCAGTATTACCTTACAGGGTAATCAGTATAGGCTTATCTGACAATGTAATGCACTTATGATGGGCTGCACTAAATACATTCCTGGATCTAACTTACCAATTTTATTTTGGGAAAGTTATCTGGGCAGCCTTTGTATACAACTAATATTGTGATACTGAACCATGAGTGGGTAGGATCTCATGCATTACTACTTCTGGATAATTGCTCAACACCTATAGTCCAGGCGCGTACACTTAACTATTTCCAGCAATCCAGAGTTTCTTTGCCATTATGTCTTCAGGAAAATTGGAATCTAGGTTCGCAGCTGCTATTGTGAGACTGTAGCAGATGTGGCCGCATTGCTAGACACTGTGGCCATGACCTCTGACGAATTGATATAGTGCAGCAGCGCAGGGGGTCTTTTTGGTTGTTTGGGGTTTTTGTTTCCCGAGCCTGATCTGATCATTTGAACTAATTACTGAAGAGACTTACAAATGAATGCACCCAGGTTCCTGGGGTTTGGGTTCCTGAGGGCGAGCACGCCGCAAATAGTGCGGTTGCCTTGCAGCAGCAGCAGTCGCGCCATTAGGATGGGTGATTGATAGCGGCAGGGGTGCGAAGCACGGAGGTGTGCCAGTAACTGCCAGGAGACATAACCTGGGGCTGCACGGAATCTGACCCAAATCTCATCTCAAGTGTCAAGAAGAGCAATTACTTTATTATGGAGGTATATGAGATGATTGGTGACTCAGCCTGTGTGTGTTTGCGTGTGTGTGCACGCCTGCGCACGTGCACACGTTTCCCATGTGGGCTCCTGATCCATTGCGTTTGCAGTCTGCCCTTTAAGCCTGTGAATACTATGCTGAAAACTCACGGTAAGACTTATCGTTAACGTAATACAGTTCAAAAAAGGATGGTTTGGAGTCTCTCATTTGAAGGTAAAATAATACTTCTCACTTTTCTCTGTGACTATTCCTTAGCTGAAGTAAACAAATTCTGCTCTGACAAAAAATCCATTCGAATTGCGTGAGTGTTAAGTAGCGAGGTCATCAGGGGAGTTCGGAGCTGACGTTACAATTGATGACGGTATAGAAGTCACAGAAGATCTTTATTTCTCCTCATCACCACCGGTCATGTAGTGTTGCAACTTTAACTTGAGATCAGTGAGCACATTCACTGATTAACATTGAGTATCCCTGGGGGAAAAAAACCCCAAACACATTAAAAAATGACAATTGAATCCTTGTCTAACTAGCAAAGCATAGTCATAATTCACGAAAGATCTGAACATATGTGTTCATGTAATGTTACTGAAATGTTAAGTTTTTATAAATAAAGTCCTCTCTCAAATGGCAAACTAACTCCCTCAGAGCTGATGTGGTACATTGTGTAGTAATTGCTGTGGTGAATCCTTTTGGAAAACAAAATATCAGTTGTTAAAAAATAAATAATATATATAACATACATATAAACAATATGCCTATATTTATAGATAATATATATTTTTGGATAATATATATTATATATGTTAGTAAAATATATACATACACACAAAATACGTGTGTGTGTATATATATATATCTCCAGTATCCCCACAGAAACTACCAGGAAGGAAGAACAGATGTGTTACCTCTGCTAGTACTTTACACTGAAGTGCTGACTGTTTATTGGGTATATTGATAAAATGGACCAGTTTTTAAATATTCCCTAGAAAGCTAATGAGATTTGCATCTGTGTAGTACTTTCTAAAACGAAGCCATTCATTTAAAAGATGAATGAATAGATGTCTGATCCAACTTCTGGCTTCTGTGCTATATTCTTGGGCAAGAATGTTACTTCTTTCTTAATGGATTTCAATTCTTTACTTCTCCATTTGGCAGGTGGTGATAGGAAACAGTGCAACCTGGAGAAATTAAATTGTGCAAAGGATCACCGCCAATGAACTGACTCAAAAAAAACCAAAATCAAAACCTCAAAAGTAAAACGAGCTCCTGCATAACAGTACTATGTACTACTAACAGTGTCAGAAGGAGGAATTGTAAAGTAAATGTAAAAATCAACTCTACAGCATCGTTTAGCAAAACAACTCATCTCATTCTCAGCTCATCTTTTCAATTTTTTCTTATTTTTTCCCTAGAAAGAAGAATCGTGTAGTAGCTTAGGGTTTTTTTTTCCTCTTACAAATACCTTGGTGTTTTCCTTTGTCAACTTAATCATAAAATTAGAAGTATAAAACAAATTATTTTAGTCATTTTTAAAAACTGAAGGCCCTGCTAATGAAATATTAAATGTTCCATGCATAAGAAAAGAAGTCATTTAAATGCAGCAAAGTGTAGTGTGTAATTAACATAACTGGAGTAGCTGGATAGAAAGATACAGAGCTCTTCCATGGTGGGGTGAAAGGATGGTTTATACCTTGCATCCCTAAATCTATTAAAATGTAATATAAAATAATCAGAATACCAAGGAAGCAGTGTCATATATCTTGAAAACGCATTTTGTTGTGTTCAAAGCTTAAAGCACTCCCAAACTGTTATGATTTTATCTGAAAATTGCTTGATTTTTTTTTAAACTGAGTTCTTCCAAATGCATTAAGTGCTGCTTTATTAGGTCAGTACAAAACTCAAAGTCCAAAACAATTTTCCAGAGACGTATCTGGCTTTTGTCATTGTAATATCTTGATCTTTCTTTTATAGGCTTATTTATCCTTTATTTTTCCTTCTGCAGACATTTACAGATTATGGCTGAAGCGCCTAAGTCTTAGCATTAAATTATCAGTGCTGGCTGAAATTTGGTATTCATGGAATGATTTATATTTTATTTTGAATCAGAAGAAAAATTGGGATTTTTACAGGAAGCAATATTCTGATTAAAATATAATTTGGAAACTTAAACTATGAGGATGTTATCAGGTAATGCATTTTACTCTGCTGGAGGAGCAGGGTCCCACAGGCAGCTTCAGTCCCTGTTGTGGGTTGTGAGCAGGGGATGGAGCTTACAAAGAGACACCAGAGTTTCTATGGAATCTCTTTTGGCACAGCTCAACCCAGGATTCTGGGGACCCAAAAAGCCTTAAATCAAAATGAGAGGCAATTGAATTTGGTAAAGGCTTCAGCGTGAGACCAATCGATATGACCGAAAACCAAAACAAAAAACTATGAGAGTAGACATTAAATCTCTGCGAGGGAAGAGCAATGGTACTGGTACTACTGATGTTCTGACAGCCTTCGCCTGTAGAGTTTGTTTCTCTGCAGTAAGTAAAAATACACTGTAATTTTGACCTCTGATGCATGAAAAAGTGTGTATATGTGTATGTGTACACATATATGAACACACATTCAAGTTGTTAATTGCTGAAAGCCCGTGATAGAAGATATAAACATCGATGGTATCAATGAGTATAAGGGTTATTCTGTTTTTTTGCTGATGAATAGGCTATTAGGCTTTATTATTGCCTTGTTTAAACTATATTTTTGCAGAAATATTATGACATAATGACTGTCTGTGCCTTCTTTGTAACATATTGATGGTCTTGACAGATTTTCAGGAGACGCGTGGGACTCGTCTGTTAACAGTCCCAGGAGGGATGTCATGATGATAAATAATGACTGTATCACTCAGTGTTGTCTCTAGAGCGACGTTCCCTCCGGAACAAGGTGACTGGGGAAAAAATGGCTAATGGCCCAAACTGAATCAACATACAGACTGGAGTTTTCATATGACAATATATCAAACTACAGGCGGGTTCTGTATAGTGATATACATCACCTCTCCTCAGTGTGTTGTTATCCGAATAATTTCCTGATATAGTTTATTCAGCCTTTCCCACTTTCCTCTGACTTTATTCCTGGCTACAAATGGGGCAGCATCCGCTCATAACATGTGTGATGGAAATGTCTGGCTTGTAGGCTGTATCTGAAAGCATATTAAGCAAAACCACAATGATGCCTGGAGGCCATAACCCTGGACATGGCAGGTGGACGATGCTGGAAATACAGTTTGTGGTTTAGCTGTCATTTGAGATGTATTGAAAGTGAATAGTAAAGTTAATGTTTACAAAAGTAACCCGTGTATTTTGTTGGGATATCCAGAACGAAACATTCCATGTGTCCATGTATGAAATGCACCTTACAGCCTTGCAGGCCTTACACTGTCATACGTAGGTAGACTTTCTGTGCCTTACTCACAAAGATGAAGGACCTGATAATTGCAGGTGATCAGCACTGGCAGCTGGAGTGGGGCTGTAAAGGAGGAAAGAACAAACATTAAAAACTTCTCGGTTCTGGGAATTAATTACTTGATATCCACAAAACACATTAACAGACTTGAAGGAAAAAAAGGGATTAGAAAAGGGATGCTCCTCCTTACAAGCTTCTAACCTCCCCATTCACCTCTGTGCTGGGGTGTTTTCCAACAGAGTAGACTCATAATTAGTTTTCTTACATTAAATTTTTGACATTTCCAGGGAAAATAATTATACATTTTGCTGGCAGGAGATTGCTTAAAACATTGTTTCCCATATTGTTTGTTTGCATTTATTTTCATGAATATGTATGCCTGTGCATATATTCAGAATACACAACTTACAAGATTGTGGAGGGTTCTGCAGCAACAAAAACGAATAACAATATGAGGTCAATAATATTAATTAAAAAATTGTTAGCAAAACTTATTCCTGCATCTCTGGCAAACCTACAGTATTCAGTCAGAAACGTCTTTTTGTGTCACATTCTGCAAACACCATGTTAAACCATGAATAGATGAAAAAAATGTTCATTGCTTTACTAGGAACTAGTTATGGAGTAGGTGCAAGCCTCAACAGAGTTGGTAGACGAATCCCAATGAACTGGGATTTTGCAGCAGACTTTACCCAAATTAAGGAAATTTTTTTGTTAAAATTTTGTTTGTTTATTTTGTTAAAATTTTAAAGATAACTTCTATTAAACCGAGTTTTGTGAGGTTTATGAATTTTTTTTTAGATCTTTGTTCCAAAGTAACATAAAAATGTTACTGAAAGTTTCTAATATCATTTAAACAGGAAAAAAAAAAGCTGCCTTTTTCTTTTGAAGCCAAAATGAATGTTGTGTATTAGATAAATATGCTTACTTAAATTTTTGTTTTGGGCAATCATCATTCTGCCAATGATTTTAATGTGATCTGGAAAGGCCAGCATCTCTAGAGCTATAATAACATCTGCTTTCTGCTCAGAAGCAGCACAAAACGGGGACTGGAGAGCAGGGAAACAGGAGATGCTCCTTGATCCAAATAGTACCCAGGGGCTGTAATGTAATGTGAAGTACTGTCCGGACGCTCTGACCCATTCCATTTGGTCTCATACTGGATGTGACAGCCCTGTTGGACAACTGGAAAATAGCCCTTAGCATCGCGGTTGTTGGAGGGACCTTCAAGCCTGCTGATCTGGTGAACTTGTCAGAAGCGCAGGGACTGAAGGACAGGGCAGCACTGCAGGGGTTTCAGAGTGTCCATTCAGTCTCAGGTGCGCACAGCACCCACGGGAGCACGTGTTAAGGTGCATCTTGCCACTACTTTGTGCCTTCTCCCGAGTGCCCATGGCTTTTCACAAGCTTCTGCCTTTGCCCAGCATGTGCTCTGAATGTTCCTGCAGATGCTCCACCGACATGGGGTGGCAGGAGGGATGAGCTCTTTTACACGCCTTGAGCGCATCCTTCAGCAAAGTCCCTGGAGGCTTTCCTCGGGAGACTGCTATACTCAGTGTGACAAATCCCACTTGTCAGGCCCCGTCAGTTTGGGGATTTGATGTCCATAGACAGCAGTTATTTGTTTATTTAATCTTAATTCCATGCCTGCATTCGAGCCAGTGACCTTGTGCATGTGGTTACTCGCTCTTATATGCACACTCACATCCTTGTACCCTTGGGTCATTGTACATTTATCCAGAAAAATACATGTGTGTTTAATACACTGTTAATATTTAACCAAACTCACTAGTAAGATTTCCACCAATCTAATGTACAGAAAACTGAATAGATTTTAAAAAAAAAAGGCAACCATCATAAATGGGGTTATTTTGTAAGGCCCCAAGTGAATTAGGCTTTTACACTGTTAGATATGATGGAGAAAATACTGTTAGAAAACATATTCTTTGTCATATATCTGCATTTTTGCAAATGACAAATTTGGGGTGGCTTAAACTGCAGATACAATCCCACTCTGTTTTATATTGTTAACATATGCGTGGGTGAGTGAGTGTCCCATCGCAAATTCAAGCCTTCAAGCAAATTCTGACAAATTGTAAGTGTAATTTAATTATATTAAGGGGAAGAAACAAAGGCATTTCTTAGGCAAAGAGTTTTCAGAGAGATGTAGGTTCCACCCCTCATTGGGCCAGTTTTATGCAATGTGTCAACTGCAGCCAGCTTAACTGAACCAACTCCTCGGGTTGCTTGTGTATATATGGGCTTTTTTCCCAGGTCTCTTGCTGGAAAAGTCACTTTTCTTGCTGTTAGGCTTTCAAAACCATGATTGAACTGTGAATTAACATTGCAAAAGACTGCTTATAGTCTCTGGTTCCTGATTGTATGGGTGCTGTTTGCACAGTCTCCTCTGAACTGTTGAACTGTGGAAGAGCATGTTAATTCTATCCACTGTTTGGACCAAAAAAAAAAACAACCCAAACCCAAACTATTTTTAATTTTACATGACAAACAGTTTAAAACACTTCAGTACAGCTGACAGATGGCAAAAATGAAAAGTGAAGATTTTCTCATGTAAACAATTTTACATGTCATGAGAGTGACAACACTGACAGAACTTGGGGCTTCCTCTTTCTTAGCCTCATCTTCAGTCTCTCAGGCCACAGATTTCTTCAGACCACCAAGTCTCAGCCGTGGAGTTGAGCTCAACACACAAGTCAATCTTCCACGCTTGTCAGCGCTCTCTGGAGAGAGACGAGTTTGTTCTGCCTCCGGCTTCCCAGGCGTTGCGGTGGTTTCTGTAGGAGGTGTGCCACCGATCCTGCTCGCAGCCCGCTGCTTTGGCTCATGGGCTCTGCACGAAGCATCCTTTCTCTGCAAAAGGTCTAGCAGAGAGATCAGCCCATCCCTGGGGCCTCCCCGGGGGACTGCGCTCCCCGCTCAAGTGTTAACAACCGGGGAGGGCTGTGCCCAGCTCCCGAGTTCCTCCTGATGGGAAACTGTCTAGACAACGGTGTTTATCCTTTCACAGAAAGATATTTACCTTGCAGTTCCTCTGCACCCTAATGACTTTACTTCCTTCATCTTCCCCACTGCTGCGCCCCAGAATACTATATACCGTAATAGCTAAAACAGATCATTGCAATGCTGGTCTTAGTGTTTGTACTCCATGTTAGGGGATGTGGTTTCGACAAGATATCTGCTGAGCAAACCACTTTTCTTTTTCCTTAATCAGCACGCTGTGCCCCTATCTTCTTAATTTCTTCTAACTCTCATTGCAAAAATAATTGAGCCCATAATCTCAGAACCATAGCCTCTTATGGGATTATTTATGGCACTAACTAATTTTGGATTTATTTCTTAGAGAGGTGTTGGTTTTGGAAATCTAGGCATCTCTAATTTTCCTTCCCTTAAAACTTTTATAACATTGTCAGGAAATTTCTTTTTGCCTTTTTTTTTAAAAAAAAACAGTAATTATTCTGTCAGATAAATCAGCAAATTCTTTAGGCTAGACGTTTAGCAATAGGACGATTTCTACATGGATTCTTCAGCGTCCCATAAAAGTTGTATCCTTCCTACGACTAGGGTATTTTTGAGATCTCTCTTTTACACATCCATCAATTTTGCAGCACTTGTAAGAACCCGATATCTCAACTGACGTAATTTCTACGTTTTGTTGGTGGTGTTTAATGGGTTCAAAGGCAATAGGCTGGCTGGGGAGAGATAGACCGAGTGTATGCTTAAGTTTTGTTTCTCTAGAACCAAGCTAAAAACCAATAGTCCCTGTTCCATTAAGACTGTATTTATTGGCTGCTTCACCCACAGATTGACATGATTTTGATTTGGAGAAGCCTTGCAAAACTCCTTTGTAAATGGGGTTCTGAATGATGCAGGAGTCAAATACATGAGTGCCGTGTGAATGCGAGAAACCTGACAATCTCCCTGCACCGTGCCCTGCAGGTGCAGGTCATGGCAATGAAGGGAGCATGAATGAACAAGCTTATTCATGAGATACATCGGCATCTTTCATTAGAGTTTGTGCAACTTTGATGAACTGGATTTGGATCTGGTTTCTGAAACTGGCTTCACTGCTCAGTCACTGTGCGTTGGTGGCAGAGAATGGTATGAATAAGCCCTAGCACCAGGGATCTGTGTCCTGCTCCACCGGTGACTCAAGACTAACCTCAGCAAAGTCATTTGTTCTCCCCATATTGTAGTATCCCCATTCCTGAAAAACGAAGGGGTGAAGGTGAACCCACCTTTTTCTGGTGCCTGGACACTTGGGAAGAGCCTTACGTAAATGCAACATATGACTAACCTTACTTCTCCAACATCCCAATCAACTTATCTCTTATGGGAACTGCTGAAACTTCTGTTCTCTTGGTGACTTTTTGGAGCTACAGAGCCCAGGTGTTGTTAATGCCATCACACAGGTGAGCAGTCACACAAATAAGCAAAATTCATCTGTTTGTCACTGCAGTGTGCAAGTATCCACATGCTGTACCAATTTTAGCTCTTAGATGAGGAGGAGGCAGCTGGTGTTTTGCCAGTCTCAGGGAGGAAGGTGGAAGGCAGAGGGTGGACAACTGGCAGTAACTGAAACTCTGCCTTTGAGATGTGTTGGCAGCAGCAGAGGAGGGAGAAACTGGGATAGGTCCAGAAGTGTGGTTGCTGTCCTTAACAGCATATTTCTTTGGGGATTGTTGCACACACGGTTGGTTTCAGAAAACCTGAGCTCCCTGACCTGTTGCGCACACCCACTGAGACAGGGCGGCCACCGGACCAGAGCACCCAACTCGCTGGCTCGTGGCATCAGGCATGTCAGCAGAACCTTACTGCGATGCCCTCTGCTTTTCCTTTTTTTTCCCCAGCTCAGCTTCCGTTAAACAAAAGTCACTGCTGGTCAATGCTGCAGCTGTTGAAGCCTCTTCTTTCACCTTGATCATGTCGAGTGAAAGGTCATGCTAGTCCTGGAATTGGTCATCTCCTCTGGTCTTTGTGGCAGAAATGCCAACAGACCATCACCACCCTGCCCGAAGGAAAAGCAACTGCTTTCTGCCTCCCCTGTTAGACAGCTCAGTTTACAGTAGACCTGTGTAAAGGTGAATTGGAGCTGCAGGGATCATGTCAGCTTCAGCCATCTTTCCGGCTCTGTGGCTATTGCCTTCCCAAGGGTGGGAAGGAAAAGGACATACCTGACCATTTTTCCATATTCTACAAAAACATTATAGCTTGTAAAAGGGAGAAAATGAATGGCCCTCAACTTCTTAAGTGCTCTTGCCTCTCAGGAATGCTCTCCTGAAATGCTCCATATGGAAAATTTTTGTCTACATTTTTTATCATTTAGCTAGATGTGTGACTGTTGTGGAGAGGCTTCACTTACTACTTTGCCTAAGCATGGAGTCCTAATTTCTGGTTTCATCTGAAGACCATTTCAGACTTGGGCTCTTTGGGAAAAGGAAATGAAAGTGGGTTCAAGAGCCCTTTGTTTCCTGAACCCCTGGTTCCCACTCAGGAAAGTGTATTCGTGCCACAAATGGATAAAAACTACAAGGGTTCATTCAGGAACGTAACATCCATTTAATTGATCTATTCACAATCACAAAATCAAAGACAGTATTTATTAGGCTTTGACATATGGATTGAGTATGCTCCTTTTGTTTCTAGATGACGTTTTCCTCCTCTCAAACTTAGCTAAAAATGTAATAGCCCCTCAGTTCAGCACAGATTCACAAACCTCCTTTGTCCCTTCTTGGTCAACCATTGACTCTTTGTGAAGCCCAACAAGGAATCACAGTCTCAATGGATAGTCCCACTATGCTGTGGAGTAAGGAAAAAAAAAAAGGAGTAGTATCATGAATTACTTACAAAGTTCACTGAGATACAGCCACTGACAAGAAGAGTAATGACTAGCTTCTAGGCTTAACTCTTCTAGGCTTTTTTCTTTTCTTCACATAGACTTTCGTTACCAAGCCACAAAGGTGTAAATGGGTTGAAAGTGTTTCCTGTATTCATAGGGTGATGGAAAAGCTATCAAGTAATGTGGGACATGCACATTTTTCATGGTATCATGTTTTTAGTTTTAAGTTCAGAAATACCAGCTGCTTCAGACGAAAAAACTTACAGTCTCCCTTAAACATGAAAGATAGTGCCCGCTTTCCTCTCACTGTTCAAGCCATAGCTGCTGGACCTGTTTTGAATCATTGAAATGAGCGGGAGCGAATATCCACCAGAAGCAGGTTAATCAGGTCTCATACTAATTTTAGTACTAAGAGGGGAAGCACTAACTAGATTTCTTGGGACGTCTGAGTGAGATTCCAGAGAAAGTGGGCTAAAGTGGCCTTAAGGCATAGCCATGCCTTCCCAAATCTGTGCTGTGCTGTGCTAGGGGCTGAAGCAGTCAGCAGTCCCAAGTGGAGCACAAGCAGGCCTCTAAAATATGCTCCGCTTGCTGACACCCACTGTCACTTGGACACAGCTATAGAATTACAAGGACTGCTTTTGCAGTGTTGGGAGCTGCTGGGTGAGCTGGTAGCCATAAACTACATCAGCGGAACCACATGACACACAAAAACCCCACCATTATCTATTTATTTATTTTAAATTCAACCAGCCACACAAAATCCCACTGTTTCGCCAGTTTACGTGTGTATAATATTCTTGCACATCTTTTAAGATATCTGAGTCGCCTCAGGCTAAGGCAGCTGCTTATATGGGTTGGGTTAAGGTACAGTCCTATGGGCTATGACACTGATGAACTCTCCTCAAGACGTCCTCCTCCACTGCCAGAGAGCTCTTGGAAAGGGCTTGGGGTGTTTCTCACTGGTTCTGCTCTCACCCCACAGCAGCCTCGTCTCCCCCGGCATGTTTCCCTCGCCTTCTGGTGAGATCGTCACACGTAACCACGTCAAAGCCTTACCAAGCCACAGGGGCAGTAAGTTAAAACGCTAGCGGTAGGCAATATGAATCCCCTTCTTCTGCAGTTAATGCTGGAAAATTGGTTCCCTAGTCTGGCTGCCATTTTTGCACGGTCCTTGCATTATATTCTGCCCAAAGAGCACTAATAAGGACAAGGTGTGCGTTGCAGTCTGCACTGGCTTGCTGCTTGCATCCTATTATGTGTTGGGATACAAGAGCCCTCCCCTGCACAGGTGAGGAGCTGTAACCATTTCACAGACACCCTCGATGCTCAGGGTTAACATCTCAATTTCTGCTGGCCTCCTAAACAGCTGAGAAGTGCTTTACTCATCCGTCAGGAGGCAGCTCTCAGCCTCCTTCCTATCACGCTTCCCTTTTACCATCGGTACTGTGCACCGAAATGGTACGTGTTCCCGACTGCATTGAAGGCTGTTTGCAACATGCCACAGAGTTTCTAGTTCTTGCATTATTTCATGGCCAGCCCTAAACTTTTTGTTTAATTAACAGTGTATGTTTTAGAAACAGGAGCAATCCTTGTAGCCAGATGCCCTGACTGTAAAAGCTACATGTATATCACCTGGGTAATTAAGCAGGGGCTTTGCCCAGGACTTGTTTGTAGGCCTATATCAGTATAAATTCAGATTTTGTTTGGCTTTTATTTTAGCTGCAAAAAGGACTTCAAAAGAGCCTTCTCACAAGAAGGTATTTAAGACCCCCAAAAATCACAGTAAAGGTAAGGTGCAAAGTTTTACCCTTGATGTTAATTAACAGCTGAAATAATTTGCCAAGAGAAAAGCAGATTTTTCCATCCCTTGCAGCATTATAGAGGGGAACCGATTAGGAAATGGGAAATCTTACCATCATAGCTTTAAAATGATTTCACCTCTCCACACTTCCCCATCTGATCTTCTTCATTTAGTGTGGCTTGTAATTAGCTTCTGCAGGCTTCAGTCAGAGGTGCTCGTTCAGAAGCTTTTACCTTCAACTATTCCCTTGGAACCACTAAATGGAAATGCTCTGGGGCTCACTCTGGGTGTAAGGGAGGCCCAACCACCCACTGTACCAAGATTAGGAGGGCAAATTTTGTTTTATAGAGTGTACTTGTTATGTGTACTGAAAATGCAGTCAACTTTTGCTGCGTTTGCTTCAGAGAAGTTATATGGCCTTATCCTGGAGAGGGTAAGGTAGGCGCTGTTGATGCGAGGTTTCCTGTTGATGGTGGTTGTTTTATGCTGTGTCAGAGGCGACACCAGGATTTCTTTCTTAACGCTTAGCAGGACTGAACTCGAACTGAGGTCTACAACACTTTCTCTTCAGATTTTGCTGGAACAAATAAGACAACATTTTAACATGTATTCATTTTGTTTACAGTCTGCATTAAATTGCAGGCTCCTAGGTAAAAGTATTAGCCTGTCTTTGTCTTCCGTGAGACTCACGCTGAGGTTCTCCGAGTTGCTGAGCAATAGAAAGTATAGTTAGTGCTTTACGTTGATTCCTATGTGAATTGGATATACATGTGAACTCTCAGATGCACACAATTTAGAGGCACATTTACTGCCTGCAGAATGTATTCAAATTGCTTGTTTTTCCCAACTGTCTTGGTTATAAACAGTTGTCACAATGTTTGGTTTTGTTTTCTCATTTCTGTGCTTTTTAGTGATACTAAACCTGCTGGAGAGACAGATTTGTTTTCTTTTTTTAACGACTATTGTCTACACTGATGAGTTTCCCCCAATTAAACGTAGGACAATTGATTAATGTTGAGAGTAGCAATTTGTGTTCTTTTGTAAAGGTTGCAAATGTGTCTGTGTTGCTTATATGTTAGGCTGCAGACTGTAAACCTGATTTTAGGAGCAAAACATAAGTGGAATATGTGTTACTGTGAGGATAGACTGGAAATTAAAAAGCTGTGATAGTCCAGCAGTGCTTTCCTCTTGCCTCTGTTATCAAGTTAATAGCTGGTAAATCACAGGCCACTCGTTCTTCCACAAGCCTTCTTGTGAAGGCCTTCTTGTTCCCCAATCATGTAAAACCATGGAGTCCCTCTCAAAGTTGTCATAGTGATAAAGCAAATGTACTTTGAATGTTTTTCCTACCATCTAGTCTGAAATAGGCAGACCAGGCAGAAGTAGAATATTCTTAGCTAAAAAAAATATGAAAGGAGAATATTGCCTGCAATGGTATTAAAGCAAATACCCATATGGATGCCACACTTAATGCAAATTATTCTAAACTGTTCCCTATTAATCTGTTTATAGCATTTTCTCTCACACTTCTCATTATATTAACCTTTTAACTTTAATAGTGTGTAAAATACTTTGCCATTTGAATGCTGAGCAATTCATCCTTGACAATATAATGTGGAAGTAGCACTTTGTACATCTAACCCAATATTGTGCCTGTGTATTTAAGACAGAAATATAATAGTATTTGACACATAATTAAACTGCTGGCTGCCGGTCCACTGAGTTAAAAGGCTCTTTTGGTCAGAGATGGATCACAATTGGGAATTTTCTCTGTTTCCAAAGCCTACTGTGGTGGCATACTGGATAACAGTGAAACTGCTTGGCGTAGGTCTTAGGGCAGGTACCCCTAAGGTGCATGAGAGGATGCTATGACTGTAAAGCTATATCTAGATTAGGATGTGAAAAGTATCCAGGTCTGTTTGCTGGTAAAGGGACCAACAGGCATGAGGTACCCTGCCCACGTAAACTGTCTCACCCTACAAAACAACGTGGTTGGGCACAAACTGCCTGCTGGGAATGGTCCTTAAGGAGTTCAAACTCTGTAAGTGTCCTTAGGGGTGGCCTGGGACAGCGCTGGCCGGCACGGCCAAGAGCAAGGCAGATCATGCTTTTTTTTTGTGTGTTTACCCACACAGAATTTACCAATTTCCCAGTAATAGTCCCTGACACTGTTTAATGCAGAACTACAGGTTTAGCGTGATTTTCATGCCAGTTTCATCCCGGTTCTTGCTGTTTAGCTGTAGACTTAGTTCACCACATCCCAAATTCATCTTGTCCAACCCATTTGTGATTTGAATGATTAAAGGTGTCGCTTTCCCAAGCAGAGTGTGGAGGGGAAGACTGGCTGGTCAGGGGGATTTGAGGCTGAAAACCAAGAGGTCTGGCCATACTTTGTTGCTTGAACAGACCAGGACCTACTAGGATACTCACCTTCCACCTATAATATATACAGGTAGCAAAAGTCAGTGTGGAAAGACAGTATACACAAAACAGTAAAGGGAATAATGGAATACGCCAGACCATGGGCTTGTACAGGGTATACACTCTCTTGTTTCCTCCGTGCTTTCACTGCCTTCTATCTTTAACTTCAGGTTTGGTTTTTTTCTGATTGTTTATTATTTTTCATTCCTTGCTAGAGGTTTACAATTTATAAGGAAACTGCAGGTTAGCAATCTGCAATGCCCAAAACCGCACAAAAGACTTTGTCAGTAACCAGTATTTAATGGAGGTTGAGTAAACAAATGTACTAAATTGTGATTTTCTTCTGGCAGATGGAAATAACACTGGGAGGGGTGGATTTCAGTGGGCTTTAGTTTTGGCTGTTTCCAAGCAGATTAAATCACACATTCATTCTTCTTTACAAAACCAAATTAAAAAACCCTGCCAACGCTGTTTGCATCATTACTGTGCATGTGCTAATATGGAATTGTATTTCAGTATTAAAGACTATAATCCAAGATGATTCCCAACAAAGAAAAAATACTAAGCCTCAAGGCATTTTTCTAGGTCGTATTTTTTCTCCATGTTGAATAATATATTACACGCTGTTTGGATTTGGTACTTTGTAAACACCTCTTAATTATGCTCTAGAAGTTTAATTGTGGCTAAGTAGTTCTAGTACCTATATTGCTGGATGTGAACAGAACCTTAAGAAACTGAGGACAGTACTGACAATGAAGAATAATTATGCTTCTGGCCAGCAAATAATTTAGTACATTTTGAAGGGGAAAAAAACCTCGGGGGGTGGTGGGGGGGAGGCAGCTAGTCGCCATTAGCAAATAAATGGCAGGAAGTCATACTTCACATGGAACTAGAATAACACAAATGACACAGTGAAGCAAAAGCTAATAACTGCAGCCATTCTCCTGGGGGCAAGTAATTGAGAGACATGGGAAGCAGTTTTAGGAATGCCAGAAAATATATCATTATTGGCTTTTTGATGGGACATGTCAAAAAGCCACAGTCAGCTAAAAATTAAGACACATTTGAATAGATGTATCTGTAGCAGCTTGGACAATATTCTACAGATGTAGAGCTAATGCTCAGGAATGATGTACACAAGGAAGACATTAAGGTATTTACACTCTATTTTGGCTCTATTGTATATATAAACGGTGAACGGCTTAGATGTGAAAACCCACCAAGTTCCAGAGAGACAATGTGGTGTACTGTATGGGCTGTGCAGATTGCTGGGTCATCCCCTTCTATTGCAAAGCCATAACGGCCAATACTGAATGTGACAATTGCAAAGGAGACACAAATTCTTACAATCTCATAATAACACCATTCACTGTGCCAGACTGTGTTGTGCATTGACTTCCATGTCAGCTTACAGATAATAGCGGTAGAGGAAAACTAGCTATGAATATGGTGTTATTCCATGTAGGTGTTCTTAGCACTGAAAACAGGAAATAAAATTTTCTTTTTCCAGACCACTATTCGATTATTTTTATTTTTATTATGAAAGAGAAACATAACCCAGCTTTTACGATTGTAATTTTTTGCAACTTTCTGCATTTGGTACTACTTGCTTGGCTTTGATTATATACCACTTTCTTTACTTCTGTGATTAGCCTCAGCGTCTTTGCAGCAATTAAAGTAACTCACAAAAATAATATCCATAAGTATACCCAGGAACAGTAGCATTGCCTAGCTACTGGCTAATAACAGGCTAATAAATCTGGTTTTGCACTGGGCAGACTTCAGTGGGATGATTTTTGTGTGGGCAAAATGATTGCTGCCTGGTTCAAGAGAAGCTCATGTCCTCCTTTTCTTCTCACAGACTGGCCTGGCTGGGAGCCACTGGTGGAGTATTTTTTCTTTATGATGGGAAATGTTTCCTCCTTAGGGTTATTTAGCTTATCTAAGTTTTCACTAAGAAAATTCCACACGGGTGTAAACAACGAAGGCTTTGGCAATGTCTTTCATATCTTTTGCCTTCTTTCTGAGGAACAACGCACTTTTCTTAAGAGGCTGATGTTACACATTAGGAGTTTTTACTTTGGACAGGGTGTCAGCGCTGGATGGCTCAGAGTGCTAAGGAGGGCTGTAGGGACCAGGTGTCCTTGGAGCCATTGGGATGGTGTAGATTCCCATCAGCCTCGTCTTCTTTCAGCACTGTAACAAAAATAACACTTTTAATGGTGAGTCAAACATTACTGATGTTTCATATTGATTACTGAGTGTAAAGGTCAGAATGAATCACGCCTGGAATGCTTGAATGCCACCCTTGAGCTGGCAGAGGTGGGAAGCAGTGGCCCTGCTTTTGTGATCTTCAGCCCATCTGCTCCTCCAAGTGCCATTAAAAAGGAAGTGAAATGGAGGTTGTATGATTTATAGGAAAGAGCATGACTGTTTTATCACCTTCTTCCTTGCAAATACATATTGATTTGCACTCGCAAGGCAGGCTTATTTTAAGGTGTCAGGGCAGTGGGATACCAGGATACCAAGTTTATCAAGGCAAGCGACCAACTTCCAAAGTTCTAGTAGAGAGCAGAAAACAAAAGTTTTGTCCTTTACTTCATAAGCCATGCAATTTGTTTTAGCCCATAAACTAATACGGTATAAAGCATGAGAATATCAGCCCCGGAAAAATTATGTCAAGCACCTTCTAAGAATGATTTGTCTTAAAACAGGGTCCTGCAACTTACATTGACTCTGCAATCCACATTAACAGGGCCTTATAATAACTTTACAGAGCAACAGTTGACGTACTCTACTGAAGTATTTTTGCCAACCTCTGTAGTCGACCACTATAGGGTCTTAAAACAGAATCCCATGTCTCCAAAAATGAGCAAATATGTATGAGAGGAATGTCCCCCAATTGTTTATGCAGATATGATACCTCTTGAAAGATTTTGCTTGTAAATATTATCGGTGGTATGTTTGCTACTAGTTGTCACTGTGGTGAAATAAAATTATGGATTAGAAGTTATTTTTAGAAATTGAAACTGCTTATACTGGGCATAATTCTAAAGAGGGGATGAAGATACTATAATCTGACAGTATTAATTAAATTGTATTTATGCTGTTTCATTCTGTTTTGCCTTAGAAAAACTGCTAAGACCCTTCATGCAAGTTTGACAAAAAAACCTATGTTAAAAGGGGGAAGGTCTGTTCTGGCATT
>RSEF01000002.1:32693714-32748373 GCA_003993805.1 Himantopus leucocephalus
TTTAAGGTCCCTTCCAACCCAAACCATTCTATGATCCTATGAATATAACCATTACGACATGAATGAATGAATGTGAATTCTCTTTGTCTAACTCTCTACTTAGCAACTCCATTAACTGATGTCTTTTTTTTATCAGATTGTGCTTCTAAGGCTAAAGCATGTCGGATGCCTGGAAGCATTTCTGTTTTCAGTGAGAACTTCTGTTAACATGACACAATCCCTTTAAAATGCAGACATGCACTCAGCAAATTTGGTAAGCCCTGAGATGAATTTAGATGCACAAGATGGTGAAGCAGTCTAATCCTTCCTACAGAAGATAATGTTTAAACAAATTTATTTCATTCAATGGAACACCTGGGCAAGCTTGTTTAATGTAGTCTTTGCATTTAATTATCGCCGCTGAAGGGGCACTTGCCATATTTCAAAATATGATTATTTTCTTTCATATTAATTATTTTAAGATCCTCAAAGGAAACCTGGAGAGAAATAAAAAAAAAACACCACAAGGGGGGGGGGGGGGGGCNAACCTGAGCCACCAGAAGTCATCTTTTGGAATAGGGAAGCTGGGATATGGGACTGAAAATAAATAGTATTTTAAAAATCGGACTCTCTACATGAATAATGAAGAATAGCTGTTAAAACCTGAAAAGAATTCTGTATGAATGAATTGTTGCTAGGCATTAATATCAGAAAGGCACACTTACACATTAAACTGGAGAAAAGACAAAAATAGAAAAATAATTCTGTGAAGAACTCAATATGGTCGAAATTATTGGCAGAAATCAAGGAAGTGTAAAATTATGATATACCCAGAGAACAATACAGCCCAGAGTCAGCATCTCAGCTCTTTTCTTCTCTCCTTTTCCTCTTGTGGCGTTGGCATAAACAAAGCTGTTCCTTTTGGGAAGAATTTATTCCCTAATATATCTCTGGCAAGCAATTTTACCAAGAGTGCTCTCACTGCACAATCCAATTACCCTTGTGCTTGCAAGAGGGAATACTGTATATGAAAACAGGGGACCCTGTTCTCCCCACCACAACTGGAACAGCAATATGAACAGGGTTTGGATGTTGGTTTTTTTTCTAGATAGCACATTTACAGACTACGGCAACTTACGCATGAGTAATTAGATCACTGCTTTTTTTGCAGCACCAGTACTACATGAACAGATATTTGCAACATGGATTTGGACAGGGTGAACGTAATTGTATGTATGTATCATCTAAAAGTTGCTTTGGTTACCTAGGTAGAAGCAAGAGGGCAATTGTGCCCGTTTCAGGCAATTACTTAGTATTGCACTTCCAGGCTTCTCTTGTATAACCATTTAACATGTTACGTTGCTCCCTGAAAGGCTAAATACAGCCTCGCAAAGATCACATTACATGTGCCTTAATGTTTGCAAAAAGCCAGACAGCAGCTCATACGATCAGTAACAGATTTACCTTGCATTTTACTCCCTGTAGGAAATGTATATTCCACACTCTGTAGGTGTGAAAAGGGATCAAAGCCACTCTTCCAACAGAAGTACTTTTGTCTTTTATTCTATCAAGCAATTACACAAATTTTAATTTCCAGTCAAAATGAATTCAGTTACCAGATCATATTACTGCTTCATCTAGGCAACAAATTATCTCACTGCAAAACTAATTCAAAGTCAGATGTCACTGTTGAAGACAGACTTGCTTTTTCCTTAGTTTTTCAAAAGGCATGAGGTTTATTTCACTTTTCTGTAGATGCTTTGCATAGGTGTTTATACTATCCTTTGATTGCTATTGGTCAATCAAACTCATCTGAAAAACTTCCCTTGGGCTCAGTCTTGGCATTTAAAGTGTGTGCCTTCTCTTAGAAACATTTAAAATCACAGAATCATAGAATGGTTAGAGTTGGAAGGGACCTCAAAGATCACCTAGTTCCAAGCCCCCTGCCTTGGGCAGGGACACTTTCCACCAGTTGCTCAAAGCCCCATCCAACCTGGCCTTAAACACTTCCAGGGATGGGGCATCCATAACTTCTCTGGGCAACCTGTTCCATGTCTCACCACCCACAGACTAAAGAGTTCCTTCCCAATATCTAATCTAAATCTACCCTCTTTCAGTTTAAAACCATTAGGCCTTGTCCTGTCGCTACACTTCCTGATGAATAGTCCCTCTCCATCTTTTCCATAGGCCCCCTTTAAGTACTGAAAGACATGCTTGTGAAAGATGGGAAATAAGGGGGGGGGATGTTTTCTGATCATTTATGTTTGTGCTTTTCCAACTGAAGATATTTTCACAATTGAACTGAAATATATTGTTATTTGTGACAGAATTGTATTCAAGCCATTCCCAGAGATGGCACGCTGGATGTGGGGAGAAACTTTTTAGCAGGGCCTGTTGTGATAGGACAAGGGGTAATGGCTTTAAACTAAAAGGGGGTAGATTCAGATTAGGTATAAGGAAGAAATGTTTTACAATGAGGACGGTGAAACACTGGCACAGGTTGCCCAGAGAGGTGGTAGATGTCCTGTCCCTGGAAACATCCAAGGTCAGGCTGGACAGGGCTCTGAACAACCTGATGGAGTTGAAGATATCCCTGCTCATTGCAGGGGAGGTTGGACTAGGTGACCTTTAAAGGTCCCTTCCACCCCAAACTGTTCTATGAGGCGGCAGCATGAAACCCGTGTTTATCCTGTTTTCCCACCTGCAAAGTGGGCAGCGAGCTCAGTACGTCAGTCCTCACTCTCAAATCACCCTTAAATATTGTGTCATGATATTCTCATCTTATGGTGACTTTAACAATGAAAATGAATGGCAACTAGAGATTCCGGAGGGTCGCGAAGAGGGGAGCAGGAGACTTACATGGCGAGAGCGGTGGAAACAGGTGGAAGGGCCAGCAAAGGGCACGGCCCGCGGCCGGGCTTCGTGCGAAGGCGGACTCCTCGCCCTGCTCACACATCAGCCCCGGTGAGTGACCGCCCCGAGGCTGCCCCCCTGCCTGCGGTGGGCCCTGGGCCAGGCTGCGGCCCTCACACACCGCCCCCCCCCCCCGGCCCGCTTTACTTCAGCCCCCGCGGCCCAGTCCCGCGGACACCCGGGTGGGGCTTCCACCCGCCCTGACACGCCGCGGGGGGAGGAGGAGGAGGAGGAGTGGAGAAGAACGGTGAAGGGAAAAGCGAGGGGGGCGTGAAGGAGCTGGGGGGGGGTGTGTGTGAAAGGGGAGTGAGCGGAGAGGAGGCGGCGGCGGGGAGCGGAGCGGGGCGGCGGCGAGCTGCCCGAGCCAGCGGCTGCCGGCGGGCGAGGCGCCCGGGTCATGGCGCGGCGGGACGGCGGCGGCCGGGGTTTGCCCCGCCTGCTGCTCTGGCTGGCGCTATGGGGGCTGTGGCCCGGCGGCGAGGCCGGCGCCCGGCCCGCCGGCGGGGCGGCACTGCCCTTCGCAGCGGGTCCGCCGGCGGCCTGCAGCCCGCGCTGCCAGCACGGCGGGCTCTGCCTCGGCAACGGCACCTGCCTCTGCTCCAAGGGCTACGAGGGCGAGCGCTGCCAGCACGGTAACGGCCCGGCCTCGCACGGCGCTCGGTGGTGCCGGGGCGGGTTGCGGTGGGGTCCGTCGGCGGGGAGGCGGGGAGAGGCCGCTCCGCTCCGCTCCGCCCCGCGCGTCGCCGCGGGGAAAGGTGAGAAGCGCGGCGGGCAGGGCCGCGCCCGGCGGCCGCCCACAGGCCGCACCGAGAGGCCGGCGGCGGGGCTGCCCGCCACCCGTCGCCTGTCGGCGGCTGTGGGGACGTCGGGTGATGGTCCGTGGGGACGTGTCATGGCCTGGAGAGGGCTGGACACGGGTACCTGCGTGTGAGCGCCGGGAGCTGCGGGCAAGCAACCCCTCCGGGGAGGTGTGAGGAGCTGGGGTCTGGGTATGGTATGAGACGGTGGTGGTGAGATGCCGGGGAGGAGGCAAATGAGGTGGGGTGGAAGAAGAAGGGCCGAGACAGTCGGTTTCTGGTGAGGCGAGGCAGTGACAGCAAGGTGATAGAGCACAACCAAGGGCCAGCTCCTTTGGTGGGTGAGTGGACGCAGCCGACAGACATGGCCGTGTGGTCAATAGGTTGTGTTGTACCATTTGAACATTGGGTAGATGTCCACTTACTGGATAGGCTTCTGCATCAGCTTTCTTTTATCGCTTTCTGTGTCTGTGTTTAAATACTTGCCTGAGTAAGGAATGGTGCTTTTAGGGGCCTGACAGCTCTCTGAGCCTGACCCACAGAATCCCACTTCCGTGGTGGGAGGCATAAAGCTAGGGTGAACTGAAGTTTGTTCCTGTTGGTTTCCCAGGGGAGACAAAGTATTTTTGGAAACGTCACCCAATATAACCCTGTTTAATGTAACATGCCCAGTTTCTACTTCCTTTCTTCAAAAGTTTAACTACAGAGTATTGTGGCTAATAATTGCTAAAAAACACTCCCTATCAGGAGAAGCTCTTTTGCCTTACATCTTGTCCTGTGTGAAGAAGTAATATAATTTGTAGAGTATTCGTTTTAGTTCTCAATGCTCTTCATCTAAAACGTGACTTTTTTTAAACTCTGAAATGCAACGCTGAAAATTTCATTCAGCACTGTAATCATTCATGGAGCACTGTTTTATTTAGAAGTTAAGGCTAGCAGGTGATGACAAATGATGTGTAGCTAATGCGCTGCGCATGGGGGATGAATAACTCTGCAGTTTGCACTGTTCCAAACTACTGTTGGATCCCAGACATTTTTTGGTTTAGAGAAGGTGTGAAAGGTTGTCAGAGATGCAGATCCATTTTTGAACTAGAGAGGTGAAGTGTCTGGTATTGTTAAGGGAACCGCTGAATGCTTGCTCTGGTAAGGTCATCAATGCAGAAAAAAATTGGATAAATGAAGTTTCTTACCTTATTCTGTCAAGAAAACTGACTGAGACAAGCTAACTTTTTTCCTCCTCCCTCCCACCAAAAACATACAAATGAAGGGTGGGACATGTCTGTCTGTCTGACTGGGAGGGGGCAGGGGGTGTTTTTCAGTTTTGCCCTGTGCTTTTTACTTGAAGTGGTGTGTTCTTGAAATAGCAGGGTAAAAAGAATACCTCTAGCCTTTTCTGGCTGTTGAGATGGTTTGGAGGGGGAGGAGACAAATCTGTTCTGTAATTAACAAAAGTTGAAGTGAATTTCATTACGGTTGAAGGCAGTTTGGAAAAAGTTATATTTGCTCTTGTTTTAAGTAGCTGATCTTCAAACTTATTTGAGTTTGGGGTTAGAAGCTAAATGGATCTAATTATATACACAGATGCTATGTTCAGTATAGGTTTTGGAATACCATAGCCTGTGGGATTGCAAAACACGGATATAATAGAGGGAAAAAGGCAAGACTTTTTCTAGGACTGGTTCTCTCTAGTTGGGTGGGTTGCTTAGAAAAGAGTTTTTCCTGCTTAGCCTTCTTGCTCAAAGTGGGATCGCAATGACACATGAGTCAAGTGTAGAGTAGTTCTGGTGAACTCAATCTGTGAACAATCCTAAGAGGTCTCTGAACACAAGTATATTGTGAAATTCTTCAGGGTGCTTTCAGCATGACCTTTATTCTGGTGGGGCCGCTGGTAGCATGTTGTGCTGTGAAGCTGTAGATCAGGTCCCTCCCATTCACTGAAGGTACAGTCTTGCTTATTCTTAAAAGTCTGGGAGGAGTTGCGGATGTTTTGGCAAAGGGTAAAACAGCATAAGGAAAAGAAATACAGTTTGAAGGCTTTGGATTTCAGGACAGTATTTAATTCTTTCACACAGCCCCGCCCTTTATTGAAGTCCCTGCTTTATAAAAGGTATGTGCCTGATGGAGAGCTCTCTCCTATAAATATGTTTTGCATGGGAAAGCATCCAGCAGTCCAAATGGTAAAAGTTAGCAGTTGCGAACAGTGGAATAGGATCACAGTACTGCATAATGTACACAACTAACCTTTTGGGATCTCATTGCTGTTCTCTTGTTTTGGTTCGTTTGTTGTTTTTTTTTCCTGTTTCATGCCAGTGCTTCCCACTTGCGATGCTTTCTTTGTGCAAGTGGTATCAAATTTAAGTATTAGATCTTCACAGCAGGGCTGCTGTCTTACTCTGAGTATGTGACTTCACAGTGCCATTGAGATACCACTGCCATATTAGTATCTTTTAGCATAAATAGGTAAAGTAAACTTTATAAAACTATGTGAAATAACACAGAAATAGAGCTTTTCTTACATTGAAAGCTCTTGTGTGGCATTTCCAATGAAATGAAAGCATCTGGTAAAACAGTTATGCAGAGCTGAGTGCTGAATGGTTCTTTCATACGTGTCTGTGTCCTTTATTTGCATGCAAATACTCATTCTGCAGATACTAATGTGAAAAATCCTCTAATCTTCAGTTGGATTGCTTGAGAGTGCAATAAGTATATGAGGGCAAAATCAGTGTGGTATAATTCACTGCTCATCTTTTCCCTTTTCTTCCCTCTGTTTCAGACTTCTCACCCATCCGGTCAAAGGATAAAGCAATGTGATGTAGAGAACTCATCTCACACCTACAGTTAATTCAGATGAGACTCTCTGAAACACAGGGGTTTCCAAAATCTATGTATGAATAAACAAATGTCTTCTCAGACACCAGGGCTGATTTAGGAATGATTTATGAGTAGCAAGGAGAGCTATGTGATAAGAATTTATTTTCAGTCTGACTGGATTTACCCAGAATTTTTCAAAATGAAGATTTTTTATTTGTGCGTTATTCAGCTTGTCCAGGCTATCAGCAAGGAAAAAGTTGCAGAATCTGTGATGATCATAGATGCTTTTCTCCCAACAGATAATTACAGTTATGACAAAAAATACATTCATCTCAGAGGATTTCTAAGTAAACACTGTACATTTCAGAAAGGTCTCTGAGAGGCCAACTGGGGCAAAAAAAAAAAAAGAGGGTGGAGGAGAAGGAAGTGCTGACTTATTTCTGGAGACATCTTAGGGAAGAGGCATGATGAAATGAGCACATAGTTTTTCTGCAGAGAAATGTAGGAATCCAGTAAAGAGTTAAGTCTGATGTTACATCTTAAGAATCAGAAGGTGCCACTGAAGCTGCAGCATTTTTTATTAAATCTTTTATTCTTATCACCTCTTTTCTCACCTGTCATTTCTTGACTTCAATTATCTAAAGCGTTCTTGGCAGTCCAGCTGTTGTCCTTTGTTGTGTTTCAATATGGCTCTCTCTTCTCTCTATTCAGTCTAGGGTCCAAAAGCTTCCTTTGGCTTGAGTGTTTAAAAGCTTAAAATGATGCAGTGCCCTCTGTGCAGGGAAACTATTTCACCTGATTGGCAGTGTGGGATGGTAGAGCAAATATATCTTAGGAAATGTGAAGACAAACAGAGTGCTCAGAGACAGAAATTTCCTAAGTGCTTAAGTAGTAGTTTTGGTGAGCTTCACCAGTATTTATCCAAGATTTGTTTGTTGTCTGTCTTACAGCAACATGTTATCCAAAATGCAAAAATGGTGGGGAGTGCCTCAGACCCGGAAAATGCAGATGTCCACCTGGCTATGGGGGTAGATACTGTCATAAAGGTGAGTGAAACCCAAACAAGGGATAGCTTGGAAAGACAGGAAGTTTGAAAACATACAAAGTTAATTTGGGACTCCTCAAGTCCAGGACTAATGCATTTTAAAATAATGAGCTTAATTTCTCTGACCTTACTGTCAAAAAATGCATGGCCTAGAGGATCTGCATGCTTGCAGGAGAATGGGGTGGAGTATATGTACTGAAATGCGTTGTGAGAATCTGAGAGAATTTTTGTTCCTTGGAAAATAGTGTTATGCAAATATTCTGTTTAGCTCTATAACAGACTCTTTCTAAATAATTCAACGAGATGACTTGTACAGATACATATTTATGCATTAGGTGGTTAAAACTTTTGTGAAGCATCTGCAAGATGGTAATATTGAGGACAAGTCACTAACGATATGCATGATAATGTATTGTTGATAGGTAATGGGAGATCACAGAGATGAGGAGTAGCAAAGACCAATTTTTATGGTTTTGTGAAGCCGATTGAATATATGCATGGATTGGAAAAGGCAATCCAAGAAAACATTGTTATGTTATGAACTGATGATACCTTGAGTTCTGGGATAAAATGGGAAGCAAACGTGAAATAGTTTGAGGGGAAAAATGTTGCAGGCAAGATATCCCCAGAAAGTGAAAAAAAAAAAAAAAGTATTGTTTTCCTTTCGGAAGAGAAGCCTCAAACTGGTCAAACTGGCACTTAAAAAAGTTCTACAAGTTCTTTTTGAACAGGTACTGATAAATTAGTTGGGCAGTCATCACTGTGCTGAGAATGTAATAAGCATTCTGTCTGACTGTGGTCACAGCAGCTAGCAACACCTCACAGGATTCTCAGTTTGTGCTTGATGTTTATTCTGTGGGCATTTTCTTTATTTCCTTGAAGTGTGAAATAGCTACAGGAGTTTATCTGGAGTGTAGCCTAGTTGGTACTTGGGGAAGGACCTTGGCTAGCTTCTGCAGCTCTCTGGAGTCTTGTTGTGGTTGGGTTGTCCGGGGTAGGGTTTGGGGTTTTTTTTTGTTCTATTTTTTAATAAAGCTGTATTTGGTATTTTATGAAGAAAGCATGACCTGAGTGTACCTAACGTGGTAACATCTGTCTAAGTTTGCAGAAATTTAAAGTGTAGCTCTGGTATGTTAACTAGACTGAATGGGAATTCAAGTACCAGTGATAATAATTTGATATCAAAATTGTTAACATTATAGAGGAATAGAAAAGATGAGGAAGTGTCTTCTAATGAAGATCTGTGTAACGCAGTGCTATTGTGTAATGCATTGGGAAATAACTATTAATTTTGAGTAGACATAACAATGTTGACAGCAATGAGGTCAACTGGAGCATGGTCAGCACCATTTTCCAGCAAAAGGATTATTTTTTTTTAATTTCTTAAAAGTCAGCTGAAAGTGTAGGTTTGTGGGGTCTGTACAGAAGGGGGAACTTGACCTTCTCAGAAGAGCCTAAATTAGAAGTAAGGTGAGAGGTACTACTTCAATGGCAAAAGCAGAGTGAGAATTCAGTTTATGGTAATACTACAGTCTAGACTTGGTTTTGTATCTGGGTAAAAGTCCTACTTGTATTTGTTATCGTGTTATCCCTGTAAGGCAAGGGACATGCTTGTGTTCACATTTAAGGGGGAGTACTGTGGCATATGGAGCCTGGATATACAAAACTTCATTGTGGCACAATGTGCTATTAAAGAATCACACAAAATCACAGAATGGTTGAGGTTGGAAGGGACCTCTGGAGGTCATCTTATCAAACCCCTCTGCTCAAGCAGGGACACCTAGAGCCAGTTGCCAAGGTCCATGTCCAGACAGCTTTTGAGTGTCTCCAAGGATCGAGACTTCACAACTTCCCTGGGCAACCTGTGCCAGTGCTTGGTCCCCCTCACAGTGAAGCCCTGCTGACTGTTCGTGAGGATTTTCTTGTCCTTAATGTGCCTGGAAATGGTTTCCAGGATCAGCTGTTCCATTACCTTACTAGGGATTGAGGTGAGGCTTACTGGCCTGTAGTTCCCTGAGTCCTCCTTGCCCTTCTTGAAGATTGGATTGACGTTTGCTTTCCTCCAGTCTTCAGGCGCTTCTCCCAGTCACCACAGTCAATCAAATACAATCAATATTAAATACATGAACTTATGCTGTGTGACAAAGAAATATGCAAACAAACTTTGAAGAACTTTTCTAGCTTGTGTGGCTTTCTGACTTGTTCAGCATTTGTGCCAAAAATCTGTTAGCTGAAATCATGCTCAAAACTTGTGGTACAATAGAGATTTGGACTTTTTTGTACCAAGTATCAAGCAGGCATCCCAACTGTCCATCCTTATAACAAAGGATAGTTGTTTCTCTTCAATACAGCGAAGGTGTTGTATACACTTAAATTCATTCTTGCGAAAGGATGCACTTGATCATACAGAACAGTAATTATGCCATATTTCAAAGACGGCACACACCACAGTCTGGCATAAATAACGTCTCGTTAATGAGGCCTTCAGGGCTTTGACACGTAGAACGATTCTGGAATGAGGAGGCTGACTTAGATAGTTTGGGAAGGCACCACTCGACTGCGGTCATAGGTTCATTTGCCAAAGTAGTATCCCCTTCTTCCTCTTATTGTGTGTAGGTCCTGTCTGGTAAGGAAATATGTGACTCCTTGACCACATGTTATTGACTTAACGGCTGTGATTTGGCAAGATCAATAAGAATGTGCATGTTAGTAGTTACTGTGGTGTAGCTGATGAACAGCTGGTTCACAGTTGGGGAGGGTAGGAGCTGTGCCATACCAATAATCATGTTTGTTTGTTGGTACTCTCAAGCTAAATGCTCAACAAGCTTTTAAGCACATGCTTAATTTTAACTGCATTTTGAGTTGGCATTTGCAGACGTGGTTCTGTCACCCTCACTCGCTCTTTGTGGAACTGTGCCTCGCTCTGAATAGTTGAAATTTTAGTCTTTGCAGATATGGTAAAACAAGCAGTTGATGATAGACCAGCTGTTTAAAGATAATTATTTGAAGTCCTACGCTGCTTCTGAAATGCACTGTTCTTCTGTAGTAAGCTGTGAAGGAGGCTGTCAAAATGGTGGGGAATGCATCTCTGTCAATGGAGTTGTGAAGTGCCTTTGTGCTTCTGGCTGGACAGGCTCAAGGTGCCAAGAAGGTGGGTATCTACATTCATGTGCTTTATTTGTACCTCAGGTGACTTAAATGCTAACAGACCCTAAGGCCTGTAAACAAGTCCCGATGGCAGCCTGATGAGAGGGCACTGGAAATAAAAATAATTTGCCAGATTCATCATTGGAATAGTCTCAGTTTTTTATCACTGTATTCTCAAGAACAGAATTCTTACTCATTTGGTTTGTAAAAAAAGCAATATACAACCCACAAATCAAATTAAACCCCGTCTTTCTCCTAGGAGAAAAGTTTCAAGGAACTGTTCTCTCAGTTAAAATGCCTGTATTACTCTGCTATTAAACAAGGATAATAAGGTGATATTATCATGGCATGTGTCATTCACAGTACCTTGTGTATTTACATAATGAAAATATTTATTTTGATTAAAAATATAACTGCAGTAACAAAAACATTTTTAAAGGCTTAAGAGGCTATAGAAATATCATTGCATTACTATTGAAATGAAGGACCTGGATTATTGGTACGTACTCAGATAAAATAGTGTCAATTTTGCATAAAAGTGTAGGTCTGTTAACATTTAAGCCAAAATTCTTAACACAATACATATGTATTTTTTTCCATTTCTGTGGTCCTGGAAATGCCGTTAGAGTTATACCAGCTGAGTATCTGGCCTGAAAGAAAATGTGGTTTGCCATTTTGATTTGTATCATCCTGAATCCTTCATCCTGTCAGAATTCTTTTATATCAGTTTTATAAATCCTGCTGACTTACCCATTCTTTTCTTCTAGCAATTTGTCCTCAAGGTTGTCGGAATAATGGAGCTTGTGTGGCTCCTGGGATTTGTAGCTGTCCAGCTGGATGGGTTGGTGGAGCATGTCACTTAGGTAAATGACTTCTGACGCTTTTCGTTTATCCTTTTCTCTACTTGTTTATTTTACCAATATAGTGTTCAAATCTTCAGTGGCTAACACAGCTGCTAGGAAAATATCTTAGAATAGTAAATGAGAGCTGCTTCTGCATACTGGGGATCTTACAAGTATGCGTAAGGAAGAATGCGTAAGGAAAGGCTTTTTAATTTGGTCAGAAAGACAGAACTTTTCCACTGCAGTGGATGCAGTAAATTCAGATTCAGGTTTTAGTTGTCACCAAATTCATTACTTGGTATGTCTTGTCAGTATTTCTGAAATATTTTCTATAAACCAAGACCCCAGTATAAAGGAACTGAAAACGGCTGTTACAGAAACACTATCACTACTGATGTGGGTTAGAAGCTTCATTAAATTTTATGGACATGGAAAATTGAAACCTGCTTCTCACTTTGAGGCTAGGTAGGCAGAATCAACTCCAGGTGCTCTTAACTGAGTAAGAGGAAGCTGGCTGTAATCAGGATTAGTACTGAATGACATTCTTGCTGAACAACGACTTGCATTTTCCCAAATTTTGATTCACAGAAGCAGATGATGATTATAAAACTTTAACCCACCTTTTTATGGCAGGGCCTTGTATGCTCATAACAGCACTGCTCTGATGCTAAAGGCAATAATACTGAGACTGTCAAAATGAACGTTTTTTTGTTTGCTCTCTGGGAAACTGAGAGAAAGCTCATTTAAATATTGCTTTTGAAATCAGTATCGTAGGTGCAAGGTCTCCGGATTAAGTCCTCTGCATTTGAAATTCTTGTGTGGCTGTGGGAATCCAAATCAGCTAATGTTAGTTCTTCTGCAATATATATAGTCAGGCAAACGTTAATAAATAATACTTTAACATTCCCTTTTGACCAGCAAAGTTTTTATCCTTTGTATTCATCAGTGTATCAAGGTAGAGGGTGATATTAAAAGGTAAGTATGGGAGATGCAAGAGAACTTACAGAATGAATATCTCCATTCCCTGCATCAGCAACAATGGTAGAAGTGTTCCAGTTCTTAATGTCAAAATAATCCCTGTTCCCGAACTAACTAGGTCTGCATCCAGTTTGACTTCTATTGGTACAGATGCTCCTAAGCAAACTGCAGCCTCTGGCTTGCTACCTGAACTGCAGTGTAGCTAGGGGATGACTAAAGCTGTGCTCACTCAGTCCTCCTCTGCCCTTCTTTTGCGGGAGTGGGGGAACAGAAGGGCAGCGTGTGAGCAACAGCTAGTATGTGGCAACTGTTTCCTCATGGACGTGGATCCAAGAACCAGCTTGAATAAATTTCAGTAGGAATTATTATTGTTCCCTCACTTTCATGGAGGCATCCATCTCAAAAATAGTCTGTGCCTNACTCAGTCCTCCTCTGCCCTTCTTTTTTGGGAGTGGGGGAACAGAAGGGCAGCGTGTGAGCAACAGCTAGTGTGTGGCAACTGTTTCCTCATGGACGTGGATCCAAGAACCAGCTTGAATAAATTTCAGTAGGAATTATTATTGTTCCCTCACTTTCACGGAGGCATCCATCTCAAAAATAGTCTGTGCCTTAAAGAACAATAGAAATTATAGTATTTTAAAAGGGGAATGGAGCATGAGTAAGACTAGACATACTATGGCTGTTTTCCAGTGAAGGCCGTGATGCCATAAATTGAGAGGCATTGCTTTTCACTACTTCCATTATGCTTTTATTTATACTGTCCCAGTGTGATCACCAGGGAACAATTCTGCTAGCACAGTGAGACAAAGAAGAAAAATGATCCTGTGTTGTGCTGAAGACATACTATGTGTCTGGTGTCTCATTTCAGCTGTATGTAAACTACCTTGTCAACATGGAGGAAAATGCATAGCTCCAAACGTGTGCAGATGTCGACTGCCGTACTCTGGTCTACAGTGTACAAAGAAAAGGAAGGAATGAAGAAACTTCAGTAAAGTTAAGCTGCATTTTCTTCATGTAACTCTTCATACAGAGATGAAGTCTGCAGCAGTGGGGGACCTTAAAAGAAAATGTGGTAACTAACTAATTTCAGATAGCTTTTTGTCTTCAGTATATGAAGTAAATGCTTTTCTGTATGAAAGAAAAGTATTCCTGATTGTAACAAAGCTGTTATAAGTATCCAAGTGTGTGTAGTGTACGGCACGTGTTTTCTTCTCATTTTTCTTCCTAAGCAGAAGTATTATGTCTTGGTTGATACAGCTGACCTTGAAATAAAATTTACTCTTCAAAATAAAGCACTTCATCTATGCTCTTCCTTTTGATTTTGCCCCCCCTTTGACTAGAATTATTGCTTTATATTAATGATGTGTTTTTAAAAAGCACATGAAACAAAACGTCCTTAATTCAGAGCATCAGAAGTGGATGTTAGTTCAAGTATAATTTACCTTCAATAAGATTACATGGTTGCAGGAGGAAACTTGCAGAGTTTGCATCTTTCTGGAACATCAGCAAAGTGCAAAGCATCTTATTAAAATCCTGGTTATCACTTTATGTATGCTTCCTGCCCCTCCCCCCCAATCAAATTTGGATCTTGATCAGTTAAGCAGTATTAAAGAAACCAAACACAGTACTTGTTCAGACAGTTCCACTGTTAGTTTCTAAAAGCTTAATCCATGCTGATACTCTAAAAGAGTCCTTATCTTGTCTACTTCTACCACCATATTATCTGATCATCTCTCAACTTCCAGGTATTTCTTTTCCTTATCCCAGTAAGATAGGGAAATGTGTTTCTCTCTCTTCTGAAGATGTAGACATTGATGATTCATTCCTATTCAAGACTGTGTTGTTACAGGAGCAATATAACGGGAAGATATAAACTGGCAGTGAGGAAAAGCTATGTCTGTCACGAATCAGCTGTGTGGAGGCTGCTGAGGCTTGCCTTCTGGACATGCTCCAGTTTGGCCTCGTTTAGCTTTTGCAGCCTTTGAACGGGCTGCAGATTGGACTGGGACTCCTACGTTCACTCTTCCATGTCTCATCTGTGCTGTTTCTTGAAGGCTACAGTTGAGGAAGGTTTTGCCAAAACACCCAAGTTGAATCAGTCGACTCTGAATGATGTGAAAATCAATTTTTCTTTTGGGGAATAGATTGATTTTCAACATCTTCTAGGTGAAACTGGAACTTTTGGTGGGAGAATTTTAACAACGCANGATGGAATAACATTGTATCTGTGTATAAGCTCCCTTACCAGAAGGTGGAGCTCCCATGGGCAGAGTGACTTCTATGGACATGCTTCCCCACGGTTTACAAGCCACTGAGCATTGACAAGAAGCAAAGGGAATGGGTTCTTCTCAGTTACCAACCTTCTCGAAAAGAGAGAACCCAAGCATACAGAGGGCAAATGAAAGACAACGGTATGTTTCATGAGACTCCTGTTTTCTGTTACGAGCCATTGCTGTGTTGTGTAGTTGGGAAGCCTTCCTCTGCCCTTGCTTTGGAGGCTGTTGCATTTGGTTCAGATGAAACCTGCTACGGACATGTGTTGTGCAGGTTTTGTTGCCAGGGGCAGGGGACAGAGTAAGAGGAGTGTATATTTTTTGTGCTGCTTTTGCTGTGATAGACTGGATATTTCAGACACGCTGGTGAAAAATGTGGTTTTCATGCATGGAACAAGATGATTTCTTCAGCGGTTCTGGAGTAGGCTTTATGATGATGAAATTCTGTTTCTGTGTCACAATTCACTACAATGATCATGCCATAATTTAGAAATTCAGGAGTTAAGTTGAATAGCTTAGCTGACATACTGGTTGCAGGGAAGTGAATGGAAAAAAATTAATTGCCTCAAACCCAAGATTTCAGAGTAAATGAGCAGAGGTATGTAAATGCAAAGAGGCATAATATCTCACTATTGTTCCTGAAAAGAGTGACTTCTACTCATAAAGCTGAAAGTGACAATAATGGTGATTAGAAGCCAAAAGAGATATTAGCATCATTAGGAGCGTGAGACCGGGAGCAGTCACTGAGCGAGACCTGTAACTGGTGTTTCTGAGCAGGCCAGAGCAAATACTAATTTAAATAGTTCCCTGTTTAGAAATGATTGAAGTAAGTAAGCAGTAATTTGATGGCACGCAGAATGTGATGGCATATTTTAGAAATACTGCTTGAATGTAGCACCATCTACTGGCTATGGGTTTTTTTGTTGGGGTTTTTTGGTTTTGTTCTTGTTTTTACGAAAAATCATTTAGATCTCTGCAATATTTTGTGAGTTTAAAAGTGAATTTTCTAGTAGTTATTTTAAAGTAGAATGGCCTCAGAATGTATTACCAATGACAATTCAGGTCCCCAAACTATTATTTCCACAGTTCTACGTATATTTATTAAAAGAGCTGCCAGTATTTCTTGTCTTTTTTTTTGTTTCCCACTCACTGGAGGATTGAACATACTTGCTAGTTACAGCATGTAATTTTTGGAGCTAGATGTATCTTCCTGTAAAAAGCTAGTTATGCATGCAGCTCGAAGGTTAGGAAAAATGATACAGAACAGGTTACCTCCCTTATTTATTAGAGCTAACTGTAAGACTTTATACAGGTGCTCTGATTTTCAGTAAAAACAACTGAAAAAATTGCAGGGGCAATGCACTGGTTGCATTTCTGATATCCTGTCTTTTCAGAATGTGTGTGAAAAGGTGAGAATTGTTTCTTCTTTTTAATTTACTTACATGCACATTTTACCGTTTATATTTTCTCTGCTGTAAGTGGTTGTAGCAAGAATGGAGTTACTTGGTTTATCTGTAAAATATCCTTTATTGGCTAAACAGAGCTGTGGGTGGAAGTTGAGTAAAATGACCCGACATTGCCATGCAATACCTTTATACAAGAGAAACAGCATAAACATCTTTAGTTATTACTAACACTTTCTAACCCCTATGTTTGGTTTTGTATATGTACCCAGGTGTTATGTTTTACTGAGTATTTAAACTTTGGATTTTCCCATCTGGGCAAGTCATGGAGTAGATATAGCAAATTTATCAAGTAGCTTAAGCTTTTATATTGATTTATGTTACGGTTTGCGCTGATTCTTCTTCGCAGGTTTGCCTTTGATAGATGGAAATGTTAACTCACTTTATTCTCGGCTATGAGAATATATAATTAACATTTGTAAAAAGAAAAAGACTTTCACATGGAGCCCACTTTCTTGTTGTGTTTTTGTTTTTTTTTAAATCAAAGCCAACAAATGTAGGAAAGTGAGTCCTTACTAACATCTGTGGTATCTTCTGTGATATGAGTCCTTCCTTCAGAATACTGCATTTTAAAGATCTTTTCAAGATTATGGGCAAAAGTCAGTCTGCACTTGGGAGAATTTCTTCTGGCCTGCAGAGCAACTTTAGTGTAACCAGATAATAAATGGATGATTTACGTAAGTACCTTCCAGCACTGTTTAGTATTTAAAGAAATCATGCAAGAAAATTCAGTGAAGATACCTGTATTCCATATAACGTGCTAAGAACCACTGCAACATCTTCAGTTTGGCACAAGTTGCCCTTTATTCCGTCAGCCTGG
Organism: Himantopus leucocephalus; assembly: GCA_003993805.1. Taxonomy (NCBI): domain Eukaryota; kingdom Metazoa; phylum Chordata; class Aves; order Charadriiformes; family Recurvirostridae; genus Himantopus; species Himantopus leucocephalus. Next base: position 32,710,783 of record RSEF01000002.1, read on the forward strand.
AACAGTGGCAACTCCTGCAGTATGCAACCTGTCTCCCCCGTTGCAAATCTCCAAACTCTTTTGGGCCTAATTTCAGGTTACATTGTGCAATTTTAGAACAACTTTGTTAACCTCTGCACACAAGCCCTCCATGTGCTTCTGCCTCTTGTTAAACTGAACAATTTTACAGAATTGTTGCAATGTGCTTTCTAATTACAGTGAATTCTGTTTCATGTGTATGATGGACGATCTGGTAACAAAATAGTTTCAACTAATCACATAATTACTGGGCAGTTTTGAAGTAGCTGGCTGCCTTTATGCATGTACTGGTAATTTTTCTGCTTCGTGTGCTTGCTGGAAAATAGCACAGCTTAGCGCTGAGCATGTTTAACTCCTGTAGCAAAACTCTGGATGTGCTTTTGTTTGCACAGCTTGCATTTGGAAAATGTAAAAGAAGTCATTTCTGCCTTTAGAAACACTGAAAATAAATGGGAAATACTAAAAGTTATGATTTAAAAAGCCCCTTTATTCAGCCTGAAATCCTAGAAAGGAATCTATATATCGATTCAGTTTTGTGAATGGAAGGTTGCACAAACTCATTAACCAAAGTACTATTAACAGCGTTCTGGGCAGATATTATCTCTCTCTTTAGCGCAACACCTCTGTAACTGACACGTGGAATGGGGGTTATTACAATATGAGATTGCACGATACTGGTGTGTTTGCATTTTAAAAACATTTTCAGAACCCTCTGTATTCAAAGCATCATCCTGAGGCATCAATTCCACTATCTAGTCAGGTTTTGTTCATAGAGATCTTTGTGAGATGTGAGAAAGGAACACAGTTCAAGTGGAGTAGGTTTTAAATAATACAACAGCAGCTCAGGCTATCAGCCACTTGGATGCTCGATTAAAAGAAACTATGGTAACACTGAAACTTAAAACGCAAGTGGGAAATTGAAAACATTTTTTGAATACACGAGTCAGGCACTTGCAAATCCATCAGGTATCATTCTGGAATGACTCTGAGCACTCAAACTGCCAGCTTACTTTGCAAAATGACTTAAGAGGACTATCAAAAGGTGAGGAGAAATCTAGGCGTAGGGCTGCTAACAGCTATGATTTGGCAATCAGCATCCCACAGTGGCAGTAAATGGCGAAATGAGCTCCACTTTCTTCCCATTCAGAATTAGTGTATGTAAATTGAATATTGCTCAGGAGAACAGGAAGTCATGATGTTTATTTTTGGTTTAAAACAAAACAAAACAACAAAACAAAACAGTAAACTTCAATGGCTTAGCTAAAGGGACGTTTGTATCTGTGACCAGAGCTCAGTTAGTTGCAGCAGGGACTGAAATGTCTTTGCAGCTCTAGGGGAAGAAGATGGTGGTCCTCTGTAGGAAACTTTAAAAAAAAATGGAATTTTCTGTGTTCAAAAACTATTTGGCAGCTGGTAGGTGCTAACAGTTCATTGGAACAATAGGTAATGGAAAAAACTCCTCTATGAAGTTTTTACAAATACTTTCTGACTTGATATATACAGATGACATGATATACAGCAAATTCCTCCTCTTATTAGTTCCTATTTTAAGATTCAGCATGGCTAAAAGCATTGTCAAATTTCTCTAAGAGACTCAGGGACGAAATTTCCTTATATTACTGAATGCCATCTCAAAACAGGGTGAGAAGTCAAAACAGAAGAGTTGGTATCTGGGTCCTGGCTACAATGATTTGGCATAGATACACCAGAATTATTCTGCATCTGGTTGACTGTTAGCAAGACGTGACCTTGCCTCTACGGTTAATAGCCAAGCCTTGGTTTAGGTTCCCTCTCCTTCCTTACTCCTAGCTAGTCATTATAACAGACTGACGCAAGTACAAGACGAAGAAAAAAATAGTTCTGCTTTTTCTTCTGTACACAGCCAAATAATATGTATGTAAACTATGTTTAAAAACAGAAGGTACTACTCATAAGTGATGAAGTACTGCCTTCTTTCCTAGAGACACTTAGCAGCTATTACAGTCTTGTTCCAAAAAAGGAAGCTCGTAGTACAGTTGACTCCATCAACAAACTGCAGAATTTTGGGTTTGCAGGAAAGAATCAGAGACTGTGGGGTTTGTGCATGAGGTAGCAAAAAATTATAGAAATATACATATGTTTTAATGACTACAAGACTGGTGTATTGAAGCTCGCCAAACTTCTTGACTGTAATACGAATCTTTTAAAATAATGCTTCTGGATAGTCCTTTCATTTAAATAAACTCTGTAATTGCCTTCAACATTCTTGCTATTTTTCAAGTCTCATACATCCATGCAGCATTGCAATTTAATTGATATACTTCTTTTCTTCAACCATGATGTCTTTGTACCTTGGAGAAAAAAAAGATGTAAAAAGAGACTTTAATGACGTAGCCCCTTTTTATGATAAAGTTTAAGAAACAATTTTAATGAATCTCTGCTTTCCTGATATGCAGAAACACAACATTAAGTTAAATTTGTGGATACAGCTTGTTTATTTCTTTAAGAAAATGTGCCATTTTGGTCAGCGTATGATACAGCACCGTCTGACTGATCAGCAATGTGTTTTCTAGATAAAAAATATACTAATGCTTTGCAGGATATATTTATATAAAGATTTAAATCAAAATTATTTCCTTTTTTAGGTCACATTTTCAAAATCCACATTGCAAACATTGTAGTCTTACCTTTATACAACACATAGGTTTATATTTTCAAACTGTGTATGAGCATTTATTAATTGTTTCAATTTCTTAACTTGCTAGAGATGGGGAAAATATGTTTAGCTGCTATCTGACCACAAATGGTATTGGCATTGTATATTGGACTTGATAAAGTATAAAAAAGATCTGAACTCTGAGTAGTTTCAACTGAGAGAAACTGAGGCTGGATGAAAGTTAAACCATTGCTGTCTTTTACCCATTTCACACGAAAAATTCCTGCACATCTAGGAGCCACATCACAGGTTTTACCTTAGAAGACGTAATGTAGTAAAGTACTAAAATTATAGGAAAGATGGGAAGGATAGGATATGCTGTCTTGGCTGCAGCAGGAGACCAAAGAAATAAATGGTTTTAAAACCACAACAGTACAGGTGTGAACAGCAGCAGGTAATTAAGGATGAATGTAAAGGAAGAGCACCGGCACGCAGAGCTAAAATCAGCTAGGCGGTGTCCCAGCTCCACCAAAGGAATTCTACTGGCACCAGAAAAGCATCTAAATACGTTGAAGTGAAAAGAAGAGACACAACACAGATGATGTGAGAAGAGTAGAATGCTTTCTATTTCAGAAGTCACAAAAAAGGTTCGTTGTAATAAAATGCTTAAATTACTTCAGTGAATGACTGTCGGCACTCAAGCAAAGGAACACAACAGAAGATTACGTGACAAAACAGAGAAATGGTCATCATTCGCTGTAATGCAACAAAGTAAAGCTGTTCCCAAAGTTACACTTGGGGATAAGGAAAGGGATGAACTGAGTGACAGTGTAGTTAGTTGAAAAACATGAGGGCTGACTCGATGCAAGCTAAGAAAGGCGGCAGTGGGATCCTCTTCCCCAAAATGGGGCCAGATGCTGGGAAAGAGCCTAGTGGTTGCTATGAAGAGGACAGTTATCAATTCCTGCTGCAGCCACTTAGGGAATGACAAGAGATAATCAGTTTAATTTGAGACAAAGGAAATTTACTGTAGGTGTTGAGAACAATTTTGTAAGTATTAGAGCCTATAAATTACTGGAATAGCTCTTAGGAATTTTATGAATTTTCCCTCACTGGAGACTGAAAGGAAGAAATTAGACAAACACATTTGGTGTATTTTGTGCTGCCTCACTGGACAAGGGTGGACTAGATAATGACTCCCAAATCGCTGTATCTGTGATGGCGTCTTGACTCTATACGTACCTGAATTTTCTTCCCACAGAGGACTCCAGTATAACCGGGACGACAAGAGCATACGTTAGGCAATACGCACTTGCCTCCAAACAGACACTTCTGGTTGCACACAGCTAAAATAAGAGAGGTACATATGTGGCTTTATTCATGAAAACAACTCAGTGAAGGAAAAGTGACTACTATTTCTATGTACTTACTCTATGTGCTCATAGGAGCTGAGAACTTGCTAGGTATTTTCACAGGGAAACACCCCCCAGTGTAAGGAGACCTCACAGTCATGTGGAGCCAACAATGTTCTTATGTCTGTCCCATCCCCCTGATGCTTTGATGCAGATTTATTATAGGAGCATGCTGAGGGCACGAATGAAACTGAGATAGGGACATGAGTAAGGTGTTTTTTAACGCGTCCTACTATTTCAAGCTATTGCAATGGCCTCTCAGGGCTGTTGCAGCAGCACACTGTTAGAGCAAGCCACTGCATACTGCCATGGTCCCAGACCACCGTCATGTTCTGGAGGGCTTCAGGATGGGCAGAGGAATCTCTACCCTTTATCCTTCCTTTGACACAGATTTGGGTTAAAATACAGTCTGGAGAAGAGAAGACTGAGGGGGGATCTTTTCAATGCTTATAAATAGTTAAAGGGAGGGTGCCAGGTAGATGGGAACAGTCTTTTTTTCAGTGGTGCCCAGTGACAGGACAAGAGGTAGTGGGCACAAACTTGAACATAGGAAGTTCCATCTTAACATGAGGAGGAACTTCTTTACTTTGAGGGTGGCAGAGCACTGGAACAGACACTGGAACAGAGAGGTGGTGGAGTCTCCAACTCCAGAGACATTCAGAACCTGCCTGGATGCTATCCTGTGCAACCTGCTCAAGGTGAGCCTGCTCTGGCAGGGTGTCGGATTAGATGGTCCCTTTCAACCCTGACCGTTCTGTGATTCTGTATAGGACTTCTAGGCACTATGTGTTGCTGAAGCATTCTTAACTGCGCTGAAGCAAGAGGTTTCGGGTGACATCATTCTTACGTGTTTGACACTGGATTCCTTCCCACTGCGGAGGACAATGACACGTACTTGGTCCAATACACTCCCCACCATTCTTACATTCCTGAAGACAGATTGCTGCACAGACATCATCACAAAGTTTGGTTACGTCCCAAGTGATTACTGTTACTTATTATTTACATTTCAGAATGCCCATGAGTGGTTGAGTGCTTTCCCTACACAAGAGTCACTTCATCTTCACTAAAACCCATCTAGGATCAACAGGATATGAAAGAAGAGAGGCAACTAGAAACAAAAAACCCTACAGCCAAAGAACGCATTGAGATGTTCTGATGCATCACAGATTGCTACAAAAGCCTGAAATACTGAATTAAGTCAGCACCACTAAATATCTTTGTTTTTTGCCAAATTTACCTTTCTAAAACCCACACCTTAGTGAGAGAGCTTTTGTCTATCATGCAATTTAACACACGGTGGATCAACTCATGAACATTTGATCCAAAGTTGTTTTCTATGACCCATTTTTCTGCACATTCATCCCTGTTTATTAAGCCATAATCTAAACCACTATTATTTCTCATTGGTTAACTGACTAGTTGATAATCAAATCTCTTTTCCACGGTGTCCAAGAATATCTCACCCCTGTCAATGCGGGTAATATTTTTTTCAATAAACTTTTCCAATAATTACAGAAAGTAATACAGGGAAAATTGTTTTTCCTCCATGCCATTAGAGAGCTCATTGGCCATATCAATATCTGAGCCTCGGGTGGGTACTATGACAGAAACTAACACTTTATCTATTGGATTTCTACCACCCATCCTCATGCTGATTTTCATGCACACTGTGCTTTTATCCACACTGCCACACTTTATTTATGCCCAGTCAATATCTTCATTAAGATACAATGTGACCCAGAGCTGTGCTACTATCACAGTCCTATTTCTGCCTTTCCTAAAGAGCTTGTGCCCATTGCATCTTCAATTCCAATCATTTCCCACTACGTCTCCACACCTTTCCAATCTTTCACTGTACTTTTTCTTTTATATCTGCTTTTATGGCCTACAGCACAAATTGCAATTCTTTCACTTCATTGACTGAGCTCTTTGCAGAAATATAGAAGTTTCTTATTTAGACAAGAATTGAGAAAGAAACAAATATTATTTGCTACACAAGAATTTAAAAGATATTTTGGTCTCATGATTTAGCCTAAGAACTGCATGGTATTAGTTCTCCATCCTAAATTTTGCTTCCAAGTTACAGACCATTATATTTTCAATGTGTGTATATTCTTGAGCTCTTTGGCACTAACTTCATATTACTTGTGTGGACAGAGTTGTCCTTACTTTTAAGGTATGGTTCTCCTGTTAACTACAAGATACTTACGAGTGTTACATCTTTTTCCTCTCCATCCTGAAGGACAAGAGCAAATGTTTGGCCCTACACACCTTCCTCCATTCATGCACCTTGGCTCACAGACACCTTAAAATCAAAAACACCTTCTCTTTAGTATATATAACTGATTACAGAATAATTTATTAGTTACTTTCAGATCCTGCAAGGCTTTTAACACTGGCTTACTTTTTTCACATCTTCTGCCTGTGTACCCATCAGGACAAGTACAGACATTATTTCTCATGCAGTGACCACCGTTCTTACAAGGCGGGCTGCAGACAGCTGAAAGACACAAACAGGAGGAAAAGGCTGTAGTTTGCATTCTGTTTGACTTAGCCATATACTTCTAGGAAACAGGAGTGCAACACTAAAATTCTGATAGCTTACGCAGTCATTCAGCACTATCCAACCTGTCTCGTAAAAAGCGTATCAATATGGATTGATGCCTACGTCCATAGTAAAAACAAAATCAGATAAAAAGGGGTCAAGGTTGGCAACTGGATATGTACACGAGTAACCAGACTACATAATATACAGTGGAACTGGTTGAACACTGCTCAAAAGTTGAGCGGAAGACAAGGCAAATTTTGAGTCATGCTTCTCCTTGGACACTCGCTGAATCAGCCGTAAAATCTAAAAAATAATGTAATCTCTGTTTTGCACCACTTCTTAGGTACATGACTTGATTGTGAATTTTGTGCCTTAGGATAACAATGTTTTCTCACGGATTTGCTCATAATGGCAGCTAAGGGGAGGAGGGGGAAAAGAAAAAAAAAAGATTACCGTTCTGACACTGGGCACCAAAGAATCCACGTGGACAGAGGCAAACATCTGGCTTAGTACAGGAACCACCATTGAGGCACACAGGGTCACACATCGCTGCAGAAACAGGGTCAGGAAGAGTGGGAAGCATGACATCCAAACAAAAGCTATAAAATACGTCCTTCTGTTGCAAGGACAGGAGTTAAACACCGAAGATAACTGCAGGTAACACCATTCACATAAAATCCTTACCCAAAATTTTAGGATCAGTATTAGACTTTCTAGAGGTGCTGCCAGCAGCAGAACTACCGCGCAGAGACACAAGGGAGCACGGGGGCTCTGCAGCAGTAAGCAGCCGCCCATCGCTGCTGTCTGAGCCACGCACTTCCGAATTTCAAACTATGGGAGGTCCTACCCACGCTCACCCCAGGAACATGGAAATTGCAGGAGTGTTACCTGTACTGCATGTAGGTCCGTACCACCCAGGTTTACATTGGCAGATGTCTGGAGTAAGACACTCACCACCATTTTCACAGTGTCTATTGCAAACCACTGCCATCCGAGAAGTTGGGCAAAAATGAACGAGAAAGGTGCGGGGTGGCGGGGGGAGAGAGAAGGAGATATGTTACAAACTATGCTTGATTCATTTTTCATTTTTTTCCCCAAATATTAACACTGGAAATAACATACAATTCTACAAGTAGAAGAATTGCTGAATAGATTCATCCAGTCTCAAAGCCACAAAAAGCTAGCACCAGACTATAAAGGTAAATAAAATGTCTTTCCATGTAGTTATCCATGATCTGGTTATAGTCAGTGTTAAAAATCTAGAAAATGTCAAATAAATTCTAAAAAAAATGGATGGATTTGGTGGACTCCAAGAAGGTTCACTCAAGTGTCCTGCATCACTTCAGCAAGTGCAGCTGCAGGCATAGAGTGACACGAGACTAACAAGCAAAGACATTAAAATATCATGGCCGTGGAAAACCATGAAACACTTCTTCAGGACATGTCATTCTCTCTAGTATTGCTTAACAAAGAGCAGCATTTTTTTAAAAATTGAATTTAAACTAGAATAAGAAAAACTGAGAATGAGGAGTCCTGGGATTTGACAAGGAGATGAACAAAGGACTTTCTCTCTTCAGGGTCAATAATGCAGTGGCACATTCAGGTGAATGATATATAAACAGCATGTCTAAATTTGGAATCTCTGAATGATAAAAATTACCAGTATGAAATCTACCCCAAATTTGGAGTTGCCAAATTGCAGCATGTAGAATTTGATATATAAAAGACAAGTTAAGTGAGACTAACTAATTCCAATTTTTCAGCTATGATCACAGCAAGTTTTCCAATTTTCATGCCAGGATAAAAAAAAAAAAAAAAAAAAAAAAGATTTTTTTAGGGGTCAACTCTTCCCTTATCTGACGNTTCTTGTATCCCAGTTTTTCTGACTCGCCATTCACTGATACCAACTTCTGAATATACCCCAGCCTCTAGCCAGTTTAAGATGATAGAAGTTAAAAAGCTGTAAGTACGTATTAAACATCTGCGTTCTGAAGGTAACATCACATACACAACATGCTCAATGTTTCCCTGTTCATGAATCATAAATAATAAACCATTTGCAATTTTTATAGTACGTTCTATTTTCGAAGTCAAGTGCAAATACTATCTAACTAATGTTCGAAAAGCCCAAGAACTTCAAAGAAGTACAGGTATTATGTCATTTGGTAGCGTTAGACAGAGCACATCAAAAATTTAAACCAAAATTTGCTTTCTTGCTCCTGAAGAACAGGAGAAATGTTCTGTATTCTTCCCTTATGCTTTTTTGCTTACTTGTATCACATCTTGGTCCCACAAAACCATATGGGCAGGTGCAGAGATTTCTGGCCAAGCATGTGCCTCCATTTTGACAGGGTGGTTTACAATGTGCTGCAGATACAGAATTATGTTGTTCAAGAAATCACCTCTAAAAAGATGCATGGATTGGTTATGCTTTAGAAAAAGGGAAATGTTAACAATCAACAGTGAGCAAAGAACTTGAAATAAAATAAGGAGATGTATGCAATGCCTGTTGACAAGAATAAGTAACAAGAAAAATTTAATTCCAACAGAGCACACAGAGTCCCAACAGTGACGGTCACCCGGAAGAAAAGAAGTCTGAGACAATCTCCAGACAGGACTTCCCACTCTTTGGGAGTGTTTAGCTTAGCGACATCCACATGTGCTGGTGAACTCTACTTACTGTGAAAGTTAAATTTAGGAATATCCAATCACAAGCAACATTTACCACGTATATCAAAAAAGCGCAGGGTATTTACCAACACGTACTCAAACAGTTCTGTTAAAATAAAAGTAAAAAAACCCCACCTCTTTGCTGTCAGAATGAACAGTTATGGAAGTTATTTACAGCATCCTTTGGGTATTTATGGATTCAAAGGCAAAAAAATATTCTATTTACCTTCCTCACAAGCAGAGCCACTGTATCCTGGTAGACATTCACAGACATTGGGCTTAATGCACTTCCCATGGTTTTTGCAATCAGGTCTGCACAGAGCTGTGCAAAAAATCAACAGTGATCTTCAAATCATTAATTGGTGGAAATGAGTTACCACAGGCTAAATCAAAATGCCATACTCACCAGCCTGACAGTTATAACCAGCATAACCAGGCTTGCATTTGCAAATATTGGGTGCCACACACTCCATATTTTTGCCACATGTTTGCCTACATCTTGCTGAAAGGCAGTGAAGAAAACAAAGAAAGGAATAAGGAAAATGAAAGTGGCATTTTAGCACAACTCTGTCTTGCCTAACATAATGAACAAATCACACAGATTCCATTAGGTCCCTGCCCGTAAGTGGGGAGCCTGAGACACATCAGCAAAAACATTTTTAAGTGCATCTATACAACTAAAAGCCTTTAGGCTATGCCAATATTAATAATGAAAATGAGAAAATTCAATACTCTACGCATTTCACTCATCACACAGTAACAATGTACTTTCAGGTTATAAAGATGTCACCAAATTCTTTTCTGCGAAGCATTTAGTGCAGGTATTTGTAATACCTCTGCAATTGAAGCCATCTCCATAATAACCGTAAGGACAACGGCCACACTTGATGCTTCCATCTTGACTTAGCTCACAAGGTACACCAGGAAAACAGGGTAAATCAGTACAGGTTACTGCTTTAGGAATCACTATTTCACTCAGTTCTTCAGGAAGCATTTTTGGTGGGGCAGTGACTTCAACAAGGACAAAAGGTAAAGGACTCGCTTTATGCTTGGCTAATAGGTGCTGAACTCTGTGAGTGTTTCCACCTTTGAATACGTTGCTCGGCAAAGAAAGCCGTTTGCTTAAGTTGGTTCTGCTGCCAGGAGAAGTCTTCCTGCTGGTCTCAGAATAGCTGTAGGCCTCAGTTTGTGCCTTTGTTTTCTTCTCAGGTGATACAGCATGGCTCCTTGAAGATGCAGTCATCACAGCATGTACTGAAGAGCTCTCTTCAATCTTAGCAGGGTGACCACTGGCGGTGCTGAGAGCACGAGCAACGTTTCCAGTAACAGCAGGTTGCACAGAAGCACTTCTCTGAGAATTAAGTGACTTCCAAGCAGTGATTGTTTTTACTGTGGAGGCTGGTGGAGAGCTGCTACTGCCCATTTCTGTAGAAATAAATCTCTCAGGGACATCTGTAGAACTGGGAGTGTAGCTTGAGATGCTTAAAACCTGCTCAAAGGACGATTGTTGAAAACCTACAGCGTGTTAGAAAGAAAGAGGGGAAAAAAAGTACGGGAATGTTATGACACTTTTTTTTTTTCCTTTTTTCCTTCTGAGGGGGGCGGGGGAATGTCTTCTGAACAGAACATTCATCCTGTGCTTCAGGAAGCCTCTCCATGTGCTATATCAGAATATGTGTATGCAGTAGAACCTAAATCCTAACTGGCAGAATTGGAGACGATCAAGGCATTCTGGCTGTGTCCTTTCCCATCCTCACCATAGCCTTTTCCTGGCTGGAAGATAAGGAGAAAGCACTGTATATATGAGGCAGACAGCAGAGATTTTCCCATACCTGCTCAATAAACAGCTTTACTGTCAGAGCAAATTACCAGCTCCGTATACTGCTTCCAACTAGAGAACTGAAACGGAGCTTAAAGAAAAGATACTGCTTATGGTTCATCAGTGTGTCTAGGTGCTAGTAATAAGCCCAGAGACTAGAAACAGATATTTAATCACAAGTACGTGCATGCTTATACTTACTGATGCACCACAGACAGTATTTTCGCTGAATAATCCACCACCTTGTAGCAAAAGTATTACCATGTTTAACTCTCCAAACTTTTTTATCAACTTTCTTAAAGTTTCTGCATGGCTTGTCTTAGGGGGATGTTTCATGTGTTTTATAAACAACAGAGACTGACTCAGCCTCCTCGTTGAAAGGAGCGCAAAGTGAATGAAAAGTTCTTCATATTCTGCCCGGGAAAAGCGGGTGGTCTGGTGGGTTGTGGGAAGGACTATGGCATTGTAATCCCAGAATGGCAGAATGCCACATATGGGCTTTTCGCATTACGGGGCAGAATGAAACTGGAGGAGCTTATCCAAACCCAAATTAAGCTCTGTCCCTAACCCGATTTAGAATGGTACCAAAAAATAGTCTACAAAAGGTTAAACTTTACTGAATCCTATTACAGAGTGCTGTCTCCCACTGCTGAAAAGCAAACCATTTTGCAGCCGAGGAAGAATTATCCAGCACTGGCAGCAGAGGGAGAGAGTTTTCCTCCTCCCCCACTAACAATTCCGAGATAAAGGGAAAAGACACACAAGAATTTCCTGCGAAGAAAGCCCCAGCAGGCACAGAGCTGGAAATGCCAGCAGCAGCGTTTACGGAGTTTTGGAATTAAGATGTTCACATGCCACATCCTTCACCTTTCCTTTGAGTTAAAGTAGGAAATTGGCATTCAACATAATGCCATAAACTTTTGCTTATCTCATATAACAGATGTCCCTATCCCCATGTTACCTATTTTATGTCAGTGGTTAGTCACAAAAACAAAAGGTAACGGCAAGAATGTCATACATCACACTGTCAATAAAATGACTTGACTGACCTAAGGGATTTGTTGATATTGACATTTCAGTTTCATTTTTCAGATCAGACTACAATGCCAGTAATGAATTAAATTGAGTCAAACTGAAAAATTAAAGTGAATAACAGAAAACTGACTAGAGCCTTTATTTGCCTGCTACATTCTTATCAGTATGTGAATCAGATATTCCATTTTCTTCATGAAAAAATCACCTTTGTTCCCTCCAATTTCTCCTGTGGAATCCTTTCTTTCAACATTAGTGTCTTCAAAGTTTTCTAGAAACAAAAGATGTGAAGGAACATGAGTTGTTACTTTTGTTTTAACGGCAAATAAATTACAAACAGAGTTAAAGTTTTAGTACATAGAAATAACTAAAAATTCGGAAAGCAGGTAAAGAGTAAAAACTAATCCTTAGAAGTTTTCAATAGAGTATTTTACAAATACAAATTATTCAGTAATTGCATTGTAAATAAATGTTTGGGCACGTTATTTGGCAAGTGCCTTGATTTGGGTAAATAATTGCATGTTAAGCAATCTAATAGAAAGATATTTTGTCAATAATAGCTCATATTATGAAAATCATGGAGAAAAAAAACCCCATTTCATTGTATTCTACTTTGATATAAAAGAATTCGGGTATTTTGTATCTATTTTTTCTAGTCACCTGAAAAAGTGTTTTACAACTATGTGACCCAGTGCAGTCTGATATTGTTATCAACTGAGATTCTGTCCCAGCCATCAACAGTCAGAGACACCGTCCTGTTTTGTTGACTACTGAAAGGAGTTCTGAGTTACAGTTACATGAATCACAACCAAAGGTATTTTAACTGAATGACGATAAGGTAGTAGCATTCTTGTGAAAAACAAGTCATTTTACCGTAACATGACTTCCCGTCTCCTTGCAGATTATCTGGGCATGGACCACAATAGTAAGATCCAAAAGTATTGAAGCAAAATACTCCAGGGAAGCAAGGACTGGATACACATTCATCTACATCATCTTGACAATTTTTACCTGCATTGAAATACAGATTATTTTTTTATAATACTATGTCGCTGGACTTTGACAGTGTGTTTATAAGAGATAAAAGTAGAACATATGCAGGTGCTGAAATACAAAAAGGGCGTCTATCAAGCGCAACAAAGTATTTCAGTACATCTAATAAGTAGAGCTGACTAGGTTTGCTATACACATTTCTTCATCTTAAGTATCTTGCCGATTGCGGAATATGGAGAAGATGGGCTGTGGGGACTACATGGTTATGTGCAGGCATAGGAGGAATCACACTGCAACTAAACTCATCGCTCCTATGTTTCACCATGTTGCTGAGTTTACCTCTGCAGGGGAAAACAATGGAAATTTGCTCTCTTAATATAAACAACCATTCTATTCATGCAAGAAAAATACTGAAGTACATCATATAACTTCATCACAAGGCCATAAAATTTCTTCGTCCTATTTACAGCCAAAAATTTTTTTTAAAAATGGTAGACATAAAATTAGAATTTCCTATGTATCACTAAATGTGATAAATATGTGTAAATAAAGTAGCAATTTACCTTGAAGTTCAGGTGGACATTCACAGTAATAGCTGTTTATTCCATCCACACATCTGCCAATGCCACACTGGTTAAGTTTACAGTCATCAGTATTCACTTGACAGAGATCACCTTCAAATCCAGCCACGCACACACAAAGATATCTTCCACTTCCAGGTGGGAAATTAATGTTTGTCACACATGAGCCATTATTTAGGCAATCACATGACTTTACACTGACCTACAAGACATGCCCAATAAGAGAGTTTTCTTTTTTTAATGAACTAGCAATGAGGTTTGTAATTAGGTATCTTAAACATCTTACTAGTAGGTGTCATTTTACTGTAATATTCATTACCTCTATTTCTACCTTAGTCTTTGCATTGCAGTCATCTGTCAAAGAAAATGTTAATTTATGGAGATTCATTGACACAGCTTTCCACAAAAGGAGACCTGAAGGGGAAAGACTGGCACCTTCTGGACCAGAATCCAATGTGAAATGAATAGCAGAGCCCTCTGGATCTGAAGCCAAAAACTGATATACAAAATCTTCTCCATAAAAAGTCTGTAGCATACCCTGAAAAGTTTCAAGCACTGGAGGCTGGTTGTCTGTAACAAAGGAGACATTTTCCTCTTTTAAGCAAAAGTTGCGATACACTTATAAAAATTAAAAGGAGCATATCTTTCCATTAAGGAAGTCACATGTAATTATTTCTCTTAAATCCTAATGTAATTTGAATGGCACAGGAAAAACACTCAATATTTTCATTATAACTGTAACAACATAACCAAGAAATTACTTACACTACGCAAGAGCTTGTAGAGACGCAGTGCATCTACACATAGAAAGACCTGAGAATTTATTGAATGTAACTACTGTATTTTAACTGCGCAGAGATAGTTTGCAGATGAAAGTACAGGAAGCCATAAAACTCAGAAACGATTGGTGTTTCCTTTGATAAATGAATAGACATTGTTAAGCAATACTTGGGTATGGGCTGCAGTGATTATCTTGGCAAAACTGAGCATGAAGTGATGGAATAAGTTATTCACTCATTGTTCTTAGGAATGATTTCAACCACACAACTTACTCCCTGTAAGTCTTAATTGAGATGCCTGCACTGTTGAACTCTAAAATATTTGGCAGGAATAACTAAATTTCTAGAGACACCAGGTGAAAACAAACAAACTAACCCGCAGCACCAGGACAAGTTCTGTGAAAGAGAGAAGCGGAAGTCCTGGGGAGAGTGTAGATTTTGAAGCTGGGACATAGGAAGGTGATTAAGATTGCTAAGCTTTGGGTTACAGTGAAGTGATTGCTCCAAGCAAGAACCCACCCACTGTGGCAGAAACCATGAAGGGAGAAGAAGCTGTAATCAGTGTCTCAGCAGTTAGATTCTGACACCCTGTTCCTAATGACATCCACTCTGGAGAAGAGGTTGTGCTCCTTGACTTTGAGGAATTGCCTTTGGTTTACAATCTTCTCCCATTTCCAACTTCGGCAATATTGAATTCCAGTCTGTGGCTGTAAGATGCGAATCCCTTGACTCCCTGACTGCTGGATGAGTTTCATTTCATTCATTTCTTTTAGGTTTCATTCTTTTGGAATAGGTATAGCTACCTTGGCTTTCAGTACAACTTTCTCAAGTCAGGCAGAGTCTTGCCAGCACATTCATCCATGAAAACACCAATGGAATGCTTGTATTTGAGATGTTTTGGACTTGGGTTGATGGGGCGGGCTGGACGGCTACTAATAAAGCTCCAGGAGACATCCCATTTGGTGAAAGGACCAATACGATTTGTATAACCGAAGACTAATGTCTGAGTCAAAAGAACTACAATTTCTAGGCTAGAACTTTGTACTATGGAGAAGGAAAACAAAGAATATAGACTTGGGTCATCTTTTCATAGTGTGGTTTCTAACTGGACTGAAGTATGACAGCCTTGTGACTGTCATATTAACAACTGACAGTTGTTAATTTTCATTAGTTATTTGTAATGGCCAGTGGGGGNNNAAAAAAAAAAAAAGCCTGACTTCTACATGTATGATCTGGAAAAAAAAAATATCATTTTCAGAAATTAGGAGAAATGTCAGATGAAAACCAAGATCAAATTACAAGCTAAAGTGGTGGGTACTAAGCTTCAAATGAAACGCTTAACTAGTTAAACTTAAAATTTCACTCTTTCGATAAATTCAAAAACTTAGTAGATTTTCAACTTCTTGCTACTAAAAAAAAATTTAGAACTTACTTTCAATAACTGACCAAGTTAACTTTGATATGTCAGGTCTGCAGAGTAAGCAAGGGCTGGTTGGATTTGCGTCACCTTCACCGTAACAGAGTCCATCTATGTTGCATGTCTTCTCCTTTTAGAGAAATGACAATGTGATTCATTAATTTTTGGTTATCAAACAGCAAATCTGGATGAATTTGTAAAGTGTCAAATAAAATAAAATCTATTCTGCACTTCTACTAAACAACTAAGGTTGTTTTTAAATTTAAACAACTGACAGTACGTTTGGTTTTATTTGGTAATTATATGAAGTGCTTTTGGTTTGATTTTTTTTATTTCAAAATTGCCTCATCCCAGCTTATCTTTCTCTGCCTGCCATTTCCGTGCATGGAAAATCCCTGTTAGAAGCAGAAATAGGGTACATTCTGCTGATTTTTGTAGATTTTTTTCTGCCTGAAAATATACTTATTTTCATAACAAACAGAGAGTAATGAAATACATACCTTTAATGTACATAACCCAGATTCTTGTGGTTCACATGTCTGACAGGCTCCATCATATAATATCATTGTTTTAGAGTTGCTATAAATGAATCCATCATTAGAAATCTGCAAGATGTACAGTAAAAATAGGTTAACCCATACAGGTATCAACGTATCATCAGCATGGACTGCTAGCATGAGATTCAACTCATTGATAGACACCTACATTTAGCTGTTTAAACTCTCATAATAGTCATCAGAAATCTAATCAATTCTGCCAATAAGCCTAGGCAGATACTTGACCAACCACATGTAGGTGTCTACTTTAGGGTAAATTAAATAGTGTGTAGGCTCTATTGACTTTATTGACTCGATCTGTATAACAGCTCAGATATCTACCTCACACAGGATTTCGTACATGTAGGCTGGGCTCAACTCAATTTCCCATAAATGCGTCTCATGTCATTTGAAATGCTCTAGGGTAACTACCGGGCCTTTAACTTCCACTCTTGAAGAACACGTCTCTGTAGGTCCTAGGTTGTATCTACCAGTTCCCTTGCAGGAGAATGCTCTCATATGGCACTCAACACTTAAGCTTAGATGATGAAACCGAGACCCCAAGTTAAGCAAGCTGAGTTCCACCTTTAGGACCATTAAAAGAAGGATAATACCTGTGTAGTATATTTTCACCTCAATAGCAATATCTGTAAGTGAATATTTGAAATTTCTGCGAGTACCTTTATTTGCCACCAGGCGATGGGTTTATCATCAACCAGATCCATGACATCAGACTGCTNTGAGACCTCAAGTTAAGCAAGCTGAGTTCCACTTTTAGGACCATTAAAAGGAGGATAATACCTATGTAGTATGTTTTCACCTTAATAGCAATATCTGTAAGCGAATATTTGAAATTTCTGCGAGTACCTTTATTTGCCACCGGGCGATGGGTTTATCATCAACCAGATCCATGACATCAGACTGCTGGCCATCATTTGGTAACTGGCAGTCGACAGTCCTGGCATTTTGGAAGGCAGCTGGAGTAATGAGAGGTTCTCCAGGAATCCATTGTCTATCACTATACTAAATATTAAGACAGAAAATCTATTTTTTCAGTGAAAAACATTGTGAAAATATTTTCATCAGAGAAAAAAGCCCCCATGTTTTGCAGAGTGTTTGAATGAGTCTAATGTCTCTGTATTAGAATGCAGTGGGAAATATTAAATGTCATTACTTGCACACATAGATTTCTACCTAAGCCTGCCACTGTGGAAGAAANGTGAAAATATTTTCATCAGAGAAAAAAGCCCCCATGTTTTGCACAGTGTTTGAATGAGTCTAATGTCTCTGGATTAGAATGCAGTGGGAAATATTAAATGTCATTATTTGCACACATAGATTTCTACCTAAGCCTGCCACTGTGGAAGAAAAAGCAGAGCAGTCTTTCCTGCTGCACGGCCCTTTGGCACTGCATCGCCAAGGACAAACAGTTCTTCCAGCTGGAGAGTAATGGGAGGGTTAAGCAGTGGGTGATCCTCTAACAGCACTGATCTGACGTGGAAGAGCCTCTATCCCTCTCCATCTCTTCTCCCAGGAGAGGACAAGCTTTAGTTGAAGGAACAGATGAGGTTTTTGGCAAGGCTCAGGTATCATTCTGGGTGCTGGAGGAATACTGGCCGTTAGCCATTAAGCCCTTGCACAAGCCAATAAATTACACCATTAACACCATTCTAAACTGCAGTGAGGGCAAGTCATCCAAGGATCCATCTTGAGAGTTCAAGGTAACAGAATAGGGATGATAATACTATTTGACTGAAGTATTGATGTGGAAGCAGGGATAAGCATACTGAAAATAAAGTTAGATGGAAGTAAGAATCCAGGCAGGCTAAGAATCAAGAGAACAGCAAGATCAAAATAATTTTGAGCTTGACTAGGTTTTACTGAGTTGGCACATTTTTTCAGTTACTGGAGCCAATCGAGACATTTACCCAATCCTGACACCTGGAGTCATCTGTTGATAAGGCTTTGCCCCCCCCCCCCCCCCCCTTTTTTNTTTTTTTTTTTTTTTTACAAACAGAAAAATAACAGAAAAATAAAAATTTCTGCTGAAAAGACATATAAGCTATTTTTGTTCCAACCAAACATTTTGTTTTTCTTCCACCCTGTTCTCAGTTAAGGAATTCACAGCAAGGGTGAATAAAAGTGTAACAGCTAAATATTTCTAAATATGTCATTTTGAGTGCATTTAGTACCATAACCTTTGAAATGTGATGCAGTTTATTTCTCCAGAAACCTTTTGTTATTAGCTGGAGGCAAGTTCAGATAATTTTTGGAGAAACATATTAACCTTTCAAAAGCCAATTAAAAAAATCTTCACACCTACTAGCATTCCAGATCATTACATTCAGAGAAAAACTTAATTCTGTGGTTCAACATAAGTAAGAAGGAACTAAAACTGTATTTTCATTTTGGGGAGGTTAAACACACTCTCATCCTTTACAAAAACCTGAGTAAATTCTGGATCTATGTAATCATATGTTCCTTGGCCATGTCCTACCCAAACCTCTATCAAGAGATGTGTGGTAGTCCTGCATCTGTAAGCAACTTCAATACAGAATGCTCTGAATCACCTCTTTCAGCATCACACACAAGACCTACATTCTTCCTAACATGGTAGGACAGTCTATGGACAATGGATTTGATTTCACCTTTCAAAATTGAAAATACAAAAAAATAAGAAATTCAGTGTGTATTAGCTCTAAATTCTGCCAAAAAGACTCTTCTATAAAATTTTGGTCATTTAAGTTTAATCTCAAAATACTCCAGTTCTATACTGTTGCAAGTCCACTGACATTTGCATAAAGTCATTATTACTCTGGCCTGAAAATTAAACAAAAAAAAATAAACAAACAAAACTAAACAAAACCAAACACCCCAAACACCCTTGCTTTTGCATTTTCAAGGAAAAAATTCTCAGCTTCCCCCTCAACTGCAGGTAACAGCAGTACTGTTCATTTTCTAACCTTGCTCTTGCGAGTGATGAGATCATCAATAAAAGTGATTAAATGGAAAGTTTTTGTAGTTGGAAGCCAAATACACCGCCACAAAGGGTGTTATATCAAAACATCTTGCCATGAGTTCAAACTGAGACATTTCAAACTGTGAGAAGTGAACTCCCAATAATTGCTTCACTGTGAGCTTGGTATAAAAGTCTTTTAACCTAATGGAGTGTAAACTTACTCTCAACTTGATCATTTCAAGCCAACTTGCAGATGAGTGGACACATGTTGTGTGTAGAAAAATCTATAGCCAGCGCTGCTTAATCTGTCAAAATAATTTTAGCATCTGCTGGAAGTAGCTAAGGAAAACTTCTGTCTCAAGAACAACATTTTCCCATTGAACTGTTCCTGTTTTGCCATCTCCCCCCGCCATCATCACATCAGTGAAACCCAGTTTTACTTTGAAGATTGTTTTATTCTCGTGTCTAACATGACATAAAACCTTGTAATTGCCGATTGTTTATTCCAGGCTAACCCTTGTAAACTGCTTGTAAATTTGCCTCGAGCAAATTCTAGGTCTGAGTAACAACAGTCTCTCTATATAGATTCCTCTTAGCTTACAGTGCAANGTTCAAACCTGGGCTACAGAGCTGACATGTACCATTAAATAGCCATTGTATTCTACCCCAGGGAAATGGACAACACATCAAAAATGCTTCTCTCTTTTCGTAACAGATTTATTATGTTTATAAAAGGGCTATTTCAAGCATTAGATTTGAGACAGAAATCTAGTAATGTCTTTAACCTTGTTGTCCTTTTTCAAAGAAGTGGTACTTCAATTCCTCTCCATAAGCACTTAAAAAACAGAACAACGATGGACTGGTTGTTACTAATAGGGTTGCCCTTGCCCTTTTCTGATGGATAGCTGCCATACGCTGTTATCTCCCTCTCGGCTGCTGAACGTTCCCATTATGTTTTGTATTTCTCTTATCACGGAGGAAATGGCAATCTTGCAAAGACTTGAGTGTCTGCTGCAAAGTGCTGAGTGCCTTTGCTTTTAGCTTCTACTAAAGCATGGGGTTGTACCCACATCAATGAATAGCATGGCAGACATTTTTTCCCCTCGTTCTCTGAGAAGTTTAAAATGTAATTGTCACTGTTCAGGGAGAACCTACCTGTAATTGGATAATCTCACATTTCAGATTCAATGACTCCCTGAAGCCATGTCCAAAAGCTCTCACTGATGTGCAGTCATACTGTCGAATATCGCACAGCCCAGCATTCTCCAGCTCCGTAATTTCTGGAGCCTGGTCTTCAAAGTAGAGATTAGACAACGAATGTCAGTATATTAACTCATTCATATGCATTTACATTAAGCAATATGTTTATTTCTCTATCCAACTAAGAAACCTATGTAAACAGTGAAATCTGGACCCAGCTGAGGAAAGGCAGAAACGTTTTTTATTGTTAAAATGAATCTTAACTTTAAAGTTAGGCTTTTGTCTTCCCTTGAAACTTGAATATTATGAAGCAGAGAAAATATTAATCTGATAACAAACACTTGTGAATATGTTGTTTTGCTTTCTCATCTATGGTTCTTTACGCCACACTTGCTGAATAAAATCTAAATGAAACTCAGGCCCTAGTAACAGGAACCGGAAAGGTTACAGTTATGCAATAATTTATAATGGGATTTTTTTTTGTTTAAAGACTAAACAAAAACATCTTAGGTGGATGTTATTTCAGGAAATGAACTGTCAAATATTAGAAGACTCAAAAATAGTTTATATGAAGCAAAACCAGTTTATTTGATTTCAAGGGGAATAAAAGACTTCTGTTTATTATTCTCTTACCTCTTTCTCTATTTGCTTTTAAACAGGTNTTGTTTAAAGACTAAACAAAAACATCTTAGGTGGAAGTTATTTCAGGAATTGAACTGTCAAATATTAGAAGACTCAAAAATAGTTTTTATGAAGCAAAACCAGTTTATTTGATTTCAAGGGGAATAAAATACTTCTTTTTATTATTCTCTTACCTCTTTCTCTATTTGCTTTTAAACAGGTCAGTAAAACAATAACACCATTGCAAAACAAAATATTAACAGGTTTTGTTTTGAAAGGGTTTTGACTTTTGTAGTACTTTTCATATTTTTCCAGTGTAGCTGCTTAACTGAATTTTTAGTGAATGTTTTATTTACTGAAAAAAAAAATCCAAAACCTGCCCAGCTTTATTTGCTGTACCTCTTTTCTTCACCATCAATTCTGCTCCCACCACATCTAACAGTTATCTTACAGAGATGTAACATCACCAAAGAGAAAAACATCCCACTTACAGTTAATAAACAGGATCACATAGACTATAAAATATTAGGGAATGGATGGATGTGGCAGATCTTCCCTGAAGAAGACAGCGTGTAGAAACATTGCTAATCTCTTGGGGCAATACTCTGGATTGCAAACTCACCAAGTGGTAAATTTTTTAAATCTGACATACCAGAAACGAAGCCTGTATTTTGCCCTTCGGAAACAAGAAGGCTGAATAGAAAACAATTATGGCTGTATTCAACTGGAACTAAATTGCTGGATAACGAACAGGGCCACCGTAGGGAACACTTGTGAGCATACAAAAGCAGGAGAGAAAGGCAGCAAAATAAATGTATGTTGCACAAACATTGAGAACATTATGTAAATAAATCTCTTTCCCCCCCCTCCCCCACACACACTTACCAGACATTATGCTGCAGTCATATGAGCTGTAGCCTTGAAAACATGCACAACCCCATTCTGTACATTCCCCGTTACCACTGCAGAGACTGGGACACTTTAATGCAGTAAGTAGGCTCTCAACTGACCCTTCAAGTTCCTGCCGGTTGTAATTTATTTCTTCTAAAAGTCTTTTCTCACATTCATTCTCTAGAAGAGCTAAGGAAGCTTCTGCCCAACCGAGGTCATCTTTCAGCTGTAAATCTTTAACACACATACTGATTGCATCCTCTATTCGCCGGCCAAGAAGGCCACCACAAGATCTTCCTATACTGGAATTAGCTATTGCCTGCTGGCATAGTAACAAAGCGCTAGACTCGGTGAGGCCAGACGGTGTGGGCCAAGAAGGAAGAAACTTTTGGTCTGTGTCAGTGGCATGGTCCTCTGGGAAAAAATAACTATAACCCTCCAAGTCTGTTTGGCTGAGACTCTGGAATAGAAACAGTGGATGGTATTCATAAGAATTTTGGCGTTTCACCCTACTTGTAACAGATTGACTTTTGTGAAGATGACTACTATAACGGTGAGAATTTCTTCTAATGCCTGAGCTTGAAGTTCCTTCTCTTTCTACACCAGTATTTCCCACTGAGGCTGCAGAGACACGTGTGTTTACCAGTGATGTTTTGTGAAGTTTGGTTTGATTATCCTCCCTCTGCAGAAGCGTAGATGATTCCATTTCATGTGCAGATGAACGTTTCTTTAAGCCTCTGACAAGATCAACAGGACTGAGATACTCAGCGGTGACATCCAGTCCTGGTATCAAAGAAAGAAATCTACCATTTTCACTTTCTTTACAAGACAGAGGAAGTTCTGACTGAGAAACTGTCTCTAGTTTGTTCACTGATGGATATAATCCAGCCTCTTCAAGTGCGCAGTCACAGAAGACTATTTTTCTAGAAGATGTTAAAGAAGCGGGTGTCTTGTCAAACAAGCTATCTCCTGGTGAAATTCTAGAGAAGAAAGAAAAAGATGAAACTGCATCTGAACTATTTTCATTGTTTTAGTAAAGCATTAATGTTTGTTCTGCTCTTTGTTGTTTAATACTACTACAGCACAGATCACAGAATCTGCAGCATACAGCTATATTTAAAGACCAGTTAAATCACAAAAACATTGGGAGTAACTTATAACAGAAGACTTGAGAAGAGTCAGTAATCTCTGTATACCTTGATACTTTGTTCAAAACCTAATCAAACTAATCTTACATCATACTACTTGCACACTAATTTGGCACTTCAGTTTCAGTTTTCTCTGAAATTAATTATGGAATGTAGTGATGGCATTCTAACATTAAGTTAAAAAACTAGGAAGATTTTTTTAATTATTTTGACATGTTTTTAAGATTTTCAAGGATAGGTTGAACCAAAAATGATGACATTCGATTGAAACAGAAGTATTTTGTTACCTCCATTCCTTAATAAAAGAAAAAGGAACATTAGCATGGTTTGGGATTTCCACCCCGCTTGCAGTGTGATAGTCATTCTCTGCAATTCCATCAAAGGTGCCACAGAGTCCCATTGTATGTCTGTAATCTGAACTGGGTGCCCGAAGTGTTATGCTCATTCCCCATTCACTCACATCCGCACGAACAAAAGCTCCAGAAGAAAACAAAACCTAAAACGAGATTGATGGTATCATCATGAGAAACATGATTTTTATTTTATGTAATAAAACCAGGTACATTTGTTGGCAAGGAACAATTGGAAAAGGCCAGGCATATAAAGATATCCCATTAAATTCTTGCTCTAACTATTCTGGATCAGACAAATTTCATTATTGCTTCTTCCTGTGAAGCCCTGTAAATAAAAACCCTACACAACCTTAGCAGGCAGCTAGATGGTGCACTATAGGTCCATAAACTTCATCCATTATCAGCAGGTGTATTGTGGAAGGTCAGCGACTGCAAAACCACAGAGAATCAAAGATCAGCGGGGCTGCTCACTCTTCGCATGCAAGCATATGAAGGGATGATTCTGGTAATATGAACAGACTCTTTGGCAGCACCTTTCGCAACTTTTTGTCAGCTACACGATTTCCTGTGCTAGTAGCTCAATATAGAGTCACTTTTTACCCAAAAAGCTGATCCTAAATGTTTAGATAGCTCAGAATAGTCTCAATTATTCACTATTTAATTTTAGGCAACTTTACAACCTCTTGAAAGAAACAGAATTCTCAAGAACAAAATCCACTGCAAATTTAAATGCCATTTCTATTATTAACTTGCTGTACAAATCTGAGCAAGTCACTTAATTTTTCTGGTTCCTCAGTATCCTTTTAATTTCTTTGTTGCCTAATGTCATCTTAATATTTCACTGAGGTCTTCAGATGAAGTGCTTCAGATAAAAGTTAAATATTTAAAATAGTCTTATACCAATAGCCAACCCCAAGTTGAAAAGGCGTATCTGTTTTTATTGCTTGCCTTCCGGACCAACAGAGTGATTAAAGAGCAGTTGAGGGCTTCATTTTTACATTCTGCTTCATTTGAAGTTCAGTGGAGTCCTACAGCAATTCTAGCTACAAAAGAAAAGCTACAGGAAATTATAAAAGCAAATGTGAATGTTTTATCTGAGGGCCACATTCTCTAGAGAAACTATCTACACTTCTAATTCTGTGGATGTCATTTGGCATACTTAATTATCTGCATGCACAGCCTTCCTATATGACACTGTCATGAGCAAAACAGAGCACGCAGAGATCTCATTCTGGAACACCAGGTCTGCTAAATAAGTGCATATTGAATCTGAAAACGGCACCTCCCACACAAGGGTTGTATACTGCGATTGACAACATGGTTCCAGAATGGTATGCATGTTGACACATCCTTGTTTTTGAGGATAACATCCTTCACTTAGAAGCAAAACACTGGCCAAAGGACTACAATTGTAAAATAAACATTATGCCATTGCTTAACTGCAGAAAATAAAACATGTTTTAGTTCTGAAGTTGGTGTGAATTAGTAAAAATAACTGCTGAGGTAACCATTACATCTGCAAGCAATTATTTACTACTTACTGTTACTTTTCTTCCTAGGTAGGATTCAGTGATTCTGACATTGCTTCCCGTTGTATCTGTATTTATTACAGATAAGTGTGGCTGTGACTCATGTAGCTGACCACTGCACATGTCAAATGCAATTATATCACTTCCTTCTTTGGCAACAAAGCCACAGTTACAGGATGCTGAGTAGTGAAGACTTAAACAGTCCCATTGGCGAACATGAACTTCAAAATCTCGAGACGTACTCTTATAGAGAACAAATGTTCCTGTTTTAAAATTGTCATAGAGTCTGGAATCAAAAGAATAGCATGTGATATCACTTTGGTTACAAAATAACTGTATTGCCACATGTCAGCAACTTTATTTTAAAACAGATTTCTAATTGGTGACTTTTGATACTGCAACTCATTTTCCTGCAGCAGAAAAACCAAACAGTACAGCCCACAAACCAACACACAACATTCTTCTGAACAAACACCACCATATCTTCCTCTGTGCGGCTCTAATTTAAAAAAAATAATTAAACCTGTTTTACAGCAGAAAAATAAGGAATAAAAGAAGGACGATGAGTGGAGTATATGTATACAATGGTTGTGAATGGAAATATAACCATGCAGCCACTGCCATTCTTTGATTTATTTTTTTTTTTTAACAGAGTTTGTAACAGGGAACTGGAGGGTACTTCTCAACCTTTGGATTTCTACAGCAGCACATCTATTCAGCAAAAGCAATAAGATGCGTAGCAGGATGCATGTGGGGGGCAGCTGCTGAAAACTGCATAAGTACCCCTGGCAAAATGATCTAGAAAGTCACATACTTTTTAAAAGTTCTGCTTTATTAAGACGGAGATAGGGAGTGCTTATTCCCAAAGATTTGAAAATTATTTAAGATGAAAACCGTAAATAGCGGCTTCCTTTTTTTTTCCTTAGGGTTAGCCATCTGTTCCCTGAAGCAAGGTTAAAATAGCCAATTTAATGATTCAGCAGTGAGAAGGGGAAAAAAAAAAAAGAAAAGAAAGAAAAAAAATCCAAACTTTTGCTGCAAGTTTAACAGCCTCTTGGCTATAAATGGCATTTGACAGTTGACTGCAGAATTACTTTACATATAATGGGCCAGCAGACAAACTGCAGATGGCTACTCTACTGGGACTGCACAGGATTCAGTAACGACAGTTCCTTTTCTATTTGTTTCCCCAATGTGTAAAATAAAGTAGCAACAGACTTTATCCTTAAAAAGAAAGTTTTTTCACCACAGCATCATGCTTCCAGCCAGACCATATCAGAGACAATCATTGCTTCCCAAGAAAGCTTGATCACAATGCATCAATGGTTACAACGGCCAGTGAAGCCATCCCTTTAATTTCCATTAAAGGAAGAACTGCAAGATCAGGATAACCCCAGTGACTTTATTATTATTACTACTAGTCACAGTGCTATCAGAGAAGCAATTACAAATTGTCTTTTCCCTTCTGTTATCAAGTTCACAAGAAGAGTGGGGTTGTGGGCTGAACATCCTTATTCGGAGGCAACGTGTCCTCCTCTTCTCTCCCTGCCACATGAAGAAATGTGCTTCTGCTGAGCAGAGAACATAAAAGTCTCAGGCATGGAACCTATGTTTGTTTTGACACCTTCCATGAATTAGAAACACTTTGAAAGACAGAAGCATAGCAAAACCATGCCAGCTGTGGCCAAGGAAGCTGTCTTGACTTTAGAAAGAAGGTCAGTGATGTGCAAGACAGCAGCTATTAAGTCGCTTTCAATGCCATTAATGAACTCAGCACGATGTTACCCAGGCAGCAGATAGCTTCTAGCAACTTGATCCTTACCAGGATTCAGATACTGACACCCAGAAATAGGGAAACTATGCTGTAGATCGGAAACACCTTTGCATTAAAGCAGTTTTGCGTAATCAGTCATTTTATCTTTGTTCATATCTAATAACATTTCTAGCTTTCATAGTCAACAGACTGTACAGCAACCACTCCTCTCTTGGCATACTCCTCTAAAAAGGAAAACAGTCGATTTGCCTCACTCTTTTGCCACAAGCCCAAAACTTGCATTTAGAAATACTAATATTACAAACATCATCATGACTGGCAAGCTTTTACTAACTAAAGCACATTTATCCTAGGTGTCCAAAAAAGAACATAATATACAGAATGCAGTTATGGAAAACCACAGCTAACTTGTATCACCAGAACAGATTGAAAATAAATAAATAACAAAACAACCCCCCAAAAAACACCCACAAAAAATCCCCACACACTTAAAATTAAGAGCAGCAATCCAGTGATTACCTTCCATCAAATGTAATTATATGAGGGTCAGTAAATGAGTAGCAGTAGGCAGTGGGTAGATCCTTTACTGTAATCTTCAAAACAAAGAAGCACATAGTAAGCCATGACAGATTAGGAAATAAACAGACTCAGATATGTTATTTATCTTATGATACTAGTTTACGTTCTAATAAATATATTAAAATTTTAACCAATCTGAGTAGTTATATCAGCATTCGAATGTAAAAAAATTAATTCAAATGAAAACACAGCATTTCAATGAAAACTAAACAATGGAAAATTGACCACTTCTTAGAAATCTTGGTGTGAGTCAGCCAGTCACAACGAAATAGAAGCTTCATTAACATCAGCCACATTTCTGGCCAGTTTACAGAGCTTAACATGAAGATTTTCAACCTGTGTGCTTTCTGGAACATAGCCGTTCCACAGGAAGTTCTCACTGGATATAGGTTCGACTGCAATTCTGGTTATTCTGTCTCCATCCTGCATAAAGTCTGTCACAGCAGCGAAATAAATTACAGCTTGACTACAGATTCCGTTATTGCAGGGTTTCTGGAGAAGATCCACATGACAAGAAGAAAGAGCCAAGTTTAAACCTAACTGCTCTTTACCTGTAAAAAACCACATCATTAGTGAGTCTTCCTCTAAGCAAGTCACATTTTGTATACTACTGTTAGCATAGATACTAACTTATTTACAAACATTTTCATAAATTAAAATAATTATGAATTTTTCTTGGTTTTGGTCATGCAAAACCCCCTCTCTACATCTTCATACACACACCCAACAAAATGATTTTGAATTTTCCAGTTTGATAGACAAATAGAAATCATGATAGGTTTGCTAATGTGAGATAAAAATGGTTGTCTGCATAGGCTGTGATCCTCCTGGGGTTCACAGGACTTGTGATTCAGAAATTACATAAAGCAGTAATAATAGTAAAAAATGAGAACTTCACAACTGCATATACAATACTTGCAACACAACAAGTCAACAAAATGAACGGAATTATAAACTTTGCAAGTATTACAGTATTCTGCCTATTCAAGTTAAAGAACGTGGCTCCGATATCCATAGCTGCCAAAAACACCAGCTAACTTCAACAAGTGACGGATTATGGACACATTCTTCCATACTTTCAGCAGCAGTATATACAGCCTGTGAATATTTTGTTTTAAGATTTTAGAAAGTATTTTACAATGGAACAGCTTCTTCAACGGAGATCAGCAGGACTATTTAGAAAAGCACATTAAACATACAAAATGCAACAAAAATCAGGGTAATACTTACCTTCATCAACAGTATTTAATGTTAGTGAGATTTTGCAGTCACTTTCAAGCTGGCTAAACTCAGG
Source organism: Himantopus leucocephalus (assembly GCA_003993805.1). Classification (NCBI taxonomy): domain Eukaryota; kingdom Metazoa; phylum Chordata; class Aves; order Charadriiformes; family Recurvirostridae; genus Himantopus; species Himantopus leucocephalus. Next base: position 32,739,574 of record RSEF01000002.1, read on the forward strand.
ACAAGGAATAGGAATGCTGCTTTCTATTGCCAGTCTGTATTCCTTCCCATCTTCTGATATATCATATGTTTCTGGAATTATCTAGCACAGAAGAAATTGTACATAAAACACAAGCTTTGCAAGTAAACGACAGCACTGCTTACTAAGCAGCTAGGGGTACAGTATAAAAAACTAAAGGATGGAATGCCACGATGCACGGCCTGCTCCACTTGATCAGGCTTATTTTGATGGTCTGAAGAACAGCGGCATACTGGGGAGAAGATGAGGACACAGCGGCAAAAGTCTTGAGGAGGTTGGAATAAGGGGCAAGAATAAGGAAAAGGCAAGAGTAAAGGCTAGCTAGAAAGATAAGGAATTAGAAAACCACATTAACACCACAAAAAATGTATTCTCTGGGTAACTTCTGGAAGCTAAAATACAGTTTGGTGTATTGTCTGGGGGAAAGGAAGGGGGAAGCTACCTACAGGCAACAATGTCCCAAAAGAATTTGGAAGCACTGTATTTCTCCTGCGATTCCTCTCTGTAAACTTACAACACAGCTCACTACAGATGCACAATAAAAAATGCAAACAGAGTTCAGTAACAGATGCCCGCAACTGAGCTTTGTACATTGAGTGAAACCCTGGATGCAGCCTCACAGGAAAACAGAAGTAACGCACTCACACTTTCCAGTGTGCACCACAGACCTGCACTTGCGGGAGATAAATCTGGGCCCTGATCCTGCAGAAACATAAGCTCAGGCTTAACTTTACAAAGGGCAAATCCTTAAGTCAGTAGGACTATTCCCAACACTTAATGACATGTGGGATGTTTTTCTGGGGTGGGGGTCCTATTCCTGGCCAGAAAATGGGTCCCTATAGCTATATCCACAGTAGGAATTAAAATGAGTTTGGGGCTCGGTCTCCGACCAAGTGTCACAGCACAGCTCATGTCCCAGTTTCCCTCTCTAAGCCCAGACCAGGTTGGCCTCAACCTTCCCGTACCCCCATGGCCAGCTGGGAAGAGGCCCTGGCCAAGGTTACCCTGTGAGCCACGTGCTGGGATAGCCTGTTGGAATAAGCCAAAATCATGCCAGAAAAGGCAACAGCAGTTAAATATAATGGTCAAGAGTGTGCCAGGGCTCAGGTCTGAGCCATGGCCCTCCTAGTTTACAAATACAGTGTCAGAGTCAACTCTAGCTTCTGGAAATCAAAGGCTTTCACTACGTGTGTGAGCCTTTCTGCACCTTGAATATATAGGGAGCACAGAAACAGCTTTGACTCTCCTGCTTTTTGACAAATTTAAGTTCACTACAGCCAACAAGATGCTCTAATAATTCACAATTAATACATTTTGAGTGCCTTCCAGTCAGAGGACTGACTGCTGCAGCAATACTCAGAAAGATTCCTACTACAATAAAGTAAAGCATTATTTTCTTTCGAAATTACCTTAATGCCAGCAAAAAATTCCTTGCTCTCAACAGAGGAGCTATGTATATCCGGCTTCTCCATGAAAAAAGCAGAACTGCTGCAGTAGACCTGTAGGGCAAAACCAGTATAGTAGAATACATTTTTGGTACAAAGTGGTCACGTGAAGACGAAACCCAGCCATCATGGGTCAGTTTGATGGATTCATCACACAGAGTCTTCTATTTGCACCAGAAGCTACCAATTGCCAGTGGTGCTGCTTAAGAAAAACACAGAAACAGATCGAGCATCCTAAGACCTTCTCCTGGCATATTCCACCAGTGGTGCAGAGACTTCTTGAACTAAAGGATGCATACAAACCATCAGGTTTAACAAGCACCTAAGTCTCCATGGATTTAACAAATCCCTTCTGGAGCACTTCTGCACCCCATGGCATCTTGTGGAAATGCATTCTATACTTTACTACATGTTGTTTGCTTCTTTTTTGTCCATTTCACATTTTTTGCCTTTTAATTTTGTTCAGTGCCCATTAGATCAAAACAATCACCCCCTCCTCCTCCTCTTCTCACTGTACATTTTTCCTGGTGTTATGGGCCTGGGTAATCTTTTTCAAGCTGAAGAATTTACTGTGACTTCCCTTCACTGAACCATGACACCAGACACTGTGGTTTTGCTTTGGTTTTGTATTTTTGGCCTGTTTATTTTGCTGTATCCCTTTTGAGATGTGTTGATCACACATGCAATATTGGAGATCCTGAGAAAACCAAGGATTCACAGCAGCAGGTCGTTTACGATTGTGCCTTTCCTTTTGACTGTCACTGAGCTAACATCATCAGGCAGCTATTCACTAAGTCCCCAAAGGATTTTTGAGGATTAGCAATCTCTATTGTTGTCCATAAGCCATTCAAGCAGCCTGGCTTTGGCTTGAACACACACGCACATGCCCACCAACCATGTGCTTTCTTGGTTTTTATTTTGGCCAGCAAAAAATAACATGTATTTTGGTATATAAAGGTGGAAAGCTTATTGATTTTCCAATTCTTAAGCTTCTCAAAGTTACCATGAGAGCCTAGATCTTGATTCTGCTACCACGGAAGGTAATGCAGGTACTCCCACTGCTTTTGATGGCAGAGATTAAACCATTTAAATTCAATCCTAGTGACAAAACCATCAAGCAGCAGTGCTCATTATTGATTCAGAGAACAGAAGTCTATCTAATGAATCAACAACACAGCTTCTCACAACCTCTGGCTCTTATAACCTCTTACTTAGATGCAGTTGTATCCAAATATCCTCTTAATTTACAGTATCAAACAAAATCACAGTAGAGGGTGAAGAAGATGCAACTTGAATAAGCATTTATCTCCTGGAGGCACACTGTACTGAGACAGACAGTCTCAAAACCTTAACAGCAGTGATAATTACTGACATATTCTGTGGTATTTCCACATTTGTATGAGCACTGTTGGTGTAAACAACAACTATAGGCAGTACGCTTCTGCCAAGAAAAATTATACAGCAACGTGCTGGAACCCTGACTCTAGCAACTGCTAGTGTCTACTGAGCATTTATGAAATCATATGCCTTTAGATAAAATGGCTATGAAGGAGAAATAACATATTTTAAAAGACACAAAGAGATGATAATTATTTTTAACATACTCTGTCTCCAAGTCTGACATTTATCCCATCTAGTTCCAGAAGAGAGAATGTATGAACTGCTGTTTCATGTTTCAGTTCTTCTTTGATACCTTCAGGAGAAAGTCTTGACCAAGTTACAATGAATCCGACCGAGCTGCTCGCAAGAGGAATGCCGAAGGTACACCTTAGGTAAATGCTGCCTTTGATCAACTGTGCTACAACTTCAGGAATGGCTGGTACTGGTGGTGCCACGGATGGAGATGATGAAGGAGCCAGGTTACCTAGTCAAACAGAAGTGTAGTTTGTGCTTTTTATTCTGTACAAAACCAGTATCAGATTAAATGGCACTGATATATATTTTGTCAATTAGTACATTACTAATATTTACCTTTTTTCTTATGTGGAAATATTACATAATTGCTTAGAGAGTCAGAGAAAATGTGTATGTTCTTTTTATTAATTATTAAAAGGAGAAAAACTCTTTATCAGCCTCTGATTATATTCTAGTCCATAAGAAGGTTCTGAAGAGGGAGGGAAAAACCCCAAAACAAGGGAATAAAATACATTTAATTATTTTACCAGACAGGAGAGAGCAACATGCAAAGGAATTTGCCTGACAGAAGAATATTTTCTCTACTTACGAAGAAAGGGAAAAATTAAAAAAAAAAGAAAAAGGGCTATGTAACAAGGAACAGAATAAGCAACGGTATGATTTGTAGATTCATCTTACATTTGACTCCCAAAGAATCAAGGTAATCTGTAAATCAGCATTATCAAAACTAATTTTTAACATTTTGCTACTTATTCTGAACATTATGCTGAGAAACTACTTTTGTAATCCAAGGCCTGAAATTACCTCCAAACTGCTCATTTTGCAGCAGACCGAGCGATACTGTCAATAACATGAGCGTGTTTTCATTCAAGACATAAACGTTAACATTATTGGGCCGTAGTTGTACAGAAAACCTCAAAAGCCAAAACGAAATACTTACTGCTACAGACACCTTGAATCTCCATTCCCTCAGGATCACATGTCTGCGGCTTTGCATCTGAAACAACTATAAATTGTTCTTAAATTGTATATTCACACACACACAGAGTAGGTACACCAATGCTCTTAAATTAATGCCCTATTTTAAAAATACACCGAGCACCACAAGACACTAATTGAAGTGTAAATTAGCAGAACAGAAGCAATTTTGTCATCCAATTCATATACAATTATGGTAGCAGTCAGTACAAAGCCTTGCGTTGGAAATCACAAGTAGCTTGGCTACACCGAGGAGGAAGGGTAGAGAACACTCTACCATCTCTACACCTTTTACTTCAGATGTACTCAGCCAATACTTACAGATGTTGTCAGTGAATAAAAAGGAATTAAACTATTCTCTTCAATATGTATTTTGTCTCCCCAAAACCACATCTGAATGCTTATATATTAACTGGAACCCTGGGCAGCCAAATTCAGTGCAGACCTGCTTTGAAAAAAATCATCTTTCCTACAGGGCCCTAAGAAAAAGTGCTTGTGCACTGCTATTGATTGCTACTTCGAATGTTATTTTAAAGAAGTGGAACTTTGATTAAACCTGAAAACACCAGTGCATTTGGAACAGAAGTAGAAAGAGGTTAGTCACTCCAGTCAAACTAAGTCAAAAGGGCAGCAGCAACACCGAAAACCCCGTTCACCAAAAAAGAAAGAATGAAGAGCAGATTTTGATGTTCCACGCTTCAGTGATACAACATTTTAATTCTGTAGCATGCACAGGAGAGACTGTTTGAAAATGTGCATCAAGCGTTTACAGCTATCAAGTGTTAAAGAGAAAACAGTACACGTGGTAACCTAGATACAAAAAGCAGCACAAGAGTACAAAGCACTTCGCCTGAAAACATCATCTTAAAAGAGGGCTTTTAAACTCAAAATGTGTTTCAGATTTACAGTATTCAGCAGAGCCAAACCAGAGTTATGTTTCTTGCCTACTTTGTTTTGAGGCAGTAAAAATTTGCTAGCTCACTGCCTGTGGGTTTTATATCCTCTTTCCTCGTCACGAGCCATCATCCAAAGCAAATGCAAAGACCTATAGTGCAGGAGTTCTTCATTGCTTCAGTCACTTGCATGCTGAAATGGCCCATTTCTGGCATTTTTTTTCTGTCAATAAACCCTTGGAGAATGCCTTAAGAATTAGTCCTAATGGTATAATGACGGGCCAATAAAGCATCAGAAAACCCACTGATAGTTTGGTATTAAGCTTTTGTAAGCCATCAGTAATAGAGAATATGACTTACAACAATACAGTATATGATACATAAAAATATTGCTAGTATTTTCACAAGTCTGTTATATGAGCTAATAAGAATTTCCTGCTACACTATTTTGTCACTATTTCACAGTATTTATAACTGTAAGGTGGGGGTTGGTCTCTTCTCCCAAGTAACAGGCAACAGGACAAGAGGAAACGGCCTCAAGTTGTGCCAGGGGAGGTTTAGATTGGATATTAGGAAAAATATCTTAACTGAAAGGGTTGTCAAGCATTGGAACAGGCTGCCCAGGGAAGTGGTTGAGTTGCCATCCCTGGAGGTATTTAAAAGATGTGTGGATGTGGCACTAAAGGACATGGTTTAGTGGTAACTTGCAAGTGGTAGGTTAATGGTTGGACTTGATGATCAAGGTCTCTTCCAACCCTAATGATTCTATGATCTAACTATGCCTTCCTTAAGTTATCATCTAAAACATCTGGCATGAATAATGAAATACGCAGGTTTTGAGCTCCAACACACTTTCGCAGCACAAGGGTCCAAGACAACGTGAGACATCGCAAAAGGACTCCAGGTCTTTCTCAGAGTACTAACAAAGTGTGTATCGATAGAGCATTTGTGTGTTGAATTTTCTTCTAGCAACAAAGTGTATACTCTCCAGAATGATGATAAAAGAGCCACAGTAAGAAAAAGATTCCTAACGAGGCTAAACAATAATTGATAAAAATACAGTTTGGCCAACTTCTTTAACAAAATTTACTCTGACACATAATTCTATGCATATTCAGCACTGGGTATTTGCAGAGTATGAATGCCATTGTAGGTACTCTGAATTTTGACTTCCAAATGTGTCTTATATCCCCACCTCATTATATGAAAATTTCAATTCCCGAGTTTCTGTGCTTTGAACAACACCTGAGTGCTAAATGTAAGTTAAAGAGGGGTGGTGTGAACCCACCTTACCACACAAAATAATTTTCCTGTCGTACCAATATTAAAAGTAAGGATTGCAGGAAACTTCAGCACGTATAACTATTTCCAGATATTTCCGCTCAGACAAATATCATAGAAACACACTTACTCATAAACACACACACTTGGTTGAATTAGAGCATGCATTTTCTCACCTTCTGCACAATACCCCATGCATCCTTGGGTGGGCTGCAGCAAGTAAACAAAGAAATCTCCGCAGTTCCTCACACTGACAGGGATTCGGAAAAGACAGCAGTCTTTTGAAGTGCTGAAGAAAAACTGCCACGTAGCACAAGCTGTTAACTGTTTGATCTCACCAGGTCGAGGCATGGATTCTGACTCCCTCAGAGACAACCAGACAGGGGCTTGAGTACCACAGTGATTCATCTTCAGCACCAGAGAAAAACATCAGAAAATGGTTAATGCTGTATCAAACTGTTGCTGTGCTTTAATGAGAGGTACATATGTATTCCATTAATTTCCTGCATGAGCTTTTAGCGAAGTTTAGACAGTATAATTGAGGGCTTGCTTATTTTCCTCCTCAAGGTTGAATACAAATGGACACAAAGAGGCTTAAGTCCTTCTTTGAGTCTAATGACTTTGTGTTTCTAAAGACAGGCTATAATTTAGCACCTGAAGAACTTAACTGGGAGCCACACCTGAGTGTTTCGCCCAAAAAAAGCTACCAGTTGTGTTACGGCTTAGTGAGTTACTCTGCACCCATTAACCTACAGTAACTGACTCCAGAGCACAGCAAATACAGGGCAGAAGATACATACACTGAATATCAACTAAAGGTGCTAAAGCTGACAGGTTTTATCTGCCCTTTGCCATGGACTGAAGGCTCAGCTGACTCCTGGATTTCAGTTAAGAGATGTGGCCAGCTGAAACAAGGTTACTGACTTGCAGCCCTAGCCAAAAATGCAAGACACCTGATAAGCCCCCTCTGCCTTTCAGTTCCCCACCTTCAGAAATAGAGATACTTGTAGCAGCCCCCTCCTGTAACAACCACAGTGACTTTATAGCAACCCTAAATCCTTCGGTGTTTACAAAGCAGTGGGCTTCAAAAGGTCTGTGGTTCTGATGCTGATTCAACAGGTGATTTTAGAGGGCTGTTGTTCCCTCTCTTGCAAACAAAAGCCTTGTTCAGTGCTTTTCCTCAGGGAGTGAGAAGTGCGCTCTGGAATAGCCTCCTTCACCCCCCACCACGGTTGAAACGTGAGGCCTTCACGTCAAGGAAGCTGCCGTGCAGGTCACAACTTAACAGTAGTACCAACCATGGTAACGGAAGCATACGTCTGGTTTAGCAGGCACCAGAGTTTACCAGTGGAATAGAGAAAAATGAATCCTGAGAAAAGGAGACAAAGAAGGAATCTGGTTCATGGGTTACCAGAATGAGTTAAAGATGACCTCCTGTCTTTCATGTGCTTGCAGAAAGCACACTGAAGAGAAACACCTAGAAGGCCACAGTGTGTTAAAGCCAGCATCTGGAAAATATTTACATGAAAAGTATAAATCTGAAACTGCGAGATTTTGAGAACCTCTTCTCCTTCGTACATCGCCTCAAGTATTCCTTTCTTTGACCTGATAGCGAAACAAGGTCTCAGACCATCTTGTCTTTAGACTGCTTGGTCAAAAGTCTACTGCAGACTCATTAAGCAATTACCCATCTCAAAAGTACGCTTTTCTTTCTTCATCTAGAGTATCTGAGCCCACCATCAATCCACCAGATAGACAGAATTAATGGGAAGTAGACAGAAATGGAATGGGTTGTTTAACAGAGTCCGACTCTTCGACAAGGATTAAATATAGCTATATAATAATAAAAGTTCTCCTAAAGGGAAACAAAGGAGGAAACTTCCCAAACAAGACATCCATTTTAGTTTCATTTTAATGTTTTGACTTCGAGATTTCAAAATAAATGTCTTGGTTTTGTCAACAGACGCAAAGAAGCAGATGTCAACGCATAAATTTCATTTGCTGAATAAATTTTCAGTCAATCTCTTTCCAACTGTAATTATCTGGACTCCTCTGTATTAGGACGGTAGCCTATTTTTACCAAATACTTACTAAGCACTGAGAGCTTTGGTCAATTTTCTAAAAATTTCCTAGATGACCCGAGCAGCTGTCTTGCTACTCTAACCTCTGTTCTGAAAAACACATCGTTTTTTTCCCCTAGATTTTCACGCTGGTTCTTTGCATAAAACTATCCATTTTGAGAAAATGCAACTAGCTAATTAATTTGTTTCTATTATATCTAACTGAAAGGAAGTCCTTCTGGAATGATACTTTTTGCTGTTTTTTTTCAGCATAAAAGCCTGTGTAACAGTAGCGTCTGCAACACAGCCCTCTGAGTCTCCCAGTCAGCTGCACTTTAAAGGTACTNGTCTCCCAGTCAGCTGCACTTTAAAGGTACTTTAGTGGCTTTATACTGCTGTAAAGATTTAATAAAAAATAAAATAAGTAAATAAATAAATAAAAGAGGGGCTACTATAAACTCACTTTAATTTTATTAGTATGTTTGAACAG
>RSEF01000002.1:32755945-32795623 GCA_003993805.1 Himantopus leucocephalus
CTCTGAAGAAACTGATGATAAAGAGGCAAGGTGTTACCAATGTCTCCAAGATCTGGCTTGGGGTGTTTTGCTCACTATTTCAATATTAAACAAATCACAATATTTGAGGTTAGGAATGATTTTTTCTTGGAGTCACACTGTTAATGAGACACGCTAGGGTATAGACATGACCCACACAATAGAGAAATAGGGAGCAATGGTCTCAACCAATTCCCTACTGCAAGGAATCATTAACTGATCTTGTTTGGTCTGGTTTTGTTTAGTTTGGTTTAATTTGGTTTCTCTGTCTCTCATTATCTCCTCGTCCTTCCTGTGGAATGTTATAATTTTGGCTATCACTAAAGATCATAAGTTTGTTAGCAGGGATTGGAAAGAGTCCCTTGAGCATTCAATGGATTCCTCCGGACTAAAACTCTTTTACATGCTTGCCCAATCTTCCTGTTGGCAGGTTTGTTCAGAGCAGTGGCTTTATTTTTTTGCACACGTATTTCATCAGCTGAAGTCAGTAGATCTGAATTGTCAGTGTGCATTTAACATACATTTCAAAAGAGCCTCAAGTTTTGAAGCTAACAGTAGGAAGAAACAGAAATGTTGAGAAAGGAAAGCTCTAGGAGAGGTTCTAAAAGGGAGAGTTAAAAATCTCTAGAAAAATCTTTTCGGGAATGAAGTGCAAAAGCCCCATGTAAGTAATTTAAACAGAGGTCTGAAACTGCAGTCAGGAATCTGTTTCAAAGAAAATCTTATTCTGGCAAAAAAAAAAAGAGACAATTGTGTTGTTTCCCCGTATGATGTAATTATTGTTAAATTTTATTAAAAAAACCAAAACATTAAAAGGTAGATTTTCTTGATGAGANAAGCCCCATGTAAGTAATTTAAACAGAGGTCTGAAACTGCAGTCAGGAATCTGTTTCAAAGAAAATCTTATTCTGGCAAAAAAAAAAGAGACAATTGTGTTTTTTCCCCGTATGATGTAATTATTGTTAGATTTTATTAAAAAACCCAAAACATTAAAAGGTAGCTTTTCTTGATGAGGTGTCAACATTTGTATGAATTTAGTGCCAGAGGGCAATCTGCTTTATAGATAATGGAAAAAATCTTACAGTTGTGCAAAATAGCACAGCTGTATTGATAACTATACAGATATGTAAGCTTCAATTACCTACAGATGACAATTGAAAATGGAAGGGAGAAAATAATCTAATTCAATTAGATTAGTTTAAAAGATTAATTCTCATTTTATTAGTAGTATAAGCAACTGGCAAATGCTATGTAATTTTTTTTAATTGCATGTCTTTCTGGCATACTGTTGATTTAAGCACTCTCTTCAGTTTTATTGTAATTTGAAGTTTCTGTTCCATTACTTTTCTTCCTCTATGGTTAGGAATTTTGATATAAACTGTATGAGATAATGAGACGGCTTATGGTGACAGGGTAAAGGATAAAGGATAAAGACAGAGTAAGGATAAAGACAATGTAACTGCTGTATTCTGACGTTTAATACTGTTAACAATCTTAGTTTTGTCATTTTAGAAATAGATGGTAAGTGTATCTGAGAATGAAAGCCAGATGGTCAGTGGGGAAAAAACAAATCCTTTTGGCATATTTCTTTATGATGCAAATTTTGTTCCAATGTAGGTCAAGAATGAATAAAACGATAACTTCAGCAATGACATTCAGATAAAGATAGTACTACTACTTAAAAAACCCCAACAAACCGGTTACTTCATTTTTCCAGCTAGAACAAGGCTGTAGTGTATCAGCTTCCCCCAAGTAACCTCTCCTAAATGGACTATCTGTAGACATTTGTCTCTGCCTTGATCCTTCCCCAAAACCCATGATTATAACACATTTTTTTAATTTTTCCATTTAAGAATGCACCCTTTCTGTATGATAGTTGTCTGGCTTCGGATCTGCTGTTTACATCTATGATCTTGACAAAGGGAATCATGATTAACTTGTTACATTTGGTAGAATATTGTTTGTATTTGAGAAAAAGAGTAAGCAGGTCAGTTAAAAGTGAAGTCCTTCTTCACATTCCTTAAGCAAAGACTCGTTATCCCAACCTGTTGGGGCAATTTATCTCCTTTGCAGTAAAGAAGATGTTATCTTTGATCTGACTTCATAGGTGTTATTTTTATAGTGCACCAAATATTTCATAAGGATATATAAAACTGATTTCTATCTAGAAATAATCGTGTTGCTTAAATAAAATTAATTATTAAATAAATGGGTGCATTAAACAATGTAAATGTGTGGATTTGTAACTGATAAAGAGAAAGATACTGAATGCCATTGCTAGAATTGTAATACTTTATTTTCCAGTATGGTTGTCCTTGACACAATTACTAAAGTCCTGTCCTCATCTACTTAGTACCATGTGACACTCCTTCAAACTTGAAAATATTCAGAAGATGTGTCAGCAGCTCATGTTCTTTCTGACAAAGAAATCTGGTTTTGACAAATACCTGAAGGTTTTGATCGGTGAACAGAACAAAGCCATGAACCTCTGTGTCTTTTCTGTCAGCAGCAGAAAGGCTAGTGTTGGTAAAACACAGTCCTTTTCCTGCTGTATCTCAATTTTCCATTAGGTGAAATTCATTAACTGGAAAAGCTTTGATCTGCTGTGCTTTAAGGAGCTACAGAAATACTGTGTTACTGTCAGTAGTAGAGCATCCTACTAGTCTCGGCATTCTAAGTGTTCTTTATGAGCCTGAGCTATGAAAACATAAAATTAAATAAACGTATTATTAATAATCTCCTGTTAGGCCCGTTGGTCTGTAATACTGTTCAGTTTTCAACTCCTTTGCTGTATGGTTCAGAGACCACCCATGGGCTGGAGAATGCTTTCAGCAGGTCATTGCTGAAACTGAGAGAGGAAACCAACAGTAAAGATACCAGAAAAACCTGTAAAAATCAGAGGCAAATTATACTGTTTTACTACAGCAATATCTGAATGCACATTGGGGGAGAAAGATTGAAAAGAACGGAAAATGTTGGGTGTTGTAATAGTCCCAGTTACACTGGTGGGGCCCCACTGAACTACATGACTTTGTGCTGGTAAAAGTTGGTCTTGGGATTTATATGATTTTAATACAGTTCCTGTAGTTAGGGAAAGAAGGCCTTGCATTTAAGTGGGTTTTCTTTCAGTCCTACCTGTGTGTTTTTAGTTTTCCATTGCATATAATATTTTTGCAGGATCTACTGTCACGAATGCAAAACACAGTCCACAAATATAAAATCAAAACAAGAGCTAATGAAAAACACTGGATAGCAAAATTTCCCGTATCTTCAACAGTCCTCAAACACCTGTTAAAAATTTGTTCTGTAACTTGCCCTGAAATGTGATAGAAATTAATGCTTATGAGTCCCTTGTGAAAATGTAAAATATCACAGTTTAAAGCTTCACGTACAGGTCGACAGAAAACATTTGTCTCAAACACATCTATTGTGTCCCACCAGGACTATTCCAAGCTGATGCCCTCTGCGTTCAGATGAATAGTATAATTATTCTGGTCAATGCTGTTCTTTAACAGTCGGAAAGCAAATGTGATCTGTTTCGTTACTAACCTAAAGTGATTATTGCTCAGAAGTGAAGATATTTAGAAGTAAAAAAGTCATCAATACAATGAAACATTTCCTTTCTTTTATTCTGCTGTATTTAGACTGGTCTGAGCTTGCATATGTTACAATGGAAAAGACTGTTTAAAATCTGTTCATTTTTCTCTACATAGTGATATAGACTTGTTCATAGGAAAAGGGACTGTCAATCAAAAAGAAAGATAAGGTAGGGGAGGCAAAAAGATGTTTATTTGCCTTGTGTATAATGACAGTCTTAGAACTAAAAACATCTTTTAAGCAAGAGATGTCCTCTCTAACATTTTTTTTCTCACTCACTCCTCGCTAAACTCCTTGGCTTCTCTTTTCAGAGTACCCCCGCATGTGTAGAAGCCAGCTCATCTGTATTTTGAGGATGAAGGGTCATTTTAAACTCCACAACCCATTAACAGCAGGTTTACTGAAGTTAAAACACTCAGTCTCTAAGCCCTCTGCAAAGGCAATATAATCAGTTAGACCTTATTTCACATCTTTCCTCTTTGATGATACAGATTTAATCTAGAGATATTGCATTTGCTGATTTGTTAAAACTAGGAATTCCCCTTCTATAGATCTGTGACTCTTTGTGATGCGCTTACCTCTCTCTATTTCCAGACTTGCTGCTACACTAAGAACAGACGTCCTGCTGTTCGACTGGAGCCTTAGCATTGTGTATTTGAAGATAATCCCTAGACCACCAGCATCTTTTCGGCATCTGTGAACATAAAGGTTATGACAGTTGCCCCTTCTGAGTGTAATCTTTGGTTTTACAAGAATTCTGCTACAAGATTTTCAAGCTGTGATTATCTCTTCCTGCTTTGTGTGGTATTGCTAAGAGAAAAAATAATAGTGGAAGTTTTAAAAGCAATACATACTGCAGTGTTTTAAGACCTCCAATTTGCAACTAAATTATGTACTTAGCTTTACACACTTGACTTCTTTGGACTATTTAACAGCTTACACTGCAGCACATGTTTAAGTGTTTGCAGGATCAAGATCCACATCCGCTCTGCACCATTAAATGTTTTGCAATTGAACAGTGGTTAGATTCCCCAAGGGGTTGTCTTTTATGTATAAATGGAGAACATCCATGGCTTGCATCTGGGATTTCTCATCGTGAGTGATCTAATCTCCTTAGTGCGTATGTGTGTGCGCATGCACTTAAATATGTAGACATCGTAATGACCAGAATAAGCTTGCTGTGGGGAAAAAGCAAGCAGGAGAAGGAACTGCCAAATATTCGTGTCGGGGTTTAACCCTAGCCAGCAACTGGGACCAGGCAGCCTCTCACTCATTTCCCCTTACCCCCTCAAGAAGGGTAGGGAAAAAAGGAGAGGAAAGGGAAAAAAAACCCTCATAGGTTGAGATAAAGACAGTTTAACAGAACAATAACAGAAAAGGAAAATAACAATAACCATAACAATAACAACAATAACAATAGTAATAGTAATAGTAATCGAATATACAAGACACAAGTTACTCTCACCACCAGCTGAATTGGTTGCCCAGCCTGACCTGAGCAGAGATCGCGGATTCCCCCACTCCCTGGCCATCCTCCATTTATATACTGAGTGCTATTGTTCTGTCTATGCTCCTTCTCAGCTTCTGTGGGAAGCCAGAAAAAGTCCTTGACTAGTATAAACATCACTTGGCAACAACTAAAACAGTTTGCATTATTGACATTCCTTTCTTACCAAATCTGAAAACACAGCAACCACTAGCTTCCAGGATAGTAATAATTGTCTAGGCATATCTCCATGAATGAAGACAAAGTACTGGAATATACCTGCAAAGTGCTTGTTCTTAAATAATCTGATCATAAATCAATAAATAGCTTTTGCAGATTTTTGCTAATATAGGCACAAAGAATATACTGGTTTACTTTCTCATGAAGTTTTTGTACTGTAACCCATGGGGTCTAGAGGTGTCAACTGATTAATAGATATCATCAAGACTATTTAGAGAAACATTTCTCAGCTGCTTGGGAACAGCGTGTTTTGTCAGCAGTTCAGTACGAAGACGTGCTTTCTGACCTTGGCTCTGCATTAACCTTACGGTCTGTAGTATGACCGTTTGGCACTGTGGCCGTGATTGAAGATGTCCCACACTGTAACTCTGCAGGACTGAGAGGGCTGCATGTGCGTGTGCGTGTGCACGCATCTTTGTGGTTGTTCCAGTTGTAGTTCTAGAGGTAGTTTTCAGTAAAAGAGTTCCAGAAAGCCTTACTGAGTAACATTAAAGCCATTAAGAAAAACCCTAGATGAGATAGCTCTAAGCCACTGAGACTCATTTGCACTAGAAAATAAAAACATTTGTCAGGTTTTTTTAAAAGCTCGGCTATCAGCTGTTTTTCAGACACACACTCCAGAAAACCCAAATAAAATAATAGAAACCCAAAAAACTGGATGTATGCCATTGCTCATAGCAGTATGACAAAGAAATAAAAGCTACATATTTGTTATTTTGGTAGGATAGGGTTTTTCTCCTATTAAAATGTTGATCTCCTGTGTATATTCCTCTGTAAAGAAATAGAAGATAAGAAAACCTTTCAGATAGAAATGTTATTTGCCTCTAGAAGTAGTTGCAAACAAAATATTTCAAGGACAAATTCAGTCATGTTTTCTCAAGTAGAGAGAGCACTTTAGGCCCAAGTTCTACAAAAATATAAGAACAAACATTTTGATTAGAAACATTCAAATTCATGTAAATCATGTGTACAGAGCCGCAGCAGCATCCTGCCGTGAAATAATTCTTCCTTCCTTCTAAGTACCATCACGCTCTTTAAAGAGCTGCCACAGACCTGGAGCAGTATCAACATGTTTCCCCTCCATACCTGGTATTTAGATTATTTCAGTATAAGCAACTATGGAGTAAAGCATTGCCATTTAAAGAATGGGATATTTGGAAGAATCTTGAAGACTATAAATCCCATTAAATAAAAATCCCACATGAAATATGAGATGTGAGACAACACATTATTTTTTTTAATTTTATGACTCAGTTTAAAGACAGGTTTTTTAACGTCACTCAGACAAAACCTCTTTTATTATATGCATAGGAATAGCTCTGATTTCGTGTGACTTTCTAAACTAGATCTAGGTGAAAGCAATGACTGGGCGTGGAGGTCACCCTGTATAGTGATTTCATTTTCCTAGAAAGGAAAAACATAACATGCTGAATTGCTATAACTGGAACTGACTTTAAGAAAAGTCTGAATATTTGATAGATGTGAAAACCATTCCTTACATATTATAGCATTCTTTTACTTAGATGTTAGTATTTAACTAGTCGTGGACCTTATACTTTAAAAAAAAAATCAAACTTCTATGACAACTTTTCACATATCTTAATAGTTCTTTCTAAATAAGATGAAGTAGAAACGCAGAAAGCATGAAGAATGTTGTAAGGATTTGGAGCACAAGTAGCTTCTTGTGGAGGGTGCAATTTAAAAAACAGCTTTAATGATGATCTTCAGACAATAATGATGGCTTTGAAATTGGCTTGTTTTCTTGACCAAGTCAAATGCAGAATGTTGCTCCAGGGTACATGTTTTTTTTTTTCTTTTGGCCATGAGCACAAGCGGACTGAGGGGCAGTTTGCTTCCAGCACTGATGAAAACCAGTGATTTGATGAAGGATTCTAATGCAGGGCTCAGCAAAGGGGTGAACCTGCTTACTGAATGAAGCAGTGTAATACTTCACAGATTATCTTGCCATTCAGCTCTTACTACTCAAAAGGAAGTGCATATCCTTGTCACTGCTTCTGTTTATGACAGTATCAACAGCAACAGAATTCAGAGGGGACAAAATTTTGTTCAGTCTCTGGTGCTTCTGAAAAAGATTTTACATATTGTAGTGATCTTTGGCTCTACCTTTTGTGCAGTCCCTTATAAAAGAAAATTATTCTTCTGTTGTGCTGTTTATGGAAATTACAAGCTTAATTTGAATATTGCAGCAAATATAACCTTAGAAACATCAGTGGGCAAGTTAAGTCCTTTATCTGCTATATGAGTCATGAATATCTTTTACTTATATATATGAGAAAAGGCACAAGCACACAAACACATACATATAAGAAAAGGCAAAGTTGAACAAATTCATCTTCATATTTCTTATTTGTGCAGAAAATGACTTTGGAGGGAAACTGGAAATAGCTGAAGGGCTCACTGTCCCCTAACGTAGATATCTTTCAGGAAGGATTGATCCCATGTATTATCTTTAAGTTGTTAATACGCCACACTGAACAGTTTCATTATTAAGGGTTTGGGTTGCATTTAGGTTGGACTTTCAAGGAAAATCTAAAACATTGGTTAAAACCTGACAATTAAGCATGAGAATTTTTAATGCTTTGATGTTATAGAAAATATATGCAATTATCCAGTTGTTGGATGCAAGACAGAAAAAAAGATTTTTAAGGGCTCTTCTTGATGAAGAAAAATGTATACTAAACTTACAGGCTTATACACTTTTATGTCTGGTTTGGCATACTCTTATTTATGAAGGAATGATTTTAAATTGAACAACAAAGTTTTAAGAGGATTCAGAATTTGTAAACTGTTACTTCTTTTTGTAATTGATTATTCTTGTGGTGTCTTGGTTGAGCCATACTGTGAATGTACCACTGATTTCTCCTTTACTTAAAATATATTTCTGTCTATGTTAAAAGTAATGGTAATTTTGATATTACCTTTGATGAAAGCAAGAATAGATTTTTGTCTTTTAAAAAGTATTAGTGCTAAGCCACATTGTTATGAGTTTTTCACAAACATTATCACAAGAATTTATGTCCCCAGCAAACCCTGAGGTCATGGTCCTCTGGTTATCGCCAGAGTCATGGCCACAGTGTCCCCATTGTTATTGTCTCTAAGTATTGTACCTATGAGATAGCACCTCTAGCAGATCTAAGAACAAAGCTCAAATCTTCTCATGAGTATTAGTGCATTTGAAGTGCCTTGGGGCTAGAAGCAACTGTCCAGTTTCCTGTTGTCTCTAATCAGACATAAGTTCTCTCTCTGATTTTGAGTTGTGTGGTAAAATAAAATATCTTTATGGAAACCTGTTTTGTACCTTTGTTTGTAGATAGCTATATACTTCTCTGTCTATGAAATCTTTTGGTTATATCCCTGATTTCAACTTTTGTTACACATATTTTAATTCCACTTGATCACCTTAAACATGTATCTGTTGCCATGTTCATTAGTCATGAATTCATATTCTCATGTGCGTTTCTGCTTGAAAAGAAGTTTCATTAATTGTTGCTGTATGTGATTCATGAGGAGATGCATAATACGTAGTGACTCCTTTGTTGGAACTGTTATTGCCTTTCATATCCAGAAATGTATGGAAGGGAAAAATCAGACCACAGGACATCACTGTGTGCTCTTTCATATCTGGTATGGGTGGGATGGAAGAGGGATCAGGATTCTGTTGGCCAAAAAGTCAGATGAAATATTCTGAGGGTATGACATAAAATTCCAGTGAGGTACAGATAACTATGCCATATTTGTTCTAAGGCTCCCCAAAATATCAACATGGACAGGTCTGCAATTACGCAGTAATTAGATCCCCAACTGTGCCTATTTTCAGCTCCTTCCTTTTCCTACCAGGAGGTCTGTGAATGCATGGCACGGGAAAAATCTCGTCCAAATTAGAGTAGGCGGGCAAAACTTCCGACAAGACAGTTTGTCCTGAGGAAAAGTACTTTAATTCCTGTGAAATTTCAGTGAAGGAATAGTCTGGTTCTTTGCCTGGCAGGCTGCTTAGGAGACCAGGTTTCCTAAGTCTGTGGTCCCTGACAGCTTCATCATGGCTTCTTCTGAGGCTGAGAATCTCGAACAATAAAACAGGGAAGCTAGAAGTATGGAAGATTTTTATATAAGTATGGTGGGTTGACCCCAGCTGGTAGCTAAGCCCCCACCCAGTTACTCAGTCAGTTGTCTCCCAGTGGGATGGGGGAGAGAAACAGAAGAGCAAAAGTGAGAAAATTCATGGGTTGAGATAAAGACAGTTTAATAAGCAAAGGGAAAAAAGAGGCAAGTGATGTAAAAGCACTCACTCACCACCAGCTGACCTATGCGCAGCCAGCCTCTGAGCAAACGCTACTTTGGAAAAACTCCACCCAAGTTTTACTGCTGAACATGACATTATATGGACCCTCTGGCCAGTTAGGGTCCGCTGTCCCAGTTGTGTCTCCTCCCAACCTCTTGCCCACCCCCAGCCTACTGGCCTTTGGTGGGGTAGTTGGAGAGAGCGCCTTGACACAATGTAAGTGCTGTTCAGCAACAGCCAAAACATTGATGTATTAACAACACTGTTTTGGTCACAAATCTAAAACATAGCACCATATGGGCTGCTATGAAGAAAATGGACTCCATCCCAACGAGCTGCTGTACAATAAGATTTTTAATAGGTGTTTGGCCCTGCATTCCACAAAAAAAACCCCTGTGTCAGTTGTAACTGTTTTCTAGGGGAGACAGAGTACTTTTGTTCTGTACTAGCATCCTAACTGCCTAGGAAAATACTAGGATATTACATCAAAACACCTTTGCCAATTTGGCCAGTTTTTAGTGGGAAGTGGTGATTGCTCACAAACATTAAAGGCTTCATATTTGCAAATAACCTGTTTGTCAGTCATAACTTCTTCTCATGCAAGTTTCCCAAAGAAAGGAGAAGTTAGGGAAAGGATCCCATATTTACAACTTTTAGATATAGGTGTTGCGTGTTATTCACTATTTTTCCACTGCCTGAGTTTCCAAAACCCTTTTTTGCATATTTGATGTGTACCTGCATAACTTGGTAGTGTAGAAAGGGAAGGAATGCAGCATGAGAGTCATTTCTGCACGAGAAGTCAGCATGAGGCTTGTGTATCACCAAAGTTACAGATGGATGGTTTCATATGACTTAAATGATGCACTAGCTTTGTAGTGATTCTCACGCTGTGTGGACTGTGGGCCAGGCTCTTAAAATTTTGAATCTCTAGCTAAATATAAGCATCTAGCTGTTCATTGGAAGTTAAACAGCTTTTGGAGATGTTAGCATCTTATTTATTTTTGTATGTCTTAAACATCTGGTACTATGTGGCCTTCAGAATTGGGATGTTAAGATTATTGTATTCTTATCTTAAAGTAGAATCAATCCCACTTGAAATCTGCTGAAGGCAGATCTAACTTGTAGTTAATTGTCCTGTAGGGTCAGTCCTTAAAGGTGCTTTTAGTTTCCTGAATTAGAGGTTATTGCACCCTTTTTAGGTATGTACTAATGATGTCTTCTATTAGGAACAAATTAATCAATTTTTTTAAAAGATTGTTTTGTTAAAGAAATGGAGCTCACAAATGTGTCATAATACAGCCTGCAGGTGAAAAACTCTTTATCAGCCACAGACGCATTGCCAATCGCCCAGGTGAGCAGCCAACAACATGGGAAGAGCTGGTGGGTGGTGAAGTTAGTTTGTTTCCTCACACACCAGCTTGGCTTTTGATTCTCTTTATAATTATATATGAGAACACATTATGCAAGCAATCAGGCTCAGGGGAACTCCTCTTATTTATTATCTGAATAAAGTACATTGACATTAAATAACTATCATGAAGAAGTAAGTCATTGTCTCCCACAGGGAAGCTGTTCCTTTATCTTGTCTTGGAGATTGATAATTTCAGAGCCCACAGACAGGTCTCATCTTCTTTTCCATGTTTTTTCATTTACATATGCTAATGGCTATTCTGTCTGTAGATGGTACCAGTTTCCTAAAGCCATTGTTACAGAAAATTACATTTCTCAGAATTGATTGATGACACAGTTAAAAATTTAACTTAATTAAAAAGTATAATTAGTAGCATATGAGCTAACCTTGACAGAAAAAATGCAGCATAAGGAGTAGACTTAAAGAAGTACTTTCACAAAAATAAGCTGATATAATACATAGAATGACATTTATTATGATCCCTCAGATCCCATACTGGACAAACAGAACAGCTATTTTATCACTATAAACACTATCAGAGTTGTTTTCGTCAAGGAAAATAAAATTACTTCCCTGATTCTCAAAAGTGGAAACATAACTGTCTACTTCAAGTTTTATATGAGTATTTTAAGCTTGCTAGTGTACTAGTCATAGATGTCAATGCAGTTCATGTTGTTGAATGAGGGGGAAAGAAATATACCAGACAGAAATACCTCCTTCACTACTTTGTAATTTAATGTCACATCTATTTTCTGTAGAAAGTGCCAAGCATTAAGGTTTCACCTTCTTACATACACATCAAAGAGGGGGGGAAGAGCAAAGTAGCACCTCACTTTTGCAAGGAATTGGCTGTGTGTACAGATAAATCTTCTACTGAAATTTGTATTGTACATACTTGAATTACCAGAGTCCCAAGCAGGTGTTGGCATGGAGAAGAAAAAGTGTTTTCATAGCCCCATAACTCCTCAGTCTGTGATGATTTGCTGTCTACAGTTCTTATACTCAAAGCTCTCAAGTTGCCCAGCTTTACAGTTGAGCAGAACAAGGGTTCAGTAAAAGATGCAGCAAAGCTTCCCTGTTGACTTTGCCCTGAGTGCCAACACAGTGGCAAACCACAATCTTATTTTATTTATGTACGAAAGCTGAGATTGCATCTAGAAACAATCTACCAAATCAAAAGACATGGGGAAGAAGAGACGGTTCTTGGGAACAACTAGACAGCACTGTGTATGATGTCTGCAATGTGGCTAGATGGGACACATTTTAACGTATGCCTAGGGCTTCTACCAATCTAACATTACATCTGCATGTAAATGGCATAAACACTTTTGAATTAATCAGTCCTGAAATGGAGTCTCCCAGACTTAACAGGTCAGTCTTCGTGTTCCAAAGGAGGATGTCTGTAGGTTTAAATACAATATCCTGTATCCTCGCTTCAACTATATACATAATAGACATGACATTATCAATTCTGGATGTTTGAAGAAATATGAAAACATTTTTTATGGACATTAAATATGAAATGAGGACATTACTTCAGCTGGTGCCTCAGTCAAGTACATTTGAGTTCCTTTGGGCTATGAATTACTGACTTGCAGTATTTAGATCATGTAGGTTCCAGTGCTCACGGACTGGGCTCCTTTCTTTAGAACGGAGTTCTCTTACAGGTGTAATTACTGCAGGGAAAGTGTTGCTTAAATACTTCATTAGATTGCCAAACTAGAGATAAAACAGTTCCTTCTTTAAGTTGAAAACTCAGCAGTCTCCCTAGGGATTGCAGTCATGGACTTTTTCTTCATTGCTGGTTTATCCTAGCTCTTCAGGAAGAAAGTGAGTTCACGGATCTTAAGGTCACCTTCCACATCTTATTAAAGACAACATTTCTAACATTTCTCCTCTGTGTTTAGGTCTGCAAGTGTATTGTGTATCTTGCTAAAAAACAGCCTATACTTTCATTTCATGCAGGAAGAAACTAGAGACAAAAAAGTTAACCCTCAGGGGCTGAGGTGTAGAGTCCAATCATACAAATGATGTAGAAAAGCTGTTAAATGGGACATTTGGTGGGGCCAAATTCCAGCAGTACTTCTATAGAACATGATTTTTCTCAGCAGCTTTGCTCATGCAACCTGAGGCAATTAAAGCTCGAACACTTCAATGCATGACAAATTTCCTTTTGTCTATAGTGAAGTAAGGACATATCTAAGAGCATTTTCTGGTTGCTGTGGTTTTTGCCTTGATGCAGTTGTTTGGATTTCAATAATAAAGTAGCATTCACTCAAGTTTTCATCGCTGCTGTGATTTCCTTCAGAGCAAACCTAACGAAGCAATGAATATAAAATTGGCCCTATCTAGTCTGGATCTAATTTGAGACTAAATGTTAGACTACAGTGACAATTAAAGGAGGAATGAAGTTCAGACAGGGCCCACCGAGTTACTGATATTCCCAGATGCTGCATGTCGACAGGTAAAATTTGTCTTAGGAGCTTAAGGCTTTTTTTTTCTTGCTTATGCCTTTAACTTTCTTACTGACATATCAGCAGTTGCAGGAGGGACACTAAGGGACACTAGCTTTTAAAATAGCTTTTCACAGCTATTTTTGTATTGTTTTCTTAAAAAAATTTCTTTAAAAATTTTCAAAAATGAGTGTCAAAAGCCCTAAGGTTTGACAATGCAGGAGTTCAAGTGACATTGTTCAAAGAGACCGAGACAAAGCACTTGACAAAATGAGTTAAAGTTGTTCATCTACACCCTAATATACCCTATACTAGGACGAAAAGCATATTGCAAGTGAATGTACATAAGACATAGTTTTACATCAGCATGCTAGTGTGTATATTCAAAAGTTTATACTCTTTTACAGTCTGAATTCTGCCATGCATATACCAATCAGATAACCATCCTGATGTGCAACAAATAATTTCCTAGGTATAAAAACTAAAAACGGACAAGAACTTGGTTATGCCAGAATGGGGCCACGTATTTGGTAGCCACACTGAAAACTGTGTGAAAACTATGGCTCTTCACTGTTCAGCAGCCTTTGCCCCTTCTGGTGATGTTGGTACAATTAAAGTTGAGTGCCATCACTAAAAGAAGTTTAATCCTTTGGCTGCATTGTAGTCATATGGTAAATTTTTATAGCTATAACTACTCCTGCTTTATTTGTTATCCCAGCAGGGCATGGCTGAGATATAACAATATCGCACAGCAGGGCTGTCTCTTTTCACAAAACATTTCATTGAGGCTTTTGAGCTATCTCCTACTAATCAGATTTCTCACTGAGTTGCCCACCCACCCAAATCAAGTGTGGTCAGTGGACCTGGCAAGTTACCACGTTCCAAACAGTTTA
Organism: Himantopus leucocephalus; assembly: GCA_003993805.1. NCBI lineage: Eukaryota > Metazoa > Chordata > Aves > Charadriiformes > Recurvirostridae > Himantopus > Himantopus leucocephalus. Next base: position 32,770,344 of record RSEF01000002.1, read on the forward strand.
ATGAATATCTACCCATTTAATTTTGCTTAAGAAGAACCAGCAGGGTGGCTTCACAGGGTGGGATTATCACCTCTGCATCCTGTTGTTCTTGATTGTGAGTTTAATTCCTGCTTCTGCACTACGAGTTGGTAAACGTAAGCTGAGATCGTACATTTGATTGCGCTGCTCCTGGCAATGGAATCCCATTGAGCTACCTATTCCAAAACAATGTGTGGAGGTTTCTTATAAACCTAAATATCGCCTGACATAAAATAGCCTGTCTAACTGTAGAGCAACAGCTGGCATGCTGAGGATATATTCATTTGCACCCTTCTGCACTGCCTCCAGCAGATATTGCTGTACATAAAAGAACTGGAAGATGACATTAAAAATATTATTTGTAAAGACGGTATTTGTTTCCACAGCTGTTTTCAGTCCTCTTTTCTTGTTCCTAATGTTTTGTAGTTTCCTTCTTATTCTTGTTTCCCTGGTGGTACCTGTGATGCAATTTTGAAACTTTAATAAACCATATTCTTCGCAGAATTCCATGTAGAATTATAATTTGTTTTATAACTGTTACAATATAAATCATTAATTATATCTTAGGCATATTATCAGACAGTTTTCTGGTCCAAAGGATTAAGAAATTAAACTGAAAGCAGATGAAAACTGATTAGCAGATAACTTGGATAGGTTCTGAAATATCCATTATTTTGCTGCCTGGTTTATGCCTTGCACAGTACAAGGCAGCCCAGAATTCAGTCTCAGTTCTGTATATAATTGTAATTTTTTTGATAGCTATGTTCCAGCTTTATCATTAGGGAATTAATTCTGCAATTGCTTAGGAACAGGATTCCCATTTATGTCCCTGAACATGCATTCAGATTACAGGAGGAAAAAAATGGTCTGTAGAAATCTGATTGCAAATACAGCGATAAGCAAGTGGATTGCTAAAAGTGTCATACAAAAGAAGACACTTAGACTACAGGTTTTCATCTGATCAGAAGTTACTGTAAGACAATAAGAAAGATATAGCTGTCTGGAAGACAGTTATGTTTTCTCTAAAATTAAGTGAAGCTGTAAGACCGAAAATGGAAACTTACCCAGGTTTTTTGTTTGTTTGTTTGTTTGTTTCNTTTTTGTTTGTTTGTTTCTTTCTTTCTTTCTTTCTTTTTCCCCCCAGTCAATATGGTTCAATTACATTTCTCTCCACTCTACCTCTTATTGTGGAATTTGCAGGTCGTTACTTTTCAAGCACAACTTGCAGGCATTCCTTAACATATTGTCTCATGGAGACAAAGTTTGTTTTGTTTGTGGGTAAATGATTATATTAGATTTTTTGATGTGACTGTCCTGACACAGGGTCTTGGACTTTTCAGAATGGAAGAGTAGATTAAACACAGAGCAGTCAAAAAATAAAAGAAGGTTTTGATGGGGTACTATGTTAGAAATTTCAGAGCTGCCACAAGCAGCCCTGAAGCCCTCATGCAAGAAACATTGAAGCTGCATGGAGAACATATCTATCATCTGCACACTGATAAGATCAGGGTGAGCTTCTTCTCCAGGCTAAACAGTCCCAGTGCTCAGCCTCTTCTCATATAAAGTCCCTTAATCATCTTCATAGCCCTTCACTGGGCTTGCTCCAGTGTGTCCACGTCTCTTCTGTACTGCTGAGCTCAGAAGTGGACACTGGACACTGTGTATTGTTATATCACTAATAACTAGAAGGCAGACAGGAAAGATAATATAGCAGAAGCTCCCAAGCAACATTTCAAAATGATCACATGTGACTGTCAGAATTAATGTACTGGAGCTGTGGGTTTCAACGGCTGCAAAACTTACACAAAAGTGACTGTTAGAAAATGCGAAATAACTGTTTTCTTTAAAAGAAATCAATGCAAACCAGAAATCAGTATTGGACATTTTGGATCATCTTTGCAACAGAAAGGTTTAGAAATTATATTATGCTGTTGTGGTGTTGCAGAAAAACCCCACATTTTAAGCAAACTTTTTACTCAATATTTCCCCTTTTCCAGATGCAGTGGCTAAGGGGAGAAGACAATGGCTAACATACTGTACTCCAGGAAGCAAAACCTGAGAGAGGAATAAAATGGAGTTATTGAACTAGTTAATGAGCATGCTGAAAGCATCTGTCTTTTCATTCTGTTTATAATTTTTCAAAAGAATGCTAATATATTTTGACATGACAGAATGAATGAATAGGAAAAACAACAGTAGTGCACTGGAAAAAAGGGAACTGAAATCTCCAGAGGAATAGGAAATTAGAAATTTTGATGTTCTTCCATAAAGAGAATCACTCTTTATCTAAATTCCTATAGCCCAGGTTGAAAAGCATAAAGTAATGCATTCAATTTCCTGGCTCTAGGTAGTTGCTTATAAGATTCCATGGTGGGGTATATTTCCTGTTCATGTAAATGCTGAGCTTCTGGAATAAACCAGTAATATTTTGTCCCCCCTCCCAGGACAACTTTCAAAGGACAGTATTGAGAGATGCTGTCAAATTCAAATGTTTGGTTCCTCAGAACTTAAAAATGAAATTCTTTATAACTGCATGTATCATCAGGGGGTTAAAAATAATGAATAACAATTTTTTTTCCTTATGTTGCTTAGGAAGTAAGATTGAATCTTTCCAAAGTCTGGGAGCTTTATAGCTATACGCTGAATGTTCTGTTCAGCATCAAGGCAAATCCCAAGTTAAGCTATCAGAGATGAAAAACAACAATACCATCGCCTTATCTAAAGCTTTCCTTCAGAGGATTCAAAAACATTCAGTAAACATTAGTGAATTTAAGTTATTCTCTGTGAAGCAGATAGTCAGAATTTTCAAAAGCCTGTAAGTGCCAGGAAATCCATTAACTCTCTATTATCAAAGGGCATCCCAGAGTAAGCCAATGAAAAATAGAGTACGTTAGAAGAAAGTCAGTCACAGATTACACAGACTCTTACTGTCAAAAGAGTACAACTTGAGAAAGAGCTGATGTATGCAGTAGGTTTCCGTTCCTTTTAGGTTCTGATTAAGTGCTTGTTAATGTTGATAGGAATTCTCTCATTCATTTTCATGGGACTTGACTCCCACATTCAGAAAGAGTTCTGAAATTTGGTCTGACCATTACAATAAGCGCATCTGAAGCAGTCGCGTTTTTTGAACCTAGAACTGGAATCTCACCCTTGGTCATACACAGTGGACTAGTGACTGTGAGGTAGGAGCTTTCCAAAATTTTGAGGTGTCTGGGTCGTGTGCCAAGCCTCTGCTGAACTCCAGTCTTTACACCATGATCAGATACTGGTTAAGAGAGAAACTCAAAGATCAAACACCCATCAAATCTCACTGTTTGTATAAAATCAATAAACACCTTTTTAGCTTGGAAACTAAACTAAATCTCAAGTCTTATAACTTACTGTTCTTACTCCACACTTCCTTGGTGGGTGGCTGTTTAAGTTCAGCATCCAAAATCTTTTGGCACAGCATAAATAACAGCTCTAGTGAGCTGTCATTAGACATATTGGTTTTATTCCCCCTCTGTACCTGGTTGGTATAAAATAACACCATCAATCTTGTAAAAAGGACCCCTTGTTTTCCTCCTCCAGCCCAGTTACCACTGCTGTCTCTCCATAAGTCATGAATACTCCTAGCACAGCAGGAACACATTAATGATTTATTTTTTCTAGGGAATACCCTTATTACAAATGATTTTGTTACCTTGCTGGGTACTCTCACTGCAGGACATTGTTGCTAATAGATCCCCTCGAGCATTTGCAGTCTACATTCCTCATTTAACTGGATCCCAGGTGCTATGCATGTTAAATACCTCATCTATAATCTCTTTAAGCATGAGATTTCAATCACATTCTCTTTTGTTGGCTAGGCAATTCCTTGCAGCAACAGTGCACAGATTTCCTAAAAATCATGGGAGAAGTTGCTAGTTGTAGTTATTCACAGTTGCAAAGCAGTGATGGGCTCGTATTTAGGGGGAACATCAGTTCCAGCACCCCTTATCTCTGCCACTCTGCATGACTTCTCAGTTTTCTGAAATCCTAGATCACTTTCAGACCCTCCTATTATTTTCTTATACGCCTCTCAAACTGTGGCAAAAGAAGTTTGGGCACATAAAAATCCAACTGAGTTTTACCATAGACTGCAGTGGGAACAGGACTGAGTGCCAAGACTGAATGCTTTTAAAAATCCTAATTTGCATGCATGCCTTCTGCAAGATTTTGTTAATAGATCCCTACTAACAGACAGAGTTTTCTCTGTTGGGTTTTTTTTTTAACTTTTTTTTAACTTTTCCTCAATTATCTGAGGGAAAGGTTTCAGAGGTAAAAGAACATAGAAAAGGGCTGAATGGCTGACACAGTTCTGCAAGCGTGGGGTGTGCTGGACTATACAAGGTTGAGATTCACTCTGTGGTGTCGAGGGAAAAGGCTGAAAAATAGCGAGATGTCATTTGGGTTGGGAATGACAAATGGATCAGCTGGGAGGAATGGCTCTGTGTCGTAGTTGTTATAGATTTTATTGGTTATATAGCAGGTATGAAGGGAGTACCTAACCAATGGTGAAGTGGTATGTAGCACGTATATGGAGTGTGGAAGCCTCTTGAATTGCATCTCATATGGACTGTAAACCTAGAGGACAGCAATGTTGTGAAAGGCCTGTGCTTCATGTCATCATCTTTTAATAAATACATATCAATCAAAGTTTATTTGGAGATGCTTGAGGACTTACTTTATAATTTTTCTGGGAGTATTTCTTTATTGACCATTTTTTTCATGCTTTCGCACATACTCCTTTGTAACTGTAATTGTAGCTGATGCTTGTGTGTGATTAGCCTGTCATTAAAAGCCAAGTTCTACTATTTTTTTTAATGTAAATAAGATCTTACTAAATCTAAGTAAAAGTGTTTGAACACGACCCTGTGTTGTTGGATATGTGTGATGCTTTGCACTTTTTATTCCTCTTTACAAAGAATCAGAAAAGATAAGATAAATTCAAAACACTTATGGGAGGGGAATACATGGAGACAAAGAAATACAGATTGACGCTATTTTGGCACTATTTATAAACAGAAACTGAATGGTAGGCCTTCTGTTTTTCCAAGTAAATGTGAATTCATCTAAGTGACCTATTGTAGTGTTTAAACACATCTGTTCATATATGGAGAATAAAACATAGAGTGCCATATTTCATTGACAGTATAAACACGAAATATTATAAAGAAGTATCCTTAGCATTGCAGGTCCCACTGAGAAATTGCTTCTAAAACGGTCTGGGCATTTTAGTCTATTTCTGAAGTCTTAGAAGTTTTGCCTTGCAAAGGGACAGGAAAAAAAAACCCAAACAAACAAAAAATTGAATGGACTGTGGAACTATGGAAAGCCACCTAAGAGGAAGTCTTTTTGTTTGTATGCATAATTTACAGTTTTTACACATTCCTTTAGAACCGGTCTGTAGGGTACATGGCAGACAGACCTCGTATGTCCTGCTGAGGATTTCTTTCACGCTTGCCACTCCGAGCAGATAATGTAGGCAGGAATGGCCGGCAAGGGAATGCACTGCTGCTCAGCCAGGCAGCTTGCAACTGGGCAGCCACAGCTGACGGCAGAGCCGCTGAGAGTCAGTCCCAGCTCTGTCTCTGCGTGCTGCACAGACTTCAGGGCCAGGTGGCCTCTATAGATGAAGGTGTAATGGGCAGCCAGGTTGCTGCTGCAGGGAAGGGAGGTAGGGGCCTTTGCATTTTGTTGAAAAGAAAGGTAGGTGACAAGGTGACAAGCAGGTACTGCAGTAAGGATGGTGGCTAGAGACATGCGAAAGAAACCCCACGAAATGACTGCATCAGGTCACTGCTGATATGTGGACTTTTCTGACTCCAGGATAGCAGCTGACTAGGGCCTGTTACTCCGTAATTGCTTGTCTGAGTCGGGAACACCTAAGCTAGAATAGTTTCCTTTATGGTCGGATTTCTGTAGCGTTAATTGTCCAACTTTCTTTGCCAACAGACAATATTTTCCTGTAGTTAATTAATGTGCAGTATATTTACTTGCCACTTGCTAATATGCAGTTTCTGAAATGCAACATAATTGCATGACATTGCAAGCTGTAACCACAGAGAAACTATAATGTCATTTATGCACCATCTTTACAAACAATGAGCTACATTGTGGAACAAGATGTGTCACCAACTGTACCACCTGTGGGAATCACAGTAATTCAGAAGCAGTGGTAATGTCATCAGAGGCGTTTGCAGCTTTCCCCCTCCAGAGGTAAGAAAATACACATTTTTTCCTCTTGCTGGGACCCAAGGTCTTGGTAGGTTGAAGACATATACTGGTTTCCTCCTAGATTCACAGCATCTAATCTTTCAATCTGTGTTGGTTTGGTACTGATCCTTACATTCGCTAGTGCTTCTGCAATATTTGTCTGTTGTCCAATATTTAAGAAAAGCTGATACACAAGTTGCATATATTATCTACAAATTGAAGAGTCTTGATAGTGCCTCAGGTCTACAGCACAGCTTGGCTCCCCAGCTCCAACAGAGTTCAGTTGGAAGAATTCTACTGAAATAAGATGCAGAGTAAGTTGATTTTCTGAGATGCCAAATACACTGGCTTTATTGAAAACATTTCTGCAATTCTGCACTTACCCTATATAAGTAATATCTAATCTTTATTTAGTGGAAACCGCCATTGACACCAATGGCAGGAAGGAACTTGGTAGAATAAGAATGTTTGGTTTGGATTAAGGTGATTTTTTCCTTTTGTATAACCTCTCTCCCAAAGAAAAGGCTCATTGAATGAATAGTGTTTGCTGGGACAAAATAACTCTCTTTGCTTGAAGACGAAAGAATGAGGGATTAGCAAAGTAGATGGACCCCATGGTTCTCAGATAATGGGTCTGTTTTACCAGAACACTTTACAAGAGGAATCTACATCCTGTTAGACAGAGAGTGTTTGTTCCACTGAACCAGGCTCATCCAATGCGAAATGGAAAAGCCGTTTTCTAACATTTTTTTTTAACATTTAATAAAAAACAGCCCCTTGAAACCCTGGCAATCTCTATCCCTCATCGCTTCAGTATTGGTTTCATGTTTCATTTAGTGTGATGCCAGCAGGAGAGCAAACTTTTGGCTGGGAATATCTCTACTACCATCAAAAATATTTCCTTTTCTTAATGGAATACAGGTAGAAGGTATAGGCTAAACTGCTGGAAATCAATGGAGTAACATAGAGGTAACCCTGAAATACTGCTGGATATTGTTACAGTGCTGACTGTGGAGCTGTGCCTGAAATGCCTAAAAGCAAAAAAAGACACGTTGACTCTTCTGCATGGGAGAAATGCGTTGAGCTTAGAGACACTGAGAAACACTGAAAATGGGACTTTTTCTAAAAAAAGTTATGACTCTAGGGATTAGGTCCAAGCCCAGGTTTATTGCCGATGGTTATGTGAACACTCACTTGAAAGCGCTTAGTGCTTGTCCTGGGCCCTGCACTATTGTTTGTCCAGTTACATGCATATAATACCCATATTCATCAAATTAAAATGAGTCCAAAAATATCTTCATCTCTTCCTTTGGCCACACGCTAAAGGAAAGTGGAAGCTGCTACTGAATTTTAAAGGCAATCATGTCATAGAAGCTTATTAGGTGTGTGGGAGTGTACCCAGCAGACAAAGTCTACCAGTATCTGAAGTGTAATGGTTCTGTGCTTCTGGACTGTGATGATGTCGTTTGGATACCCAACTATTCATTTCCAAAAGGACTGGGAAAATGCTGCCCTAATTTTGTAGGCTTATTGCTATTTGAAGTTACTCAGGCACCTAGGAGTATGTGGCAATTAAAGCCGAGCATGGGGTTCTTGTGACTGACGTCCTGATCTTAGCTCCAGATGTTCCTGCAGGAATGGAGTTGCTATGGGATAATAACTATTCAAAATATTTGAAAAAACACTGGGCAGAAATTAGTATTTATTATAAGAGAAAGGTTATCAATAAGAAACATAGAAATCTGCACCTGTGCTGTTCAATATAGGCATAAATAAGCTGGGGAAAAATGTGAATAGGAAGATGACAATTTGCTGATGATCCAAATTATTCAGGGTAGTCAAAATGAAATGGACCATGAAGAAGTATAGGAAATGGATGGGGGGTAAACTGACAGATGAAATTTTGCTTTGATAAATGCAAATAATGAATATGGGACAAGGCAATAATCTCAACTGTATATGAAGGGCTCTTATTAGTTATTGCCACTCAGAAAAGAGAACGTGTTATTGTAGACATTTCTCTGAAAACATACTTTTAATGCTTAGCTGCAGTTACAAAGCAGCAAGCAGAATGGTTGGGAACTGGGAAAGGAACAGAAACCATTGCTATGAGCCTGCACGGGTCTGCGGGGTGCCCGCACGTCTCATAATCTGTGTGCAGAGAAGGATGGTAAAGACACTCATGGTAAGGGACGGCTTCCAGGTCAGGTGAGAGTCCCTGTGAAGCAAGGACTCTTCTGCTTGGAGAAAAAAGTGACTCAGCTGAGGAATGTGATAGGGGTTTATCAAACTTGAGGAGGATGAAGACAATAAATAGGAAAAAAAATCTTTATTTCTCATTAAAAATGGACTAGAGAGTATTTGGTCAAAGTTTTCAGCTTAAAACTAAGTCTTTTTTCAAACTGTATAATTAAAATGAATGTTTGGAATAACAAATGTTTAAATGGTTCAAAAAACAGTGTTTAGAAATTCGTCAAAGAAAGAGCTATCTAAGGACCATTAAAGATAGAGATCTGCAGCACAAGAAACCCAATGTTGAGACTGTCAAAACTAGGAAGATATACCAAGGAAAGTGCCAGTTTAGATTCACCCTATTATTTAACTTTTTTCCTTTTTTTAATACAACTTATTATTCCTGGTAGAAACAAGACTTTTCTGCATATTCCCCTCTTTGCTGAAACCTGACTTTTGACTTAACCTTGGTTTGTGCTTCTAATTACATTATCTGACCATGACATTCTGCTTCTCAAATGCTTTTCTGTAAAATTTAAATTTTAAATTCCCAGTTCTTTCTCAGACTTGCTACGTGATTTTGTGTTACTCTAATCTGTATCTTATTTACACCATTTATAATGTGTATAAATATAGAGGACACTAAGTTTTTTAAGGTAGTTCATCTTACAGCAAACACCATCATTCTCTAACAAAGAAAAAAAACTGTGTAAAATAATTTTATTAATCCTTTTCTTTCATAGGGGGTAAGAAAACAAGGAAGTTCTTGAGACCTGTTTATGTAACAGGTCAAATTAGAGTGGCTTCTCCTTGTGTTAAAATATAAGCATAGATTAATTTTGTAAACAAAGTTGGAAAAATAGGTATTAGAAAAAAAGTATATTGTTACACTACATAATTAGGATAGAATTAGGGATATAGCAAAGAGCATTTTTCAGTAAATTACTAATTCTTTTACACAAAACTAAATATGACTATTTTATATCTTAAACCATATTTTTCTTGGCATACTATCTGTCTGCAACTTTGTTAACAAGTCAAAAAGTGGCCTCAGGAAGTTGAAAAAGCAAATCACAGATACATCATTATCATCACAAACTAAGTTCATTTTCACAGGTGTTCCAGGTCAGAACAGGCAGGGGTGTTGGTTACTGAGAACTAATTTTTGAAGTGCCCTTTGCCATGGAGCTGTAAAAAGCTTTCTGATGTTCACAAGGCTTAGTTATGTGGATTTCAGCTATGTACACAGATATGCAAGAACAAGAACCATTCAGCTGTGAACTGAAGTCAGTTGTGAACCAGTGACCTGTCATAAATCTTTTCACAAAATGAATTAATTTTAAGGTCTTTGACATACGGAAGCTTTGACTATTCCACTGATCATGATACTTCTAGAAAACTTTCTGACTTTGATAGGGGGACGGATAGTTGATCTATTTCAAAGTTTTCAGTTAAATTCACATAGTGTAAAGCCTGTAGGGAATTTAAAAGGAATGTAAATATTGTATTGTGATTTCCACCTTGATTAATAATATATTTTTCAGGACTTGGGTTTTGCCACAGAACTGAAGAGTACAATCCTACCCAGCTGTATGCAACTTGTCCATGTAAGTATTCAACTGAAATACATTCTGTGTGAAATTCAACAGAGCGTAAGCTGCACGGCCTGTGTGACAGGAAACAAGTTATGCTCTTTTTTAGAGTAATCCTATTAACTCCTGACATGGTAAAACCCACAATTTCATGATATGTTGACTTAAGAAGTTCCTGTCTTTTCAGTTTTGTCAAGACAGCTGTCTGTGGGATCTGATAGACTATCTTGTTTGATTCCTGTCTATCACTTAGTAATCATGTGGGGAGCACATTTGACTTAGATATAACACAAAGTCTTAAGCCTTGGACCAGGAATAAACTGGTTTTGCTTAAGCACGAATCTGTAAAGAGCTTCAGTTACCTATCCCATGTTCTTTTTACTGCAGTTTCATGCCTGGTTGGGACAGACACAACAGGAAGAGCACAGGGGAAGTTGTGCCCTCTAGTGAGTCTGAGTAATAGGCATAGGAAAAAGGTGACTCCAGTGACTCATATGGAGAAACAGTCTCCACAAGAGGGCCCACAACTCCATCACCCAGGACAGTGACTTTCACTGAGTGATGGAGTCTGTCGCTACTTTTTCATTCTCTAATTCCCGATTGTTCCATTCCTGATTTCTCAGTGGTCCAGCTTCACTAGAAGTAGCAAAGAGCTCTCCCACTGCCTTCCCATGAAGCACTTCTCTAGGAATTAAGAGCTATGGCTTCAGCTCTGCCCTTATTCCCACCCTTGCAAATGAAGAGGGCGCATAACAAGTTCTTTGGTGGACACTGCATTTGATCTTTGTGTGAATGTCAGCATCACATCTGTAATTGGACTTGTGTCTTGAGCTGAACCTGGTACAGAGCCAGGTGTGAATGAAATGAATTAAACAAGCTCAAGGGCTTTGACCTTTACAGAGACTTAAGCACAATTTTGCAATCCTCTTCACAAATCTCAACGTCCCAGTAGAATATGTCTCTGGACCTGGGTATTCTGCAGCATGTGTGGGGTGAGGAACTGAGAGAATACTCTTACCCCAACTTGAAGTAACATTTATTTTAAATCTGTTGACTTTTTTCAGTTTTGTTAACGGTCAGAATCATGCTCTGAGACCTAGGCACCAAAGCTGGAAATTGGGCAGAAAGCAGGTATTTTACTATCAACAAATGAACTGAGATGGGAAGTGATTACAAGGTCTTTTTGGTGCTTCTCTTGAAATGGGAGCGGTTAATTTGGAAACTCAGTCCATCTGTAGTTTGTTTTTCAGCATTTATAGATGAGGAAAAACATCTCTGTTGCTCCGTGTAAGGAAAATGCCAGCAGTAACTCTAGGTGGCAGCTGGAGGCAGAGTGATACCATGCAAAGCAAAGTCTCTTTCAGTCAGACTGTCTGAAGTGGATCCTCAAGAATACTACATTGACCAAACAGTAAAAGGAATTTTCTGAGGTGGAAATACAATCTCTCTTTCTGACCATTCTTAAATCAGTATCAGTCATGTCAACAAATGAATTTATTGTCATGAGTTATGCAGATTAAGAGACAAAAATATTTTCCTGTGACTACATCCTGGCTATTCTCGAGTATCTGAATTTTTCCAGGATGGCATCATGATAGCATACAATTTAGGCATTGCATTCCTTATGAATGTTTATAATATTTCTATGCCCTCCAAAGTTATAATCCAAAAGGAATTTGGACGTTTCTGGATTCTTCAGATCTGTGATACATAACCTACCTCTGTACTGTCTTCCATAAGAACTGCTAATTTCTAATTCTGTGGTGTCTCTACTGTTCTTCAGTGTCAGTTCCCTCTGATTATGCAATGCATTTTTCCTCTCAGAAAGTAAACACCATTATTCTTGGGAAAGTGAATTAAAAAAAATAATGAGGCTTTTAGGTATTAACATTCATTCTGGCAATACTTATCCACATGACCATATTCACAGCTTTTTTTAGCCAGCTCACTCTGCAGGCATACCGGTGCAGATGTAGTAGTACATCCAGTTGCAGAAACTTCAGCGCTGAAGCCCATAAAAGAGCACCTTAATCTTTGCTAGCCTCCACTCTCTCTTTTACTTTATGACAGTGGTAGTGAGTGTTTCCACTCCATTTCAAGAAGGAATCATTTACCTCTTTTTCTTCAAAGCTCTGAAAACAGCTTATCTGTCTGTACATTCAACTGTCCTGTTTCAAAGAAATTTGAACTCAGAGAGGCTTTGGGCAGTGTTCTCTGCCGTACCAATCACTGTTACAGAAGTTCTGCATAAAGCCTGTCATGAATTTTCCGATGATTATTGATATGTAGTGACTTCATCCTTTGCTAGTTTTGCCACATATTTTTTCAAAATGCAGCACCGAGGAAATATTCCAAAATATCTGCTAGCTCGGGAACATAGTTTGAAGCCTCCCAGAACACGAATTGTTTCTCTTTTATAGTGAGGGATATTTGTAGCTGATCACTTGCTTAAAGAACAGCAGCTCAAATTACATCTAGTGAGGGATATACATGCAGATAAGCCTTGCCTGCCAGATGACACAGCCCAGTCTGGATTTAGGACTTACTCTCTGTGGTTTCACTCCTAAGCTTTCACTGAACTCTGCTGTGCTGCCCTGGCTTTCAATGTCTAACCCTCTACATCAGCCCTTATTAAAGGGATTTTGTCTTTTGGTCAACCATGTGAAATATAAACCTTCTCACTCGCTTGCTAAAAGAATCTTGATTTTTATTTGATCTCTATTGCTATGACCATGTATCACCACTTGATTTGCAGTGGAAGATTTTGATTTTACTTTTTGGACTATGAATATGCAGTCTTGTGAGTGGCAAAGATGATGTCCTGTTTTATTTTTATTTCAATAGCTTTCATAAAATTGTAGAAATAAAGATGCTCACTGAATAGCTCTTCCTTCTGAAATTTGCACTAGCTTTTGCCAAGACAACTAAGAGTCAAGCCCTGATGCATCTTGCACTCACATTAAAAGATCTACATTTTGAACCAGAGCACGTACACAAATACCATATATAGGATGCTGTTATCAGATTTGGCACACCAAATACTGGGCACAGGTAGGTTCTAATCATGTATTGTGCAGGTTCATGTTTTAGGACAAGCAACTTGATTCAGTAAGACTCTTATCTGTGTAATTAAACCTACATTTATTCAGTAAAAGTCTTAAATACGTGCTTAAATTTCACTAAGCAATAGGGTTGATATCCCCTTTCTCAAATTATTAATTGCTCAATGAGCCTTAGGTACAACAGATAGTAACAAAGTCTTTTTGACTGTTTTGCTGTTATAATCAAATTCCAGATCACTAACAAATGGGACCTCCTTTCAATGATAACCATGCAGTTGATGTGAGACATTTGAAAGAGAAAAGTCAGGACAGAAATACAACATGAAGGTGTAGCAGATACTGTCTATGCTACACAGTATGTAAGCAGTATGTACCAGCTCCATGTGTCACTACCATCTTTGAGATGATACAAGAAAGGAAGAGAATGGAACAGTTTCAGACAGAGAACAAAGGAGAATTGTAGAATCTTGGGTTTGAGTCGAAAAAATGCGTTGAATAGGACAAAGTACAAATACGTCAGGAAGGACAGTTTGCTGAAACTCACTTTCCCCTCAGTGGGCCGTAAAGACATGGGCTCAGAAGCAGTTCACTAACCAAAACTGTACCCCTAATTCTCAACATCTAGCTTAGTCAAGAGAAAGGTGCCCAACCTCGGCAGAGCCACTAACAAGATGCTACACCATCCTACCAGCCCTGTGGTGAGAGACGATGAAATAAAAGGAGAAAAAAACAAAAGCTTGAAACTGAGGCAGAAGAAGAAACAAAAACATAAGGAGGCCAAAACTGGTGTTTGAGCAAAATATGATGGAGGCTACCTGTTTACAGTGTTCTGTCACAAGGGAACTCCACTACAAAGGTCTATTTCATAAATGTGAGGGTGCTTTCACCAAACACTCTTTTTACACGAAAAAGTCATGTGAATATAAGGCAGAGAGATCTTTAAGAGGACATAAAGAACATTTGAGTGCTGTTAGACAAGTATTTTATTTTAAAATTTATTTTATTGCTAAATAAATAAAAGCCAGGCTTCATGCACCGTTCTACCTACACCAATCTGACTCATTATTGTTTTCCATTTATTTTTGGGAGGTAAGCATATTGAGTAATGAAAGCATACTCCATCCACATTCATGTGAATATATTGTAAGTCCTACAATGCGACACATTATTGTAATATGGTCGTTGAATTAATGATTTCAATTTATAAATGAATCAGTGATTTAGAGCTGTACATATACACAATCTATCTGAGTTGATATTAAGCCTTCGGAAGCAGTGTATATTTATTAGCACTTTTGTAGTAATGCAAATTAGACTTGATTTGGCTTCTGAAACACTGAACAAAGAATCTTGGGAATTCAGAACTTTTAACTCCTTATTGTACAGTGTACAATTGAGTGTACTAGAAAATGATTAGTCAATTGGCCTGAAAGAGTCTGGCTGTTTGAAATAATATCCAGCCTCTAATGGTAAAATTTTGTATTGAGGCTATAAAGCATTCAGGATTGCAGACTTTCATTACAAAGACAATGTTCATTTGGCTGTTTCATAAAACTGTGCTTAGCTAAAGGAATGTAATGGCTTAAAGTTATTCAGCAGAGCCAATATAATTATTCTCATCTGTTAAAGAAATATGGGGATTACTGGAAAATTAATTTGAAAGAGGAAAGGACTTACATAATTAAAGAATTGTCTTTATTAAGCAATTATTGAATTTAGTAAATTTTGTCTGCTGTTTAAGAAACGAGTTTCCTAGTAGGAAAAACATCCTGCAGAAAATTACTTTCATCTGTATTTAGCAAATGAGGACAAGGTAATGATTTCAAACTGTCTTTCAAAGACGATTTGCAGAGAATGTTTATTAGGTCCCTACTTATTGACAGTGGACAGAACCAGTAGGTTTTCTTTTGTTCACTGTCTTCAAGAAGTCTGAATGCAGTGCTAACCAAGACTGGTCTCAGTTCCTCCTTCCATATCACACATCTATGCCTACGATGCTCTCTGGGACTACTCCGTTCCTTGTCCCTTCTCTTGCAACTCATTCTTTCCTCTCTCCGGTTTACAGCCTGTTAAAGGTACTGGTAAGGACATCATCGTCTGTCCTTGCCATAGGACTTAGTATCAAAACTGCATACATTTGTGGATGTAGGAAAATACTATTATATATGTTTTATGAATATTGAACAGTCAGCAGGATGTATCCAAAATAATGTTTTAGGAACCGTATTGCATAGTGCTCTCATGCCCCCAGGTTAGGTACCTGACTATAAAAGTAATTCACGAGACAGAGCGTATTGCATGAGGAGAGTTAGGTACCCCGGATTCAGTTTGCAACAATCCAGTGGGTTGTATGAACACATAATTCAAGAAACAGGACTACCCATTTCTTCTGGTGTGTTGTTTCTTCTTGTTAAAGGAAATGCCATTCTTGGATATATTTCCAGGAGATTATGAAATTGTTCCACATTGCTCTTGAGCTGTAGAAATTGGCCTGAAGCATAAAACTCTGATACAGATATACACTTCTGTAAAGTTTAAAGAAACCAAGGTCTGTAAGGAGAGGTTAGACACTTGCATTCCTATGTACTGAAGGGTATTATTTCTCACCCCTCCTCTACTCAGGAGTTGGGAATGACATTATAGTTTTCCCCAATATACAACACTCATAGAATAGCAGTTTTTCAGAACATTAATTGTGTTTTACACACAGTTCATATGTTGTGCTTGAAATTGTTAAACTGTTTGTTGTGTATGAATGTTGCGATGAAGCTTGAATCCTCATCTCTCGTCCATCAAGAGGTCTTCTATGAACAGAAATGTAGAAACTGCAGGACCCCAAATTTATGGTACTGATTAATTTACAGCAGATATTTTCCAGTGTATGACTGAAACAGAGCATACACTTTCTACGGCTGTCTTAATGAAAATATTGTCTACCTGAGTTCAGTTTATGGCTTACTAGCATGGGGCTACAGGGAAGTGTTTTGGTGTGTTTTGGTGTACTGGGCTACATGGTGCCTTTTACTGTTAGGCCTGAGATCATTAGAGTATGCGAGTTTTTATATAAAAAGCTGTGCTGGGTGTGGGTGGCCAGGGGCCAGCAGCGGGGGCCACAGGGTGGCCTCTGTGAGGAGAGGCCAGGGCTGCCCAGTGCCGGACATAGCGGGTTCCAGCCAGTTCCAGCCAGTTCCACGACAGAGCCACCAGAGCCCCTCAGCCAAGATGGCGGTGCCTCTAGGAAAACACATTTAAGAAAGGGCAGAGAAGCCAGACAGGGAAAGGAGTGAGGGGAAAAAAGTGAGAAACAGCAGTATGAATTTTCCTAGGACACACTACTAAGAACAAATTGCAATCTCTTACCTCTAGTCCTCTTCTTTTCCTGAAAGAGACTATTTCCAGGGGTTTTCCTCCTGTGTCTCTGTGAAGCCTTCTCCCTCAGTCAGGACCTTTTCCTAAGTGAACTCTTCTAGCACTTAATGAGAAACATACCTTTTCTCCAGATGGTTTCCACGGATGATTGAGTTATCTGACTTGGTAACTTCAGATAGGTAACTTTAAAAGTTTCAATTTCCTCCTCCTTTGCTAGTGTGAGGTAGGTATTTGCGTACGATGCAGTAGACCATAAAAGCTGCAGTCCTGAGGCAGGGCTTGCTTGGTAGGAATTGTACAAATACAGAATAAAAAGGCATGTCCTTGTTGGGAGAATTTATGCACACCAGCTGAAAGACTGAAATACTTTAACCAAGGCAGCAATGAACAGCTAATGGTAAATGTTTATTTTTAGGTATCATTTGTATGACTTTTTGACTCCAAACTACATTATCAGTGAGATAAAATGGAATTATAGCCACTCAAAATTGTCATTCATGAGAGAAGCAGTCTTGTACAAGTCATTTAGAATATAATTTGTGAAATTTCCTTTTTTTCCCCAGCAGACATGAGATGTGTCAGTGCCTTGAACTGAGATTCCTCATATATCATCTACACAGATGTAAAGGCCCTGGTTCTGGTGGTTATATTCCAGCCTCTTAGGTGGATGGTTCCCAGCCTTATGGAGTTCATGGAAATTTCTGAAAAAGGCCGTGTGATTTCAGGAAAAGCAGGCCTAAAACTAAAAACCTTAAAGAGTGTGACCATGAAAACAAAAGCCAAATGTATGATGATAAAGTTGGCTGGCTCATAAGAAAAATGTTGAATTATTTAACCAAATAAATTCAATCTATACACATTGAGCCACTGTGCCTATCTGTTATAGTTTCTAGATTTTGATTAATTCAAAATTCAGGGAATCCAATCCCACTGGACTGAAACTCGGAAAAGGGAACACCATTAATTCAGCAGCAACTAATGTAATTACTCAAATCCACAGCAATGTAGATTCCCTGTTTTAGTTTTGTCAGCAATTTGGGTAAATTAAATCCTGTTAGTGGGGGATTTAGAACTTGGTGATAAAGGCTAAGGCCATAACTTGGCTTAGACCAAGACTATGGAGTGATAATTGTTTTAAGGTGTAGGAATACCAAGTATTTACAAGATGATTTTATACACGTACATACACTTACATTTCTCACTCTTACTGGAAAAAGGAGACATTATGGGGAGAAAATTGCTGTCTGGCTTAATTTTGCTTTAGAGAGAGCTTCATAAGAGAGCTTTGTGCTATCATTTCTACTGCTGACTACTCTCTTGTGTGTTTATCTTCTCTTCAGTTCTATGTGGTTTGGAAACAGCAGAATGAAAGACTGCTATCAGAATGGATTAGAAAAGACAACAAATTTTTTTATGATCTTATTTTTAGTCAGTAACTTTCTAAATTTTCCTTTAAAAATAATTTTGTGGTAATTGTCACAGCAAAAACAGGTGAGGTTTTTAGTTTCATGTCACAATATTTTAAGGTAACTATAATGGAGATGTTTGAAGGCATAACCAGATAAAAGGAGAAATTTATAAGGACTCAGATTTGACAAGTGTGGGAGCTAGTTTTCAGGGTTTGGGTTTGCTTTTTGTTTATTTTGCTCTTCTAGGTATCCCAGCTGTTTCTCCTGTCTATTGCAATTCTAAGAAATAGAAGTTTCTCCTATCTAGCCTTTGTGGCTGTTCTCCTTTTCCTTCATCTCTGTGGAAATAATGATGGTAAGGAATTATCCTCACAACTCCTCATGTAGTGCCTAAAATAGCTCTGAGCTGGCTTGCATTTCTTAACTCCAGCACTTGAATGCAATAGAGTTATGTTTGCATGACGCTGAACATGAAGGCTAATTAGAGGAGATGGATGTGTCACCTTGACCTGGACTTGTAGGCATTGATCCTGGAGTCAGCTGGGATATTTCAGAGCTGCGCTGCATGGGGTAGACATGCCTCTGATTCCTGGGCTTGATGAACAACACTCAAAATAGGGGAAATGAAACAGTTATTTTAGTGTAAACCAGGATTTATTCTACTCAGTCTCTAATAAGATTTCAGAAGTAAGAAGTGGATTTATGAAATCTGTAGGCTTGTTCCTTACTTACATGAATTATAACAAGGGAATGCTAAGCCACCATTTGCCCTCAAACACATTCTATATCCTAGTTGAGGAAAAATGATATATTACCCTGTTATCACATGCTAATCAGCATTTTACACAGTAATGCAAATCTAGTTAAAAAAATAGTTAATTCTGATTTCACACTACTTTTACACCTTCTTTAGTGGACATAGTCAGATTCTGTACGAGTGTTAGAAATAAATCAGAACTACAAACACTTAGTGGCATCTTCCTGATTCTCTTGAGTTATCACTGAAGTATTGCAACGATATAGCGCAAACATGGGCCCCGAACCTATTTGGTTCTATCTGCCACAGGAATACAGGAAAAAGTAGGTCACTATCACAAAAAGCTGACAGCCTAAGGAAAGGAAAGATTCTATTTCTAACATAAGCTGGAGACAGGTGATAAGAATTGTTTGTCTATTCTCAAATCAAGAGTAAATATTTTTTTTTTTTTTTTGACTGTTGGGAATCAATACAGCATAGAACAATTCAAATTTAAAAAAATCCTAAAAAACATTGAAGAACACAACATGCTCAAAAGCTCATGCTAATGGTTCTGTCAAGTGATGTGTTTTTCTTAGAATCTAGGTTTTGGCTCACAGTGCTGCTTTATGATATAGTGATTGAACAAAATATTTTTCATCCCATTCTCTTTTACCTTTTATAAATAGTGAATGGGCAGGTTTTCTTTTTCCCTTTTTTTTTTGTTTTTTGAAATCGCTTCTTTCAAGGTAGAAAGTATAGACACTGTTGGTTTTCAAGGTTAAATCTGGGTATAATATTCCATCTGTGCCTGCTTGTCCCTAAGAAGATTCTGCAGCTCAGACTAGGATCCTGACCAGCTTTACTGCTTTTTCCAGCTTGTACTCTTAAGGTCTCCTTAATCTTATTTAAGTCTACAAAGGGCTTATATTTAGCTGAAAACATGAGGTGGTTTTGTATACGAAAATTTCAAGCTCTCTTGCTACGCTGCGGTAGAGCAAAAAGATTTACTCCTTAGCTTTCTGGGTTTTAGGCGACTTTACCTTGTTAAATAAGTAACATGCTGCCATCTACTGGCAATACAACATTATTTTATTTCTTCAAGTGATTTTGAGGAATTTTGTTTGATGACACTTTCTCTTCGGTAAAACTGTACGTATCTCAGCAGCATAAACTTGCAAAGGACATCTTATAATTTACTTTAGGATCGCTGTGATATCTTTCTGTATGTGAACTAATACAAAATCCTGTCACAAATCTCAGCTACAACCTCCAACTTCCTTTTCAGCTGAAAACCTGAAGAAATGTTCATTTGCTTAAAAATACAGAAAAATGTATGGTATCAGTGTAAACTCTCAAAGGGTTCTGAATGTCTTTCAAAAAAACCCAAGCAAACAAACAAAAAACCAAAGGTATTTTCCCAGACACTCTTTTTGCCCAGACTCTGATCGACTGCAACAGTACAAATGCTGAAGGGACTGCATGGAAGTGCTGCAAACTTAGAAACATTTAAGGAAGAAAGGTTCTTTTTTTCTGTTCTTTTTCTTTTGGAAATAGAATACTTACAGGAAGAAAAACAAGAAAACATCAATGTAAAAACAGTTCAGGTGGCTCTAGATGATTTGTCACCAGTGAATTTTGCTTCCTCCATCATCTCCAGTTAAATCCACTATGTACACAGTCATATCACATAGCTGAAGAATAGCTCTTTATGATTTTATGATGAAACATCAAAAAAGAAAAGCAAACAACCGAGCCCTGTTTAGTCAGCTGAGAACTATAACTCCATTCAAACACGGCCTACTCTGCTGGAGTGCTGGCCAAAGTTTCAGCTGTGTAATGAGATTCTGCAACCAGAGGGAACAGATTTTACAATGAAATAGCTGAGTGAACCAAGGTAATTTTCAACAGCACATAATGACGGTTTGTTAAGGTGAAAGGCTGCTATAACATATTTATAATTTTATATATGTGCTGTGTTCTTACTTATACTTCACTTGCACATAAGCAAATATAGAATATATATTTGCCCATAAGCAAATATAGAATATGTCTATGTGTATGTGGTTGTGTAATCGCTCCCAGTTATACAATCCATGCCATTTTAAGAATGATCATTTCAAGGCGTGTGTAGCAACTATTAAATTTTTCTGTTGGCAGAGTGCTTGAAAACTGAAATGCAAACTGGAAGTTAATTCTGCTATCCTGACTCTGTGTTGTCACTTACACCCCACAAGCTGAATATTCAGGAAATACTCGTGTAAATACTGATGTTGCTTTGTATTCACTTGTTATAGGAAATATGAACCTGTTCAAAGCACAGGGTAGCAAAGCATCAGATCTTTCAGGTCATAAGGGTATGTTTAGTGAAAGATAGTTCCATCCCTTAGGATAATTGGTGATAAAACAGCTCTGTTTTGTTTTCAAATTACTGTTTTCTTTTCCTCAGTCATATTTTCCTTCTAATACCTTTGTTTTCCAACATGTAAAAGAATCACATTGAACTCGTGGCCTTGTTGCTAGGTTTCAAGCTGCATTTATGCAGTCTACTGAGACTCTATTTTCGTTTTTGAATCCTGAATTGAGTCCCAAGGCAACAGCGCCCTGTTTCTTAGCAACACAGATGGGTAGACTGTATATTCCAGCTCTTTCGTACAATGGAAGAATAAACAATTCCCTGAATAAGGGTGTGCTGCAAGTTCATCCCTTTGCTTAACTTCCCCTAGAAGAGAGGAAAGACAAGCCTTCTGTGATACAGCATATGAAGTTTGTCAGAAAGTCCCTGTTTTTGCAGAGTGGTGAGTGGTATCTCTGTCTTTTCTGTTAACTGCGTATCTTTGGGGTCCTTATTCATCACTGTGCATATGGATCCGTGGGTCCTTTGGATCAGTGAGTTTCAGTTTCTAGGCTACAAGCACATGCATGGAAAATCAGTGGTAACAAAGCTGGTAGAGGTGTGATGTGTGAAAATGCACAGACTTTTTGCTTTGGTGCAACTAATGGAGAATCATAGAATTGCAGAGNTAACAAAGCTGGTAGAGGTGCGATGTGTGAAAATGCACAGACTTTTTGCTTTGGTGAAACGAATGGAGAATCGTAGAATTGCAGACCTTAAGAAACTTCCTCTGGATGCAAAACCATGGTTTTAGGAAAAAAAACTGGGGCTGGAGAAAACAGGTGGAGGATTGAGAGGTAAGGAGGAAACGGTTATTCACACGACTAGTAAATTAGCGGTGTATGTTACACAGTGAATGAAACAGAGAAGAGTTGGCCTTTCGACGCAATCTCTGAAAGGGTTGCATGGCTTTAAGACTTCTTCACCATATAGGCAAAAATTTGAATTTTGCTGCCTCAGACGGTAGGACTGACATTGCCATGGGGAGGGAGGAGTGCTAAGAAGAGGGAGAGGGACCGAGAAGGACAGGCAGCTCCGCAGGGCTGAACCTTTCTGCTCCTGACATGTTCAGAGGGGCAAGTGCATACATACCCTTTTCATGATGGCAGCAGCAATGCGAAGTCTAAGTTATTACAGTTTTTGGCACAGGCTGGAAAAGCCAAGTGCCTTTGCTATTAATTCACGCAGCTGGTTGCTGACCGTGGCAACTCCTTATTTTACCTGTACCTAAAGCTGGCCTGGTGAGTCTGCCAGTATCTCTGTTTAGTTGCAAAACAAGAGAAGGCTGCTTTAAAAGTATAAATTATCAGCTGTCAATTTTTCTCCTCAATTTATTAAATGATAAGATCAGCTGGCTTGCCTGTAGACTCACCCACACACACACTTGATGGGAAGCCAGGGCAACCTTAGAGGACAAAAGCAGAGTGTCCCTCCAAGCCCACCCAAGCCTGCTCACCTCCCCCCCAAGCAGGAACAGGGCCAGCCTGTACTTCAGTGTTTGGATAGTGTCCTGGTTTGAGTGACACAGGACTAATTTCTCTTCTAATGCTTGAGAAAACTGCACTTTTAGAAAGCTCTAGTGTCTGAATTTGTGAAAATATTTATTTCATAGCCAGCTGCGGTGTGTGGGTTTCCAGGTCTCAGTGTTTTTGAGCTCGCCAAGTGCAGGGACAAGGAGGAGCAATACCCGGGCGCTTGACCCAAGCTGGCCAACAGGATTATTTCATACCATGAACGTCTCATTTAATATAAATGAGAAAGTTTGCCATGAAGTGTTCTCTCTGCCTTGATGGCAGCAATCCAGAGAACTTCTTGTGCTGGTGCCGGACCCCTGAGGCCTTCGCTTCCTCCCGAAGCTGTAGTGCTCACAGTGTCTGACATTTGCTGTCCACTGTTGGGAGTGCACAGCTTCCGAATGATAGAATTGGCTGAGTATAATCCTTGTATATTTTATATTGATATCGGGATCAATCCTGTTTTTTTAGTATTATTAATGTTACTTATCTAGCCGTATCCTATTAAATCTATTTATATTTCAACCCTCTTGTTTCCTTGTTTTTCCCCAATACCCTTTCCCAGGTGGGGAGGGGTCATTGGATGATAGAGTAATTGCCTAAACGACAATGAATTGTTGTGGGTTTCTCAAACCAAACCAGATAGCCTGAGAATAATTTGTGGAGTGGGGATTGTGAGTTTTGGTCACTTCCCAGAGGCCGTTCTGCAGTGGGGCCCTGCTGCAGCTGGGAGTGCTCCAGCCAGGGGGGGTCCTGGAGGAGCCCTGAAGGAGCCTGGCTTGACAGCACAGCGCAGCTGAGCATGTTTTGGGAACCACAATCATCTGAAAAAGAGAGCACAGAAATGTGACCTTCCAAAAACAGATTGTGGGAACTTACTTTATCTCCAGCAAGCTGTCTACCCAAATGCCTGTTCAGAAACACAATTTTGTTGGTAAGGACACATTTCCTTTTGCCCTTATCCTTCAATAGACCACCATTTTGTCTTAGAAGAAAAAAAACCCCACCAACAGAACGTTCTGTCCTCAGAATGAATAAGCACAAAGAAGAGAAAGTTGTAAGGTGTACAGCTTTCCTTCAGGTTTCCTAAGTGTTGAAAGGAAGTAGGAAAAATTGGTTTGTATTGTCTTGGGGCCTGTTGCAATATCCTTACAATCTCTGTCTTTCTTCCAGATTTTGCAGGACATGCAAGGAGTTATTTAAGGCTGCCATAACAGATATAGTTAAGAAAGGTAACAGAGTCTAGGTGGATCTCTAAGATCAGTGAGAGACAGAACAGAGATAATGTAGTATCTAGCTCGTGCACAAAAGTAAATACTTTACTGCCTATTAGGGCATTAGTACTGCTCCAGTGGTTTTTCACCCTGCCCAGAGGCATCCTTGGGTATATGAAAGGGCCTCCTTCTCCCTCTGGGGAAAAAGGTGAAGCTCGGGTGGCAGTGCTGATGAGATAGCCCACGGCAGGACATAACACCTGGGCACATATTAAGATAGTAATGGGGCAGCTCTAATTAATGTTGTGGCCTGGGTGAGCCCAGGAATGTGGAGAAACATGAAAATGCATCAGGAAGGATGGAGATTGGAGTTTCAACGTTTCCCTGATTTGAGGTTCATTTTGTCACTTCTGCTTGTGCAAAGTGAGGCTGGTGTGCATCCAGCACTGCCCAGCTAACACCAAATCCACACTGTGCTGTGCTGTATGTGCATAGGTTTAGTCTCCCCTCAAGGATGTACAGGTTAATGAGACAAGAATAAAAACTTGAAGGAGAGGATGTATTTGTGATCCTACTTAGTGATGTGTATTTCAGGCAAAATAAAAACCAGAGCTCCTGTTACTACAGGCTGGTATGAACATGTAGATTCCTGAACATCCATGCTTTTGACTTCAGATGGGCTTTCTCTTGGGTTAGAAGTTTGCTTCTTTAGGTTACTTTGCAGAAGTGAGAGAAAGAGGGAATCAAGAAGCAAGAGTTCTTCATCTAAGCATGGGCACAAAATAACATTGGAGTACAAGTATACATTTATCTTCAATGAATGTACTAGGTTATACAGACAGGGCTAGCCAGATTGCAAGTAACAACCAATAAGAGAAGTTCTGTTGTATATGTGTGTGTTGCTTTTTTTCTTTTTTGTTTTGCCAGGGGTTATAATATCTGAGAAGAAGAAATCCATCATCAGGCCATTATGTTCACCCTCCATCAAGAGAAGCAAAAATTTTTATTTGAAAGTCAGACACAATTTTCTGCAAGCCTTGATTTGCCTTTCCTCCGGCGACAAACCGTAGTGCAGCAACCCAAAGCCAATACAGATGTATGGCTAAAACGGCCTCCTGATTTTAGCTACCGGCTCTATAGATCATCCAACCCTTCACTTAAGCCACGAGGAAAGGGAAAAGGGGAACTGAAGCCAAAAATGACCTCTGAGTCCGTGGTCATGCAACAGCTTTCCGGGCTTAGGTCCAGGCTGCTCCTTTCTTGCTCAGAAAAGAAGAGGGACTTGCCTCAGCTTGTCACCCACTTTCCACGGATCGGCTCTTATGAGGCCAAAATACTCTTTGTGAAGAATGGCAAATATAAGACTGGTGTGTATGAAGACCCCAAACCGTATGATCATAGGCAGGTAAAGTGTCTGGCTCCCACACTTACTTTTATAAAGCAAATACTGAAATAGAGGATGGTTGGAGATCTGTAAATGAAGCCACTAGATGTCAGTCTCA
>RSEF01000002.1:32795640-32816225 GCA_003993805.1 Himantopus leucocephalus
AAAAAAAAAAAAAAAAAAAAAAAGAAAACCCAGCAGTTAGTATCACAGCTGGGCTCTAACTTTCATAGATAACTATTGTAGTCACGAATTATTTGCCAAAAAGACTTCCACAGGGAAAGCTAATGAATCCAGGCTTGGAGGTCTATGTTTTAATGTGCTTTGTAGCTGGCAAGTTGGTTTTCATTTTGGCACAGCAGATTGAAATAGGGACATCAGGGCTAATCAGCTCATCTTTACCTTGCTCTCTGTGACACATCTGCCTGTATTTTCTGCTTTCCCGGGATTAATAGGCAGCAGTTGAATTGCTTGACATGCTGGATGGAAATATTTTATGGTAATTTTTCCATTTAGCAGCCCTAACTGAGACCAGCATCTCATTGTGCTAGCTGTTGTTCATAACACAGGGTAAGAAATTGTCCTTTTTTCACAACAGCTGAAAATCAAATTATGTACAAAAAAGTTGCAAGCAAAATTAAAGAAACCACGGTACAAATTGGATCAGTGCATTCCCCCAAAATCAGCGTGTTTAACATTAAAACTGCTAGGGAAGAGAAATTTTCAATTTAAATGGATTTTTTTCAGATTATTTTGATTTCTTTTTTTTTTCTTTCAGAGACTCATTCTTTGGTTTGGTTTTTAAGGGTTTTTTTTGGTTTTGGTACTTTTTGTAATATCTTTTAAAATCAGATGCCATAAGAACATAGAGAAGAATAGTATTTTATTAAGATTCAGTATTATACCCATATCCTATTAACTTTTAATTACAAACCTTCCTATCCCCTCTCCTCTGAGCCCTTCAAAGAATCTCAACCAAAGAGCAACTTGGCAAACTTACTATTTCTAAAACAAGAAACAAAACTGAGACAGTAAACAAAATCCCTTCTCTTCTCCAAAGCAAACATTTATACCTGGATGTGTAGTTTATTGAAGAACCGCATCAATGGCATATAGCCAATGTTACATTTCCATGGAAAACAGTATTTTTTCTCCTTCTTCTTTCTTCATGAAAGTACAAATCATGTCTTGATATGTTTGCCAAGCTGCTATAGCGGGAATTTAACTTCCGTGGTTTTGAGTTTACCTAAGGTAATTAAAAGCAAACTTCTAGTTAGCTATTACAGCCAAAAGAAATTTGTCTAATAATATTGTCTCTCAAGGAAAATTTGCTGTATTTCAAGATGATCAAGTTTCCATAATAGTAATTAAATGCTAATTTATCTTAAAACCTGCTGAACAAAACTTTTCTCTTTCAGCAGATGTGTCTTATTTTTTCTCAAGTCTTGACCAATAATGTAAATTTGTAAAACCAGTGGAAGGGAGAAAAAAGCATGTTTGTCCTGCAACTCTAATGTGCTTCATAAGGTCACCACTTCAGAGGGCCTGACTGCAGAAAGATAATCTATAGCATCCATATCTTAGGAAGTGTTCTCAAGGTTTCAGAACCTTCCCCATTCCATATCAGGAGAAAACTAATGCTTTAATAATTTGACTGGCTCCAAAAGCTAATTCCAGAAAGTCCCATAACTACTTGACCAAGGTATTTAGCTGTGAGGGTGAAATCAAACTTCAGGTCCTTGTTACAAATTAGGTACTTTCTTTGGGAATTTCAGTGTCACCAGTCAGTACTTTAATTTCAGGGCCGGTGGTTTTCTTTGGTGAAATTCTACATGAGTGAAATAATTAATNTTCTTTGGTGAAACTCTACATGAGTGAAATAATTAATGTAAGTCAGAATATCTGAAAGGAAATAAGGAAAAAGCAAGTTGCAACCAACAATTCCCAATTAAGTTCCTGACAGCAATGAAACATTCTCAGACTCTCTTAAGGACTTGGTCCAGAAGTAGAGGGAATCTCCACTCTGAGGTCTGGAGGAAAATAGCGCATATTGTCTAATTGCTTTGGCATATCATTAACTTTTCAACCAACTGAAATTTCAGGCTACTTATTTCCAGAAGGCTGTAGACTGTACAGTGATGCAAATTCAGTAGAACTAAGGACTTGCCTCTACAGGGAATTTTGCTCTTTTTTTTTTCTCCACTAAAATGTCCCCTGGGGAGAACCCTTAATGATGTATTGTCAGGAGTTTAATAGGAATTAAGCAATACCAATGCAAGATCCCCAAATAAAAAATGTACCTAAGGACTAGTTGCACTGGTCCAAAATTCTTCAGTATAGACTTGATCTTACACAGACAAAAAGAAGCAATTTCTATGTTCACGTAGATGCGGAATCCCTTTTTCACCATACAGGCCAACAGGAAATGCTTCATTAAATGGAAACCAGAACTCAGCCAGAAAAAAAAATTAGGAAAATGGTTGTATTAAGAGAAACACAACAAGTAAGATAAGTAAATTACTAGTGTACAGTGTTTCCTTCTCCTTGTGGCATTCTCTCCTGTACAATTCTAATGTGCATCACACCCATCAATCCACAGTTAAACATTCATTACCATCAAGTTTTCAACATGTAAGTTCATGCACCATTTATGTGGTCTCCCTGATTTCGCAGGCTACTCATCCTGCTGCCTAACCCCCCCATTTTGATTTTATCTTGTTCAGTTAATCAAAAACACATATCTTCCTATTCATGCTGATGATACTGACACATCCAGAACATCATGGTTACTGATTTTTTATCTTGTAGTTCACAAGAAATCAACTGTTTTATGATACCAATTTCAACCTGTGAAGATCAGGGAAAATTGTCAGTCAAATCTGTGTACCTAGCAACGTCATCTAATATAAGTGATCTACACAGAGAAGCAATTTGCTTTTTAAGACTGGGCTGATGGAGCAAACTCACCCTATTAAGACACCTTGCCTCGGAAAGTTGTTAAGACCAATATACTGGTGTCATATCTTGTCCTACCCTTATCTGACTCTGTAAAATGTGGTTTGGTGAAGAGCAGCACTACCAGCAGCCAAACTCACAATTTCCTTTTGCAACTGGCAGAAAACATTACTAATTATTTAAAATCCTACCGCTTTGAATGAAAAATCACTTTTGCTTCTAAACATACCTAAAAAATGATATGTCATGGATTTTAAATGACCCCCTTGTTTCAGCCTTGCTTTTAACCCTCCAGCAACAGAAAGCTCTTAAGCTCACTGTAATGCAAATGACTGCAGGGTATGTTAATGATTAATTAAATTCACTGGAAAGGTTTGAAAAATAATGCAAATAACTCCATGGAAATAAATCCAAAGCATGCAACATATTTATACCAAGAAATTGCATCCCCTGTGGTTTTAGTATCACAGCTCCTTTCTCTAGAAGGGTGTTCTGTTCCTCATTGGTATTGTAATGGGAGGCCACTGGACTCATCTGAGGTCGGGACCATGGTGATAGGAGTTGTGTAAATAAAGAACTTTAAGGTAATGGAAAACTGTAACTGTTGTCAGCTCAACAGCTTGACTTGTTAATAAGTTAATTAAATCTGCTAAATCTTGCATTTTTTTTAGAACAGAAATGTTACAGGTATATTTTTTTTGCCTTACCTAAATCCAACATGTAAAGTTTACTCTACAGTTAACTTCAATGTTCTTGGTTCAAGGCATGATAGCTTATCTTATGTTACAACGTATTCTCCTTTTCAAGTGCAGTATGAAGCTAATTTACCAAATCTTGTGACAAGTTACTCCAGAGATCCTTTAAATCTGAAGTTAAAATCACAGCATTTAAACATAGGTAAGTCCTTGACAACATGCACATTCATTGTGTTAAAGAAATTAGGAATCGGTATATGAACAGTAGGTAGCAGGAATAGGAGCGTAGAACCCCTCTACTGCCATGTAGCTGGCTTAAGCAGCATCAGATGAAGCGTAACAAACAGCCAAGTTTTCCCCTAAGTTTCAACATCAGAGAAAGTCTGCTTCCTAACTCTAAATAAAAGACGGATCATAGAAAATACACTAGTTCACTCATGCAAAGACACTCAGTTTTGAGGATACCTGGTACAAGCAGGATTATTAGCTCAAAAATCTGCTTGCCAAGGTAAATTTGTTGATAAGACTGCAATTTCAACCTTGTAATAGTGGTTTATTCCCAGGCAACTGAATCAAGTCCAATGTCTGCTGTCCTCATTGTAGGTACAATAGTCCATATCTGCATTCCTACTGCGGTGGGTAGTCCATAATGGGATGTCCTCCCTTTAGTGTAGTTTCTATAGCTTCACATCTTATAAGAATAGCTTATTTGAAAATAATTAACTACACATTAGTTAAAGTACACACACATACCTACCAGGTAGCATAAAACACTGCTTTCTTTTTACATTCACAACAAGGCCATGGACAGAATATTTTTTGCTTATAATCTTTACCATATATGTCTGGGCACTCCTTTTCTAGACTCCTATCTGATTAACAATAAACATAGCTTTTCAGATCCTAGAGTCCAAACAGTTTGTCCTATAGCTCTTAAATACTGTTTGTTTAGTATTTTCAGATCCTGGACTTGAACCACTGAAAGGAAAGCGAAAGGACTCTGATCGCAGATTTCTTACTTACAAGCCTTGTGAAAGCAAATGGGATCCACGGCTGCTACTACCAAAAAGTCCCTGGCCACCTAAATCTGCTTCATTTACAGTTAGTCAGATTAAAATACAACTTCCTGCTTTTCTCTGCATCAAAAATTTTTAAAAAATTATTACTATTAATTATTACTACTACTACTACTACTACTACTACTACTACTTCTTCTGAATTACATTTATTTCAGTGTTTTGGATCACACAATAGCTGATCTTGAGGGGACAGATGGCACATCCTAAGGGAAGTGTCATTGTACTGGAGATCTAGGGACATGGGCCACCAATTTCCTTTAGCTTTTCAAGAATATAATTCTGTTTCCAGCTCTTGTTGACTTTGACGGAGTCTGGAAATATAGTCTCTTGGGGAACACATTCTTATTTCAGCCTCTAGCAAAAAATTATACGGCACTGCACATGGCAATTCATTTGTAGGAACTAAGATGTCTATATTAGATTGTTCAAAGACACAGACGATTTCAGAATATGCACATACTGGGTGGATGCTTTGATGGTTTATAAATATACACCAAACACTTAAATGTATAGATCTCCAAAAAGACAACAGCTCCCATTAACATTACTGAAGATTAATAAATAGCGGGTTGAGGGGACAAGAAATTGTTTAGGGAATCGGTGTAGGTGATGACAGATTCCAAGTTGTGAACATAACTCCACTGAATAGTGGCAAGTCAATATGCACATTTGTAAAACATGAATTGGCTGAACACAAATGTCTCTAGGCATTTTGATGTGTTGTGCTCTGATTCAAGCCTGAAACACATCTGAGAATGAGTTCTTTGATGAACCTGTCAAAGATCATTCTCGTGAGAACCACTCCTGTTTCATTTTGTAGCTCTGATATACCTCTGCTTCTCTGCTCTCAGAGGCACAGGCGGCGCAGTGCTCACACTGCGTTCTTGGATCGTGTGGAGGAAAAGCTGTGCCGGTTGCAGCAGGAAGAGGCAGGCAGAGATGTGAGTGTTCATTCTGCTAGAGTAGGGACATTGGATCTAGTCTCATCCAGAGGGCAAACACGATTTTGCTCACTTGTGGTCTTAGATGAGGAAGGATTGATGGGTGCTGGCAGAAGTCATAATTCCATTGGTTTGGGAGGGTCAGGAGGACACTGACATCCAATTAAACTGAATAGGTCCGAGCCTTTCTTTGAGTCCAGAGCAAAAAATGCAGATAGCTTGGCTGGCCTTTCCTCATGCTGTCTTGCACTGGGGAAAGGGTGCTATAAGTGAGATCCTTGCAGCATCCAGGATGACCCTGGCTTACATGAGGTCAGTGAATCCACGCAGACAATGCAGCATCGTCTCAGAGTCTGTGCTACAGTGTTGATAATCTGAGTGAGAGGAAGCAATGAAAATGTGCTGGTCACAACACCGACCTTTGCTGGACTAGCTTGTGCTTCTTGGGAAAATACACTTGTCTGAGCAGAGTCCTCTGCTACCATAGCCAGGATGCTCTGTATTTCTACTTGTCAAATCTCTTCAACGAGATTACTCTTGGGGAGTAACCCCCATTCAAAGAAGGGCCATGTTGGGCAGCATCTAAGGCAGGTGGAAAGGAGGACCGCTTTTTAATGTGTTAGGAGACAATTTTTTAGCTTCCAACACACCTCTCCCTCAATGTTCCTGGACTGCTGACACTTTACGGTGCCCTCCAACACAGTCCCCATGCCTAGCTGCCAGAGTCCTGGGGGAAAAAGAAAAATGTCCACAAAATACACCATTTTCAGCTTTCATCTTGTCTAGAACAAACTTCTCATGGGGGAAGATCTTGATGTTCTCTTTGATGAAACCAGTTTGCTGTAAAACTGCATTGCCTCGTGTCATGTTTGATACTAGCCTGATGTGACCTTATAGGGAGATGACTGTATTTAAATGACAATGTCTTTCCTTTCACAGGAACCCCAGACTAAACAGCACAGTGCTGAGGAGGAAGCAATGTGCTAGGGACTCCACACCATTATCCACGCTGATGTACAAAACTTCCGGTCCCAAGAAATGTGTTCATCTGCACATGCTATGGAAGACACTAGTGGTCCTGAGCTGTGTCTTGTGTCCATCCTGTGAGGTCAGGTATGAGCTCTCTGAGAGCCCTGGCCCACTGTAATGAATCAGGCCTGGATCCTTCAAACAGTACAAAAACTGGCACAGTGAGCCCCCTTTATCAATGATGTTCAAATATTTTAGCAAAATATCTGTTTTTTACTGTAAATACCAGCATGGAACAAAAACACACTAAATGGACTTTGGTTTATTAGTGAGTATTTGACCTCTTTCTCTTAGGTCCTGTTTTCTGAAATAACATGGAAGACAGCATTATTATCTCTTTCTACTTAAATGCCTCTTGACTCTTTCAATTCATTAATTCTTTTCTCTAACTGGTCCCTCATTCAACTGGAGGTAAAAGAAATGGCACAGCCCTTCACACTCCTGAGAACTAGAGAGGCTGAGTGCCATCATGAGCTTACTTTGAAAACTCCCTGTCCTCACCACCCAAGAGCTGGTGATCAGCAGACTGCGTCAAAATGAAATCTCCCATGCTTCCTCTTCCTTCGATAAGAACAGCTGCTTTGCTCTTGACTCTAATTACTACGGGATTGGCTGCTGAAAGCTCAACGCAGTCAGGCAGTTTCAATTCCTTTTGTAAACAGCATGTAGGGGTGTTGAGTCTAACAGGGGAAAGCACTTTTTAGTCATAGTCTGCATTGCTGAGGGCTTTGGAGGCATATCCAGAGCTAGATTTGGACTTAGATCTCTAGATTTAAACTGTAAGTAAGCTACACAGTAAATGCACCCCAGATAGTGAGTTAGCATAAGAAAATTGCATATTGGACTCCTTTGCCCTTTCCAAAAGACAATGAGCTACACACCACTGTGGAAAGCTTGGGACACTAGTAAGAATCCCTTAAGTAATGATCTCATAGCTCTGTGTGCACTGTTGTGGAGTTCGGCATTTCTCCAGGATTTCCCAGATGCAACCCTTAGTGAAAAAAAACGTGTAAATTGTTAACGCTAAAAAAGGGACTATTTTTTGTAAAAGAGAGCATCCTAACAGTCAGGGAGCAATTGCATTGCATCTCCAGACACTTGTTTGATTTTTGTGGTTCCCCAAATTCGGGTTTGGAAAGAATAAAGTCCCCGGTCTGCCTGGAAGTTCCCCATTTTCTGAATGCCAGACAAACCCAGCCCAGCGAATGGTGCTTTCTCTGTGCATGGCAAATGAAAGACAAATTCAATTTCAGAAGTTGTTAGGATCTGGACTTCTTGTTGGTAGACATAATCATAACATAATAGCGTTGTATCTATGCTAATCATGGTTAATGATAAAATTTTAGCTGGGCCTCCCCATGGTAATAGGGGTGACAGTGTAATGAAGTGATGCACGTAGCAGTCCTTCGAAGGAATGCTATTGACTTTCCCTTTTTACAGGTAGGAAAAAGGAGGTACAGAGCAGGCAAAGGAATTGCCCCAAAAGCACGAGGGAAGATTTGGTTTCAGACAAACTCTTGCAGGTAAACTTCATCTCTTATAACAAATGTGGAGGAATTTCCAGTGTTCCTGAGGAAAAGAGGAATGAATTTATCTTTAACCTCTGTGCATGACACCTCATCTTTAAAAATGTAGATGACAGAGGTATATCTTTGTTCTGACCCACAAGATGGATGACCCCCTTGTGCTTTTTTGCAGTGGGGAAATGTTACAGACACTCATTTCCTGACTTTGGCAACTTCACTCTTTCATTAGAGGAGCAAGGAAAAAACCACTGGGCTGCTCTGCAGTGAAGAGACTGCAAGTTGCTAGAGCCTCTGGGGTACAAAGGCTATTAAGGAAACTAAGGTAGCTGCACTAAATCTATGCATGGATAATGCTCTTTACTGCCAACTATGCAATAAGAGATATCCGAAGAATCTAAACTGAGTGTTGTGAACCTAAGAGTTCCTTGAAAATGCTGGCTCAGTTTGTTCATCTACTTCTATGTAATTACTACATACACTATATACCTTTACCATATGCAATATATATATAAGTAAGAAAAAAACAACTGTTCCTGTTAAGAACACTATGAAGAAGTATAAAGTTTTCTTTTTCTCCAACACCACGTCCTTGCTAGGAAGCATCTCATAGAGCATTACTCCTACTGACAGGACAGATATCTTGCTTCCAGATTCCCACAGGGATGTGACACCCGTCTGTACCTTTTGTGAGAGACAGATGTAGTGCTGCCAGGCAGCTGTGGAGCTAGAAGCCCCCATTACCCTGCCAGACTTACCAGTACAATGCAGTGGCTTGGTCTGAAGGAGCTGGCAATGCTGCCATACAATGTGGAGATTTAGATGCTCTCCAAAGAGCGGTTCTGCCTCTGTTGCAAGGTCTGTTTGGTGCATTCTAGCATCCAGCAGAGCCCCACAGGAGTGCAGCATCGCCAGCCTTTTGCTGTGTCTCTGTGTACCATTGCCCATGGCAATGGTTTATAGATGCACATGGATGAAGCACAGCACCTGACCAGAGTGCTGTGGCAGCTCTTCACACTGGCCCCAGCTTAACGTCTCCTTGTCCCTCAGTTGTACAGTCAAGTTCTTTCAGAGTCCAAAGAGGCCTGAGGTTCCCCCTCAGAGATGTTTGCCATTCAGGCTGATCTCCATCTCCTCTAACATGCTTCACAAAGCTCTTAAACTTCAGAGAAAGCGGAGGGTGGTTGTTGTATCAAGGACTGGCTAAAGTACTGTTCTCATGCCTCGGCAGTTGGAGATACATGCAAAATCTTTTCATGCTTTTTACTTTTGCATTCTCACTGTGGGGGTGCAAGTGCGCTGTAAATCTGCTGACAGCTATGTCAGCCATTTGGGCACACAGTCAACTGCAGCGTGGACACCTCTTAGGCCAGCATACAAGAAATGACCAGTATCCATTACCTAAAATGTCACTGGTCTAAAATCTGTTCCAGTCAGTCAGTATTTTTCCATTGACTTTGCTGTACTTTGGAACAGGCTCACGGAGGTGAATTCTTTTGTTTTAGGCAGCACTATTGGATTGTTCCTTTAGAATCACTTTATAAAAACCTCTACACCTTATATAAATGCAGAGAGTAAATTTGGATACTTTCTGAAATGCTAAAAGGAAGAAGCAGGCTTACCGGTTAACTATAAATACCGCGAGCTCATAAAAGATTACGAGAAACAAGTGTTACACAAAAGTATGTTCAGATCTGCCATCCACGCATACTTACTCTATAAAGACAAATCAGTAGATTCTGTAAGTTAATACTACTGTTTTTGCATATGCATAGAACTTAACCTACATACCTTTATTATAGAACAGACAGAAAGATTTCAAGGTCTCTGTTCAGGACATCCTCTGCCCCCCACCCCCCGCCCTCAACTTCAAATTCAATGTTATCTCTAGAGCTGTTGTAATTTGGGTTAGATTTAGCCATGTGTCCTGTGATTTCTTGAACTGAGATCCTACTCGTGAATGATTACCATGCAGATTAAAATCAGCATTCGAATGGCTCTGTGTTTTGACTTTCCACTGGCTGCCAGGTGATTGCTGTTTTCCTATCCACCTCTTGAGATGAACATTCAAGGAATATCGCCGCTACTTATCTTCTTCAACTATGTAGGAAGCAAGTGAAAATAAACTGTTTCTCTTTCCAAAGTGAAAGATGATAGGTAAAGAGCTGAGGAACACACTATTACAGATAAGTTTATTGTGCTTTTTTGTTTATTTGTGCTATTTTGTTTATTGTTTATTATTATTTAAGCTCTGTCAATGTCTCTATAACTTTATTTTTTATTTGCCATGAATTTATGCCCAAGTTCAACTAAAAGACACTTCTCTATATCCTCCCTCCATCACAAACCCATACATTTGAAAAATTAAACACTTACATATGGAGTACTCGGATGATCAGCAAATTTTAGGTACTGTAAATGGTCCCAGGATCATACCACTCATGCTGAGAGTGTTAATATCCTTGTCACACTAAGCCTTTGAAATACCACATTGTACGCCTTTTCTATGGAACAAAAATCATAAAAAGACGTGAAACTATCAACCTGACTAACAATAGACTAACAATCTAAAGTTTAAAGAATTATTATTAATTTATTAAGATCTTTCTGAGACCTGATTTACGAAAGCCGGTAAAGATAGCAGATCTGTTTGCAATAAAAAAACCCTCATATTGACCACAATTAAAATTAACACACTGGAAAAAATGTAAAGAATAATTTTCTGCCAGATACTTCTCCGCTCCATTAAACATTGCTTTGAGCATTGCATTATACCTTATCATGTTGTGGTGATAGCAGTAGGGTAATTTTATTACCTTAATTACACAACTGCAGTTAGCTAACACTCTGCTGCTTAGTTCATACAAGGAAGAAAAATATTAATGTGTTTTAAATAAGGAACTGTTTAAAAAGCCACTAACTGCATCCGCAAAGACCCATAGTAGAGCTGTGCAATGCTAAATAAGAGTGAAGGCTAAATGAAAAACGTTTTGGGATGGCTCTTTTCATTTAGATAAGACTAATACCCTCTTTTACTTCGCCACCAACTGCTGTAAAAGCTCGGGAAGTGCTGGGAGTGTTCTGGCTGAATTTTGCACACACTGTGATGAAGGACAACAAGCAGAGAGGAGACCGGAGAGATGTCCGGGGTAGGGAGACATGGGGAGAGGGTCTCGGAGGAGGCAGTGGGATGTGCGCAGCCAAAAAGGCTGCTGTTGCTGCAGGACGCCTGTACATGCTTCTTTTAATACAGAGCCAGTCTGGTTTTAGTGCCATGGGATTTCCTCAAGTTACAAATCAACAGGCAGCGCATGAAACACACAAGGTCTATTCTGTACCTGTTTAAAACATCAAGCTTTATAAACATTGAAGTGCTACTTTTCCTCCACAGAGGCCTTTTCTTAGTTGGAAAAATAAAACAAGGAAGCGCCTATCATGTAGGTTGTACTAAAATTATACTTAGCACAATAAACTTATCTGTAATAGTGTGTTCCTCAGCTCTTTACCTATCATCTTTCACTTTGGAAAGAGAAACAGTTTATTTTCACTTGCTTCCTACATAGTTGAAGAAGATAAGTAGCGGCGATATTCCTTGAATGTTCATCTCAAGAGGTGGATAGGAAAACAGCAATCACCTAGCAGCCAGTGGAAAGTCAAAACACAGAGCCATAAACAGATGCGTTCCTGTACGTGTTTTCCTGAGAGGATAATTGCTCTTGTTGATGGTTATGTACCTTTGAAAATAAACAACAAAGTGTTACTTGTGAAAATAACTAGAAAGTCCAAGGGCACCAGAAAGATTTTTCTTTTCCCAACAGAGGAAATTTTCTGGCCTTGTGGAAAAGGCAAGGAAGGAAGGGGAATTATAATAGCCTGGTATATTTTAAAAGAATGTATCAATATGTACTCTTCTCTGATCATGTCTCTAAATGCTGGCTGGCATGCCCTGCGTGAAACATGAGCCCAAGCACACAGAGGCTGTGTAATCACATAACGTTGGCTACCTTGCACGGAGTAAGGAAAAAGTTTCTCTTGAATCCAGGAAGAGTTGGACAAAGCCTTAAGTGACTTCCAGATCTGGAATTTCAAGCACACAGTCCATGTGAATAGTGCTGTGTTGCTCTGTCACTGTGTCATTGAAGAAAAAAGAGCATGAAATTTATGAAATTTATTTATTGACTTTACTGATCTGGGTTGGTTTTTTGGGAGGTGGTGGGGTGTTGTTTTTTTTTTTTCCTAGAACCACAGAGTTTATCACAGTTTCACAATATTGTAGGTCCCGTAAGAGCCAGCATGACCCAGTCTTTTATGGTGCTGTTCAGAATTTTATTTTTAAAAGTAGAAATTAGAGAAATGTACTCCCAGAAGTCATATTTATAAAGCAAGGAAGGGAGAATGGTTGGGCTAGAGATAACATTTATGTTTGGCTTCTAGACAGATCTAGTCAGAAGGCTCAGGAGCAGAGGTTGGAAACATGGGACAGGAGAGTGCCAGAGACCTCAGAGTGTTGCACCAGCATGGTGGGATGGGATTTATGTTATCAGGATAAACTGGAGACCCAGGGAAAAGAGGTACCTTAAACTAATGATTTGGAGAGAAGCTAAAGGATGCTTTGTAGCTGTACAACTGTTTTATTCTGGAAGGAGGGAATGCTGTAGTTCTGTTGGGGCACACAAGGATGTACAGTATTATTGACACAAAGGAAATGAGGGTATAATGAATATTGGAGACATTAGCTTTTTTTTTTTTTACAGCCAGAGGATTCATTTATTCTGGGAACTATGCCTAATGTTACCTAGGATTGAGGGTGTGTAAATAATCTGTGCACTTCACTGTCTCACATCAATTAAGTATTTTACCTCACATTTTATTTTATCTGGTATCTTCCCTTTGCCAGTGGACAAACAAATTGGAAGAGGAGTCAGGAGAACAGGCTCTGCAAAGATAATACGCTTGTGTCCCTGAGGACATGCCTTCTCTAGAATAATAGGCTCCTTAAAGCAAGACATTAAGGAAATGTATTGACTCCCATAAGATTATTTTTTTCCTTGGAGTCCTGGGCTGAGGCACTTGCATGATTTGCTAATCAGACTTGAGCTGGTATGAAATGTCGGTTCTTCAGACCTTCTCATGAAAAAAACCCCCAACAAAATATTGTTCCGTGTTTTTCCTTGTCACTTAGATTTATGAAATCAACTTTGAAAAATAATGTTATGTTGACAGTACAACTTTTTATGTCGAGACACCTCCATGCTTTCTAGTGCTAATCAGAAAACAGAGGTTAGGTCCTTTTCCAGTAGATATGTCTCAGACTCTTGAAACGGGAATCCGTACCAAGCTTTGATTTAAAATCGATCTTTCTGTAGACCTCTTGAGCAACATCAAGACCCCATCTTGAACATGCACTACCAAAGGATAACTATTTTAGAAGCTGCCTCCAACAGGTTTGTGGATCTCAGCAGCTTTTTAGCGAATTAGTATATTTTCCATATTTCAGAGAAAAGGTAGAAATTAATTTTATAAATCTGATGGCCCTGGTGAAGAAACAAATTTTTGTATGTCTTTGTTCTCCTTCAGACAGTTTTGCATTTAGATCTGCTAAACTCAATGAGCAGATCCCCATTAAATGTCGGTGATTCTAGAAGCTACTCAATTTGGGAAGGCTGATCAAGGAAACTTTCCTGCCCTCTTCAAACTGAAGCAATGCTGAGGGTATTAATTTTAAAATGCTGTGACAGGACTCTTGTTAGTGATCTTAGTGTTTTGTACTGGTATAGTTAAACTTGGCTAATACATAAAAGCTGACACACTGTAACAAAATTCATAACTCTCAAATGTGTTCTCGGAGAGTTTGAAACCACCTTAGCCTTTCAAAAGTTGAAGTGTAACAATACACTTGTGCTTTAAGAAAGCAAGTGGGAGGCATAAAAACTCTCCTATATGAGCTCAGTAAGAAAATGTTTATTTTCCCAGACCAGTGTGCCAAATTCAAGAAATCTTCAAACAGACTTTTTGCAGAAATTCAGAAAACAGAAAGTCTTCCCCTTCTTTCCCACATTTCCCTCCCCTTCTTTTCTGTTTGAGATATTTGAGTGATTTAGGTAAGTGTTCAGGGTCAGTGAATTAAAAACCGAAAAAATTTTTAGCACGTTTCAAATTTTATGTGAAGGTCAATGAGTGTTTTGAAGAAAATAGTTTCAACACATGGTTTCCAAATTCAGAATAAGGTCATATATGAGATTTGATAAAAAATATAATTTTAAGTTCTCAGCTTAATACTTGCAGATACCTATTAATGAGGAGCTACTCTGTATTTAAAAAGCAGCCATACCACTACAGTGATTTGTGTTATTCTGAAAATGTGAAGAAGCTTAAAACCTATTTTTATTCATAGTTAAATTAATCTTACAACTGTTTTGCCTGGAATAGAAAATCTCACCTACTCACTGGATATCTACACTGAAATCAGCTACAATGAATGAGTTTATTCCTTCTCTGAGCATTCAGAGGCACTAGTTGCGAAACCGGGGTAGGAGATGCACATACTTTGAGTACTCTGCTTTTCACACACACTGCCTTTAAATGCATAAAGGCATTGACATATTATCTTTATCCAAGAGAAAAAGCTATCTCAGTATAACTTTATTTCAAAATACACCTGCAATGAGAATCTTGGCAAAAATAGCCTTTCCTTAGGATCTCAGTTTAATGTCTCACAAAGCTTGTTCCTTTTTATATTAAATTTAGTAACCCTCTCAGATGAATTAGTATCAAGGAATTAATGAAGGAAAAATGTACCATTTGAAGAATGCAATAAACAAATGTAACTGAAATCCTACCTCAGTTTAGATAACTACCAGAACTTTTGCTTTTTACCACTTTTCTACAAATTTGTTTGTTCCTCCTTTATGAATAGATGTCTAGAAGAGCCACTGGTTTATGTGGATGGAAAAGGCGGTTTTCCCTGGGTCCTCTCCACTCCCCTGCTTGCCATATCCTATACTTCAGGCACTCCTTCCACACATTTAAGGATATCTTGTTGGAGAGTTAATCTTTGAGCTTAACGGAGGTTGCAAATTTAATTAATGGGTCCAGAAGATGACTGTGCTTTCTTCAAATTGTTGCTGATTTCCTCTGTTTGGGTAAACCTCTTTTCCTTGGTTTTAGTTAGACGCTTTTAATTTTAATTGTTGCACTGATGGTAAATGGCAATGTGGCAGTTTTCTTGTCCCTCTTTTCCAAGTATTCAAAAATAACTTAAACTGTCATCAAAACCTGTATACTGCAACATACAAATAAGAAACTTCACTTATCACGTCTTGACAGTCAAAAGATCATTCTGAAACTATAGTCACACCAAAATTACTGTATTTTCAAATTCAAAATGGATAAACACCACTCTGACACTTACAGAATATCAGTCTATGCAGACAAGTTCTGTAACTACCTCATACATAGACCTTTTAGGCTATGTATTTGAACTTTACGCAAGAAATAAATAAATCAAGGGTTAATTCCCCACTGTCTTCCATCCTCTGTAATGTAAAGTGATGTCACTTCATCTTTTGTAATGGGGAAAAAAGTCACCAATATCTGACACATTGCCACTTCCACTTATGCAAAACAATTGGACGAGCTGGAGCAACCAGCTGATACGGACTTCTGCATTATGACAGTGTCTCACTGTTAGTGCACCCTGTGAATGACATGGATGGAACCAACCATTTTTCATGGGGCATTTTGTTTCACAAAGCGGTGTGCAGTTGAATTCCAGCAATACTGTGGAAACTGGTAAAAGATAGTGAAAGAGGTTTTGTAGCAATAATCAAAGTTATCAACTGATATAAAGTAGCCTTGTTTTAACTAAACTTTCCGAATCATAATTCCTGGCCAATGCCTCAGAGTATTTCTTAATAAAGGCAGGCCTTTCCATTTTTCTCTTTCCAACCAAGATGATACACTGATTCACTGAAAACTTGAACTTGAATTCTTTGCAAAGAGCTAGAGATTTTCCCCATCAAACTTGAGGCCACTATATCTACATATAAGGATGCAAACTTAAGGGCCAGTGGGATAATTTTGGTTCAACTCATTGAGCCACGTATCCATAGGGAACAGCATGATTTAAAGAGTTGCGGTCAATGGCTCCATGACGAAGTGGCAGGCAGTGACAAGCGGTGTTCCTCAGGGGTCGGTACTGGGACCGGTGCTGTTTAACATCTTTGTTGGTGACATGGATGTTGGGATTGAGTGCACCCTCAGCAAGTTTGCCAATGACACCAAGCTGCCATGGGCAGGGACACCTTCCACTAGAGGTTGCTCAAAGCCCCATCCAACCTGGCCTTGAACACTTCCAGGGATGGGGCCTCCACAACTTCCCTGGGCGATTTGTTGCAGTGCCTCACCACGCTCACAGTGAAAAATTTTTTCCTAATACCTCTTCTAATCTCTCCTTTTCCAGTTTGAAGCCACTACCCTTCATCCTATCACTACATGCCCTTGTGAAAAATTGCTCTCCAGCTTTCTTGTAGGTGCCCTTCAGATACTGGAAGACTGCTATAAGGTCTCCCCAGAGCCTTCTCTTATCCAGGCTGAACAACCCCGACTCTCTCAGCCTGTCTTCATAGGAGAGGTGCTCCAGCCCTCTGATCATCTTCGTGGCCTTCCTCTGGACCCGCTCCAACAGGTCCATGTCCTTCTTATGTTGAGGGCTCCAGAGCTGGATGCAATATTCCAGCTACACACTGATGAGCTACACACACACACTACACTTTATTTACTATGGACTTGGAGGATTAAAACCAGATTCCTCTCTTGAAGGTAAAGGAGGACTTACTACTTTTATGTCAGGGAACTGGCTGGGATTCTGCATACCTCTCATCTAGTAGCTTCATGACTCAAACCTTTTCAGTAAGGAGCAAGGCTAGGTTTCAGTCTTTCTTCAGCATGTTCTGGCTTTGCTAAAGCCTCTCCTGTTGAAAATGGGCTACGGAGCAGGACGGTTTGAGGGATGATGAGAGAATGGAGAGAATTAGCAAGTGGTAACATAATTCTATAGACTGGTTTTCATAACTCAGCTGTTAAAGCTGTATGGTTTAATTCTCATTCTGCTCGTACAGTGTCAGTGATTAATTTTTTTTTTTTAGAGGTATATTAGAAATAAGAATTTAGCTCAGATCAGTGAACTGTCTTGCTGTATTTCGGGTGAATCTGAAATAAATATTCATTTGTAATTCAGCAACAGAACAGATGAGAACAGGGATTGACCTCTGCGACTGTTTGGACAAGAGTGTGCTTTTGACACACATACTCTGTGTACAGCAAACGTTGTAATGTGAAACTGGAGGAAAAACTAAACATCTGTAATCCTATTGTGGAAGTGGGGTCATCAAGTTCAGGAGGGTATTTGGTATATGTGGTGAAGAAGAAATAAGCTTTGTAGAAGGAAACACTTGTGACATTTGAAAATATTCTCTCCTCACATTGCCTTTTTGTTCCTTCCACTGTTAGTTCCTGAAACTGTAATTCAATGCTGGGCATCAGCCTTGTGGAAGCACTTAAACCTTGTTGTTAGACTTAAACAATCCATACTGAAAGTTATTCCTCCTGGGAAAGATGCTGGAGCTCAGCTCCTGGAAGCCCTTTTGGGTTCCCTGTGTATATCACCTGGAAACACCACCCTGTTTTGTTGCGATCCTTATCCCTGATCGTGACAAAAATCAGAACTCACTATGTTGCATTCTGGTTTTTCACATGTGTATACATGCCCACAGCCTGCATATATGCAGTATATGACAACAATAATTTAAGGGGAAAAGAGCCCTTAATCAATATTAAAAAAAAATAGCCTTTGGAAGTAAACTAGCAAAATTAAATGGCAAAGGTTTTCATAAGTCCGCAAATTCT
The DNA here is from genome assembly GCA_003993805.1 of Himantopus leucocephalus. Lineage (NCBI taxonomy): Eukaryota > Metazoa > Chordata > Aves > Charadriiformes > Recurvirostridae > Himantopus > Himantopus leucocephalus. Next base: position 32,813,604 of record RSEF01000002.1, read on the forward strand.
CTGACTCATACCAAAGCTTTAAACTCAATACACGTTTGAATCTTTGCTCTTTTAATGACTAGATGAGGAGCAGGAGAATCTTCTGACATTCCTGCATGACCTATCAGCACTTGGGAAAAAAACCAGGCATTTAAAGATGACCATACCTCAAACAGTAAAGTCAAGCAGGTAGAAATCTACATCTTTACTCTATGACTGTGATCCTGGTCTGCAACAGCAGCCCATTGCTGTATCCAACCTCCCGCTGAGGAAAGGGTATGAGGCAAAACCATTTCTCTTTGTTACTCCAAAGCTGAAACAGCACTAGGCCTTTGCCATCCTTCTGAAAAAGCCACAGTTTATCAGCAAAATATAATCTTTAGGAAATTAGCACTGAACTCTCTGAAATGTTAAGGTAGTCTGAAATTCCATTCTAGTGCAATTTCTAATGAGTGTAGGGATTACAATTTGACCTGGGACTTCTGAGTCACAAAACCAATGTTCTTTTGTAGTCCTCTCCACTTCGATTACTACATCAAACAACATGCAAAAGCACACAAAAAGTAATTTTAAATATTCTTTCTGAATATACAAATCCTAGGATACTTCTCATTTTTTATCTCCAAAATTTCACTTTTGAATAACTGCATGTTAGAAAGCTTTTGATTATTTAAAATGTTATGAAAATCTGTGTAATGTTAACAACGTCAGTGCTTATTTTTGCTACAAAAAATAGATGGAAATGGATCAAGACAGAAGACACCACAACTCATAAAATGACAGACATAACAGGACTGGGTTGCAAAAGCAGGATTTGCAAACAGAGAGAAGTTAATGTTGAAGAGTACAAACAAATATCCTGGCACTTGCTATACAAACTTCAACCTTAGATTTTCTTTGCTAGCAGCCAGTAAGTGATTACACAGTACGTAATCCTAGTAAGACAAATTTGGGCATGAGAAAACCCTGCTGTCAGTCCTAACATCTTTTGTGTGTGAGTAGTGCCACAGACTTGGAGACAAAACAATCAAACTGTTCTTGTATCTGTAACCTTTGTCCATTGGTGTGTGTGATACTGGGCACGGTCAATGCTGAACAAACGGCATTAGTGTGAATCTCATGACAGCAACAGGGATACAGCTGAGAGTAGTACTGGGACTGTCAGTTGAAAATTTAAAGCTAGAATAAGGAGATGTGAATTTGACTCAACTGGCCTGTGCAGTCTGTGCACAAACAATCTCAGCTTGGCAAGACAGGCAGAACAGGTAGGAGACATGAGGCTGCGTAACACTGGGCTGGTTTGGGCTCGTGTATGGGCAAAACCCAGCACACTCCAAAGTGAGTGCAACTTGCCAACTTCAGAAGAAATAGTCAATCCATACAATTATAGAGTATGTGGTAAGTTCTACCTGCACTGACTTGAGCTAACTCATGCACAAGAGTGCAAAAAGGCATGCAATGAGAAAAAGAAAAACTGCTTGGTGTAATTGAGAGAGTAAAAGCTAAAAGAACAACTGGCATAGATGGGAGGGTAAATCTGAGAAATCACTTACGAATATTTTGAAACATCTGATACCATATTGCAACTGGAACTGCTGGAATGTTTTGGCTGCTGTTCCTAAAGTTTTTTTCTTCTTCGCATGGTGAGTGTTCTGGAGAAGAGTATTTCATTTGGGAGGCATAGTGCTTTATCAATCAGGCTCAGCATCACCAAGTCCTCAGCCCTGACAGAATGAGGGACAGTATCTTTTCCCTCAATAGCCAAACTGTACACCAGACAGTATAAAAAAGAATGTAGGGAAGATAGTTAAACGGATTTATTAGATGTGGTGCTTTGTTTAACTCTTTGCCAGAGAAGATGCTCTCCAGCAGCTCTGTTGCATTTAGCAGTGCCTCTCCCTCCTTATTGAGGCAGATCCTTGCACTCTACTTGTATTAACTCGCTAAAACAAATGAGCAGGGAAATCACGAGCCTCAAAATTAATCCAGGTGGATAAGGTAATGGACCTAAACACAACCCTCTCTGAAATGTGTCTTTTGATATACAGACAGCCCGAGCTGTACCTATCTGCATCCTATCCAGATTAATCTACCTCCTGCAACCAGTGATTTGCTATAATTTTCATGTTGTAACGACCTGTCAGGATGATGGACCAACCATTTATAAAGGACAAGTAGGATGTCAGTTTAACCTTTTTGGGTTGTTGTTGCATGGTGTTGGAAAAACACCAGCACTATGCTTTCCATTTTCTGAGAAAGGGAAATTTATATAAATTCTGGGCTTCATCTGGAATCTTCAAAAAGATACAAGATTTTTCCCCCTAGAAAAAATATTCCTGGCAATATTGGGCAAACAAAATGAAATTGCTGGATGGTGAATGAGAGCTGTGCTCTGCCGTTCTAATCTGGGGTAAGAGAAGGGCCCAGCAGCAAGCGCAAGCTGTAAAAACTTCGTATTCTGATACGAGCAGCTTACAAGGCAGATGTGATAATTATATAAGCAAAATGTATAGCATGATAACACCCGCAGCTACTGGGTTACAGAATCACAGGATCACAGAACGGTCAGGGTTGGAAGGTACCTCTGGAGAGATCGAGTTCAACCCCCCTGCCAGAGGAGGGTCACCTACAGCAGGTTGCACA
>RSEF01000002.1:32816325-32859725 GCA_003993805.1 Himantopus leucocephalus
TCATATGTATTTATTTCAGTTCAGGAAAAAAGTATTTAGGCCACGTTATTTTGTGGGAATGTTTCTGTAGTTTAGGAAGGTGGACTCCATAAGGAAAATAATGGTCTGCAAATCAAAAAATCTGAAATCCGTTACTGTAGATTTTTAAAGGTCTTTCTCCTTCCTCAGGCTGACTTGCAGCCTAGAGCCAGTGGACTGTAAGAGAGCTCTGTTTAGTCACTTGCTGACTGAAGGCAAAGTGAGAGAATGCAGGATAGCCAGGGTGCACTGTGCAGTGGGACCTTTAGGAGATGCTAAGAAAAGAAAATGTGAACTTATTGTCTGAGAAGTAGAGGTCTTCGTAATTTGCAGTGACAATTTAAGTCTCACAATATTCTTTGTGGTCAGTACAGTAAACACTATTCATTTTGTCGATGAGAATACTTGTTTGAGGTTGCACGGCCAGTTACTAAAAGACCAAAAGAAGGCTGACACGTACAACTGAAACTGAACTTTTAACCTTTCTGAATAAGGAGCATACACACTGAGATAAGGCAAGAGCTGCCTAACCGCTTCAGCTAATTCTCTATATATGTTGTGTTCCTCTTCCTTATTGCTTCTGTAGACTGGGAAATAAAGAATTCCTATTTCTGCTGCTATCTCTCTAGCGATTCCTGTTTTCTCACATAATTTCAAATAAGCTTAATTAGTAGGAGGCAGGCCGAGATGAGAATGAGTAAGTTTGAGTGCTGAAATTCTCAGAAACTAAAGGAGTCTGTGCTTTGAGAAGTCTCCCAAAATTTGGGAGAAGATGGCTGAAGCAGTGCATGGCTATAACAACTATATTAAAAAATCTGCTCAAATTGAAACATTTGACTTTCTACACACTCAGGGCAGTCTTTCATTAATTCTTTAGAAAATTCTGTTTCTCCAAGTATGCACAGATTTATTTTTTTTTCCCCATGTAAATGTCGAAAGTCAGATTTAAGATAAGGTTCAGACCTGAAGCCAAGTATGTTTCCAGATTCGGCATACTTAGTAAGCTGACAGTATTTAAACCAGCACTTGGAAGCATTTTTTTTTTTTCTTGCCTTAAGCCTGCAGTCAATTTTGTAAAGGCAAGCCAAAAACCTCACAGCTTTCATTGCATAACATCTGCAAGTTGAAAGGGATCTAGTTCTGGGAATTTGTGTAATCCTGGCGTAAGCTTAAAACTTCCATCTTTGAAGGATGCTTCCAAAGGGAAAAGAAGGGAACTTGGCTGTGAGATCACCGAGTTTGGGGGTTTTTTTTTGTGTCCAAGCTGGTGAATAGTAAATATCAGAAGTTACCAGCACTGTTTCGCATGCAGATAGCATCAACATTAGCTGCCTTTTAAAAGTTTGCATCTGCTAGCACTGAGAAGATGTACTTCATCTCTCATTTGTCTCAAGCCGCTATTTCAAGTACTATTAAATAACAATTGTGGTCAGCAGAAATAGCTTTAAAAGCTTTTTTTGAATGAAACAGGTTTTCATCTGACATCTAAGTTTTATACAGTTGTATATACGTTGTAAAACTAAGACCCCAGTAATTTGCTCAGTGAGAGCTCTGATTAAATCCTTGTTATTTGCATTGTAGATGAACACAAACCAGTTCAACTTTTTTTAGACTTGAAAATTACTGTGTACCTTTATTGCTGTACTATTTGGGCTATTTGACAGGATCATGTGAAGAAGAATCAAAGTACTTTCTTCCAGAAGAAGGAAGGGGGGAAGAAAAGCAACCAGCCAAGCTGACTAATTTCCTTTGACTAGCTCCTTCCAGCTCAGCCTCTAGCACCTCTGCAGCTTATTTTCTGCCTCTTCTTAGTAATTTTATCAGGACTGACATCTAAATTCTTTATTCTGAAATGCTTTGCATTCAGAATGAATAATGGGACTTTCCCAAACTGGAGGTCCTCGATCTTTTGTGTGACTGGATTAGGTGACCGGTCTTAGGCTGGTTATGGTGGCCCTCCCTCCTGAGAGGTGCCTTGGGAACATGCTCCATTCTGGTTGAATTGTGCTTTCCCTGTCATGTGTGGGGCATACCTCTTCACTACATACTCAGCCAGGTGAAAGGAAGTCCTTGAAGGCCTGTAAGATGGTATCTAGGAGTGGGCTACTGCCACCAGGGCACTTGCTCATCAGCATGAAGGGCTGCTGCTGCAGTGTCTGAGGAGCTCCTTGTAGAGGTGGCAGCTACGATGGGGTGGAGTGCCCCTGTGGCAGAAGCTTACTCCTAGCTGCTGTATTTCCTGAATGGAGGCATCTTTTACAGATGTGTCTTTTATTTTAGTCCGCTCCTGGGGCAGGAAGGGGGACCAGGTACACGTTCATTTTCTGCTGGGGAGGGACTTGGTTTAACTGACCAGAAAAACTGCATATTTCTGATCTGTAAATCTTTAGAAGTAATTTATAGAGACATTTGTGATAACTACAGTTGGAAGGGCTTGCATTAATCTGAGGTTAATAAACTTTTATGAGCATTGGATCAGCTATACACTGAGGAAAAATCTTCCAGTGAAGAAGACTTCTTATTGAAAACACCTGTGTCATCTGTTTGCACTTAAGCTGGTTTTGTGGTTTGATGCAGCAAAGTGGGTGACAAATATTATTATACAGCAAAAGGTCACCAAAATAAAAACTGGATTGAAAGATCTAACTTTACCTTTGAGTAGCAGATACAGTCAGGGTTTTCCTTGAGCTTTTGAAATTACTTTGTTTCTTGCCACAGATGAGAACCAGCACTGCTGAAGTAGCATAGAAGAGGAACTGCCAGATATAAAATAAAAACAATTCGCAGTAGCAAATGTAGGAGTTTTAGGTTCTTTAGATAGCTGAAGGTATATCTGTATTTGGGATAAAATTCAGTCAATTATTGCTAATAAAATAATAGTTTCATAATTTTGCTCAGTGTTGAATCTTATTGCTAAATGTGTGCATGCTTTTAATTATTTTAGGAAATCTATCAGTGGTGTGGCTCATCATGCAACAAATACGAGCGGCTGAAGGCTACTCAAGTTGCTGTTGGCATTCGGGACAATGAACGAAATGGAAGGTCTAAATTAATCACCGTGGAAGAAGGGAGTGAACCAGACCAGCTCATAGAGGTATTGTAATATACGTTACTGACATGGCTGTGAGTAAAATGTTTTTACACCTCAGGAACTTCAATTGGGCTCAAACCTTGTGTTCTTCAAGGACTCCAGGAAGTCAGGTTTAGGTTAAGGTAGGTCAGTTTGTATATCTTTTCCCCTCCTTATCTGAGCAGCATTAACTCTATTGGGCAATAGAGTCTGAGATAACTAATCATCTGAGAATACTTTTTCAAGAATTAAACTTTTTTGAATTAGCCATAGGGTGACTGAATTAGCCATAGGGTGACTGAATTAACAGCACAGCTCATACCTGAACCACACTATCTGCTCCGTATGAGGAAAGAGCAGCATCGAGGTGGGACAGCACCGAACAAGAGGAAGTGTATAGAATTACTACATCTAGAATGTCAACAAATGTACCAAATTCCATGGAGATGCATGGGGCCAAGCACACTGCTCTGCATCACCACTTTATTACAAACTCCTATGCACCTAACCTCTAGTAGGTTACTGAGCAATACTGAGCCCATTCCTTGTATGTTTAGAAAGTTTAAATTTTTACTTAAAAAACAGAATTTAGATTTCATAACTGAGTTGGTCAAAGCAGATTAAAAAAAAAATTGCCTAATTTATGGAGCTGTCAGATCTTGAAAAAATTAATGAGCACTGATGAAATGATTGAAAAATAAGCACTGCAGGCGACATGCTAATAAAAGCATTCTCACTCAGCATTTCTGTGCTAAATTAAGCTTTTTCCATTCATTCTCTAAAAAGAAGGAAGAGGGAAGCAGGGTCATAAAGCAGTCCCTCAATAAAATGGAAAATGTACAGTTAGAATTCTTGCACTTCAGATTAACTTCAGGAAGTAATGCTAATGGTGGATGCAGGTATGCCATTATTTTTGATGGGGCTTACACTTGGTTTTGTCACATGGACTATAACTAGTTATTGCCTCAGCAGCAAAACACGCCAGGTGCTGAGCTGCCAGCCCATGGCTGTGCTAGCTGTGGTGATGCCTTTGGATGATCTGTCCATCTGCTGGCAAAGACTTTTTGCCTGTGGGTGTGAGTGCAGGTGTGGCTGTGCCCAGAAGTAGGGGAGGTGGCACCCAGTGCACTGGAGATTTTTGAAGGAAAAAAAACAACCCAGTCCTCTGTCTGGCTTTTACTTCCTTGTGCAGACTTCTCACACAGGCTCTGATGAGGCACATATTTTACACCTATGACTTTTATGAAAAGCGCACAGTTTGACTATTAGAGCGCAACCTCCTGCTCCATATTTGAATCATGGTATTGGGGTTGCAGCCCGCTGCGGGCCAAGGCTGGGTGGCACCATGGGAACCTGCTGGCACAGTCCCCTGGCAGCAGCCTCCTAGTGCCAAGCCCATCCCGGGGTTAACGCTCGAGGCTCTGCACGGGGCTTCTGGTAAGCTCACGTGCGAGTTGGGAGCATTGATCAGAACAGCTGCACTTTGCACCTCTTATCCGACTAAGGTACAGATGCAGATGCAAAGTCAGCCTTCTGTGCCGCCGCAGGGATGGCCATCCGGAGGCCAGCTGCCTCCTCCCCCTGGCAGGCTATGAGCCGCACGGATACGCTGGCCTCCCCCCTGCATCTGTTTGCCAGACTTTTTTTTCAGCTGGGTGCAACTGTTGCTTTGTAGCAACCTTGACACATGATTAAGAGCAGGAAAAACACCAAGGTTGCATTTTGATCCTGTAGTGTATTGTTACCGTACCAGCGAATAAGACTTTTCTTCACTTGCTCAGCAGTGTATGAAGAAGTTTCTGCTTTTCCTTTTGGATTGTGAATACAGAGGAAAGAAAAATGGGTAGTTCAATGCAAGTAGGTTCGTGGCTTTTATCGCCATCACTGTAATGAGCCTGAGTTGAGTGAGTTTGTCAGCAGCCAGGGCTTACCTTCTAGCCTGTATCGTGCTAGGTAGCCTTGCTTTTGGAAGTGCTGCTCACATAATGGGGTTTGCAGCCCGGCTTTGGGCTGCAAATAAGCCAGGAGCGTAGTTATCCTCACAAACATATAAAACCTATTAATTCCTATTCCTGCTCAAATTGTATCCCGTTCCTGGTGCTCTTTATTTTGATTTCTCCTTGCTCTGACTTGCTGTAGCACTCGCTGGGGCCGACTGCTCTGAAATGAACATTGTGGCTGTTTCTTCCCTCTGCATCAGGAAGGATGGATTTTTGCTGTCTCCACCATTCTTAGATAAAAGTTGATTTTATTTTCTAGGGAAAAGAATTATGTGCTTTAAATATGCATTTTGCCATCCAGCATGCCACTGAAATCAGAATGGGATTTCCTAAAATTGTCTCCTCTGATAAACATCAGGAATGATTCCCCCTCCTGTGAGCTAGAAATCTGCTTCCGTATCAGTGGCTAAACTTGCTGGCGCAGTGCTGCTGGAAAAGCGTTCACCAGGCAGAGGCTGACGTACCCACCATGAGTATCAACGTAAAGAGCCAACAGTGATCTTATCCCTACTCCGTAAGCACAGAGTTGTCACTCCCAGCCGGTAAAGCAAGACTGCTGTGCTTATACCCCACCATGGCGGCAAGACACAGGCTGATTCAACAAACCCTGCCAGACTTCTCTCCTGCTATGGGATTAGCAGAGGCAGCAGCGGCTGTGCCGTGCTGGTGTTTCCCAGTGAGCCTGCTTTCCCGTTGGGAGCTGGGGAGACGCGGGTGAGGTGAACTAGTCTGACAAGGGCGGTTGCCTCCTCCCAACTACCATTTTTAGCAAGAACTGGGAACAGGCTGGCACTGCTTGAACAATTTGCCCATGGGAGAGAGCTGTCTGGAGCACGCTGTAGGGCTGGATGAACTGCTGTGGCAGGCCAGCAAGATAAGGCTCGCTCGCCCTGGGAAAGGAGAGTGGCTAGAAGCTGGGTATATGTGAGTAGTTCTGACAGCAGCAAGCCCTTTTTTATCTGCTGTAGTGACCAGGGGCCACTTGGGAACACACAGGCACCATCCTGTGCTCTCACTCGGGAAATGCAGCCGGTCTGGAAAGCTTAGACCTGCAGTGGGTGCACAGGTCATCTCTTAAGATACTGCAGGAATCACTGGAACTCTTCAACTGTGAAGATGAGACAGAAACTTTCTGTGCAAGCACATCAAAAGTATTTAATCTAGCTGGTTTCACCTCCGTGTTTGCACTTTAGGTGAGGTACCGACTGGCAGGTTTCAATAAGCAGTGCTGTTTAGGGCTGCTGCCTTGCAAATTTAAAAAATGAACTGACCACCTTGGACAAATTGCTGCTGTTGCTGCTCAGTAACTGTGACTGGTCTCCACAGTCACAGCTGCCCATAGTAAAATCCACCAGATGCCAACTCTGCTCTGATTTTCACAGGTAAACAGCTGAATAGAGTTACTCACTCTGCTGAATCTTGGGTCTGAATGTTCAAATTGTGGTACAGGAAGTTTTTCATCTGCATGGGACCAATCCAAAAATAGGTCTTAGCAATGCTTGAGTCAGTTTTGATGATCCGGAGTGACCACATTAGGGTTAGAGCTAACAACGCTCCTTTTTTTCTTTAACCGAAAGGAACACTGAATATATGGTTTCAAAGCTAACCTAAGACCAAAATCTTCTAGGGTCAGCTGCTAGCCCTGTCGGAAACCCTCTTGGGCCGATGGCACTGACACTGATGCTTGTCCTTCTGACTGCTTGCACAGTGGTTAGCAGAGATCTCACAGCACCGCATTTGTATACCCAAGAGATGTCTGAGATCTGAGAGTGCAGCCACAGTAACGGGTAGTCGTGCTCAGGACAGACAATTTTCTAACTGTAGTTGGAATCTCTGCTCTAATTCTGAAAAGACGACAACACTGGGGAAGCTAAATTTTAAACATAAGTTTTCCATGATGTTATTATTCAGCACTGTGGGAAATGGTGAGTGGGATGAGTGAAGGGCTGAGGTACCCTCTCTCCTTTCTCCAGTGAAGATATTGTCCACTGTTTGGCTAGTGAATGTGTAAGCTGTGCTTCTGTTTTCAGAGTAATGGCAAATTGGAGAAACAAGGATTTGGAAATGTCTGGTTTTGTGAAGTTTTCTAGTCAGTCAGCAAGCTGAAGCTGCTTGCAGGAATGCAGGAAACACAGAAATTCAGTTCCGAGTCACCCAAGGGAAAGACCCAAAGCATCCAATCCTCCATGCATAGCACACCAGCACCTTGATCGGGTTTCATACCTCTAGAGATGAAGTAGGAGAGGAAGAGAAAGTCTTAGTATATTTGTTTTACTGTATTTGTGATATTTGAAATACTAGACACCCTGAAAGATTTTTAGATTGACAGTACTGTTCTGACTACACAGATTCCGCTCCCTGTGATACATTTTAAGTATTTCAGGCACCTGTGACAGTCTGCCCGCAGGGTGTAAGAGCCTATGCAAAAGTAGGATAGACTGAGTGTTAACTGAACTAAGTATCGAGCCTGCATCTGTCCCTTCTATTTAATCGTAAGTGTTCAGCTAACACTTTTCAGGACGGGTCTGTTTTCTCTGCAGACAAAACTGTCTGATTCTTAGGACTGTTTTATTGTACCCCCACAAATATTTCCCTTAAAACTGCAGCTCATGGTAGCATGATTGTGGCAGTTTTTACTGCAGAGGCTTTTGGCTTTTGTTTCATTTTTGTAAAAGTTTTTGATGGTCATGGCTGAAATAATGAAACCTGAGAAACATGACTAAAACCACAAGAAAATGAAGGATCGTGTTAGTATGTATCTTTGAAATTCCTCTTCTGCCTTTAAACAAAAAAAACCCCACGATTTTTGTTTACTCAGCATTTGCACCTGTCGTGTGCCTGGTTTTGTTAGAGTTCTAGTGGCCTTACAACAGGTCCATGCAAACTCACTTCTCATAAAATCCATGTGTAAATATTCAGCTAGTTTAAATATTGAGCAACAGAGGGAACCTCTTCCTTGTTTCTGATAATGCAGCCTTTCTCCTCCCTCCTTTTTTCTTTAAAGCTCCTAAGAAATGCTTCATCCTGAGAATTCCTGAATGCCATTGTGTTCAGTGATGATTGCTTTTGCCTGTGGCGTGAATAAATGCTGCGCATGGAGGTATGAGAATGGCTTGATCATATTACAGCCAGTCACACCTTCCCACCTCTGTAACTGGAAAAGGACTGGTAGCACTACTCAATGCTAACTCAGTCATGTGGATAAAATCTCAAGAGCACAGGAACTAACGAGCCCATGGCAAATGCAAGTTACAGAGGAGACCCCAATAATGCAAACGTCACCACAACGTCAAGCTCCAGTGAACCTTAAATTAGCTGGATGTATGGCTGGGCATATGGACGGAAGAGCAGGACCACCCCCTTCTTCCTTGTTAGATTCAAGCCTCTAAAAATTATTTGCTGCAAAACAAAGATAATTTCTAAGAGCAGCACAGAACACGGTAAGGTAGCTGGGAAAAACGAAGGCTTGCTGTGACTTGTGACTGGCATAAATGGGTTTGACAGTGCAAGGGCAGGCGTCTCTGAAGGAGCTAGGCAGGTTCCTGCAGTCTCTGCTCCTGTCACATGGATCATTGCAGAAGGCTCGAAGAGCAGTGCGTGCCCTGCCAGTTTGGTACCTGCTCCTTCCCCAGAGCCAGCGAGAGTATGATCTGCCATCATAACTCTGCAAAAGCAAAAATTGCTATTGCTGCACTCATAACATTTGCATTTCTTCTTGTTCCCTTGCTTTTGGTTGTGTTAAGAGGTCAAGTCACGCTAAGGAGAGGTTGGTTTGTTTTGTATAGAGGAGTGGAGGAACAGTGGGAGTGAGGGTGATGCAGGAGGAGGAGGAGGAGGGGTAACTTCTCTTGAGGAATACAAACTCCAGGCATTCGTTAGGGATTAATCGTTTAATTGTGTAGCTTGTACACAGTTTTACTCAGATGCTATGAGTTTATAAGCAATGAACTGCATGTAACTATTATCGTCCATCCTGACCTGTTCACTTGCAAGAAAATGCCCAATACGAAAACTACCTTAATGAAGTCATATTAGGCCAAATTATCCATGGCTTTGGGAGTATGTAAGCCAAAGTAGTATCTTTTATTGTCTAAATTGAGACAGTTGGAAAAAATAGACAAGCTTCCAGGGAATTTTGTGAAATAAATACTAGAAATGAATTTCAGTCCCTGGGCAGAGGTGCTATTGAACAGTCATGTACAAAGGGAAAGGAATTCATTGAGGCGGGGGTGAGGACAATGGAAAGTGCACCAGTCCACAATGCAAAGACTATGCTAAGCACTCAAACACACTGAGAGGAGTTAACGGCATTTTCATGAGAATACAGGGACTTAAGAAAACTAATGGGCAGAAAGTAGCAGAACTTCTAGCCATAGTTACTGGCTGTAGTTGCATTGGCTATTCAAATGAACAGACAACTTTCTCAAGCTTGTTTGAAACTATGGGTCCAATTTACCCCTCAGGAAGACAAATATGCTTCTTCACCGGAATGGTTTTGGATATATGCAGGTGGCAGTAAGAATACAATTTGGGTCTTGCCATTTTGAACAGGAAGAGTTTGTGAGATACAAACTCAAAATAGACCAGGGGGAAAAATACTACACATGCTTGTGCGCCTTTCACAGCAACATCTGTCCAAACTGAGGAGTGGCAGTTTATTAATCATTACAGTGTTTAATTAAAATTTATGATGGGCTATGAATGTGGATACAAAGTACAAACCCTTTGCCCTGCAGGGAGCCAGTTTCAAGCTGTCAAAACCAGGTGTCCTGTTTTCTTTCTAATTGCTGAGTGCATCTCCTTCATTAAGGACAGTCCTTATTCTTGATGCGTATTTCCATTTAAAGCACTCAGTTATGCAACCTGTACTCAGACAAAATTCGCATGGCCTGGATTTCGGTACAGCTTAGCTGCTTTGCACCAGCTGAGCATGTTTTCCTCAGGCCCAGGTAGAAAATCATCAGGGGTTTTGCCCAAGAATGGCAGAGGCTGGTAAGGAGGACTCTTCAGCAACGTTGTGAGTTACCCATAATGTTCTTCAAGCTGCAGTTTTCAATCTTGGACGCCTGAAGCCAGGTACTTAAATGACAGGGAACTGAACAGGAACTGCAGGTGGCAAGTACATCTGAAAGTCAGGCTTTTAATTAAGTCTCTAAATACGAGTTTCAGTGCCTGCATTAGAAATTTTACTTCAGAAAATATTCAGGCGTATTGTACTGCATGACATGAACTAAGTCGTTTAAGAACAGCTCTAATAATAGGTGGTTGAAAACCTAATTTCTTATGCTGGCAAAGATGCTTCAATACTAGGTATTTTAGTGAATTTCTAAAATCATAATGAATTTCTGGAAGTGCTTGCAATTAAATTATAACGTGTCTCATTTGCATTCTTGTGGGTGCGAAAACCACTCATCTTTGTTATGTTTTCTTCTTCAGCAGCTGTAGCACTTGCAGGGTTACCACGTTAGTCAATTATAATCTTATAATTACATGTTAGAATATTAATGGAGTTTGTAATGGCTTTTTTCCTTTCTGTGCTAGGCTATCAAGAAATCTATTGATGAAAAACCACTATAATTTTCAGTTATTAAATGAGCATAATTAAGAAGACAAGACCAAAGAAAAGAGTTGTTAGCAGTTATCTCCACGTGGAGTTGTTAGCGGTTATTTCTATGTACTTTCTAGCAACAGGGGGATTTCATGGAGAAGAACTGAAAGGGCAGAGTTTCCTTGCTGTATAAAAAGCTCAGAGATATGTTGTCCCCGGAATCCAGCATTTCCCCAAGACAGATGCACCTTGAAAGGTTTTTTTTTCCTTTTTCTTTTCTTTTTTTTTTTCCTGCAGGTCTGCCTCATTCCAGCCCCTGTGCAGAGCAACTCTCAAGGGATCTCTGCTCAAGGTCGCCTTTGAATTTTCTTAAGTGGAAGTTCTGCAGTGCAGGAAGGGCTCAGGGAGGAAAACTTTGTAGGTTTTTTTTCAGAGGAGTCTGGATATGCACAGATTGCTGTTCTCTATCCAGGCCATGTAACACTGGAATAAAAGTTCTCTCACATCTGGGCAAGGGTGAAGGACAGCTGTATAGAAGAAAGTGTTCCACTGGAATAAAAGTTCTCTCACATCTGGGCAAGGGTGAAGGACAGCTGTATAGAAGAAAGTGTTCCACGTGTCATGGGATAAGTTCAGTATTTCCACCACCACCGAGCATGTAATGCTGAAGAAATATGTAAATCTAATTATTGTATTTATTGCAAAGCAGGTTATTAGGGCCAGGTCTTTTGCTTACATAACTGCCTCCGACTTTGATACTACCTGACTTTGTCTGTAAAAATAAGAGGTAGATAAAATTACATAAAATAGATTTAAAAATTGGAGTAATCAGTGGTGCAACTTCTAATTTTTAAGAGCTGTAAATCATAGCCCCTTTGAACATATTGTCTCCTTTAAACAAATTTTGAGGAGGTGTAGGAATTTAAAAACAGAAATGAGTTAGTGGAGGGCACCCAGACGGGAAGGAGGAAGTGATTTTCAAAGAGCTAAGCAGAATGTATCTCCTATATAACCAGGGGAAAGAAACATTTTTGCTCTTTCTTTTTTTCTGTCCCAATAAATATTTAATTTATTTCAAGCTTCATCAGGAGGCATTAGAGAAAATATTTCAAAATACTCTGGTTTGCTTTTTTAAACATTAGGGTCCAAATCTGTGCCGATCGCCTGCTGCTTCCACCAGCTCACTCCCTGCTTCAAGCTCCACAGGGTATTTGCCATACTCCTCTTTTTACCCCACTATTGCTATAGACCAGCCTGCGTGGTGCCATTGCAAATGCTCTGCTGCAAAACTGTGCGCACTTACAAAACAAAAAGCTGGGAGTTTCCTGAATTTTAGCGGATAGATAGTGTCTGAGCCTCCCTGTTGGCGTTAGTTTCTTGATTTATTGCCATTAGTTATTTTCCAACACATGAGCATGCACTGTTGCGCAGCACATATGGATTTTTTATCCATAAGGCTTTCAAACTGAGATCTGCAGAGCTACAGAGGCTTCAGTGTGTGCCTGACTTTATGTCCCAATAAAGCAGAAAAACCAGGCATCTCAAGCATACGTGCAAGTCTCTGCAGGGTTTGGGTCTCATTTCTAATACTGCTGCTGGTATCAGAGGAGGATGTAACAAAGGAGTAAGATGTAAGAAATGAGGCAGAAAGGATTAGTATAAACGCAAAAAAAAAGATGTAGTGGTGATTACTTATTGTATTTTTAATTATGCTGCGGGTAGGCAGGTGGCTGAACCGCTCAATTCTCAATGTTCAGCAGCAGTAATGGTTACAAAAAGTCTTGTTGTGTTTGCATAGTTACTGCCATTCACCCTCCTGCTTTCTTTAGTGTGGGATCACTGTTCATCTTGAAGGCATTTGAAGATAACATAGGCTGGTGGTTTCCTCAACTCATTTCATCCACACCCGATCTCAGCGTAAATAGCTAGCTTAGATACTGCCAGCTGTGCAGTCCCAGCAGGACAGAAGGTAGCTTCTTTTACCTCGGAGGCAAACTACTGAAAACCATTGAATTTGTACTCGCAAGACTGATCTAGATACTTTTTCTTGTGAACGTGTTATCTGTGGCCTGTTTCACAGAGCGGAAAATTAATGTTAGAGTATCGTTAGCATATTAGTAAAGGCTTTATATTCAAATTATCCCAGACAGATATGCAAAGTTGCAAATATTGTATGAAAAGCTGCCAAAGCCTAATGCCCTGTTTTTAGGAAGTTAAGCAGAGAGCTATGAATAAAATTACGATTTGCATTTGAAATTCCTGAGACAACAGAAACTGGCTAAAAATGTAGGCCATAATTTATGTGTCAAAAGTGCCATGAGCAGCTGATGCGTTTTGCTGTTTTATAGCAATCTGAATGCATACAGATCAGGTTTAGACCTTAATACCAGAAAGTCCTTTTGCTAAATTACATGGTAAACCCTCAAATATTAACAGCATACCAGAACTATTTGTTAATATAAAACATTCTTTTGTCCACTTCTTAGTACATTATGGCTGTTTCCATCTTATTTTCAATCTCTGTTCCGGCAGGTGGGAGGTCGTCTGCTCAAGGTGAGCGTGTAATGACGTCTGCTGCTGCTGGAATTGCTAGTGAGAGGCAATTTCAGGCAGAAATCCTGCTAGCTACCTTACAGCAGTTTAGTGAAAGGACTTTTTTTTTTTTCCTGATGGGAGTGTAATTTTTACTAAGACTATGAACGTTTGCTCAGATTGATGGAAAGAGCTCCAGGTTACAATAAGCAGTGAAGTAAGTGTATTCAGCTATTTATAATCTGACCAGTGTCAAAAGTCATTTTTGTCTGGACCAGAATATCCTCTGCGGTGGTTGTGCTCTGGCAGGAGAACCAATAAGCTAAAATGATTAGATATGAAACTGCGGCCAGTTACTTAAGCAGCAGAGCCCTAAAGCCACCTTTGCCCGATGAGCACCTCAGGGTGTATGTCTGCGCTGGTTCCCAGGGTCAGCCAGGTGGTTACTAGCCTGCAGCATGTTCATCCTTTCCTCTCTCTGCTGGATTTTTTTCCTTTTACAGGCTACTGGAGTAGATACTTGAGACAGTATTTATTTCAGAGAGACATTCCTTGTAACACTTTTCTTGGCTTTGAAGGTTAATAAAAATCTAAGCCTTTATCTGCCAATGAGTTCACGCTGTGCCACTAGTTCAGACCTATTGTCCTGCACAGAGGATTTATTCTCTGTCACAGCCTATATGTGTACCTTGAGTTTGCCAGAGCAGGATATACTTGCTTATGTCAGAGCGTTCAAGAAAGTAAATGATGAGCTACTAATCCTGATTGTTTTCCAACAGTATTAAGTAATAAAATGCCAGGCGCACAAGACAGCTTTAAGCTACGTAAATGCCTTGCTTTTCTTTCCGTTGCTCTTAGCATATAAAGAGGGGAATTTGAGTATTTTTGAGATCTGAGGCTTGGGATCACAGCCACAATAAATAGTTCAGTTTCAGACCAGAAACCCAACCCAAACTGTTTTTAGTAAGAAGGAACACAAACACAGTGCTGGTGTACACAAGTTAAACTGTACAAAACTGGTTTTCTCTCTTAATTAACCTTCACCTGATGTGTTCTTCGAGTATTGTTTTCCTAGTTGGATTTTCAGCCTCACTGAACTCTGTAAACTTCTTGTTCCCATTAAATCAATAACAACTAGTTTATGCTACAGAGCTGGCTTTTCCAGTTACGAAGAAAATGTTTGCTAAATTTCTTCTTTTGATGAATTTATTTTAAATTATTTACCTTGTCGCGTTCCAGCAGACTAGAAACCTTTTGTCTGTGATTTCTTCTATTCTTTTTCTAAGGGAAACGGAGTGGAATTTCACTTGTCAGTAAAAGCTTTGGCTCTGTATTTTGCACTTCTGGGAGGGAGTGCAGATATTTACAGAGAAGAGCTTGTGCACATGAGAATATGAAAGGGGTCTATGGTTTTGCAGGCAGGATAAGCTCCGTTGTGTTTCACACAAGATAAGAGTGAACTTGGGCAGTGGTTGTAGAAGCACTGATGTTCTGTTGGCTTCCACTACGATATTCTTGCACTAACCCAAGAGCATTAACACAAAGGTTTAACAGAACTTAAAAACCCAAAACTTATAAAATTAATGCACATTGATTGCCTGTTATACCCCTCATAGACAAGATCTAAAGGTACGCAGTTAATGAATACTTTTGCTAAAACAATGCTAACTCAGCAGTCTGATGCGCTCATTGAGAAATAAGCTGGCGTTAGGCTATAGCAAGGTAGGCGCTGCCGTAGCCGGCTGTGGGCATGCCTTATTCTGAAATAGCTGTGAAGCAGATTGAGCCTCGAGTGGTTAAACAACCCCACGCAGACCGTGAGGTTAGAGTGGTCACTGCAGAATAGCAGCGCTACGGCTGTGTGCACCTTCGCTGAGGCCAGAGTTGCTCATGCTTTTCTGCAGGACTCTGATAAACCTGCACGCAGGAAGCAGTGCTGGGGAGACGATAAGTATCATTCTGTGGTGGAGCAACAGAGAGCAAGGGGTGGTTTGATGTCTTGATCTGTCAATGGCAGGTTAGGTGAACTGATATGACAAGTCTCTGTGGTTTGGAAATGAGCAGCTGCAAAGAAAGGTGCTAGGCCCAAAGAACGAAGAAGCTGGGGCATGGGTATGCTTTCAGGGCCCATAATTATTCTTTAGATTATTTCTACTGCAGTAAAAAATGATAAAAATAATGATTTAAAAAGCGTTTTCAAAGCCTGTGTGCACACCTGTGTATTTAAGAGAGGTACGGTTTGAAGTTGCCAATATGGCTGGACATCTGGGGAAGAGTGTGGCTAGGCTGTTTTGCATCCCCAAGACAGCATTGCTATTTTCAGGTGTGTAGGGTGGATTTGTGGGTCTGAATTCTTGGCAGGTTTGTGAGTCAGGGTCCCGACCCTCAGAGCAGCCCAGGAGAGCCAGCCTAGGGCTGTCAGTACACTGGGTCGGAAGATGTAAAGATCCAGGGGAGCAGCCTGACTATCTGTATAGGGAGAATTATATGAGCAAGGTCCCGTGTATATAGCTACCACAGGATCTATGTGAAACAAAGAGCATATGTAGTTAAGAATCAGAAGACCCAATGTCCTTTAAACTGTCTGTTGGTTTAAGTCATTTTATCGGAGAACCTTGCTGAAAAGCTTTGGGAGCCTTTGGCTGTGGTCTCAGCAGGCGTGATTTGTTTTCTTTTTGATGCATCGCATGAGAATTATCTGTATAAGGGTAAGGTGCCCTGGAGAGCTGCAACTCAGCCAGCCATATGCTTGGGTAATGGTACAACCCAATTCCAGCATAGCAGTTAGATGTTGTTCAATACACACTTGGTAATCTTAGTGATAAAATTATCAGTTGTCATAACATCCAGGCATATGTGTGGCTGCGTGTGGAGTCAGCCGTAGCATGGCAGTTTGCCTTAGGAGGAAAGGCAACTTCCCTGGCAGGCATTTCTTTAAGACAGAACTTAACATTTTTTTTCCGACATAAATTGCTTTCTGTTTAAGCACAGAATTTTTCCTTCCGTGGTCTGTCCCATCCTCCAGTCTGTAAGACAAACTGGCTGAAATTAATGCATGTTGGGAATGACATAAGTTGTTTGTAGCATTACAAAAGTGTACTGGCTATATGTCATACTGTATCACTTCATATTGAGTATACATAGTGCACGCTGCATCTCTTCACAATTGGTGTCTTCACATACCTTAGGTCGTTTTAACCTTGTATCATCTTCTGGCTTTCATACCAACACACATAGCTATACGTACCCGTTAGTGGTTCAACTCAAGGCATATTCTAATGGCTGTGTTGGCTGCGCAGCTCTCCTCACGAGTCCTGGATTATGTGGTGGGAGAAGCAGCACATCTTGTCCCTTCTTAACAAGGGTCCCCAAAATACCAGGATCTACAAGCAACTGTTCAAATGCAGGAGAAGGGAGCTCCCTCGAGACCCTTCTCGATTTATTTTTGAGCTCCTCTGAGAAACTGCAGAAGAATTACAAAAATGAGAATGTTCCTTTTCTGCTTGCCTGTGCTGAAGCACAGGGCTAGCTTTGGCCGGAGAAGCTGCTGTGCAACCTGCTGTTTAGTGAATTGTGAATGGATTTGCCCAGAATCAGAATGTCTCTGTCCTTTCCTGGGCAGTTCATCTCATAACTGTAACTGCACCTGCACAGAGGAGGTTTTGACCCCTCTCACTGTGCCAGTACTGATGAACTGAGATTTCCTGAGATACGACTTAGGAAGTCTGACAATAATTCTCTACCTAGTTCAAAAAAACATTTCTACATGCAGTTTTAAGACAGCAACAGGTCAGGCCAGCAATCTGAACTGTGCTTGGGTCAATTTTAAAGCCGAATTCTTAAATTACAGAGGCTGCTTGGTTTAATTGCCACCAGAGTGGAGTGCCTAGGCTGTGCTGTGAATAGAGAGGCTGCTTCTGTCAAGATGCTGTCATGGACACCAACAGGCACTATTTAGCCTTGTTTAAAAATATTTAGGGTGGCACCTGCATAGTTTTCAAAGACCCCCTGGGCAAGCAGAAAATTTTAAGAGCAGTTTATTTTGTATCACTTTACGCGTCTTACAACAAAGCTGCAAAATAACTGTGGTGGCACAGGTATTCTACACGCACAGCAAGGGAAAACGCTGACTTTTACTATATCAGGAATCACAATTTTTGTGTGTAATTTTTTTGGTGTATTTTTTTGCTGGAAATGCCTAATTATGCATAGAACTAGTGGGTACGAACTTCTGGAAGTTTTATTAACAGGACTCTTTATCCTCTTAATCATCACTGGAAGTCAAATGTTATAAAACCCTCAAACCTATTCACTGTCTGTGGGTAAAGAAGCATTCCTGTTCATTGGCTATTTTGTGAGCCTTGCGTTACAAAGACAACATTGTTCTTGTGCTCTACAGCATGTGTGTAGGCTGCTGGTTAGTGTGAAAACCTAGGAAGGGAAACACTTGCAGAAACCTTGTGCCGATATGCCACATACACCCATTTTTTTCAGCCATTCCCCAGCATGGTGGCCCTGCAATGAAAACGTAGCCCTGTGTGGCGTATACATTAGTAAATCTGCAGCCATGTAGCGTAAATTCAGGAAATACTGACTGATAGCTACTGAAAAGCTATTGGTAATATCTTTCTTAAACACTCAGGACATTACTTTTTCATCTTCAACGACTGAAATATTTTAGATTAAACTGGAGCGATCACACCTAGCAGGGCCAAGTATTTTACTGGCTTTACCAGGTCAGGAAACTCCACAGATGGCAGATATATATTAAATATTTAAGCTATATTGCCTGGTTTGGTTTTGGTTTGGTTTTTTTTTCTCCCAAATTGCAGCTGTATGCTTTGTCAGGCTTCCCTGTTATCAAATATTTACAGTGTTTTTGCATGTGACTCCGTGTTACATGCAAATGTGCTGTGTCAATAGGAAGGCTGTCACTACCCTTGCGCTTGATGTTGAGGATTTGTTACTCAGACATATCAGTTACTGCTACCTTCACTCCGGGACATAATTTCATAGAAATACATAAAATTCTGTATGTAACATTTGGATTTGGTCATATATGAATCATTAAGGAAAGATCATGAAGAATGAGTAACTAGAATCTAATAGTGACTATCTGACCATTACATATTCTGATGAACCTCTGTAAATTTCTTGTTATGATAGTTGTTATAAGATTACACATGGTGTAAAACTACTATGATGTAAAACTACCACAGTGTTAAAATTGACATTCTGGTGGTGGAGCAAAAAAATGTTTTCCTTATCCCATAAATTTTTTTCAAGACCTTAGCTAATTTTTCCTCCTGAAATAGGATTAAGAATCTGTAAACTTTTTAAATCATAATTGGATATTTTGTAGTGTCAACTGAAATATTTTTAATGATAACTTCAACTCATGTATTTTACTTTGTCTACTTTAATTTTAGTATTTTCAAACATGTCAAGAGTACTATTATTCCACAAATTGTAAGACTTGCTTGCTGACAGTTTAGAAGTTACTGGGAGGAAAAGGGGAAGACAGACATATAAACAGACACATAGAGCAGGATCACGTAAACCTTTATTCTGTGTATTTGTGTGTGTATGTGTCCTTTGATGCTTTTTTCTCTGTATCGTTTCCTATCCTAGTCTATAGACGACCAGCAAGTTGGCTTGCAGGAAAGACAGCATGTAGTTCTAATGCTGCTGGAGATCTGACACAGTTATTAAACTTATCCATAGATTTGTGAACAAGTGATCCATGAGTTTGGATTTTGATTGGATTACATGTAAAGATGATCCTGACTAATCAGTTACTGGGACAACACATTATGGTATTTAGGTATTTATACTATAGCACCTACTCTCTCTCTGCATTGAATTTGTTATTCTCTTGTACAGGTTTTAGGGAGCAAGCCAGAGCTTCCCGAATGTGGTGGTGATGATGATGAGCTGGCCGACATTACAAACAGGAGAAGCGCTAAACTATATATGGTAAGTAATTTATACTTTTTTTTTAGTTAGGTACACTCAACAGTATTCATGCATGTGGTGCCTTCATACATGGAGTTCTGGCTTCAGTTACAGAACTGCAGTTGTGTTAGTTGATTTGCAGCCAATGGACAAGTTTCTCAAAGGATGTCAATCAAGACAGCCCAGGTAATTTGAGAAAAAAAAATGGATTACAGTCCTGTTTACTCAGAAAACAAGTTAAGCATGGCCTATGAACCACTTAGTGCAGGTCAAAGAAGAATTAACTGGTCTTAAAATATATTTCCTGTCTTCTTGATTTTAAAAGTGTGAGTTTTAGTAGTCATATATGATTTAGTTATTCTTAGCAGAGTTTGAGAGATGGACAGTTATGTTATATTTTTCTAATCAAAATCCAATAGAATTTGAATGCCAAACTTCTTTCTTTTGCAATACCCTTTTCCTCTTTCCTCACCTGCAACGGTTTATCACTGACTAGGACAGTGCCAATGTCAGAAAAATTACCAATAAACAAAATGGATACATTTTTTACTCCATTTAAATCAGTAAGAATTTTATGATTACATTTATGGAATATGTTATTTAACCAATAGTCTGTGATTAACTTTAGGAGTAGTCCAAAATGTTTTCTTCATTACCAGTGCCAAAGCAGACTTGGGTTTTTGTATTTGATCCTTTCTCATAAAAAAAAAATGTTTTGAAATTAAAATGTATAGACATTTCATTTCATTGGAAGAAGCCACTGAACTGAAAACCTGAAGAACTGAAATAACCCAAACTATTTCCAGGCCTGTATTTTCTCTTTTTTTTTTTTCCCTCACAGCTCCCCTTTCTTTCATATTCTCCCACTTGAGAAAAGAAGTGAGAAAGTATTTGGAAAAGGAGGGTGTTTTTAATGAAATTTAGAAAAGACTTTTATCCCTCCCCACCAAGAAAAAAAAAAATATTTTCTTCTGAAGATTGCAAGAGTATTTTTTTACAAGCCCTCGTTAGCATTGAGATCTGGACCTTTCTCTTCAGCAGTTTGTGCTCTGGCTCATGCAATGATGTTGCCTTGTGTGATAAAGAAGAATCTTCCACTGGCATACGATGTACATTCTTCCCCATAGCCATGTAACGAGAAGGGTTTGGTCAACAAGTGGCAACACTCTGACAGCACTAAGTGCTACTGGATCCTCATGTGTATGACCTTGTAGGTGCCATCTACAGTAGCTTCGAAGCTGCTGTGAAGTGTGAGAGGGGGTGCGTCATCCCCTCCACAGCTCCTGCATCCCACAGACCACAACAGGATGGAGCTGCCTCTCTCCCTGCCTGTTATGGGATCCTTCCCTACCCATGTGTGTGGCTGGGGTTTACAAGAAGCCTACGTGAGGAGATCATTGTTACAAGGGCATTTTTAGTCCTTATTGTCTATGTGCTGCGTTTAGTTCCCATTAATCATTCCATTCTTGCCAAAAAATCTGGCATGTATTAATCTTTATAGCAGGATTTTAGGGAAAAAAAAAGAAAAAAGATTAAAAAAAAGAAGAAAAAGAAGGCCTGCATGTATGATCGGGTCCATTGTTGTAAGACAATACTAGAGAAGAGAAAAGAAAAGTGCTTCCAGTGAATTTTGGAATCCTAAGAACTCTCAGAAAATTCTGTGGATAGCTAATAAATTCCTCTAAGTACACAGGTCCTAATAACAGAGCTCTGTTAGCTAAATTTAAATGTGCTGCAATATAACAGTGAGTTTCAAAGTTAGGAGACAGGTCTACGGTGAGTCTTCACAGTAGATATAATAGTTGATTTTTATTTGTTGTATGCAGTACTGATTTCCATCTTGTGCTTCCGTAATACACAATATAAGATACAATGGTGTCTTTAAAATTAATATTTAATTATGAAAGGAAATAAAGACTGCTGGAAAAGTTATTACAATAGGAATAACTTCTTTTCAGTAGTAATAACTGGTCTTTTCAGCCATGCAGGACTGAATTAAAAGGTTTTAAAGGTCCACCTCAACTTACAGTGGTGGTAGAGGTTACAAAGCAGATTTTCCAACAGGTCTTATGTTACAGTTTCCAATTAAAAAACTGTAGGTCACAAATGTAGGTATTTCACTTGTTAATATCAGTGTAGGACTATTTTATTATAATTTCAAATGCTCTTGTTCAGCATGTACATGTACCTTTGGCTTCAGTGTGCATTGCTTGGTAGCAGAAGATGACACCTAGGGACTCCACCAGTTCAGCTGATTGTATAGGAGGGGCTGAAGAAAATATAGATTTTTAACTGTGAGGTGTTCACTGAATGAGCAGTTGAATTGAAAGTGGAAGAGAAACGAATTTATTTTAAGAATTTGTGAGAAGGGGATCCAACAGACTCACTAAAATTAACACTACATCTCCCTCTATTGGATGTAAAATGAAATGAAACAAAAAAATTAATCATTAGCCTACCTTACTTTCCAGCAGCACACAAATTTCATACAGCCATTTATATAGGAATGGTGACTGATTTTTGTAGTAATTTTGGGAGCAGAAATTACTTTGGTTATAAAAGCCAGAGTTGATCTAAATTTGAAATGATTGCTTTCTTAGGTGTCAGATGCAAGTGGATCCATGAAGGTCTCCGTGGTAGCAGAGGAAAACCCCTTCTCCATGGCTATGCTTTTGTCTGAGGAGTGCTTCATTTTGGACAATGGTGCTGCAAAGAAGATCTTTGTGTGGAAAGGTAAGAGATCACTTCCGTTGCAAATGCCAAAGCTACACAGACATATCTAAGGAGTCGACACAACGCCCTCAGGACACTAGCCAGAATTTAATACTGGCTGGACACAGTACCCTGCAGACAGTTCTTTGTTGGTGCAGTCAGTGGACAAGGATTGCTTGTGTGAGTAAGGGCCTCAAGACCAAGTCCTGTCTATGGATCCTGGCTATTTTTGAGGCATCTCTAAGCCTGGGTGCATAAATGCTTATCTAATTGCAATTATAAAGAAAACACAAAGAATCCTACAAGTTTTGTATATTGCCATCAAATCCCTATCTTCTGCGACAAAATCTGGACACTGAAGGTTTGATAATGGGTAGATATTATATTTCCATACATTACTGCACAGAGGTGTGAAATTGAAAGGTGAGTGTCTCAGGCATCAACTAAAAGCATAAGCTTGCAAATATCTGGTGCTTCTTTTTTCTCTTGTGAATATTTCCCTGTGATATCATCAGTGCTTGCAGGAGTGTCTGCAACTGCTTTGGCTGAACATTTCCCAGGGGAATACTACTGCTGGAGATTTAGGTCTGGACACCTTGTAGCTGGATTGTTGTGGTGCTGCCATTGCATCCAGTGCTGAGTATCTCCTTTCCTTGTCTGAGGCAGCGCATTAATTATTCTGTGGCATTTGCATTTCTTTTTACCATGTGCAGTAGCAAATAATTAATCGATGCAGTTGTCAAACTGCTGAAGTCAGTCCAGGAAGCATAGTAAGCATTTTGCTTGAAAACTTTATTTGCAGTTAGGGAAACATCCTTTAAAAGAGAGCATTTTGGGGGAGCACTGTGCTCGGATGGCGTGACCCCCTGATTCCTGGTTTTCACTCTTTCCCTGACAGCTCCTAGAAGAACCAAGCCAATAGGATCAGGCATAAGATAAATCAAATACAATTTAGGCCTTTCAAATGTGTCCCTATGTGCTTCTCTGTGCATCCTCGCTTTCCTACTGTTGGTAACAACAAT
This sequence comes from Himantopus leucocephalus, assembly GCA_003993805.1. Lineage (NCBI taxonomy): Eukaryota > Metazoa > Chordata > Aves > Charadriiformes > Recurvirostridae > Himantopus > Himantopus leucocephalus. Next base: position 32,839,183 of record RSEF01000002.1, read on the forward strand.
GTGTGGAAAAAACCCATTAGTCTGCAAGTCTCACCCTGGCACTGGGAGGCTGCAGTTATCATCTCTGCTGGAAATCTTCAGACCACTAAGCTGAGGAGTGTGAATTACTTCGCTAATAGTCTCATTCAAAATGGAATACAATGAATAGCTTATCAGCTAAGAGGTCTTTGGAGTATAGTCATTGACAGCCAGCTGGGACACAGACCTGATACACAATATCATCCCAGAGAGACTTTCAGAGATGTCTAACACTGAGCAAGGCTGAACAAGGAGCAATGGATGGGGAAGGGTGCTGCTAAGTGGCACAGCCCAGCCAGACAAAATGGCCATTTCTTTTACTCGGACTGTGGCACTGCCTGAAGAAATGAAGGCAGTTCTGGACAGCAGCTTTATTTACCACATTGCAGCCCAGCAAGGGAAGATTCAGAGAAAAGAGCCAGGATGCTCTTGTACCTTGAACCAAGCGGATATTATGAACAGCATTTTTTGATAGAAACACACAGTAAGCAAAAATCAATGCATTTTATTTTATTTTATTTTATTTTATTTTATTTTATTTTAACTTTTCAAAGCCACTGAAGTGCTGTTCTGGCCATTCAACTTTGTGTAAATCTTACTGCTCATGCTACGTCCAGCATTTGTGTTTGTTCAAGACTGAGGCAAAAGCAATGTTGAAGAGAACCTGGCCCAAGGACATCTTGTTTTTGCAGGGTCTGTGAGCTTCTTGCCCTTTCTCATGTATTGTTACCCTTCTGTTTTAACCAGGCAAAGATGCTAACCCACAAGAGAGAAAAGCTGCCATGAAGAATGCTGAACAATTCATACAGCAGATGAATTATCCTGCCACCACACAGGTGCGATCTATTTATGAGATGATACCAAGAGAGCACGAGCTCTGTTAAAGGCTTTGTTTTTAAATCAGCGAAAAAAAAATTTTTAAGGGCTTATAAGACAATAAGGGCAATGTCTCTCTAACAAATAATTCAGAAAAGTTTTTGTTCTAGTAACTTTGTCAGTTTTGTTTTCCTTCTACCTCATGTGGCTTGTTTCATTTCAGATTCAAGTCCTGCCTGAAGGAGGTGAAACACCAATTTTCAAACAATTTTTCAAAGACTGGAAGGGTAAAGATCAAAGTGATGGCTTTGGCAAAGTGTACGTCACAGAGAGAGTGGCTAAAATTGAGCAGATTGAATTTGATGCTACCAAGTTACATGAGTCTCCACAAATGGCTGCCCAGCATAACATGGTAGATGACGGTTCAGGGAAAGTAGAGGTAATTTTTGTGTTGTATTAAATTGTATCCCACCTACCTAATTTATTCTGTTACTTGTCACGGGATAAGCTGCTACTCTATGTTTTGCCATTTAAACTGTTGTGTAGAGTAACACTACGTTAGTGGCAGCACCACTTCTACCATCAGAAAATGTACTTTGAAGTGGACGGTGAATCTCTGTCAGCTGTGTGCTGGGTCATGGTTTTTTGGTACTTATGAAAGATGTTGCACCACTCATCAGTAGAAATCAAACAGCAGAAACATTTCCCCTTTTACAAAATAACTTTTAAAGACATATTTGAAATATGATCCTTAGCTTACAGAAAAACTTCATATCAGCTTGAAATCTGGAATGGCAAAACTTGCCCTTGGAATCAGAAATTAATTATGTGTCTTTATGTATGTAGCCAGTCTGCTTTCTAGAGGAACCTTCTTTGTCCCTAGTGTATCTCTCAGGTAGCCTGGATTTGGGGAGGAAAAGATGACTGACTGTACAGTCTTTCTAGATCTATCCATATCCCACTGCAGGAATATCTTTGGACTACACAGGGCTGGCTTGAATACAGGTCTGCATGTTGGGATTCTGGAAGACAAAGGAGGGATAAATACCTACAGTCTCACTGGTGTATTTTCTGGGTTTCTAACCTCATGCTTGGGATGATCCATAGGCTTGAGCCAAAGCAGCATCGATCTGCAGCATTTTTTGCTCTAGAATTTTAGCAGTATGTTTTTGGAGAGCAGTTGTTAACTGAACTGGGCTGTAGTGAATCAAGTAGGAAGAAATCTGCCCCACAGTGTGTTATCTGACTGCAGTGTGCCTCTCCCAAAGGATATGATAGTTCTATGATGAATCATCAAGTTGTGCCATTCATGTCATATTGTCATCTTAAGATGTTAAGAAAGTAAGTTTGTTATGAGGTGAGCATGTGGCACTAAAGCACCAAGACAAAGAAAAATGTACTGCAATGGCTTGTTGATGGTTGTTATTGATTCATTTAGTGAGTGCAGGGTGTATCTATCTACTTCATGAAGAATCCTTCCTGGTTTTATTCCATAACACTTGGGAAGAGAAATAAAGGTCACTCAAGGGATGACACAGTAAATTGCTTCTTGAAGAATGTCAGGATGAAGTTCAGCATTCTCCAGTGATTTCTCTGTTTCCCCAGATCTGGCGTGTGGAAAGCAGCGGCAGAGTTCCTGTGGGACCTGAGACGTACGGACAGTTCTACGGTGGTGACTGCTACATTATCCTCTACACTTACCCTAAAGGGCAGATCATCTACACATGGTATGTTTGGTCAGCTTTGCACAGACCTCCAGCATGTGGATATTATTTTTTACTGACTTTATATCCTTTTGAGTAGAACCACGTGTAAATGCAAGGTTGTTTACTATGCGTTCGTCATGCAGTATAAGCTCTGGATCATTTTGAAACTGGACTTAACCATTGTCATTCTCCTTGTCTTCCTCAGGCAAGGAGCCCATGCTACAAAAGATGAACTGACTGCGTCTGCATTTCTGACTGTTCAGCTGGATCGGTTATTGAACGACCAGGCAGTGCAGGTTAGTGTCTTTTGGATAAAACTCAACAGAGCATGCATTATATGCCAATTTCAATAGGAACTGAAAGGAGGAGGTAGCGTTTGAAGACTGGGAATATCAACTGCTCATGGTCTGTATCGAGCCAAGCACCCCAGGCTCCTTTTTAAATCAGCAGAGATTTCCCATTTGAATCATCCTTCCTGAATGTAGATGTCCAAAAGAACACAGATAGAACACAACCTAAAACTGCCTTTTATTTCCTTTGACTTTCACTGTCTAAAAATCAGGTTTTAGTCCTGCCTAGCCTTACAGACTGTGTACGTGGTCAGTGGAGACTGAATGATAAGATCCTCCCAGGGCAACTCACTCTGAAGCAGGTGTCTGACAGGGTGATAGCCGTGTGTGAGCTCCCCTGTCTCCTTTTGATTATGGAGGAAGCTGTGATGTTTAGCCCAGACAAGACACTCGACTTTTAGAGGGCCAAAACTGGGAGACATGAAAGCCACATGACAGCCAGAACAGGAGAGCCTGCTGGAACTGTGCTGCAGGGTCTGGCTTGTCTCTGCATTAGTGAGGAACATAACCTGGGTTTTCCCATCCCGTAGTGCTTGCAGCTCCATGACAGCAGGATACATATCCTCGCTTGCAGAAGTGGGGTGTGCAAGGCCAGGCGCAGGACATTGGCAGCTAAAAGGTGTGAGGAGATAAGCTAGTCCTAGCATGACTAGGGTATGTGGTTTCCTTTCATCACTAGTGAGGAGTGGTGGGTAGGTGGAGAGGTGAGAGGTCTCCTCTTTTCACAGAAAGGCTACAGCTGGAAGATGACTAGGGACCGGCAGAGATTTTCTAGGCAGCAGGAGATAATTCTGTGCTTCCCATTTCTTAATTACCAAAGTAAAGGGCTTCCCCCACCCACCAAGGTACACTTAATTTAGATGGCAGACCACACTTTTAGCTATTAATCAGTTATGATTTATGATTGAAATTATATTAAGGAAGGATTAGAACACTTCTAGGTAATTACTCCTTGAAATATTCCTAACACATGTTCTATATTTGGACAGAGTTCAGCACAACATGGTTCTGCTGTGTACCTAAGGCCAATACTAACACTAAAGTAATAACAATATTACTACTAACAGCTGCAATAATAATGTGCCTAAAAAGCCTTTTTATTAAAGCTGAAGGGGATCCATCTCACTGCAATGGATGTGATACTTAAAACTACTTTTAGCCTGCAATGAATTTAGGAATATATATATGCGTATATATAAGCACACATATGTATGTGTGCGTTTGTGTGCATGTACACAGCTCCCTAGAATATATTACCTGTGCTTAACGTGTTACTATTTGAAAGGTTTAAAAGTACTATTTTGTGGCACTAGATGGCACTACAGCACAAATGACTATTAAAAAATCATTCCCCTATTTGTTTTGCAGGAATATGTTTCCCTCAGCAGGTTGGTTTTGTGGGTTTTTTTTGGCATTTGTAAAATCCTGCCGCAGTTTGGCACCTACAAGTACATGTGTCCTAGGGTACCCTTATCAGGCAACTGTACCAGTCTATCCAGCAGTGAGATAAGCAAAACCACCAGCTCCCGCTGCCCAGCACGACCACCGCTGGGCACCCCGGGCTGCAGCCACCCCTCTTCGGGCCCCGACTCCCCGTTGTCCCCAGCCTCACTGGGCAGGGCTGAAGGGCTGCGGGTCCCCACTTCTCTTCTGCTGGCTACGCAGTGTGCCTCAGTCCCTTTTTTTTTCCCTTTCCAGGAGTGAAAGGCAGAGAGTCACAGCCCCCTGCCTTGGCGGGTGGTGCTGTTACCAAGGAAGAATAAATGGTGGTATACAAATAACTTCTACGATACATTTACCTAAAAATAGTCATTCTGCGTAGCTCAGTATTTTTTTCTGAGATTGCAATAACATCTTTTGCGTCTGTAATGGAAGTTCATTTTTGTCATCCATGTTATCCTCTGCAAGATAGATCTATGCGCAACTTTTTCATCTTCTTGCAGATAAAATACACACAGAAATAATGAAAAGGATGAATAACTATTCTCTCCTGCTTAAATACAGGGCACCTAAACTTCCAAGACAGTTTTTCAGGGGAATTAAGTCACTCTATAAAACTCTATGAAATGACAGTTCTTTTGAAAAAGAGTAATTTTCTTATTACAGTAGATAGCAGCCATTTTAATCAGCTAAACGTTATGTTAGAAGTTTGAATCTTGTCTTTGTGTCAGCATGATTGACAAAAAAAACCTCACAAATGTTCTAACTTTAATGTGTCTGGAACTATATTTTTAGATCCTCTCAGCTTGCCACTTCTTGCTAACATACTTAGCATTATTGGCTAACATCGCCTATATTATTCAACAAAGACCAAAATTAACTACCTGTTTCCTTTTGTTATTTTTATTGCATTTCTTTACGTATGTACAGATCCGAGTTAGCCAAGGCAAAGAGCCTGCACATTTACTGAGCTTGTTCAAAAACAAACCGCTTATTGTCTACAAGGATGGGACATCCAAGAAGGAAGGTCAGAAACCTGCTCCACCCACGCGACTCTTCCAAATCCGCAGGAACCTGGGAGCCATTACCAGGATTGCGGAGGTAAGGTCACCTGCTAAGTGAACCAACTATTCCCCATGGGAAACGCTATAGCTGCCACGAGCCTCTCCAACTAATCTTGTTGAGTAGTCACACGTGGTAGGAACGCAGAACTCCAAATCAAATCACTGTTTTATGTGACCAACCCATCTAATAAATCAAAGAGAATATGACATAACTGGCATCTACCTGTTTCAGAGAAAACTGTAAGAAAATGCATAGCAAACACTGCCAGCTGACAAAGAATAGACAAGAAATCAGCAACCCTTATGAGATAGTCTTTCCTACTGCCAAACAGTCCTAAGCTTTGTCCTTCAAGTGAGTTCCCTGTTTCAAGTTAAATTCTTCTCTAACTTCTGTCATTATAAATCTAGGGAAAATTTGAAGGAGAAAAACATAGCTGATCAACATCTATCTACACATTTTATACAAGCATGCAAAATAGTCATCACATTATTTGAAAATATGAAGAATAAAAAAATTTCTTTCTTGATGTAGGTTGATGTCGATGCAATGTCACTAAACTCCAATGATGTCTTTGTTCTGAAACTGCCAAACAACTCTGGCTACACCTGGGTGGGAAAAGGAGCAAACAAAGAAGAGGAACAAGGGGCTCAATACATCGCCAGCGTTCTTAAGTGCCAGACTGCTAAGATTAATGAAGGCCAGGAACCAGGTTAGTATGAAGCCACGTGGTTCCTAATAGGCAACTGAGAATACATGGCACCACATGGAAACACAGCCTAAATGTTTTTTGAGATCATGTATTTTGTAGGCAGATGCATATGCTTACTCTCTCTCTTTGAAAATCCAGCCTGACGTTTCATCATGGAGATCTACCCAGACCTGGCTGATAACACAAGCAGGGCGATGCCCTGGAAGTCTGTAGGACAAGTCAGTGGCAGGAGCTGCAGATGAATGCCATCCTTTATCATGAGTGCCTAGGAGGGGGGAAAGACATAGCACATTGCTATGTCTAGTACTGCAAGTGATATCTTTATTGTTATTTTGACAAACTGCAGGAAGACCTGTAAGAAAATGCACGCCATCTTTGAGACAGCAAAGAAGATACTGTTTGAGGATTCTTGAAACAGTATCTAACAAGCTAAAACATCAAATGTTAAATCTACTGCTGAATAAATTATATATTGTGTATTTCAGAGGAATTCTGGAAAGCGCTTGGAGGTAAAAAAAAATATCAGACTTCATCACAACTCTTGACAAAGGCTGAAGATCATCCCCCTCGCCTATATGGTTGTTCTAATAAGACTGGCAGATTTATTGTGAGTATATGAGGGATACTTTCCCCTCTGTTTAATTATATGGTTTCAGCAGGGAATCAGCAGACATTAAATGAATTTGGGGATCTGGCTTGGTTAGCCGTGCTCGGCAAGAGTTAGAGAGTTGAAATGTGGTGCTTTAAATCAATCCAAATGCAAAGGACGGACAGAAGAATTAATACTGCAGAAGTTTGCACGCAGACCCTGCTCCAGCCTGGGACAAGAGGCTTGCAGATGCAAAAAGATAAGATGTTTTCCCAGTCAAAAGCAATTGTGTTCTTGCAGAGCATTGCCAGACTGCTCTCATTTTGCTGAGAAAGTGCAGGTCAGTGTCTTGCCCCTTACGTGTTTGATAGTGGTGGTGAGGAAAAGAAACGTCCCTTGCCAAAAATCCCTAGCAGCCTGAAATTTTCCATGGAGATTTAAGACATGTAATTATGCCTCTGAGGTATTGGCCGGTGCTCAAGGAGGTAGGAAAACTTATTTCCTTAGCAGAAATACCCAGACCTGTGCACTGGGTATTAAGCCTGTGATTCAGGCTGAATTACTTACCGTATTCTGGGAGGGCAATGCTGTGTCACCGTTTGGCAAGGATGCACTAATTTTTAGATAGGGGACATAGCTGGCTACCATCTCTGCAGTCTCCTTACGGCACAGCCCATTCATTTGGAGAGGGAAAAAACAAATAGGATCCTTTAATAAGGACTTTAAAATCTTATGAGAGTAGTAAAGGGTATTCTTCTAACAGGCTTCTAAAACACTCCTGTGAAATACTGTAATAGGAACCAACCTCTCTATGATAGTCTGCTGGGAGCTATGCAGTTGTATGTTTTTTGTTTTAAATTCCCTCCAAATTCTGTGAAATCCCTTCTTGCTTGTACCATTTCTCTAGTAGCAGAATCACCACTGTTAGAGCTCACCAGAAGAGGTAGGTCAGATCACTCTGACCTTCTGGCCACCATAACACAGGGTGGGGAAAAGGAATGCCTTTTGCACCATCTGCTTACGTTTAGCACTCCTACATGACGAAGCATAGCCAAACCCCTGACAGTCCTATAGAAGTAGAGGGCTGACCACGAGCTACACAATTGCCTCTCCTTCTCATACCAAATAACATTAAACTGCTTTCCTATCTGCCTGTACATCCTTGGAATAAGCAAGCAGTCTGCCTTTCCTCTGGGAATTAATCCTCAATGGCTTCGTCAACTCTAATGTCCCATTGACAAGTGACAGGAAAGCTTGCTTGGATGTGTATTTCATCACTGAGCTGACCCACTGCAAACCAAAGCAGTTTCTTTTCCTTATTAATGAATGTAAGATGCATGAATTATATCAGCTGATTGATTTAGTTTGCTTGGTACAAGGTGCTCTATGGAAATTTCCCTGTCCCCTTCTTCTGGCAGACCTGGGTCCCAACTTACAATACTCATAATTACAACGTAAGCCTCTGCCTCTCCTGAGGATATCCTAGCAATTCCTACAAACTGAGTGCTGATTTTATAGGACATGTGATTTGTTTCCTTTCAGTGAAACGCCCTTGGCACATTTATCAAATCAGTTTGGGGCTTGACCCTTTAGAAGCAAGAAGATTGCACACCAGCTTATAGACTTATCCCTTTTAAAACAATATTTGGTCTGTCCAAAATCGGAATATCTTAATAAATAATTAAAAAAAAAAAAAGAAAAAAACATAATATCCCTTTTTTAGATTGAGGAGGTCCCAGGAGAATTCACTCAAGATGATTTGGCTGAAGATGATGTCATGTTGCTGGATGCTTGGGAGCAGGTAAGCTGCGTACTTGGCCGTTGCATTTTGTGGTAACAAGAATAACTTATTCTTAACCACTTAGATGGGAGGAAGAATCGCCTTTGTGAGAATGGAAGAGATTTTGTTTTCTTTAAATTATACCAGAGGGAGCTATATTTTTTGAGCTATATGATGTGCTAGTGTGAATATACATGATTGAATTTCTAAGCATAATTTGAGACAATGGCGGGCATTTCCCATTAAAACCAATAGAGATTGCAAGATATAAGCCCCAGCAGTGTTCTGAAAGGCTCTCAATAATGTTCTTGAATTTATCACTAAAATTTATTAATTTAAAAAAAAAAAAGGGAAGTTTATACCTTTTATGGTATTCAGAAGCCATAAAATCCATGTAGCAGCAGCACCCATAAAAGATCTTCCTAGAGAAGGGGACAAATGCTAGACTCCTACACAGATTTTTTTTTTCAGAATAACTGGGTGGAGGGTGACAGGAACAACCTCCGTTATTTTCCCAGGTTCACTGAAAACTAAAAATGTTGAAAGCTTTTTGGATGACAGGCAAACTTACTGCGGGTGTGGAGAGCACATCTGTTTCTCACAGAACATCTCTGTACCCTTCCTCTCCCCTTGGAGGGAAAGGGGAGGAGGCCATAGATCCAATGTTTTATTTGTCATCATCAGCCTAACTCTAAAGGAAAGAAGACTGAGGTTTTTGGAAATGAGACAGAATGTCCAAAGTCCATTTGGGAAGGAGTGATGGGGGAAGGCGGGTGGAAGAGCTGGGTGGGAAGTGGTTGGGACATACGGACTCAGGTAAGAAGGAAAGAAGTCTGGGGAAATGTAGCTGGTGTCCAAAAAGATCCTTGACAGAAAAGAAATAGCGGGGACTGCGGATCAAGGCTCTGGGTGTTGGGTTATTCAGTGGGTTATCTAGCAGTTACCCTGGGTAGCATCAGTCACGGGGCACAAGTGTCGATGTCCACGCAGAGCTCAAACCGGAGACAGCTCCTCATCAGCATTTTTACCTGCACCTAAAGAGCAATTTCCATGGTAACTTGTAAAAGCTATCCACGCAAAAGGTAATTAAGAGTTCCTTTCATCAGAGCGCATAAAGGTTTGGCCTTCCAGTGTCAAGAGAGCGGTGAGATTTCAGAGGATAGACGTACAGTCTCTCGCAAGGGTTTGTGAGAGCCGTGTATCTCTGCAGTCTTTTCATAGTGTGTATTCTTTCTCCTAGTGGAATTAGCTATTTTGTGCTTTACCTGCTGTACATAACATCCTTATAACAACATGGGAGCTAAATCTTTCTCTCCTCTGTTTGCAGGTTTTTGTCTGGATTGGGAAGGATGCTAATGAAACTGAGCGACAGGAATCCGTTAAATCTGGTAAATCAAATCAATTTGGCAGAATTCTGAGTGGAGTAGCATCAATAGTACTTAAAGAAGTAAAAAAGATGATGTAGAAGAAATCTAGTTACGTTTACAGTGTCTAAAAGGGTTATTGAGCATATTAGGATTTAATCCTGGAGATTATTTTCTCCTTGAAATGTGATTTAAAGCTCATTGTATCTTTCTTATCTCTAAGTTTGTGAAGATTAAAATTAATCAACTAGGCTGCAGAGCTTTTTAAGGAGCATATAGGAGAGCTCCATGAAAAGAAACTGCACTCAAAAGAGAAAGAATTTAAAAGGAGATACCTACTGAGCTGCACCCTACACTAATGTATATAGTCAAAGGAATGCCAACAAATCCTTAAGTCCTTACACTGCCACCCTTCACTGAGTTAAATTTGGAGGAGAAAATTCCGATCGCAGAACAAAGAAGGCAACTTATGTGGAATGCACCTCCTTGAAAAATCGTGTAATCTCTGGTGTGATTTCACATAGATGAACTGTTCTGACAAAGTTCTTGCTAAAAATGCTTGCAGGCATTTCCCTAGAGCAGTTAGGATTACCTAGCTGTGTTTCCGATATATACTGATGTCATGTTGCGGTGTCAAGGGAAACTATACTGGCTTTTACATGGGAAAAATGGGAATGAAGCTTGTGCATTTGCACAGCACCAGCAAACGCTTCCTCCTGTTCAAGAGCCAAACCCAGCTGTATGGCAATGAACTGATCAGAGGAACAAATCCCTCTTTGTTAACCTCGTGGAAAATTCTTTCGCTGGCAGCTGGGAGAAATCAGCAACTACCTGATCATTTCATTGCCTTTGAAATAATTTAATTGAGTCCTGTATTATAGTAGCCCTGGGTTCTTTCACTAGGGCTTTTAATGTATTTTTTATACCAAAGGAATGAACTAATATATTACATGTTTTATTTTTTCTCTGGTTTCAGCCAAACGCTACATTGAAACGGATCCTTCTGGCAGAGATAAGGGGACCCCCATTGTTATTGTGAAGCAGGGGCACGAACCCCCAACATTCACAGGCTGGTTCCTGGCTTGGGACTCCAACAAATGGAAGAACTGATCTATCCAAGGAGGCTTCAGCTTCAAGCCAAAGAATGATCAGAGCCCAGCTACTTTCTAGTATTTTTAAGCATAAGCTTATGCAACAATATGATGCATCTGTTGTTACACTTTCCCAAGCTTTGATACATTTCTATGAAGAACCTAGAAATTCTTAGCACCGGTCAAATGGGGTGAGTGGGGCTTTTCACGTAGTAAATATGGAAAGTGCTGCCAATACTTTGCTTAATCTATTGATTCTTCAAACAGAAACTGTGGATCAGTTTATTTTAATGTGCTAAAATGGGCCAAATTCTGCCTTCACTTAAAAATCCAAACGAATGCCAAAGAAATTCCTTTAGATTACGGTCAGCATAATATCGTCCAGAATTTGGCCTGATAAAGGACTAATTCTACATCTGTTGCAAGGGTAGGACTGGATGTGATTTACTTACTAGGCCAAAATATTGCCACACTCACTCATGTAAAGTTTCAGATGATCCCTGATCCAGAGTGGGATCTGTGTCTTGCAGGGGGCAAATAAGGGATGGGTATTTTGAGAAAGCTGTGCTTAACATGTTTGTTTGCCTTGTTAGTACAGACACTGGGAGCTTAGGACTGTGTGGTTTTAAGAATACGAAGTTGACAATGGGTTTTTTTTGAGGGACTGTCTAGCTCATTGTAATGCATTTCTTTAGACTTAGCTCTGTGAACCAGCCTCCAGCTCCAGGTCTTTTTAACCAAAGCTCTTAAACACATTCTAGTGCACTACTGCTTTTAAGTGGAAGCCAAAGAGGTAACAGTTTCAAAAATACTTACTCTGCCTTAACCACATTGCACTTAAGCCATACTTTTTCTGGGTCGCCTTACTCAGCAGTACTCAGTTCTTTTCCAGTATGCCGACTGCTCACCTTGTCAGGTGCAGGATGTGTTTCTCCTCATTTTCAGTGCAGGTCTTAGTCAAATAGCAAGTACATCAAGCGCAAGGAAACCCCTTGTTTCAGTAGCATTCCACATCCTGGGAATTTGGAGTGCGAGTATGCATCATAGGTTATGGCCTTCTCTTTTCTCTCAGACACAGTTATTTTGGATTTTTTTTTTATTCTGGTGAATTTAAAAGTACATTTTGAAAGTGTTTTTTATCAGTGGGAAAATCTGCTTCAAATCTTTAGCACTGCTTTGAACACTTATCCTATAATGCTTGTTTTAAAAAACAATTTGTACAGCTGTAAATCATGTCAATCCGGCTTTTTAATGAAGGCATTTCAACTGTTTTATTATTCTTAGAAGTTGGGTTGGTAAGCGAAATTTTAGCCATTTTTGTATTTTTTTAACATGCTTGTGATTTTGAATCTGAGTAATGCAAAAGAGTGAATTTAGTCTGAGCTCACAATCAGTATCAATGACAAAAGAATTGGGAGGCTAAGAGATTAATTATGGGAGCCTGTTGGCTTTAAACATTTGTTTAAATCTCTGCTAATATAACTGGGCTGTAACTGAATGTAATTTCATTTAAAATAAAATTACTAAAACCAGTACTCTATATGCTGAGTTGATCTTCCTCTCTCTGACATATTGTTGCTCAGTGCTTCCACTGATGTCTAGCAAAACTTCCTAAAAGAGCCAGTATATACCTTCCTTTTTAGGCGGACAATGCAATGAGAAGTTTGGGGTTTTTACTTTGGTGCCATTTCACCCAAAGGAGAGCTAACTCTTCCCAACAACTTTGAAGCTGCAAAGCTAAGTGAAAATCAAAGAACTGAGTGCTTATTAGCTTATGATTTCATCTTTAAGAAAAACTACCATTGTTATCATCAAAATCTTTGGCTTTGTAACTTTCTGCTTGCAAAAATGATCGACTATAGAAATTACTACTTTATAAAACAGGAGGAAATAGGTGTGTGTTTTTAAAGGATAGGTCTTCCTTTTTATCTGTGAGAGTAGGTAACGTCCTTCTCCTGCTGGAAGGAGCACAAAGACCTTTGCAGTTCCTGAGCTACTGCATTTCATACAGCCATTGAGCAGCCTGTAATTATCTGATGGTTGTCTTTGACACATACGTACAATTCTTCTCATTTTTTAAAATAACAGTTATAGTAGCTTCTTAACCAAGGATCAGACAAGATTTGCCCTCCTTGTTCATAAACATCTTCCAGAACACTGAGGGCTATGAACCCGGCGCAGTCTTGCCAGCATATTCTGCAGCACTGTGAAAGCCTCTTTTCAGTTCCCTCGCAGAAGACAGAGGAGCTTTTGTGGTCTCCCGGCCTGGGCATTTGGGTTTACAGTACATTGTCCTGGCACGTTGATTACTGATGTTGAGAAGAGCATTGAGAGCTCATAACTGAGCAGTGTTCTCAACTGGGCTTTATAAGCACGACAGCTGCTAGCAACATTGTTCTTGGGTTTACTTGCTAGCGAGGAAGTTTATTTTTCATACGTATATGTGCAGTACACACAAAGATGTGTTTCTCTCTCTCTCTAAGAAGAGAGAGAGGGAGGGAGGACAGACAGGATGGGCTGTAAGTGCTTGGAAATATTAAAGATTAAGCTGGTTTTGAGAAAATATTTAAGCGCACAACTTTGCGAATACACATAGCAAACCTGTCTGCCTTATTTTCCAAATAAATAGAAAAAATTGTGCAGATGTACGCAGTACAGTCAAGTTCAGTCTAGAATAAGCTGTATCTTGCATTATTGTCAAACAGTAATAGTATTTTCAGTCTATTTGTTATGGCAAAATTAGACCCTGACTTAGCAGTTTCATTATGCTACCAAACTAAGTAGTCGTATGTTCTATTGGCTGTAAATACAGCATCATTTTTTATCTTTGTTTTATAGAATTTCATTGCAACAGAAAGATAATGTTAGGAATCCTTAGAGCCAACAGGACATCATAACACTACACACAGTATTGCTAGTTTACATAAAATAGAATAATCTTAGAACATCACTACAGATTGTGTATGCAGGAGAGGAGCCAGCCTGTGGAATCACTGCTCCATATATCCATTTTGGCCATAGCACATAGTGCTACATAGCATCAGAGCTCCTGTAAATGATTGTTAAATGTAGCTAAATTCAATTGAACAGTTTGGTCTCTTGCCAGTTCAGATTCACAAAGCCTTTACCTGCAACAACAAGAAAATCATAAAAGTGGTAGACAGTGGGATCGTGGTAATAACCCTCACAGGAGAACTACGGAATCATAAAAAAAATATATTGCTCACTGGACTGCAACAGGAGGTGCTCTCAGGCACCTCTAAAGGCTACTGGAACACTTGTTAGGAATTTTGTTGTAGTCTTCCTTTTTACTGGATCTAAAAAGGCTTAAAAATACCCCATCAAAATAATCCTATTATTTTTCATGGACTGAAGTTGCTCTCCGGAGTCCACTCCTCTATAGGAAACCTTGAGAAAAATCTGCAAACTTTGCTTTAGAATACAATTGCTTCCTAAGCACCCCACTGAAGTTGTGCCTTTATGACTTAATTCAACAAAATATAAGTATGTAAGACAACTAAATTATTACCTCATAAAAACAGAGTTAGGTAATATTTTAATATTCTGATTTTCCAAATCCTTGCTTTTTCTTTTTTAAAGACAACAGATTTGTGTTTAGGTAAAGAAATAGTACACTTATCCCTTCTTATGGCTAGTACTTTTGCTGCTAAAATCAAAGGAACTTCTGATTTCATTAGAAACACAATCAGATCTTTAATCCGCTACACATCCTTAATGTCTCATTACATCCTCTCTAGACTGGCCTAAAGTAACTTTGACCTCCTCTGACTATTAACACATTACCTTATGCTAAAAATCAATAAACTACACTCGCTTCAATTAAAGCTTCCAAGGTGCAAGACGGAGAAGGGCAGAGCAATGGGAACTGGGAGGCCCGCCATGCCATAAAATTAGTCGATGGCCCTTCTCCCCCTGCCTGTCATTTTCCTCTTGACATTCAAGCATATTTGCATTACAGAAAAAAAATATATATCTGTCCCTACAGAACAGAAGATGTAAGCTTATTTTTATTTTCCTTTGAAATAATAGCAAACTGAGTTATTCCAGGGGAGCAGTTAGGAGGGGAATTGGCCTGTACCAGGATTCTTCCTAAATGCATCCACGCTTCCATCCTGCAAGTGCTCTCTCCTCAAAAGGATGCTATGAGGTTCCTGAAAGCCACAAGATGATTGTACCTTTTACCACCACATTTAATCAGTCAGCAGTGAAATGTGGGTCTCCGCACAAATGAAATGAAAGCATCCAGTGAAAACAATAATTTTTATCGTTGGGCAGACTACAGATCATTTGCTCAGAAAATTACCTGGGTGGGGGCAGTAGGTACGTGCAATGTTTCTTTGGGAATGTATCAGGAAACCAAGCAGCGAGGCTGGGGCAATCTGAAGAACATCCCACCGCACAGCCCAGAGACAGGCACATTTGCTTTAGCAGCAACAGTGCTCTGATAACACTAACAAAGCCTCTTGACGGGTGCTAGAAGAGCACAGCTCTCCCTGTTGCTCTTGAACAGATTTCACCGGGGTGATTTCACAGCAGTTGGCAATATTAACATCAAGGCTGAACGCAACCAGGTGATTTTAACATCATTTACCTGACAGTTGACTGTGCTTTGTGTTTTCTGATACCCTTCCTGCAGTAGAACCAGCTACAGCAACAATCTTGATTAAAATAGACGGTTGCTAGGAGAAACCTAAGACAAATTTCCTTCCACGCTTAGATTTTTACAGAGGTGGCTCAGAAAGGTCACAGATGTCCTGTAACAGGCATGGCAGCACCACTAAGTCCCTGTTTAACCAGCAGAGTGGGGTTCTAGTTAACTTCGTTGGTGCCAGAGATTGCTGTGCTTCCCACCGCTAACCAGTTGCTCTCCTACTGGACCTGGGTGAGAAGTTAGTTGTTGTAGCAGGGAGAAGAGACAGGAGTGGCAGCGAATGTTTTATCAGCAAGGAAGATAGGTAAGAAGCCCACTCTAACAATCCCCTGCTTTCTTGCTAGATAGTCCCAGTCAATAGCAGGTATCTCACACGCCTTCTGCTGCCGGACTCTGTCCCGTCCTAGCATTTGCAGATGCACTCCAGCATCGACAACCTAAACATCCCACGTGTGAATTCCCAAAGCTCGAAGTGATCATTTTTAAGATTGTGTGAGAAAAAGTAATGGAAATTTGTCCTGTATTTAAAGCAGCAAAGGAGGATTCTGGCAACCTGTGTTTCCCGTGGTCTGTGCTTCCTTGTGCAACCTGAAGTACATCACTGAATTTCAGCGCTTCTGTTCTCCACCTATTAAATAAGGATTTCTTCCATACTTTCCCTGTTTATTTAAGCTGCGCTGTCTTTTACCGTGTGTTTGCACAATGCCTGACCTGGTGAAGTCACTTCTCAACACTGTCATCCTGTAGGTACTGCTCATAATGCAGACAGCTGCCAGGGTTGCTCGTGCCAAGCCGCACAGACTTGCTCGGAGCGAGATTAGACAATGAGACAAGTGCGATGCCTTGGAGACTTGCTGAAGCACGGGCGCAGCTCCACCCAGGGTGGCACTGGGGCAGCACAGAAAGGGCTGGAGCCAGCTCGGCTGAGAAGGAAAGCTTTTACAATACAACCCAATATGAGCAAAAATAACTGCCCCCAGCAGTGCAGCTCAGGGTTGCTTCGTCAGAGCGCTCTGTAAGCCGTAACTAGAGGTGCATCTGCATCAGGTCCGTACAAATTCCTCTCCAGATCAGGAGCAGCTGCTCCGGGGACAGCAAGTGCGAGGGGGAGGCAAGGCTCCGCCTTGTTTACAAAGGAACAGCAAAATCCTCAGGCGCCTCTTTACTTTGACCTGGAGAGTGAGAACATTTGCTTTTAAAAGGTATGTCAACTTGTCTCATCTCCCATGTCCTTAAATATCTGTGCTGCTCTTGTTAAAGACACAAGGCCTCTCTGCGGTACAGCTCATTTCGTTTCTGGCAAGTGGTATTTTCTGGGTGACTCGAGGACTGTGGCTGTTGATAATTTATTAGATCTTTCTTCTTTCATTACGGAATTATACTGGGTAACAGACATCCGCTGACATGGCTTCAATCCAGAGGCTGAGCGTGAGGGGTCCTGTCCACGGTAAAGTACATGAACTGAGGACCAAAATGTGCCTGCTGACTACAGATGGGAGGATGAAGATAACTGCCTAGTATTTTGTCCATTTCGCAGCTTTGTTTTTGCATTTTAATGGAATCTCCATTCTGGAAATGTCTGCTGGCTGCTGCTATTCATTTCATATAAAAGGAAGAATTTCCCAGTTCTTTAAGAGTGAAAGCTTGGAGTCAGGGACTCCGTGGTGACTGCTAATGGCTATCGTTTTATCTCAACTCTGAATTATCACAGGTCTCAAAAACACTGAAAGATGTACGTGCTTCATGTGCTCGACTGCTGGGCCTTCAATCAATCCTCAGCAAGGACTCAAAGATCAGTGATTTGAAGGGAGTGCAGTGGTGCTCACCTAAAATACCCACTATCTGGAGTTGTGCCGAGATGAAAGACCGTGCAGATGTCGGCATCCCCAAACAAAAGGGCTGGGCTCTGAAGTGAGACTCAGCAGGCAGCATCTCTAAGACTTAATAACAGGCTTTTGCAGAATGACCTGTGGTTTCAGAGGCCTTCCGTCATTAAAATAGGAGGAAGGGATGCAACCATTTGTCCTCTTTAAAGCTTTCTGATGCTTCCTTTGAAGATTCAGATTGGGGTTGTGTGTACTCATGAGCTGCATGCATCATACATCTATCATACTACTTGCCATCTGAAATCCAAAGACTTCAAAGCATGAAAAATTCCCCAAATAGTCCCTTTCTGCTTACAGTATGTCCATGCTTATTCCTTTTCTTACATAAAGAGGTATTATTTGTTTTATTTGCCATTTACATCCCAGCAGTAGAGAGGCCTTGAATGGAATAAGTAAATTGGGAAAAAAAAAAAATCTTATGTTTATAGTATCCCGCTGCTGCCTCTGCTTCCTAGAGTCCTGCCTGGACTCTTCCTTAATCTTCTTTGTGTGTCCCGTCCTGGTAGAGGTGTGGAGGAAGGCCTTCAAAGATGAGATGAAAGCTGCAGAGCTTACCCTTGCAGAACTCAGAACTACTGGCGCTTGCAGTATTGTCTCCGTTCACTGGAGTTAAGTGAAGTGATTAAAATCTCAGCTAAACAATCTGTTCCTCCCTAAGTTTGTTTATCTGCCTTCCTTACTTTGTTTAAAGCCTGCTAAGTAGTGTGGCGTGGCCATGAGAGCCAGAACAGGGGAAACCTATATTCTGATAAAAAGCTGTGATGTCAACATAAGGCTTAAAAATGTATGTATTTAAAAATTAATATTTGGGCAGGTTTTTACATAAGTAGAGTTTACAACTCTAGTGGCAACAGCTGTTAGGTGCCAGATTCCCTGAAAGACTTTTTACTCTTTTTCAATATTATGAAACTGGAATGTGTAATGTGGTTTGTTTGAATCATATTCTCTGTGAGATGAAAGCAAAAATGATTTTGCAGAGACAGCTTTTATAAGGTCTTCAAAGTGAGTTTACTGTTGTTTCCATCCAAGAACTGAAACCTAGGAGTGCAAAAGTAAGCCTTATGCCTAGCAAGCTTCTGATCAGCTTTCAAATCAATTTTCAATTAACTTAGCTTTTAAACTTTAGCAAACAATAGGCCAAATCTTGCATTCATTGAAGTAATTTTGAGATTTACTGTTAACTTAAAAAGAAAACATGGGGAGCTGATAAGACTTAAAAAATTCCAGATTATAGCTGAGCAAGGAGCTGAAATTACTGCTCCCCACCCACCTAATGTTTGTCTTCCCTGAAACCTTGTTCTTTCATCCTCCTCTTTTCTTTGGGTTTCCTTCTTCCTCCTTTTTTCACCTAACCAGAATACAAGCTTGTGAGTTCCCTAGCATAAGGGTTGGTTTTCCTTTCGCTATGTTCATATAGCACACCATGATAGGCTCGGATTTCTCACTGAAACCCTTAAGTATTGTGACTGAGAAGAATTACTATCCTTTTTTCTTTCCCCCTGAAGTTTTAGAAACTGCAACCAGTACCCAGTACTCACACAAGTATCAGATGCCCCTTGTGTCTCCATGTAAGAGACTGAAACCTTCATGCAGCAGTGAACTGCCTGAAGGCCAGCTGGTGAAACTGTCCGTGACCCTGGGGGAAACTCCTTTGGCTGCACTGAAACTTCGAAGTTCTTATCACCTGCAGCCAAATGACTCTGTTTAGGCTTGAGAAAAATCCAGTCTAGAATGCTTAGCTCTGCTTCATATTCTGCGGACTGAACTCTACCTTTAATAGTAGAAATCAGAGCAAGGGAGTATATGCTTTTTCCACTCCCTCCCGTAAAGCTGATTTTTAACACCCTCCTGTTCCAAAGCAGAGTTTAATGTATTGGTCAATATCCAAACATGTTCAGAGGTTGGATGCAGCTGCCACACACCTGGAAAAGCTGCAGACCTGCACAGCTACTACTACAGCACGGCTGGTGTGTGCTGCACCTTGGAATGCTGTGGGCTTGGAAGCGGGGAAAATGTAAACACGTCTTAGCTCAAAACTCCTAGTCCCCAGTAAATCTGCAAATGAGAAGCCAGTCAGAAGTCTGGCCTTCCTTGCACGCAATGAATTGGGCCGTATATCAGAGGGCAAATTTATGTTTCTTTGCTGGGCCAGATTAAGTATTTTCCCCTGTGCACTTCAGATGCCTATTGACTAAAAGACAGACCAGAAGATCTGCCCAGTGACACAGTTTTTGAAAACTCCCCACAAATGCCTCGCAACTATAGCGCTAAAAAGAAGTGACTGGGAAAGGCTTCTGGCAGGAAGTGAAGCAAGCAGCGCTATGGAGGATGAGACGCGTGGACGCAGACACTCGGTGGACCTTATCGGTTTTCTATGGTTTACAAAACACCAAGTTAATTTATCTGTTAAAGCATATATTGTCCTGTTTATCTTCAGGAACATTGTTAATCTATTAATTACCTCATTAAAGAAATTACAGCTACACTTGAGCTCAGTTATTTGACTAAAATTCAAAATAAATTGTTGCTTTCTTTAAAAAATAAAAATAAACCATCCCCCTGTATCTAGGGAGCCAGCAGGTCTGTCTTTTTACTCATCTAACAAAAAGATGCTTTCAGAAAACCCCAGAGTAGCTATATTCCATACATATTTGTTCTGTAGGTGACCAGGAGTTGTAAGGACTGCTCGCAAGTTCCTGTTATGAGGAGCGCTGATAAATCACAAAACAGGGGTTGGAGAACAACAAACAAATTGTTCGTGCTCTATTGTGCTCTCCTATGAAGACCGGCTGAGAGAGTTGTGGTTGGTCAGCCTGGAGAAGAGAAGACTTCGGGGTGACCTTACAGTGGCCTTTCAGTATCTGAAGTGCACCTACAAGATGACTGGAGAGGAACTTTGNCAGGCTGAGAGAGTTGGGGTTGGTCAGCCTGGAGAAGAGAAGACACTGAGGTGACCTTACAGCGGCCTTTCAGTATCTGAAGTGCACCTACAAGAAGGCTGGAGAGGAACTTTGTACAAGGGCATGTACTGATAGGACGAGGGGTAATGGCTTCAAA
>RSEF01000002.1:32859825-32895652 GCA_003993805.1 Himantopus leucocephalus
AAAAAAAAAAAAAAAAGCTCTAAAGTGCTCATGTCTTTTCTGGGGGGAAAAATATTGGGGAAAAAATAAAGCGCTTGGAACCAGTGCAAGATTTTTGAATAGTAGCACTGAGTAGGCCAGCATTCTCAGCAAAAGAGCATGTTTGACTCAAGTCAGTAGTTCTAGAAAAAAAAGCAAAAAAGGTGTCACAAACCAGGGCAGTGGGTTCCAGGGGTGGGGAACATGTTGCTGGTGTGAATAAAAGCACAGGTGTCTTTGCTCAGTATAAAACCATTGAAGAAAATACGCAAGCCAAGGCTGTAAAGCTCATACGCAGTATCACACATTGAACACGTCTGAATTTCTCATGGTGCAGAGTCTTACCTCACATACTGAAGGATTAAGGCAGGAGGTATTTTTTCCATTTATTAAAGAAACATCTTTGCTGGGTTTTTTTTAGCACCAGCTGCTTAGTGAAGTAGGGTTAAGAAGATGGGAAACCAGGGATACCTGCAACAATAGTGCTTTTTTCCTACTCTTTAAAACTGCCCTATAATTAGTTGTATGGCCAGGTTTGGATTTTGTGACTGTAAACTTTGTATAGTATGAAGACAGGACCTATGCTTAAACTTTATTAATTACATGCTGCTATTAAATGAACAATCAGTATGGTAGAGAGTTTTGTGATCAAGTCCTTAACACATAGATGCTGCTGGGAACAGCTGTTCTGCTTTTCCACCTGATCTCAGGAAGAAGGCGTGCTACTCACACAACCACACCTACAGAAAGTGGTCCCTACAGACTGTTCCCTGCGCCCTGCAAACCTGGAGTCACGGCCATTGCAGCCATCCTACCAGAGGATGAAGCAACCGAAATTCACAGAACTTGGAAGGTGGAGACTGTAATTTTCGTCACCCTGAGACAACACTTGCTCAGTATGACTAAGAAAACTTACGAGCTAGTACCACTTTTTTCCAGCTAACACACCTAACAGCATTCAAGATGCAACTCAGTGTGACTGTCAGTACCAAAGAACAAGGCTTTTTGTTTGTTAGCCTGCTATATGGCACAATGCTTATTTATGGAAATGAAAGCAGTAAAATGTAAATGTTAGACTTCATCTGAAGGTACCTATGAAATGAGAACAGGTTTAATTAACTGGTCTAATCAGAGTGGTAACTTAAATTGTAACACACAGCGACTCCATCTCCTACTGCTGTAAGCTTTGTTTTTTATTGTGAGGAAATAAATTAGATTTTCTACCACTGACTACTTTTTAATAATCAAAGCAAAACAATTCATGCAGCATGGAAGTTATCACAAAAGAATTCGGCAGACCTAGCAAAGATGATAAAAGGCTGCTTTATGCAAAACATTTTGTATGTCAATTTAAGAGACAGTCTTAAGAGCAAAACTTCATGCGTTGCAATTTGTCAGCAATTTCGTTGTTACCGCTTATTTTCAAGGGGGTTCTCAAAATCCATAGTGAAACTGCTGTAGTATTTTATGTAGGAACTTGATCTTCTTTTAAAACCATATAATGTCACCTCAAAGCAATACTTTTTTAGCTCTAATCTTAGATCTAGGGTATAGTTGAAAAGGAATAACTTCAATTTTTACATGTACAACCAAGCTACAGTTGGTTACTGCAATAATAATACATATTATTATTACATATACGTTAATACATACTACCCTAGCCAAGGCCTGCCATGTCATTGTACTGAAATGCAATTGACTCTCTTTTTTATACACATGGAGAAATCTGCTCAGTTTCCACATGGAGCAGCACAAATTGGTGGTGTGAGGTTGCTAACACGCCTCTTCCATGAAGACCGAGGTGTTGGGATCCCATCACCATATGCCAGCTGCCTGTAGCTGGCTGTGCATCGTCCTTGCAATAATTTCGTTCTCCTCATGGCTTCATTCCTTCCTTGACTAATTCAACTCCATGATGCAGCTGGTTTCTTCCTCTCCCTCCTCCTGCATTTGCTCATATTTGCTCCTGTCCTTTATTGTCCTATAGTTGTGGCCATATCCCCCTGCATCTGCAGTATATGGGATTTGGTTCATCTTATGTTTCACTTTTCATTTTATTTGCATGCTACTCACAACACAGTGTTATTAAAAAAATAACTGCTAAGGTGATTAGGTGTTGAATTGGATAATAAATGTCATTAGCCTGTTCTACGGAATGATGGTATTTAGCCAAAACAAAAGGAATATTGTGCTTATCTGGCCAAGGAAATTCAAGCCCACTGGCTTCACTTTGGAAAGAATTTCTCACCTGCTGTGTCACTAGATGTGCTTGTGTCACAACAGTCATATCTCCTTGAATAGAATTTACCTTTAAAATGAGCAGCACTAAGTGAAAGCTCTGATTTAGTGTCTTGCTACAGTGAAACTCTCATGAACTGCTAGCTTTTGATTTCCAGGAATTGCTATTTCCATATGAAAGATGGTTTCTTGTGAAGTACACGTGCAGCCTTTTAAGTGGACATTTGATGATCCTTTGTGTTTTTGTTGTTATCTGGACACTGTGAGACAGCTCCTGCAGCACATGAGGTGATATGTAGTAAAAGGTAACCTAAGTTTCTGTTGGGTAATAATATTAAAATTTCCAAGAGTCTTATCTTTCCACTCTGTGCCAATTCCTTCTTGGCAACATTTACAACCTCTCTCTCTCTTGATACTATCGGTTTCATGGTCCATATCCCTAATAAGGACTATCTGTGTTTCATAGAGGTAGTTAATGGCTGCAGCTTTAACCTGCCCTGAACCAAAATTATTCCTGGACCACCTAGGAATAAAAAAAAATAATCCTATTTTACCATAATGAAGCAGCTACACATTATGCAGGTGCTGCTTCTCTTTCTTGAAACACATAGGCTTGTCCGAGGCTACCTTTGCTCCATGGAAAAATATATGTAGACTACATGTATGAAACATATGTAGAAAATAATATAGTACCATTTACCCTGGTAAACTGGTATCAAAGGAAGGGGAAAAGGTTTTAAGCCCAGACAAGCTGAAGCTACAGTTGTTTTCCTGAGCTAAAGAATGCTGAGCCAGAAAGAACTCGGTAGACAAGTGAGAGAGAAAGTAAGAAAAGTATCAGTAGGCGAAATGACCCCAAGACAGAAATTAGGCACCTCCTTATTTTGCATTACAAAGTCTGCACATGGCTTGAGCCTTTTTCCATTCAGTTTCTTCACACATGCACCTTGCGGTTATTGTCACCTGCCATCAAATAACAGCCCCCCACCCCATTTAGCTACATACTTGAAAAGAAAGTAAGTATACTTCTTGCTGTACACATCCTTCATTCAAGACTTCTACAGGATAATCAAAGCCTTGCTTCACCCTTACCTTCAATTATCAGAGGTTGAATGTGTCAGCTTTCTTACACTCCCACTAATTTAGATACCATTACTCCCTTCATAACAGCTGGAACACCTGCCCAGTCTGCACGTTTGACTTCTGAAGTGGCATGAAGTGCATGGGAGGTGTTGATCAACTTGGATTGTTATTTAATAGCTGTTTTGCAGAAATGCCTACAGGCATTAATTAAGATCAAGGTGCTAAACACTAAGACTTAGAATGAAAAATAGTCCTTGCCCCAGAGAGTTCGTAATTCAGTTTGTAACAAGTTACAACAGGTGGATGAGATAAATTAACTGCAGGGAGGGAAACAGAAGTAGAACAATCTCCTTCTCCAAGCATTTTCTGGACAGTGTGGATCATTTTCATGTATATATTTACAAATACAGATATGCTTATTTTGCTGAAGATATTCATTTTCTCTCTAATCTTAAAATGATCTCCCTGATGTCATAAAACTTCCAAAGAAACACATAATCTATGAGATTTCTTCTCCACCTAGTGTGTTGGATATGCTATATGTAGAAAATCATCAGTTCTGTATTCCTCTCTTTTCAAGGGCACTGCAATCCGTTATTATGTATTGACTGCTTTTCAGCAGAGCAAGCAATAAAGGCAAACTTTCCGCATTTTATGTTTGAAATTAAAATACCTCCAATAAAAGTAGGAGCTGGCCCATATCACTCCCTGTGGAATTAACTGTAAAATATGTTATTATAAAGCTGTGTTCAAGTGTGAACAGATCTTGGTAACAATCAGACATGAAAGTTTAGATGACTTTAATATCCAACAGGCTTATTTTTCCATTAAAAATAGGGAATACATGATTTTGTAGGTGGAGATAAAGGTCAATTTGATTTATTTCAGCTTGTCAAGTTTTATGAATAAATCTATTATCTCTAGTAATATTCATTACCAAGGTATTTCTATACGGTTTCCACCAATTTTACATTACTGAAAACCAGCTATGAAATAATTAAGGCTCACTTCTACTGTCACTATAAATGCTTTTCTATAACATTGTATGATGTGCTGTTCTTTATACTATGCAAAAGTAGCATAAAATGCTGCCAAATCAGAAACCTTACCAGTTGGCCTTAGGAGTAGTAACTTATGCCTACTTTTCCATAGATGTAAAATTGCTTTCCTATACAACCAGGCCACTTCTTCCAAAGACAGTCATCTGCAAGATCAGGATGTAAATAACAAAGATAAAAGCAGTGAAACATTAATCTCAGATGTAAGCAAATGAGAATTTTGCTATTTTTAGTCAAACTATAATGACTATCTTAACAGTTTAATAACATGAAACTTTGCCTACAGCACACTATGGAATTTTTGTTGCTATACAATGTCCTTTTACTATTAAATTACTGCTCTTGTATACATCATAATTCTTTGTGATTTAAAGCATAAAATTTTGCTTTCAAAGCAGAAAAAACACGACTGCCAGAATATTCTTAAAAAGTTAACCCTTTTCAGCAGCCACATCAAGAAATATGAAAGTCCTCTAGAAAAAATGCAAGGTTAATATTGAAAATGCCACCTTTTCTCTTTTACCGGAGCCCAGCTTGTCAAAGACTTGGATGACTGTGGTACAAAGCAGAGAAAACACACACTTGGAATAGTAGACTTCAGTAGCACAATAGCTTTAGTTAGCAGTTAAACATATGCTTTTACCAAAAAGCCTGATTTACTTGATTTTTATCTAAGATATAGATGAAGAATTTTCTAGTATGCCTTGCTCCGAAGTCAGCAAATCTGATCCTTTTGCGTGCTATTGGTATTTTACACTGAGCTCGTGTACATCCAACGCAGGCAGAAGTAGCTGTCTAAATTGCCGCAGCTGTATAAAAACTACAGTGCCAAACGCGGTAAGCGAAGAGAGCTGTAGGAAGGAATAGAATGATGGAGAGACAGCAAGAATATCTGAGATGAAAACACTCCTCCAGGCCTCTTCTAAAACTGGTATGCTCTCGAAACAGTAACATACGAAATTGTCTTATTAGATGCTAGTAATTAGGTCTTTGAAAGACTCCAGTGCTCAAATGAGGTTTAGATATTAAAATGCAGAATTACTTAACATACCCCTTGTGCTGTGGGAAACCTTCCTTGTAGCTGAGCTAGGTTACATTTATGTTCACTCAGACCTGAGCACTGCTGCTCTCTCTCTATGCCAGGCGCCTAAAAGGACGACTTCATCCACTCAGTTATTCACAGCTCCTCCAGGACTGTTTGTCTCCTGTTTCATGGGGACAAGCGAAAGGCAAGAAGGTGGTAACAACACACAGCCGGGCCTGGGGCCGCTGATGCCACTACTTATGCAACAGCAGCAAGAAACCCCGCTCGCAGCACGTCCCTGCCCTCCAACTTTGCCCGTATCAGTGTCCGCAGAGGTGACCGGGAGGGGGCAAGGCAGCCAACGGGCTTCTCCACAGCCGCGGATGCCGGACGGCGGCCTAGAGCCTAGGATACTTGCTGCGTCACTCCGAGAAACGCGGAGCCGTAAGGCAATGCACCGAGGCTGCGACAGCGCCACCCACCACCATGCACCACCCCGGCCCTCCCCGGGCACCGCTTTCCACCCGGGACACCCCGGAACCTCCCCGGGGTCGGGCGGGGGAAGGGGCCGCCGTGGGGAAACACAACCCCGCCATGGCGGCACCTCCTCAGCGCGGCGGGGCGGAGGCCCGGCGGCGCGGGTCACGTGGGCAGCACCGCCGCCGGTCTGAAGCCCGTTGCTAAGCGACGGGAAGGGCGCGCGGCGCCGACGGGAGCGGCCGGTGGAGGAATGACGCAGGGGCCCGAGCAGCCTCAGTGGCCGCCCCGGAGAGGCGGCGGCCGCCCCGCGCCGGGAGGCTTTCCCCGAGGGAGGCCTTCCAGCGGGAAAGGGCGGCCGAAGAAGGGCGTTGCCGCCTCCCCCCGCCCCCGGGGCAGTGCACACGGGCGCAGGTGCGCTGTGAGGCGCCGCCGAGCCGTCTCGCGGGCCGCTAAGGGGCGGGGCTGGAGTGACAGCACCCACATCCAATGAGCGCAAAGCGTCTCTGGCGAAGGGGCGGGGCGCTAAGGCCGGCGGGGCGCTGCCGCCCACCCGCCCGCCGCAGGGGGGTAGGAGGCTGCTGGCGCCGCCCTCCCGTTGGGGCACGGGCCCGCGCGCCGTGGGCGGAGGGCGCGGCAGCGGCGGCTTTCCCCGGGGTGGGTGTGTGAGGCAGTGACTCCGCCCCGCGGAGGGAGGAGCGGGGTCGCTCAGGCAGGGCCGCGGGCGGAGAGCGGTGCCGCCCCGCCGTTGCGGAGGAGGCGGCGACCTCTTCCCCGGCCGCACTCAGCCGCGGCGTCCGGTGGAGGGCGGTAAAAATCGGGTTCCCGATGAGTGGCCGGTGCCGCCGGCCAATAGGCGAGAGGAAGCGCGCCCTCCTCCCCGCCCCCGCTGCGCGGCGGGGCCAATGGGGAGCGCGGGGCGGGGCGCGGGGGGCTAGGCGCGGGCTGGGAGGTGCCTCGCCGCCAGATGCGGGGGAGTCGCGGCAGTGGCAGTTGGGAGCAGCGGCGCGTGTGGCGGCGGTTGGCGGTGCGCGGGCAATGGGGGCGCGGGCTGCTCTCGCCTCCCCGCGCTGAGGGACGTGCCCGCCGGCGGGGCCAAGCGGTAGGCGAGGGGCGGCGGTGGTGGCGGTGAGGGGCGGTGGTGGCGGTGAGGGGCGCAGGTGCCCGGCGAGCCGCAGTGTCGGTAGCGGCCGCTGCCGCCGCGTCGCGGGGCGGCAGAGCCCGCTGGGCCAGGCCGGGGGACGTGTGGCGTTCCGCGTCGCGCTACCCGCGGCCGCCTCCGCAGTTCGGTGCGGCGGCGCTGGGCGGCGGGTTGTGGGCCGCCGAACCCCGGGCGAGGCCACGGAGGGGGGGTCCGCCGTGGGCTAACGCCGCTTGTGTCGTTGGCAGGATCCGAGCCTAGCGTGGCGTAGCCGTGGGAGCCGGCCTCTGCTCGTGGCAGCCTGCTGTCACCTTCCCTTCTGGCAATGGGGAATGGACTCTCGGACCAGACGCCGATCTTCTCCAGCCTGCCTCCTTTCCAGAGTTTCCACATTGTCATCTTGGGACTGGACTCCGCTGGAAAGACGACCGTTCTGTACAGACTGCAGTTCAATGAGTTTGTCAACACTGTCCCCACTAAAGGATTTAATACGGAGAAAATCAAAGTGACACTGGGCAACTCGAAAACGGTCACTTTCCACTTCTGGGATGTAGGTGGCCAGGAGAAGCTGAGGCCGCTGTGGAAGTCGTACACAAGGTGCACCGATGGCATTGTGTTTGTGGTGGACTCTGTTGACATTGAGAGAATGGAGGAGGCCAAAACAGAACTTCACAAAATTACTAGGATATCTGAAAATCAAGGAGTGCCTGTCCTTATCATTGCTAACAAGCAGGACTTGAGGAACTCTCTCTCCCTTTCTGAAATTGAGAAGATGTTAGCAATGAGTGAGCTGAGTTCTTCGACTCCCTGGCATTTGCAGCCTACCTGTGCAATCATTGGAGATGGACTCAAAGAGGGACTGGAGAAACTACATGATATGATAATTAAGCGAAGAAAAATGTTGAGGCAGCAGAAAAAGAAGAGATGAGTTCTATTTTGACCTTTCTATTTTAGAGTAGTTACACGGTCAAAATTTGACATAAGACAGCTTCCAAACCCAGGCCTGCTGGTTTGGATGCCGTTAAGCTTAGTTACGTTAAACAATCAGTTGCACAACCTTGCCGTGTGGAAGGCTGTGCAGTTATGGAACTTTTTTTTTTATTTTATTTTTAAACTAGTCTTTTCTGAGTTTTATGGCTCTGCATTATTCCAGAAGCCCTAATAGATGATGTAATACTATCAGGAAATGGATGGGTGGGTATATGTGACATGGATGTCTAAATAGCCAAATAAAATGAGGGTTTTCTGCGTAGTGTTGTATTCATATGTTTGAGGGTGCCCTCTGCAAGCAATTTGCATTGAAGGTGTTCTGTGTTTTTAAACTTCTAATGCTCGTAAGTGGAGTGTTTAGGTGAACATTATACAGCTTTAAAAACATGTATGAAGCTAGTAACCCATTATTTCGAGAGGCTGTTTTTTATCTTGTTTGGGGATTTCTATGAAAGCTTGGCTACATGTGTAGTTTTTTTTTAATTTGGCACTTTTTAAAATTGAATCATGTTCAGTTCAAATACTTGAAACTGACATGCTGTGGATTCTTCTACTGATAAAAGAAAGACTTTTTGACAAGTAAAAAATGTAAACAACACGCTGGAGCATGGAAAAGTGGTTTCCCAACATATAGCATGTTTTTGGTATGTAAGGTTTTTATTTTTTAGAAGTAGCCATTCATCATTATACAGTGCTAATCAGGTTTAAACTATTACTCAAAATTAGTAATTTATTTCTGAATGATGATTATTATGTCCTCCTACTATCAAGTTAAAAGTAAATGAATTGCAGTAAAAGAGTTATAAAGAACAACTCTGGCTGTTGTGGTTCTAACCAGTGCAGCATTCTTTGCTCTACTGGTGACTTTTCTGGCAATAAAACAAAATTATAATGAAGTAAAGATGGAGTTAAAATTAGCAGAGCACATCGTGTATCTCCCCAAAATACCCCATTTTATTAAAGTGGTATTGCTATGTCACTTTCAACGTATGCTTTTTTTATCGTGACTCTTAAAGTATTTTGTGGTTAGGAATGTAATAATGCTTTATACACTCAAAACATTTGACACTACCGGGGGCGGGAGGGGGGAAGAAGATTTTCAAGATGGGCCTGTGTTCTGCTTTAATTATGCTTTAAGCTGTTCTTGTTTACAGAGTGTGCAAACAGTGTTAACTGGGCAGGATAGTGCTTGACGGAAAAGGGAGGGTGGTTTTTCTTACTGGTACAGAGCTTCAAGTGACTCTTTAGATACTTGGCTAGCAATTAAAAGGGCTAAAAAAAGAGCCTGGATTTTTAAGACTAACTTTAGTGGTGCTGTAAAAATTGATCAGAATGTTAGATTCTCTTTAAACTTTTGTTGGAAATACCGGATTAAAAAAAGAAAAGTAAAGAAAAAAAAAAGGCAAAATCTATAAATCTATTTCCTCCTTTTACTCAATGAGCAAAGTAATAGATTTTTCTTACCTGCTGCCATGTATCAGGAGGATGACAGCTACAAACCTGAATGTCAGTCAATGTAACTTAGATATGTTTAAAAAAAATAATCAAACTTTTTAACTAGCAGCTGTTGGTCCTGGAGGTAACCAAAAATGCACTTTAGTGTCTTCAATAACTGAAAGTGACAGCTGTGTTTTTTTTAATGACATCTTGGTCCTTTTTGAATAAACTGAAGTAGCTTCCAGTGGAGCTTTTGTATGTTGGTTATATATGTACCTGCACTGGTGACATTGTAAGTCACTTACTCAAGTAATGTCTATATTTATAGAAATGTGGATGACTTCTTAAACCTCAATAAACAATTCAAAACAAGCCTGCAGAGAGGAGCTGTCTGACTTCTTGTACTGCAGGGGTATGTTCTCGTCAACCTCTGTGCACGTATTGAACTAGTAGTAGTAGAACTATTGGTGTTGAAAACCAAAGTCTTATAAATGTGGTGAGGCTCATAAATTTCACGGTGTTATAAATTGCAGGTATCTCATTAACAACTTTAAGTCAATTGCATATCTGTATATTCACAGAAGAAATATTAACTACTGTGACTTCTTTCTGAAGTGATGGATCTCGCATAATTTGTGAAATCTTTTGTATAGCTGAACATATCTTGTGTTACGTGCAACGTTTAATAGGCGATGTTGGGCATTTATCACATGTACTCACAGGTGGTACTTAATTTAGTATCTTCAGGCTCATATATCTGAAGCTGTCTGAGGGATTCACGTGTACTTAAGCCTTGGGTGAATTTCCTCCTTGGATTTTATGGCAGTGAGTAGAATGTGGCAAGAGATACAGAAGCTTCTAATTAGTTTCAGGACCCGAACATAAACAAGACAAACCTCATTTAGAAGCCTGTAAATCAAAATTGCGAAGTTTGAACAAGAGTATCCAAACCTATCTCTCAAAAACCTGATATTTTCATTTCTGTTTATGTAACTGATGGCACATCAAAACGTAGGTTACTAACAATCAGTCTTGAGGCAAAAGCTATATTAGGGATGTTGAGCCCTATGAATTTGGGGTGTAATTGACATAATCTGGCTAACATTTTCCTTCCTATCAGGTGCGTAGTACTACTCGGCTGAGGAAGGTGAGATGACAGGCTGGCTCTTTGTGCCTAATAAACAAACTGTACAATACCAAATAATAATTGCTTCCTTTAGAGTATTTGTGAGGCTTCTATTGGGAATAGTTGAAAAGGCATCCTGCTTGAAAGAGTGAACTGTATTTTCTTCTGCATATTAAACGTGCTAGTGTTCATCTGGTGACAGTCTCCCTAAACTCGTCTATGTATAAAAACTTCAGTGAATGATTTTAAATACAAAGACGTGACTGATCTGTACCCTAGCACTCTGGAGGAAGAAGTGAGGAAAGGTGGAGAGTAGTGTTTCTAAAATGTCATGGTTGTTACCGTGGTATTTAATACTGACTTGGAAGTAGAAAGCTTTGAGTGGGGGATGAGTTTTACGTTCAAGATAGACCTTTATCTGTACTAGAACTCTTTTGCTGGAATACTACAGTAACTTGAGTAAAATACACAAATGTAGCTGTACCTCTGACACTGTGTTTTGTATTACTATGACAAAGTCTTCCACTATGAACAAAATGATGATGATTGCGGTAGAGCTTTTGGTCTCTTGGCAGCTTGAGTTTCTGCTGGCATAGTTCTGTCAGCCTGGGATCGCTCTCTTCCATACGATGAATTGACAGTTCTGGCCTAAATACTGGAGCTAAATAAGCAGGTGTAATTTTGTTACAATGTTGTGTTACAAGTTGCACGACTTAAATTTTAAACTAATTTTTGCTAAAATGGGCTACAAATGACCCTCTGTTCTTCAATGCACTAGGTAAGCTAAATATCTTAAACTGCTGCTACTTTAAGGAGGTATGGAATTGCATTTAAATCGGTGCAGCACTGTTAAAAATGAACAAGCCATGAGGTCTTGTAACCGTATCGCTGTTGTGTTAGCTTACAAAAGGTGGTATGGCATTGCCTCAGCTGTTCATGCACATGCAATCGTTTAAAGTTAACCAGCCTTCAGGATCTGGTCTCTGTTTTCTAGCTGTGTAGCTGTGCATTAGCTTATGAGTGTTTCAGCTAGAAAAAGTAGTGTAGGATGGTGAGACTCCTTCAGGTTCTTGATGTGGCTTTTAAGTTGCGCTGGATGTGCATTTACGTTTGAAAAGAAATAAATATTGGTTTTCAGCTGGGTGATAGGTGAAACCTTTCTCTCTTCAGATTTTCATGTTTTATTGAGACATGATTGATCCTTTGTGTGGAAAGCCATACCCAAAGCCAGTGGGTGCTTCCCAGCCTGAGTTAGAGAGATGTTTCTCTCCCATCTTACACAGCACTTTGGTCCTGCAGGAATTTATTACCTGGGACGTGGTGGTGGCAGAGCAGCCAGGACCTGAAAGCGGTCTGGTCGGGTGGGGGCTATCTAAGCCCTTCTGGACCCCAGCAGGTGTGTGTGAAGGCAGCTCTGCCTTCTTCGGGGGGGGTGTCATGTGTATCTGCGTCTTGGATCATTCATTTACAAATAGCAGGGTGTTAATTAGTGTCTGGCTGAAACTTTTTGTTGGGATCAGAGTGTCATTCTTGGCATCGGAGGAGGATTTAGATGCTGCATTGGTACTACAAAGGAGGGCATGGTAAGGCAGCGTGTGGAAAACGTGGGCGATCTGGACACGCCATGTGTAGGGCACAGACCCTAACCTGCAGTCTTGATTCCGCTGTGCAGGTTGCAATGCATGGAGGCTCGTAAACGTGTACGCATAATGCTGTCTTCCTCTAACTTCTTTTGAGAGAGAAATCTAGCCATGAACTGGTGCTTTTTGGATGAGTGTTTTCACTTTACTGGTGGGCGACCCATCTTTTGAGAGGGTCACAGCTTCCAGCCCCACTCCCAGAGCCTGTAGCCTCCTGTCCCTCAGCCAAAACAGCTCTCCTTGCCGCGGGCAGGGATG
The DNA here is from genome assembly GCA_003993805.1 of Himantopus leucocephalus. Lineage (NCBI taxonomy): Eukaryota > Metazoa > Chordata > Aves > Charadriiformes > Recurvirostridae > Himantopus > Himantopus leucocephalus. The sequence continues at coordinate 32,872,316 of RSEF01000002.1, forward strand.
CGCAGGGAGCTGTGAATGGGCAGCGTCCCCTGCTTGTTTAGTCTGGGGGATGAGGAAAGCATATTATTATTTTATTAGGTTTTTTTTTTTTAATCCTGACTGACATAGGTATGCGAAGGCCTGCCCCTCTCCCGCTGCTCTGCAGGCTGGGATTATTTTTAGGAGCAGTAGGAGACTGCAGAGCTGCGTGGATAAACTCTTGCGTGTGCTTTTAAACTGACGGGAAATACGCAGCCTGACTTGGCAGCGGGGTGACGCCTGGGGTTGGCGCACGGGCTCCCACAGCCGTCCCACCTATCTGAGGACAAAATAAAGGGGTGACACGCAGCTGGTAGCTTGCCCTTGCATTAGTCAGTCATCTTAAACCAGCTGTAAAGAAGCAAAAACGCAGTTTCAAAGACCTAGCTGAAAAAAAAAATAAAAAAAAAAATCCCAAGCAGCAAATGAAGGACTTNAACGCAGTTTCAAAGACCTAGCTGAAAAAAAAAATAAAAAAAAAAAATCCCAAGCAGCAAATGAAGGACTTGAGTGTCCTCCCTGTGAGTGCCCTGTTTGATGGGTGCTGGCTGTGGGGGACCCGAGGGACCCGTGCGGTGGTTGGGCCACGCTGCCACCAGTCTGCCTGCTCGCCGCGGGGCTGGTGAGTGGCACCCTCACCCCTCCTGCACGTAGTGATTTTATTCCAAGGCAAACCCAAAATCTAAGGAGAAAAAGTAAGCAGGGAGGCCAGACAGTGCTTCCAGGCTAAATACCTGCTTGGAAACAGCTCAGGAATGTAAAAGATGATAATCCCTGAGCTGTGAAGATTACGATTTCTTAGTTCCGGCTATATTTACACAGCTGCTGCAACCAGAATTAAGAGCTAAAGATGACAGAATAGTTAGAAAGAAGGTCAAGTACAGTTGTTGGCTGTGGGGTGTGTGGAGCGAGAGAGGATTTGAAACTGTAGGGTTTTCCCAGCTTTTCAAGACACATTGAGCCCTAAGGGAAATAGATATGCTTTCAGGCTGCTTAATTGGTTTAAAATCTTTATTGTTTTACACACTGTAGTTTTCCTATTGCTGAAATGAAACAATACCTCATTTAAGAAAGCCACCTAATCGCCGCATTAATCTCCGAGTGCACTGAAAAAGCAGAAGGTTAGCAGGGGTGTTGAGCCTTGTTAAAGGCGCTGAGGGCTCCTGGCTGGCACACAAGCTGCTGTGTTGCAAGGTCTTTTCTAAAAATAGCAGAATGGTAGAATTTAGGTCAGGCGAGGTAGAGGTGTGAAGCCCAATACCTCAGACACCACGCACAGTCCAGAGGTGCCACCAACCCTACAACTGCTTATCTTCTGTTACCGCTTTATGAATGATAAATAAGAATAATTTTCTCTGAAGCCTAACGCTTTCAGCACTTTCCCGTTCCAATGTCATTTGCCCTGAAAGCTTTAACAGGTTTTGATACTGGAACATCATTGGGTTGGGTGGCGCAAGGATGAGTTCCTGAGTGAAGAGGGTCAGGGCAGAGTGTTCACCTTTGCTGCAGTGACTTGGTTAGCTAAAGCCAGTCTTTTTGCAAAGCTGGCTTAACGTGGACAAAGATGACCTAAAAGAGGGAAATTTTCTCAAAATATCTTCTTGTTTCTCACATTAGCTGAACTCCGCTGGTCTTAAAATTATTGTAGGTATGGGCTGCTGCTGGGGTTTTGACACCAGTTGCATAATGATCTCCAAGATGCCTTCAACCATTTGCAGACCATGAGTGTAAGGTCGCCATAGTAATACTGAATTTATGTATCCATGATATATGGTTTTAGCTGTCTATTTGAGGTAATTCTGTGGCTCAATTTAGTTTCTCAAGGAAACTTGATTCTTTGTGAAACACAGATTAATGTCTCTGGAAACACAGTTTATTCCTATTTGGTTCCTGTTCAAAGTGATACAGTAGCATATACAGATTATTACCTTGAACTCCAGCTATTGAGTTTCTATTTGAATCAGAGAGATATATTAATTTTTTTTATTATACTGTATTTTATATAGGAGCTGAATTGTGCTAACCTTAGAAATACTAGCCTCCCTGATTTTAATTGGCTTAGAAAATTGACTTGTGTGTTTAAAGTCACTGTAATTCAGCTGTAATCAGTCATATTACACTAGAGACAAATGGGATTCATGGACTGACGCCACACTGATTCTTTTTGACAGGTCTCCTATTGCCACATCAATACACATCCCTCACTGTGTGCTGTGGTAGCACTGATACCAGCAAACTATATTTCTATATGGTTCATCAACTGTATATCTGCCACTCTGTCATATAACTTGCTTATATACAATGTTCGCTTATGTCCTGCTATTGCTGTAATCATGGTAGGGGACCGTTTGAAAAAATTCTGTACAAAGACTCAGCTGCACACTGCAACTTTAAAACAAATACATCAAACTATGTAATTTAGTTTTAAAGTACTGGAGTTAATGCTGAAAGCTGGAAGTTTGAGACTGAAGATTGATGCATCCAGCCCAGACACTGGGCGCTGATCATTTTATCCCTGAAGTCTCTTCATCTATGTGTAAAGCAAGAATCTCATAGTTGCTCTTACATTTAAATTCATGCTTAATCCTGCTGTGAGATATTAAGATATTACAGAAATAAAGTGTAATGGAAAGTAATAGACTGTAACAGTAATTTCGATTTTTCGGTTGACTTGCAACATATTTGTGTTCAATAGTCAGGCATCAGGAAATCATACCATTTCAAAAGTAATGCCTTTGAGAGTTTAAAAATACAAGTGCAACGCACTGTATTATCTCTGACCCCGTGAGCTTCAGCTTCACAGAAAACAAAAATATTACCATAGTTGAAAATAATGATGTATTTCATATTCATCGGTGAATAAATATTCATAAACTGGATCATCTGTACCTGATTTTTGTTTGCATTTCACCATAGCTATTAAACAAAAGTAGTTAAAATTATTCTGGTTTATTTATGAATTAAATTGGGGTGAATATATGGTCTTCCAAATTGGGCGTATGAAAGTTTTCAAGTAAAGGTGATTTGCAAAGATTTTGAGTTAAAATAACACACTGTCTTAAAATAAGCTTTTATTTGCAATAGTAGCAAAAAATGGCTGGAAATTCCTTTGAAAAGACAGCTTTATTTTATACAGTACAGTGACAGAAGTATGTTAGAGTGATTTCGGACCTCAGGATTCGGAGGGTCTCCTGTTCTCCCTGCCTTTCTTGGCTGTAATGAATCAGTCCGCACAGGATGTGGCTGCTAACAGATGATAATGCAAAGCGAAGGGCTGGGCCATGAAAAGCCCCAGGGTGGCTCAGCGTGGTGCTGAGTTCTCACGAAGAGCTGATTGCTTTCCAAAAATAAGAACAGGAACTAGGGCAGATAATCCATGTAAAATGCACTTTCCACCCTTACACATTCGCAATAATTTATTATTTTCAGCATTATGGAGCTTTACATGTTGATTACATACATAATCCACCTCGGCACACGCACCTCCCTACACGCACTTCTGTTGTATTCTTGCAAACCCTGTTTGCCAGAATTTCTTTGGGATCCTGTTTTGTGGGTGTAACTTGAGAATATGTATAAATAGATTCACGTTTTCCCATCGTTTAAACCCCAAGGTGACTGCAAACATGACAGCTCTAGAAATATGATTCTTTGAAATAGTTTCCTCTGTTTAAAATCTTTCGTTTTATTAGAATAAGGTAATCTGGGCTGTTCACGCTGCATATGAACCATGCTGTTGTGGTGGCATTACCACTGCTCAGAGTTCAGGCTGTGTCAGCACTTCTTTTATAAATATAAATCCTTATTTCAGAAGCTTAATAACCTACTAAGCCTTGAAATTTCACACTTGTCTGAAACTTGGCACAGAGTATTAATTTTGCCTTTTACCACATTAAATAAAAATATATATTGGAGGGGAATGTAAATAAACAAAAAATAAGCTTATTCTGTTTTGCTGCCTTTTCTATCTCAAAGTTAATTTTGTTTATTGAAATGAAATGGTTTGAACTCATAGTTCCAAATGGAAACCTTTGAAAAAATTCTCTTAAGTTAAAAGTTGCAGTTGTTAGCATTTGCAAATCAAACCTACACACACCACACAAACTTGCGGAGCTCACTCACGGTGAGTGAAATTCTATCATCAGTGTCGGTAGAGCTATTCCTATTCAATAACAGTTGTAGGACTGGACGTGTACAGAGAACAGAAACACGGGCATGTCTTTCCTTAGTTTCTTTAATACATAATTTCAAGTCCTTTCATTCACTAAGTACATTTTCTTAGCAGTGGTGATGTGTAAAATTAAATCAAAGGCAGGGTTTTCTCTGTCTTGTGGAAAAGACAGCGTTTGTAAAATTTCCAGGCTGTTTTCTAAACCATCAAAAAAATAAAAATTGGAGAAGGCTGTAGTCTCAGTAGAAGTGCTGAATCTTTTGATGTTTGCTCACCCCATCTAGATAACCCTGAGATTATCCTGAGGGTTACTAAGGGCATAGCTTGCCTGGGCATGGTATCTTTTTGCAAAGAAGAGCATTTTTTCTTAAATGTAGAACTGATACAGGGATCCTGTATTAATGATGGCTTTATTCTGACCTAAATCATGTCTGGCTTGTTCCCTATGGATTCATTTAAGCCTCTGCACAGGGGGTGTAAGAATCCAGCTGTTTGAATCTGCAATATTTTATCCTCCCTTTGCATTCATTTTAGCTGCACATACATGCCCACACAAAGCAGCTCTTGCACTTCCTTACCAGGGAGCGTTGATCTGCTCAGAAGACCAGACATGCTCCTCACTCTTACTTTGCCCAGCCAATTTTATAGAGAGCATAAACCGTATATAGTAAAAAAAAAACACCAAAACAACCCAAACCAAAACCAAACTTCTTTTTTTCTCATTTCTTCCAAACAGCAACTCCCATTTTCAGTGGAGTGTCCGTAATTATCTATTTTGTGTTGGAAAATCCTTACTCACTTCAAGCGCTTTGGGTCAAGTTTAGAGTACCCTTCCACTTGACCCCATTCCTTTTCTTATTTACCTCCCTAAGGAAAGTTTACCATGTCTGTAATGCCCTCCCAGGAGCCGTGCTGTGGGGTTTCAGTACAGTCAGGATTTGCTTTACCCAACATTAGACCTCTAAAAATTAGGCATTCTTGTCTGATTTAGGCATCTCTCAATCTTGTTACAGTTCATGGAAAGAAATGTGTTTGGCTACGGTATGATTCATCTGTGTTCAGGAGTGGTATCTAAGGCAGGTCAGATAAATCACCCTGTGGTGTGGCTCGTTTCTCTCTCTGCTCTACAGAAAGCATAAGCTGATTAACTCAAATATAGACACCTGCCTTTTACACCAACTGTCTATATTTATATCCTAAATGATAGCCCCAAATCTGTGCCAGCTCCTCTGCTGGAAAATGCAGGTGTCTGCCATTTGAAATCTGTGTCAATCTACAGCAGCTGAGAGGCTCTCGCAGCGTTTTCCCTTGGCAAAGCCACCCCAGCGCTTCAGGGTGCTGCGCGATGACCACACTGCTTGTAGAAGGAAAATAGAAAGACAGGTATATTAAATAATATATATTAAGAAAAAGCGAAGTGAAAGCTTTTATTTAGAGTGAACATTACGTTTCACAGTCCAGATATTCTTGCTAGGGAAATCAGTAAACCAAATTACTTCCTCTTATAGTGTTTTATGGCTCAGTCAAACTACTTGTGTATGCAAAGGTAGCTTTTTCATTGACTTCACTGGGAGCGAGATAAGGCTGCAGAATTGTGCAACAAAACTGCCATCTATAAAAGCTTTTAGATAGTAAACTTTTATGTTCCTCTTTCTGAAAATATAAGTAAATCCCCACCTACTCGTTGATACTGTAATAGAGTCTAGCAACACCTGTGCCTGCTGCTCCATGTGTTGGGAGTTGCAATCGCTCTCCTGTGACTGTAGAAAGGCTACCAGCAATCAGGCTGCAATTGGTAGAGGATGAAGGAGGTTTGTTAAAAGAAAGTTTGCTAGCCAGTGTTTTGGGGTCACCTGAGCAGAGAAGCAAGATGTGAGTAAGGAGCTCTGTAAGCAGAGGAGGTTATGAGCTGCTCTGGTGCCTTCAGGTTTCCTTCTGTCTAACAAGGTATGAGTAACTGATAGTCTTTCAGATGAGAAAACTCTAATGTAGGAGGGGGTATGAAAAGGAGTGTCCCTTGTCCTTATGTTGTGAAAATTGTGATAGTAATACTTTTTTAAGTATCTATTATGGTTGCACTTTTTGTGGGTTAAAGGGTTCAAAAGCCACTACAGCCAATGCTTTGAAATTACGTATAACTTATTTTTTTAAGAAGCCAAACTGGAAATGCTGGGAAGTGTAGTAGAGGAAGGAAGAGAGCTAGAATGTAGAGATCTTGGGGCATGGTGCTATGAGCTTTGGTGTCAAGTGAATGACTAAACTGAGCATATTGTGCGCTTCTGTAGTCTTGTGGGAAAAGCGTGAGACTTTGTTTTGTTGAGGTGNTGGGGCATGGTGCTATGAGCTTTGGTGTCAAGTGAATGACTAAAGTGAGCATATTGTGCACTTCTGTAGTCTTGTGGGAGAAGCATGAGACTTTGTTTTGTTGAGGTANTGAGACTTTGTTTTGTTGAGGTGTTGTTTGAACTTAAGAGAAAGCTAGAGTGTAGACTTCATCCCCTGTATCACCACATCATCATGTGAAAGCACAGTAAGGGTGTATCTCCTGAGGGCTTGTTATCTCTGATGTGAGACCAGGTGCTATGACGTCCTATCAGTTATCTCTAGTGAGAAACTAACTGTACATAAACTCCAAAGCAGATACTATCTCTTTCCGTAAACATCCTGTTCACTCTCTGTATTGTGTGGATTAAACTGGGGTTGTGAAGCCGTCTAAGCTGGAACTGAGACTGCTGCTGAAAAGCTGCATTGTGCCTCTTAGCTTGCTTTCTCTCCTCCGCTGCAGATGTGCGTAGAAAGCATTTACCTATTGCTTCTTGGGCCTGTGGCAGTAAATTAATAATGCATAACATGGTGCAACCACTTACTAATGCTGATTTTGCTGGGATTCAGAGAGTTTTCAGTCCTGAAGAAGAGCAGAGTGGTGCAGGGGTATGATCCTGCAGAGGACTAGACCAACAGGGCTACATTTGGATTTCTGGGGCAGAGTGGTTAGGAGTTTCCCCGTTCCTGGAATGGGAATCTGGCAAGCGTTCACCTCCTTTTTANGAGCCTGCTGTTATTATTATTACACATAGAAATGTAGAGATGTATGACCAAAGACTTAAAGCAAACAAAAACCCAAAAAATGCAATCTGCAAGAAAATACAACAATGTCTGGAAGCTTTTATAAAAAAAAAAGCTATTAAATGTGGTTGTAAACACTAGTTAATAGGTGACAAGTTAAATTTAATTATAGAAACTTTTCTCCTATCTGTTTATTTGGCCCGTATAACTGTGTTCTAATAAATGAACTTCAGTGTGTGGTTTTTGCTGTTTGAGTTTTTCGGTTGTGTTTTGGTGTTGGTTTTTTTTTTTTTNTTTTTTTTTTTTTTTTGGTGTAGAGCGAACTACACTTGTACTCCTTCCATCAAGCTGTTCAGTTGCCTTCAGCAGTAAAGCCCCTAGGATGCCCTCTGGAACAGGGCTGGTGAATTAGGCAGCGAGTGTGGGAGCGCTCCTTTCATTCAGCACGCTGAGTTGTTATAAGTAGTAGGTGACTTTTGTCACAAAGCCAGGGGCTGTGTGCTATCAGCTGAGAACCCTCCTTTCAACAAGCTCTAGCAGTTCTAGGCTCACTTTGGCTCTGGTAGTCTGCCTTACCCAGCTTGGTGGTGGGAATCCCTCAAACAGGGCATTTTCTAGGTGCTAAAAAGTTCTTACAGTGCCAATAGCAGTTCAATGTGAATGGGGATCCATTTTGTGTATTTCTCCTCGCTATATCCCAGATTCCTGTCCCTGCAGCGATGGTGTCAGTCTCTAGCATGTTTCCACCTGTGTCCTGTACTGTGATTCTGAAAAGCTTGCTTTAAATCTTGATGTGTATCAAAATAATCCTGTATCCAAGTAGACTGCTGAATTTTCTCCCTCTTTCTCACCTTTAAAAGAGCTCAAAGAGAACACTGAGGGTATTGCAATAACCTTGCTACTCTTCCATAAGGAATGTGAAAACAGGATAAGATCTCTTGAGAAATATTTTGATAGGGAGACTAATGACTAATTTGTTGTTATTGTGTTTGAAGAGCCCTTTGCTGCATTTCTTTGGTTAGTTGTCAGGAGTGTCTATAGCTAGAAACTGCCAGCGTTGGTGTCTCTGGGCCTGCAGAGCAATGCCGTCCACAGTGCCCTCCTCTGCCTGACCAGCCAGAGGCTTCGTCTGACCTCTGCGGGCTCCGAAATGTGCTGCACTGCTCACAAAATCTCTCCTGGGGAAAGCCATTAAAGTGACTTTGACATAGGCTATTGCATAATGACAAGAGTTGAACAGCATAATGTTTACATCTCTCCAAAGGACTGGTGGTGGGGTGGGTATCACTGCCATCGGTAGGTGCCGATGCTCACCTTCCTGTGAACTGTGGTCCTCTGTTTCAGTTTGTGCTGGTTTGGTGAAATGATCTATCTTTTGCTGAAGTTGGCAAGCAAAAAGCAGTGAATGTCTCATAGGTCTCCTATTTGGACACTTTCACTGGTGACTCTTGGGCTGGTAGGTGTTTGGAGGGGCTCTTGGTTACAGATGGGTATGCTCTCCTCGTGAAAACAGGCGCAAAGCAGGGGGAGCGGGGGACCACCAGGAAGCCCCTGCCGCTGGGTGACTGGACTAGAGGTGCTGCCCTGTCCCAGGGTATATCCCAGTGATGGCTCTCCTGCCTTCCTTCTCTCCTCAGCAAGGCTTTAGATCTCCTGGCAGTCCCATGCCAACATACACAGAGTGCAGTCTCGGTATGCAATCACGTGCAGATGCAGCTTGAGGCGGTGGCCCTGTGGTTCGAAGTCCTCTGCTCCTGCGGAGTAGTTGTGCCTTGAGAGGGGTGGGAGAGGCCAGTCTGCGTACTCAGCCCTTGGCAGTCTTGCCTTGAGAGCCTGACCAGCCTGAGGGGCTGCTATAAGTTGGGGACAGGGTGGATGTCACGTGTAATGCTTCTGTGCAGCGTTGGTAGGTGCAGCTGGAGACCAGCTCCGTGCAGGTCTTACTTTGGGGGTCTGCAAACTGCAATAAATTGTTCCGGCTCTGGGAAGTCTTCAGATGAAGACATCAGGCATGTCCCAGCATGTTTTTTTGGGGTTTCTTCCTTCTTCTGCTAATCAATAGGGAGTTAAACCACTTCTTTTGGTGGAAATGCAGAGATGGGCCAAGCCTTAACCTTGCCCTCAACAGCGGTTCCCACTGCAGCTCGTGCCTGCATAACACTTCCACGGTGCAGCCCCATGGGGGGCTGCTGCCTCCTCTTCTGGGAGCCCTGGACACCATAGTTGGTGTGATGTTGCCTCAAGATCCTCTGGAAGAGAGGAGGGGGAACGGGTCTGCTGTTCCCCACTGCGTGCCCAAGATAGGGGGTGTGGGGAGGTGCTTGGTCCAGGCAATGCACACCCAACACCTTCTCCTGGTGCTTCAACAAAACACGGTGCTATTTCTGTGGCTTGTAGTGTGTGCCTGGTCTTGTTACGGCAAGCTCCTTCGGTGTCTCCTCTTGGAAACTTTTCTGTGGCTTGCAGGTATTAACGACTTCTAAATTTCTTCACTTTATTAAGTGCAAGGGATATAATCCAGTGGAGGGCTGCTTCTCCCAGGAGAATGTTGTCTGGATAAATGCTTTTCTGTAGCCAAAGTCTGCAGTCTTTTAAGAATGTTATTTCCAGTATTAGCATTTTCTTACTGCCTTTTTTTTTTAATGATCCTTGAAAGTATCTTGGGTTTTTTATTCAACTTTTTGGCTTATGGTCTATCTATTTATTTATCAAGCTCTCTTCCAATATTAAGGCTGGAATTTTTTTTTTAAAGTGGAATCTCTGACTTGCATATTTATATATTTTTGACTCTCATATTCATAGGATGAGGCAGAAGGTTTTATTATTTTTTTTGGCTGTATCTTCAAGGTATGAAGTGTTCAGTAAAAACGTTGCCTTGCATCCTGTAGTTGTGCTGGCACAGTTGCCTGTGCAGCTGTATTATGGCCCTTACGGTGAGCTGATCTGGCTTCAGCAAAATTTCTGGGTTAACTTCCAGTTTATCACTTCAGACTGCAGCTGGCTGGACTTGGGTGCCAGCAGGACTGGAGGGGGGGCGTGCAGAGGTTCAAAAGGTGGGGCTGAATAGTGGCAATACCTTAAAGTGGTGCTGGTGCTGCTGAAGAATTCTGGATCGTGAAATCAGAGCCTTGATGTTTGCTGAGTAATAACAACATGCACAAGACGTAATTCAATGAAATGGTACTTTTTTGTTTGTTTTGAAAAGCTGTGAAAAAGAAAATAATATGTAATTACAGACTCCAAAGGATTCCTAGATACGTGTCGTTTGTCTCACTGACTGCCATCACCAAAATAAAGAGCTGAAATTGCTTTTAGAAAAAGAGGTGAATCTCAGTTCTTAACAGTGTCTGCCTTAATCTACAAAGGTTTCTTATGACTGCTATTTTGATATTTTCTTTTCTGACACGCACTCACATCTGTTACATCACTGTACAGTGTACTGATGGCATTTTTTTCAGTCACAAAGCAAGGATTCTGAGTTTCTGAAAGTTTTGTAAGTATGCAATTGCAATGCTTATTTATGGTGATTCACTCCCTGATTCATTGATCAAAATATAAGCCTGTTTCTGCAGAGCAGGCAAATTTTGTAGGCTTCAATGTTATAAGCCTGCTTTAAGCTTCAAAACAACCATCTGGGAAGCAAAAAGTGAAACTGGAGGGTGAAAACCCCTTTTATGATTGATAATTTGTGGGGTACCAGGAAGTACGTGAGGTCAATTACAAGACGTGATGACTGTCGAAGTGTAGGAAAATGTTTTGTTTTGGTTGCTTGTTTGTTTTTTTTTTTGTGGTGTTTTTTGGTTTTGTGAGGGTTTGGGGTTTTTTTGGTGTCCCGTTCCNACAAGACGTGATGACTGTCGAAGTGTAGGAAAATGTTTTGTTTTGGTTGCTTGTTTGGGTTTTTTTTGTGGTGTTTTTTGGTTTTGTGAGGGTTTGGGTTTTTTTGGTGTCCCCCCAACTTGCAAGGGCAGAAGAAAGAGAACTTGATCCTTCTCTGAAAGCTGGCAAATACAACCTGGAGATCTCATGGTGGCTGAGGACAAGGAACTGTGTGTTCTGAGGGTTGTACTACAGTACCTTGGCCTGCTTGACTATTTCTTGATGTGGTACATACAAAAGGCAGGCCTTGATCTTTATGGTACCTATACTACTTCCTTTCCCTTTTCTTGTTCCTCCCACCAATGTTGTAGGGCGAAAAAAATATGATACCTTAGAAATGTCATGCTTGCTTAAGTAATTCCTGGGTACCTCATCTTTAGCCTTTGTTTCCGCAGTTAGTGTGGGGTTCAACACATGCAATATCTGTCATGAGTACTAAGTAATACTACATCTTAAACTCAGATGTGAATTTCTTTGTCTTCAAATTTCATAATCAGTTTTTCAAGTGATGCTGTCCCCTGACAGCTTCTCAAATTGTCTTGGTCAACTCAGTTCTTGGCTAGAGAATTTTAGACGTGTATGAAAGCTTGTGAGGATAATGAAACAAATGTCACTTTTACTTCCAGTTTCATTATGTCTTTGAATTGAATGTTTGAAGTGAAATACTGTTTGGTTGTCTCAGACAGTGTTTATTTCCCTTTCAGAAAGAGGTGAGTTGTAGCTTCTTTTGAGGTGGATATAAATAACTCTTTAAAAGACGCAGTAATGGCAGAGTTGGCTACTGTCAGTCTGTCAAATTCTTAGATTAGTAATTAGATTACCTAATAACGCTGAGGAGGAGGATGTAATAGATCTCCCCTGGCACGACAGCCTCGCCATTCCCTCCCTTCCCCTGCTGGCTGGGCAGCCTGCGAGGCAGGGGGCAGTGGCCGGGAAATACCAGTGTGCTGGAAGGCCACTGTGTCTGGGCTTCTGGACAGGCCAAACAGCTGCCTGCAAGGTGCCTTGAACAGTCTGGGTGTCCTCCCGATGCCGTGAGGAGGTGCTCTGGCTGAGAGCAGCTTTCTGTCTTGCTGGTCACCTCCGACCCATGGGAACCGATGACTCACTGCTGAGGCATCTCCAACTCTGGTGACGACATAAACTGGAAGTTATGCAGAGGAGCTCCCTCTTTCACGGTAAACCATCACCTCTCTTCCTGTGTGTCAATTTATTAGGGTTTAAAGGGGTGTGTGTGTACTTAAGGAAGTTCCAACCTCTTCTTCACTCCCTTCTAAATTAACATCTTGTTGCGACAGCACGAGGAGCTTGGGCCGTCCCCGATGGCTGACGCAGGTTCCCCAGCCTCCCTGGCAGTGCTGCTGGCCGGGGGAACTGCCTGCAGCCCANCAGCCCGCAGCATCCATCTTTCCCCTGCTCAGCCAGACCCCGAGTTGGACCTCACCCCATTGCATCCTGTAGCACTGGCTTGCATCAGGCCAGAAACCTGGGCTTATATGTGTAAAATAGTGATAACATATTTGTTGTTTAATAAATGAAAACACTCCCAACTTGTATTTGGTCCCCCATAGCCTTTTGTGCAATCTTGCTTTTTGTATATATATATTTAGACAGATTATGATGTTCTGCTGCAGTATCTAAAGTGAAAACAGTCTTGGCCGACTTGCCTTTAAATCTGGCCAACTCCGTTGTGATTTCTGTGTCTCTTTGGGTAGTGAAATGATAAAAGATCTTGAAATGACTGAAAACAAGCCTGCTGAGACTTAAAATATAATACTAAAAACTGGTATGATTCGCTTTATTATCCTAATTGCCTGTCTTGTGATGTACAGGCAAATAGCTTACAGTTCAGTTGAGCTATGTTCCACTTAGTCTGCTATTGTATTAGGTAATTGTTTTTTCTGTCACACTTTATAGATCAGGAATTTATCCTCAATATAATTGATTAATAGATTATTAATTGATTAATAGATGTCATAATCTTGCTCCACGTGTGAGTAGCACGTCTTCAGCACATCAACAGAAGGCTTCACCATCTTTATGTACATCACTATAAAGAATTGAACTTATGATAGTATAAGAGCATCTGTTAATTGTTTGGAAATTTCTTAGTATAAAGAGTTGTTCCTATATACTTTGTGAAGCATGATCACTTCTTCCAAGCGCTCAACTTCCTAAAGCAGACTTTATTAATGGTAAAACATAGCTATATATGGAACTTTCAGGAACATTCCAGTTGCCAACAGTTATATTTGGGTTTATCATGATTAGGTACTTTCTTGGTGCCTACTCAGACCATGCTTGGGTATTAAAAAGATACAGTAGGGTTTACAGACTGCTTTGCTAGACTTTGCTATCAGTGGGAGGGCATCGAGGAAAAACAGGAATAGTTTGGAGGAAAGAACAAAGGCTACGCTTGCGTGGTGGTGTGGCTTACGTCACTTTGTTAAGTAAACAGGGCGGTTCTGCTAAGTCTTCTGACTTTGTAGTCGTAAGGATACGTGCCTCTTGTACCATGCCAAACCATCCCACTGATAGAGAAGTTAACTCGTTCTCCATCTACCTGTCATCTTGCCAAAAAACAACGTGTAGATTCTGATGTGGGAATAAGATCAAATGTAAGGGATCAGTACTGCCTTTGGGAATATTTCCCTCACTCCTTCTCATGGGAGACTTGTCTGCTTGCTGTCCCCAGCTCTTAGTCTTACCGTTGCACTGTTAGTATTTCATACACCCGTTCTTTTTGTAATCTTTTCTGCAGCAGTCTTTTTTTGGCGGGGGAGCAGGGGGCACTACAAAGGCAGATCTGACAAAGATGTAGTTGTAGCTCTCTTTCTGTTGTTTCTCCTCGTATGTGCTGGGTTTTGTGCTTCCATCTTTGAAAATTTACCTGGCAAAGCATTGATGCAGGATGACACCTTGGCAATGTTGCTACATGCACCAGTGTTGTAGACTTGATCACAACAGAATAAATGCTTGTGCTGGTATAATTATGCTGGTGAGGTAAGTGAAGTTAAAGCATTATACCACAACAAATGCTATTGCTCATAACGTGAAGTTGCAGATAAGGAAGGACCTTCCAGTTTTACTAGTCTATCTTGGGTATGTCTGTGATCTTAGTGGGTCTTTCTCATCCTACCTAATCTGAATCTGATCATATAAACTAATGGTGATAAACAGTTAGAAAAGATTAATTTCAAAGGAAAGATTGTCACTCCTGCTTGGCACAAAATGCTTATCTGGAAGTCTCTTCTGCAGCTTGTGAAGGTGTATGAGACCTTTGCCAGTGCATCTGTTAGCACAGCTATAGCCACTTGCATGTATGGAGGAATCTTTGTCACTGCCTAAGAAGTTGGCCCTTTCCTTTCCAGCATCCTTAACCTGTCATCTGCCACGGTGACTACAAAGATCTGTCCCCTTGAGCTGTTGCTGTCTTGATATTACTGCTCCACTGTGACCGCTTGTCTCCCTGGTTGTGTACAGTGGACTTGGACCTTGTCTCCAAACCTCATTTGTTGACCAAGCCTGTTATTATGGGCTGGCTCTGGCACACCTGGGAGGAAAAGGTGGCCACCTCACCCCATACTGTATACTTTATGGCACATGCCAGGGCATGGTGGAAGCAAAGTCCTTTCAGCAGTATCGCAGGACTGGCTCAGGCAGCTGTAATAGCCTGGGTCTTCTCTACAAAGGCCACGCACCGCATGTTTCAAAGGCGAGTGGGCCCAGCTAGGAGCCTGAATGAAACTAGGTAATGCAGCTGGATTTTAGGAAAACTGTGGGCTTTGCACTCTTCCTTGGTCAGTGCACTTAAAATAGTTAATTTTGATTACCGTTTCCTTCAGATGGACAGGTAAAAGTACATAATCTTTTTGCGGCTGAACTTAAATTGACTTCTGAGGCAACCTGTCTTTCCTGCGCATCTCGAAGTGCAATAGGTTCTGGTCTCCTCGTAGTAGGAACCTTGGACACCTAATTTCTCTGCCTGATGCAAATGACTACTAATGGTGACCAGCACTGGGTGCACGGGCAGTTTTACGTTAAGGAAATGATTCTGCAGCAGCTTAGCTGGCTAGACCTGACAGCTGGATTATATGAATCAGCATTCCTTGCTTAATGAAAACCAAAGTGAGTTACTGAAATATCAGTCACGCTGCCTGATGCCACCTCAGCTGATGTGACCACTTCTTTTTGGATATGATCCGAGAATTTTGCTTCAGCACTTGCCTGACAGTTGGCCTCATCTAATTTTTTTCTTAGCTGTGATGAGGTACAAGTATGTATTTCTGTTACTACAGTAACACTGTAACTGAGTGTTCTAGTAAGAATGTGTTTATCTTAAAAACTACATTTATCTTTCCGTGAGCAGTCTCAATTTAGTTAAGACCCTTTAAAAATGAAAGTTTTAAATTTATTGCACTGGAAGATGCTTTCTTGCAACAAACTTGGAAATATATTAGGAATAAATTGTGTGTGTGCGTGTAGAGGTGGTGGTGTTTAAACAATGTTTGGTTTTTTCCTTAAAAAAATGAGCTAAGTGTCAAGCAATAAAAGCTATTAAACTGATTGTCATCTTGCTCTGGTTGGGAAAACAAAATGAACTAAGCTGAAGAAGGCAAAACTGAAGTTCTGTGTCTGAGTCTATGTATACAGCCAAAAGTAAAACATGTCTTTTACTTATTGCATATGCGTGTATCAAGCCTTGNATAAAGGCTTGAATTTGAAAGGGGGGGGGGGGGAGTGAGTAGAAGAGGATGGGAGAGTTTCCACTGATTTCAGTGGGTGTTGACTCAGATTCTTGTTCACCCCTTCTTAGCAGAAAGACTCTCATGCAAGCTGAGGAGGACCAGATCCTATCTCCTTCCTTTCCATCAGTACAAAGTGTCAGGGGCCTGCTACAGCACGAGCAGAAATAAGCAATCCCACTGAAGCCTGTGGGCTATCTCACTGTTAAGTAAATGCTGCCTATCATAGATGGAGCTTTAGGCTATTAACCAAATTTGTCGAGCACTGGCAATACTAATGAGGAACCACTGTTTAACTGTCTCCATCAGTGTCAACTGAGGGACTCTCAGGCTAGCTAAGGCTAGCTTTCTGTGGAAGGGATTTTTGAGTCTGGAATCTCGTCCTTTGTTAGCCACTGACTGAATTGCTTATTTTTTTCCAAGCCAGACTGTTTACCTTTTTTGGAGAGAGGAGTTCACTTGTAGAGTGTGGGAATAATATTTTATTGCAAATTGCTGGTGACTTTGTTCTTAGAATTGGTACAGCAGTCGAATTACTATACAACAAACGAGCGACTGAAGAAAGTATGTTGGAACTCGTAATGGGAGCAGTGTTATCCCAGTTAGTAGATCTAACTGGTCTAATTTGTACAAACATTGTGGTTAAGACCTACTTATGGACCTGCACATCATTGTGCAAAGGGCTATGCAAACACAGACCAAAATGTCAATACTCAGTCTTGTAATTTAAATGAGATGAATAAGAAGGAGAGGAATATAGGATGATGGAAAGTGGGAGGAACCTAAGAGAGTGGTGACCAGATGCTGGTGTGCTATGTGGCCTCATGTAAGACCAGCATCCTTCAGAACTGGGATGCAACTATAGCATACTGGTAATGAAACAAAACATGGGAGCAACTCTGGCTTCTGAGGCTTCCTAGTGCTGTCTTCTAAACTAGACCCATTCTAATAGAAATACTGTACTTTGACTACTATAATGATTTTTTTTTTGAACCGTAAACTTAAAATGCCTTAGAAAAACCACGCTGAAGCCTCTTTATTCATAGTTTTTGTCCCTTGGAGACTGGAATGGGTAAGACAGTTCTGGACTATGTACTGGAAGGAAGTAGGGGATTATTCTCACTTCTGTTAGCTGAATGCTAATGCTGCTGACTGGAAAGAGGTGTTCGTAGTCTGTGAGGATTGATGCAGGTGCAATGGCTCCACTGTCTCCTCTGGGAAGTGATTTATCAGCAGCTTAAAGCAATAACTAACTAAAACAGCCAGCTGCCTTATGCCACAGAAGTTGGTAATAATGTTACTGTGTGAAGATTGCTATAGGTGAAGAGAGGCCATGGTCTATTTCTGTCCTAAGCAGGAAGGAACTGTTCTGAAAACAGAAAGTCTCTTCCCTGCTCCTTGAAACTTTTTCTCAAGATAAGGACTTGTTCGATTGATTGGCTTGCACGTAAATGTTTCTGAGACCATCGTGAGGTGATCTTATTGAAATGATAGGGTAGGAGAGGTCTTACCTCTCCAGCTATTATTGTTTGTTTAGTTGTGTAGGTAACTTCCTGCAAAGATCAACAGAGCAACTGGAGCCTGACCGTGCAGATGTCTGTAATGCAGGAAAGCTAAGAGTTCAAACTGTTCTGCAGTTTGCATAGTTTACTCTTTTAAGCTTGGCAGTTTACAATCTCTTCTGCCTGTTTATGGATTCTACTCAGAATCTCCAAGAGACTGGAATTTTCCATCTCAAAAATAGATGGGAAGTAAGGGGAACTGAATGCCTCTGAAAATCGTACTTCAAGTTATTTCTTCCTTCAGGTAAAAAAACTTCATGTGAGGTTGTACTTGAGTATTGTCTTATTCCCTGGACAAGAACAGCCTGGGGCTTGGCACTCAATATAACTGAATCAAACTCTTGCAGGATGCCTGGTCCAACTCCCTGCTCAAAGCAGGGCCATCTCTGAAGCTGGGTGTGGTTGTGCAGAGCCTTGCTCAGTCAAGTTGTGAATATCTCAAAGGACCAAGATTCTACAGCCTCCATGGGCAGCCTGGTCTAATATTTGGTCATCCTTATTTTGATCCTCCTCTTTCAAGGGAGCCTTTCAGCCTAATGGTCTAGACAGTTCTCTACTTCTGTGCCACCCATCCAGCCCATACCTCTATGACTTGACTGATCTGGATACTGAGAGAGACTGTTGAAAGCTTTTCTAGAGTCAAGGTAAATGATATCTGCTGTTCTTCCTTTGTTCAAAGTCACCCTTCTCTTTATAGAAGGAGATCAGGTCTGTCAAGCACTATTTCCTTTTGGTAACTCCCTGTTGCCAGTTCCCCATGACTCTCTCATTCTTAGTGTGCTTAGAAATGGCTTTGAAGACTTGCTCCACAATCTTTCCAGGGACTGTGATTAAGACTGTGGACATCACCCTTCTTTAAGAGGAATGTGTCATTTCTGCCTTTCTAAAGTTATTGGGGCCCTCCTTGAAATTGCCGTGACCTCTTAAAGGTGATTGAGAGTGGCATCTCAGTGGTGCTGGCCAGCAGTCTCATTGCGCTCATTTGTCACGTGAGCCCATAGGACCAGACAGGTATTCAGTCTGTTCTCCCAGTCTCTTCCATTAGACAGAGGAACCAAAAAGGCCTGAGAGCAAACCTTACCAGTAAAGGTCTTTTCCGCTTTTGTTACCACCAAGTCCCTTAGCCCATTCAGCAACAGAACCATGCTTTCTTTAATATTGCTGTTCCTGACTCTGTACCAGGAGAAGCCCTTGTTGTGGCCTCTTGCATTTTTTTACTAATTTTGGCTCCAGGGGACCTTCAGCCTCCCTAGGACCATCCCTATAAACCTAGGTAATGCCCCTGTTTCCCTTCATCTTTCTACTTTTTCTGCATGCTTCTGTGACATCTCATCAACTCATTCAGGGCTGTCAGTCACATAATCCATTTAGGTTTTTTTAACTAACAAGGCAAAACACCTGCCTTGGGATTTTGCTTGAGTAAAGGCAATATATTTAAGACGAAAAAAAAGTACCCTACTAGCATTTATGAATACCCATGGTTGAGGTAACTTGCAGAGCTTGAGACTGAAGTCTTGTGTGGGCTGATAAAGTACTTGCAGATATGAAAAGGGACTGCTAAAGGTGATCTTAGTTTTGATGGGAACTTATGAATATTCACTCACTTCCTTCTCAATTTTAGTAGCTCCTTCCTATTGCAGTCTGTGTATTGAGTTGTTTGAGATGTATTCTACACCCACTCTTCAGGTGTTGCCAACTCTCACAAGCACTCTCATTCTGATTTAAAGGAATTGCCTGGCTGTATTACCTGAATTCTTTTGGCTTTATTCATGTTAGCCTGAAAGGGGAGAAAGAAAAAGCATGTCAACTTTAAGTGCTCCAAGTCAAAAGGCACAGCGCAGGCAGCTCGTACTGGTGTTGTACAGGACAGCATCAGTGGGGGTGTTATAGCCAAGCTTCTGATAACTAGTTACGAGTCCAGTCACTGCACTGCTGAGCTTCCCCAGCCCTCATGAGGAGGGGTTTGGCCTGTTCCCTCCTCAACCCACTAACTTCATTTTGGTCTCTGTACAGCTTGCTGAAACACTTCTGGCTGCAGAGTCTCCTGTGAGTAGAACATGACAGAAACGTAAAATTTCTCTGAGCTAGAATGAACATCAAACTAAGCTGCGTGTTACCTGACAGATAACTCTGTTGGAGTTGAATGGCTGAATGAGAATTTGGAGCTGTAACGTGGCTCTTAATGTCTGGACATGTTTCACTGGCACTGATTTTATTTTATTTTTTTTTCTTTATTTAGATTGGGAAAACAGACTGCTCTGTGAGGTCCATTTTATAAAGCTATTACTAAAGCTGATTTTTTTTCAGCTGTTGCTGCCTTCAAGGCTGCTAGAAATCCACAGGATGAAGTCAGAAAGAACATAATCTGTTGAACTGTGATGCTGAAGCAGACTTGCAAACATCAAAAGTGAAGAAAATATTCTGCTTATAAAACATAAATCACTACAATCTCTGAAATAGCCTACTATGATAAAATGGCAATGAATTTTTCATGAAGTACAGCAATAGCACCAGATGGCTACTGGGCCTGTGGGAGAATCTTCCCATTTCACATTAATTCTGAAAAACAGTGAGCTATAAATGGCATGCAGTAATGAACAGGTCACCCACAATGTAGTGACCACTGTTTGTTTGGACCTAAATAAATGTATGGAGTCAGACTTGTTCTAAACTGGCATATTTTCCTGGACTTCTGTCTGAGGTCTGGCTCCATGACTCCTTGTCTACAGAGGTCTCTGCAATGTGTAGGTGGGTGGTGTTTGGCTTGAATTGCTTTACGCTCACACAGTTGTCTTCTGTCCTTTTTTTATCTTGTCACATCCTGCTATAATTAACTTGCCTTCAAAGTGATATTACTCCAACATGGAATGGATGAGACCACGTAAATGTTCATGTGAACTTTACCCATGTGAGCTTACTCATGTGAGCTAGAGTGGTAGTCTCTGCAGTGTGTGGCTTTGCTTGTCAGTAGGAAGTCACTGTTGAAGTAACACCTTTGTTAAATGTTGGCCTGTGCCCAGCTATACTTGTCTGTTACTGCAATTTATGGCAAGTTCTAGTCAGGACTGTATTATGTCTATCATACTCTGCGCTGGTTTTAGTCATGGGTGGCGACCTGGTTTGTCATCCCTAGTAGAGATGACAAACTAGAAACACTGGAGTAAGAGTACAAATTTCTGTTGGTGAGATAAACAGGGAAGGAGTAATTCAAGGCTCAACCCTGTGACCTGTCAAAATCAAAGAAATGCTTGGTTAAAGATTCCTCAAACAGCAAATTTATTTCCCAGAACTCTTTTTTTTTTTTCCTTTTTTTTGCAAATCTATATGAGATTTTGACATTAGATATCACCAACCTCAGTTTTTGCTTATTATTTTTTCCTACCTTTTTATTTTCATAGTGTCATCTAAGCTAGCTTCACAAAGCCAAAACATGGTCTTATCTACTATTTTACTTCTGACCAGTGTAATTCTGAATGGTGGGAAATGGATTTGAATAAAGGACGGGTGGGAGGGTGCATGTACAAGTGTCAATCCTGCCTTAAACCATTGCAGATTGAAATTTTAATGCACACTAATCCACATGAAGTTAAAGATTATTTTTTTTTTTAGTCATGCGAGATTTATTTTGCTTATTTTATTAAGTACCCTCTACGACTTAACTCCAGTGGAAAAGCTTGATGGATTCCAAAACATTTCTGCAGAGAATTTAACTATCTGCGTGTACATTGCCCTCGTCAACCTGCAAACGGGAACTCTGTGCAAACATACAGGTGTATCCACCCTTTGGAGTGAAGTTCAGAGTCCTTATTTGGCTTGGAGGTGGCTGATATGTCCACATGGCACAGTACAAGCCACGTTAGCTTCAGTGACAAACAGCATAGCTATGTTAGCCTGATGTTATTCCTCAACTAAAGTACCTTGTCTCCCTGCAAGGCTAACTGGGCTGACCCCAGTGAAGTTGGCTGACGTAGCTCTCTAACTAGAGGTGTTCTAGCTAGTCAGAATATATATTCCTGAATATATACTTCAAGAACTATATACACCCATGAGTACACAGATATCAAGGCAAGGTATAGCTTAGGCTCCTGTTTCTAAAAGGGACACCATCTTGGAAAATTGTAAGTGCACATATATATATATTCCCCCTCCTATGGGGACAGTCTCTTCTGTCTTGGTGGAGCCCCTCTGAATGTGGCGTGGTATAAGATGGCTTGAAGGCATTGAGTCTAAACATTAATTTATAATTTTGGGGCTAATCTAAAGCATTATTATGTTAGTCAGATGACACTGTAGGAGTAGGAAACCGGCATGTGTGGCTTGGTGGGTGGAGGTGAAGGGGGATAGAGGGCACCCGATCTCTGAGACTGGATGGGTAGCAGGTGCCTAGGGTTGGGCTGGGAGGCAGGAGGGTTCCGTGGCTTCGTGAACCCCCCATGGGGCAATGCATCTCGCAACACCAGCAGCTGAGGGAGGGAATTATTGCAATGTATTNGGTTGGTGGTGTTTTTTATGCCTTCTCTAGAGCATTATATGGCAATATTACGGCAAATATTCTTTATAGGCCCTTAAACATGCTGTAGAGTTAGCCAGGTTGAATCTCAAAGCTGAGACTACATCAAGAAGCGCTGGAGTTGCAACGAGGGTATTGCATGTCCCCTTCCTCTCAGGAAGATGGCATAGTTCATGTGGGGAGGTGTGCTCTTAGCTGAGCTGTGACTCCTTGCTGCTGACCTCATGAGTGAGTCTTACCTGAAAACCACCAACCTGTAACTCTTGGGTTTTTCTTTTTTGTTGAAATTAAACCACCTCAAATATGACCCTGAAACAAAATGAACAGGAAAATTTAGGAGTGGACTTGACAGAGCCTATTTAAAAAGGGGGGTGGGGGGGGGAAGGGGGTGGGGTAGGAGGTGGAAATGGGAAGGAGAATTGAAACTGTGCCGAGCAGTTGTGGATGGGTGAATGGACGAAAACAAGAGCGCGGTTTGGAGGAGAGGAAGCTGGGCGTTACGCAGGAGCAGATTTCCGAAGTGGGTAACACTACTGTAGCGCAAATATGCGCAACGTGCGGCTCCAACCTGGCTCTGCAAGGTTCTTGTATGAATATGAGGTGTTCAGAGCACTACTGTACAGTGGTGTGCCCCAGCAAAAACAAGCAAATAAAAAAAAAAAAAGCCCTGTCCGTGTTGTTGTCACTGCGATGCTGTCAGCATGTTTATGCTGACGATTGGGTATACAAGCCCCATTCCAGATGTCTTTAAGCCTGTGTTGGAACTGCCTTGAAATGTACAGTTAAGATTTTATTGTTGTATTTAACTGTATAAAAATTAGTAACAATACAACTGTTCCATGCCAAAGTCATTCCACCTTAAACAAAACAAACCATTATCTTCCTCTGTCTGTGTTCTCCGGCTATAAACACAGGGCTGCTTTTGCTGGCCAGAGAACCTCTCTGTCTATTCATAGCATCACAAAAATCTTTCCAGATTCTCTAGGTGCCTATTAACAGGCCTTTCTTTTTTGATATGGGAGACAAAAAAAATTGCAAGTATCTAGAGTGAGACAGATAGGGAAAGGCTGGAAGCTCCTGAGAGATGCAGCGTTTCTATTGTCCTTGCTGCTTTTCAACAATCACTCCGAAGTCACACTGCTGATCTACAAGATACTCATGAACAATCCTCTTGTCTTGTGAAAATACCCACTGAAAAGCTTCATGATTCAGAGGAGAGGAAGATAAACACCTCTAGGGCTCTTGCTGCTCCCTGATATCTTGTTTTACTGATGGATGCTGATTAGCTGGACCTGAGAAGTGGTGTTCTGCTGAGCAGAACAAAGGCAGGCAGAAGGAAATGTGTGGTTAGGTGGCTCTGGGTTTTTTTGTTTTTTTTTTTTTTTT
>RSEF01000002.1:32909092-32925009 GCA_003993805.1 Himantopus leucocephalus
ATCCAAAGAAGCACGGCCAGCAGGTCGAGGGAGGTGATTCTGCTCCTCTACTCGAGTCTTGTGAGACCCCACGTGGAGTACTATGTCCAGCTCTGGGGTCCCAGCAATATAAGAAGGACAGGGACTTGTTATAGCGAGTCCAGAGGAGGGCCACAAAGATGATCAGAGGGCTGGAGCACCTCTCCTACGAAGACAGGCTGAGAGAGCTGGGGTTGTTCAGCCTGGANGGAGAAGGACTGTTTATCAGGGAGCGTAGTGATAGGACAAGAGGCAATGGTTTTAAGCCGAAAGAGGGTAGATTTATATTAGATATTAGGAAGAAATGCTTTACTGTGAGAGTGGTGAGACACTGGAAGAGGTGGCCCAGAGAAGCTGCAGATGTCCCATCCCTGGAAGTGTTCAAGGCCAGGTTGGATGGGGCTTTGATCAACCTGGTCTAGTGGAAGATGTCCCTACCCATGGCAGTGGGGTTAGAACTAGATGATCTTTAAGGTCCTTTCCAACTCTAACAATTATATGATTCTATGCTTATTACACAGTACATTATGTTGGCCAGTTTTTTAACAACAAATTTTAGGCCCCAGTTTACTTCAAGAACCTACAAAATGATGCTGGAAAAAAAAAACCAAACAGAAACATAATGCAATAATCTTATGGTGCCATTGTCAGGACGTAACCCGCACTGAGTAGAGAGCTTGGACTAACTTAGTTTTTTGATATGATATCTTACCCCATGTACGATGATGCAAATTACAGTATGGCTGGACACAAGCTGCTGTTGTTTAACTTGCAAACTGTCTGAAGCAATAAAAAAAAATGGTCATACCTCCTTCTCCAACTGTCTGTCCATGCACAGTGACTTTCCTGCTTGACAGTTCCTGAAGAGTTCTGCACAATTCCCTTCTCACATCTTGCTTGTTTAGAGCATTTGTAGGGAGGTA
This sequence comes from Himantopus leucocephalus, assembly GCA_003993805.1. Classification (NCBI taxonomy): domain Eukaryota; kingdom Metazoa; phylum Chordata; class Aves; order Charadriiformes; family Recurvirostridae; genus Himantopus; species Himantopus leucocephalus. The sequence goes on from RSEF01000002.1 coordinate 32,910,034, forward strand.
AGAAGGTCTGTGAGGCAAGAAAGGCTACTCTACGTGTTCCATGTGCATGGACTTCCCTGATCTGCACTGCCATCACATCTGATCCCTTCTGAATTCCCTAACCATTTAGTAGTATGTGGATATATTGAGAAGCAGCCCATGTCTGACTCGTGTTATCCACATAAGTTAAGGGATGTCTTGAAAAGACATGGCAGATAATAACTTTATGGCAAAGTATGGAGACATGCTTCTATACCTAGAGGGTATTTAGGAAGGGTATCTATCTCACTGAGGGCAAGGCAGCGGGTCTACAATTCCGCACAATGTCTTTGCTCCACCTAAAACCAAATCAAAAGTACTCTTCTGATGAGAGGAGAACATCCCGCTTATATAGCATCACTTCAGGTTATCCATAGCATTGTCTTGTTGTGATAAAACAATGGATTTTGCTTATAAATCACTATTTGTGCAGTTATAATACCTTTACTTCAAAGACCTGCTGGTGCAGAGAGACCAGAGGTTTGCTAACCTCACTGAATCTAACCAAAGCAAAAAATGAGGAGTGGTAACTACCAGATTCAACTGTTTTTACTGGGACTTATTTGACTAAAAACCTGTGTTCCACTTGGAAATTCTGTGGCAAGAATCCTTTCTTTTCTTATTTGTGCTTTTCTAATACTTAATAAAACTTGGAAATAGATTCAGTTTTTCACAGCATGACTCCTACTATTCTACATAAAAAGCAGAGATAATCTATTTGTCTAGTTTAGTTTTCCTTTTTCTTTACTTTTCTTTTTGACACAGTGTACCATTTAATATGCCATTATTATTTCTGATTTGATTGACTAGATTTATGATCACCCAAAATGAAACTTTGTTAATAGTCTAATAATACCTTTTAATTGTTTCATATAGGTTTGCTTTTTGGTTTGTTTTTTGGGGTTTTTTTTGTGGTTTTTTTTTTTTAAGAGACCATCTGTATTGGGTCTGGCTGAGACAGCATCAAGCCTGTCTCTCCAACATTTCTCCCCTCACCAATAGGCTGGGTGTGGGCAAGACCTTGGGAGGGGATATAACGAGGAGAGCTGACCCAAACTGACCAAAGGGATATTCCGTACCATATGACGTCTGCTCAGCAATAAAACCTAAGATAAAGGAAGACAACAGGGGGCATTTGTTATTTATGATATCTGTCTTCCAGAGCAACCACTATAGGTACTGAAGGCCTGCTTCCCAGGAAGTGGCTGGACATTGCCTTCTGATGGGAATTAGAGATTAAAATCTTTTGTTTGCCTTTGCTTCCATGCACAGCCTTCGCTTTTGCTTTATTAAACTGCCTTTGTCTTGACCCACATCTTATTTTCTCCCTTCTTGTCTCCCTGAGAAGGCGAATGATAGAGTGGCTTGCTGGGCACCTGACATCCAGTCAAGTTCAACCCACCACACCATTGAAAACATATTAACATGCATTAGTCAACTAGATGACTTTTTAATATGGTACCAGAGTGACTCAAAGCTGTAAGTAATAATATGGCCATATGTTCACATATTCTTATTGATAAATTAACTTGCAAAAACTGTTTCTTCCCTTGTGCATTTAGTGCTTGGCTGAAAACATCAGACAGAATCTTTTCCCCAAAAGATGTATTGTCATCGAAATTTAAACAATTGAATATTTTGACTTAAAAGAGTTAGATTGTTTCCTTCTAATAAAATGTCTTTTATACACCACCACCACCACCCCACCCCCCAAAATTTCCTCTGGAGCAAAACCTGTAATTATTGGCAGGTCCTACTTAAAGTTAAGAAATTAGGTGTTATAAAAGGGATATCAAGAACATATTGAAATATTGCAGTAGATTACTCAGCCCCAGGGGAAGTCAGGTAGAACTTTTACCTCAATACAACCCAGGATTACACCAGGACAAATCAGTTTAAGAACGCTTTGCAGTGTAGTTGATAGAAGGTATTCAGAGAATATTAAATAAATGTATAGAAAGAGAATTTAAAGAATTATAAATAATTATATATAAGCAATTATACATAAATGTACCTGTTGGACACGCAAATCATCATGAGAAGAGAACCTGTAAACCTAGGATGCTGTTAAGAACTCTCTCCTCATCATCGTTCTAATATTAGTGACGTAAAATTATTAGACTGAATCAAATTTCATGTCTACAAACAGTTGTTATTTGTTTGTCACAGAGCTGTGCACATCATTGTGGATGATTAAGTAGCTCGTGTGTTGTGGACCATTAGGTAGCTCATGTGAAATTCTTGTCATGTTGAACTATGGGACTGAGTTTGTAGTAACCACTTATCCTGGGAAGCTACAGAAGATACTGGTGGATGGGAGAAATAATATGCACTTGCTAATAGTTTATTAGGTTCTTAGAGTGCTTCCAGATTAGTCACATGTAAAGAAGGCACAATATTAAGTCCTGAAATGCATTTGGGAAGGTCTGCACTTCTGTACTGCATTTCAGTAGACATTTCTTCTCATCAACAGATACCTAATGGCCCTACACAGCTGAGCCCAATACCTGAGGCACTCAATTCAGATATGGTAGCCCTTTCTTCCAAGACTTGCACTCCTTTTTTTTTTGCTTTGCTGATATGGAAAAGCCCAAAATCCCTGGAACAATGATCAACACTGAAAAGCTTGGAGCTTAGCTCCAGGTTCCCAACACCAATGTTGTAGTAATAAAGATAAAACTCTCGGAAAGTTTTGCAGGGATCAGTGGCAATAAGGCTTTCAAGCTGCATTGCAGTAGGAAGCAAGCTCCCAGAGTAACTGAGAAAAATCTTGAAGTCACATATTTTCCACTCCCTTACCCTTATCTAAATCCATTCGATAAATCACTATTTTCAGAATGAAACCCTACGTTATCTTCAACCAGCTATGCTTCATACACACATATTTTTGGGTACTTTTCAACAGTGAATTACATACTAAGTACATTTAAAATTCTCTCTTAAGGATCGGGCCAGTTTTCTTACAGAGTTGGATAGCTGGCTGTTTATTTGGCACATTTCAGATGAAGCTGAAGGAGATGAATGAGGTCTTGGAAACAATGACCATGCTCTGTCCAGGCTAACAAACCCTGCTTCTCAGCAGGACTAAACAGCCCATGGAGAGTTATTCTAACATGGCTATACTGTTTCAAGGATCTGCGCTAGTTTATCAAAGTCTAGTCTGGGTATAGCTACAAGGCACTGCAGCATCACCATTAGACTCAGTGATCATTTGCAGGTCACTCAGTCCAAAGAAGCATAGAACTGGTTTTCACTGAGAGTTACGGACAAAAACATTATTATTGTGGTACGTTATTAAGCTTAGCCATCAAAATAATAATTCCCTTCAGCACAAAGAACCTAGTTAGACCTGTCATACTTTAAATCATACTGCCACCTCTGCGCTACTACAACTTCTTATCAGAAGCTTCTCAAAGCAGCTTTGCAGTGGGTGTGTGTGCTTCATAATGAAAGGACCTATTTCTAAATGCCTTCAATGTGTTTTGACAACTTACTGTTATATTAATTTAAATTTAGACAAACAATACCTACTTGATCCTTACACGAAAAATTAAAAAGAAACAGCAAAAGAATGCCTAAAATGAGCTCCTGTTTGAAGCCAAATTTTAACCAGAAAAACATTTCATCTTCACAGGAAAGTGAATATCATCCTTGTTTTATAAATGAAGAACTTGCAGTTCATGCCAAACCAGGCAGAACTGCCCATCCTCACACCTTGAGCATCAGGCACATGGAGCTGGCCTCCAATTTTGCAGTCGTCTGAGGCAAGGAGCGTCCCTTACCCACTTGGGCAGCCAGTGCCATTGCTTCTCTGCTGCCTGCTTGGTGTGTGGACAGGGCCACCACTGCATGACAAAGAGCACAACACCATCTGGCACTTTGGCAAGAAACATAAGATATCTGACTTCAAGACATGCCAAAGCCACACAATACTGGTGAAGAAGGTAGGAGCTGGATCCAGGAATCCTGAAGCAGTTCCCTAAGAAGGCAATCTATTACTGTAAATGCAGTGATTTTTTCTATTATTTTTTTATTATTCCCTTACCATAAATATGGATAGGGCTCAAAATTTTGAGAAGACAGACACAGTGTACAGAGCAAGACATTTTTAATGCAGTAAATTATTATGGAAAAATATTTACATGACTCCTCTCACAATAGTCTAATGCAATTAAGAACAGGATTTTATTAACATGAGAATTGTAAAGACATGACAGCAAAATAAGACTGGCATTTGGAGCGTAATCTAGCAGTATGTCCCAGGTACGCAAAGACCCAGTATTTCCATAATTTAAAGATATACAGAAAGCCTACAAGCTAAAGTTACTTCTACATTTTTTTAAAAAAACTCAAAATCCACAAGCCTTAACATTTAATATTTTTAAAAATAAAACCCCTTACTTATGTGACAAGCTCTGTATCAAAATTTAGTATTCTCCTTTTGAAAATATAATCACATGACTCAAAATACAGTCTAAAGATCTGTATTTCTAGTAACATAGCTATACCATGTACTCCTCACTACAGCATGTTAACAGTTGATGTTTTGGGTCAGTCCCCAATGATTTTTGATTTTCTTTAAGCATAGAAAAAGAAGCAAAAAATCGGTTCAACTGAGCTATTTAATTTTACAAGAAACATTTAACAATTTTTCTAATCCAATGTGTCATTTAAAATTAAAAATCAATGTTTCATTTAAAAATTCTCATAGCTTCAAGCTTTTTTTGAAATGTATACAGACCGTTTCTTTTTAAGGTGAACCTACTATTTAACATAGTTCAAAATCCGTCATGGTCACTCCAAAACAGCACTCACTAGCTTATAAAATGTTTTCTGTGAAAAAAAACCAACCAAATCAAACAAAACAAAAAAACAAAAAAAACCCAAACAAAACTGAGTGCCGCTATAATTACATTTTATTTCTGGTCAAAACTTTTTTCTTTGAAATTGCCAGCTCTTACCAAGACTCAAAATTTTGCAGCTTAATCTGATCACTGCCTTTTAAAAGAAGTGACAATTATTTGAGGCCAGTTTCCCAGAGTGAATGTGGTTTAAGATACAACTTGTCTTCCACTCCTGTTCCCTCCTCCCACAGTAATCCTGAGCCCACTGGCTGCTCCAGACGGTTCAGCACAGCTTCTTTTTGTATAAAGGACAAAAAAACTATAAGAGTTTTGTAAAAACTGATAGGTGCTTTGAGGGCATAGCTACTTCATGCCCCCAATAAAGGAAAGGCTAAACTGCTTGTTCTTTATTAGAAATCAGAGAGCGTGTAAAAGAGAAAAACAGTGCAAACCAGGCTTCATTGCCTGCTCAAAAAACAAGCTTTGCTTACCAAGTTACAAACAATTTAGGTTAGCTGGGACTGAGGAAGGCTTATCCCTACAATCTTCAATCTATCAATTTCTTTCAACTTGTAGTATGATTGCTATATGAACTGTTCACCAGTTAACTGAGCATAGATAAATTAAAAAGCAAACAACGAAACAACAAAAACAAACAACAAACCACTAAAAAAGAAAAAGAAAAAGGATGTTCCTGTATTTATTTGCAAAGCTGGCATTGACCTTCATTTCATTTCACTAGTACTCTGGGGCGCCTCAGATAAACTTTTACATTTCATGGGTATGTTTTGCTTCAAAGTCATTAGCTCAAACAGTTTGGTTAAACAGTGTTCCAGTTGGCAGAAATAAATAAATAATTAAACATTTGCAAAAATGCTATTTATAAATATTTCTGTGAAGTGAGCCAAGTACAAAATGGAAACCAGGTTTTTCAGTGTAAAGGGATGGGAACAGGAAGACTTCTCTCACCTCAGACATGACACACACGGTAAGCTAAGCAAAAAATAAAAGCAAGCTAAGGTTTGAAATGTTGCACAACACAAAAGAGAGGATTTAAGAAAAGAGATGGTATTGTACAGGCAAAGTTACATGATGTCTCATAATGACATGAAGGACGTTAACATAATTAATGCAAAGACAGTCTGCAAACCTATTTAATCCTCAATATGCTTTAAGACTGAAGAAAAGGAATCACTGCTACAGAAAGCAGGGCAAGCTTTAATCTATATCTATACTGTCCCTCCTAACTGTTCTGAGATTCTTGATTATTACCAGTTCAAATGATATTGCTGGGGATGTGCAGAAGTTCTATGTTAGCATTTTAACCAATTTAATTTAATCACATTTCATTTTTGCAAATTATCCTGCAACAAATATTGACTTCTTTGCGATTATTGAGTATAACTCTTTAAACACATCAGGCAAATAAGTTTTCAATCTAGCAAACATGACGAACCGCTCATTTCAACAGTGCTTGTAGTAATATGGCTAGGATGAATAAATGTAGGTCTATACAGATCTCTATTTATTATACTTAGGCAGCCATCAGAGGCTAGTGCACATCTTACCTTGACCTCAAACTGGTGTTACTGATAAAAGTGAATACATCTTTCCCCTCACTGTAAAGGAAACTGAAGACAGACAGCTGCCATGGAGATACTACATCATAGATGGCAAAACTAAGTGGAGATTACCTGAACCTAGGTAACCACCTACCTAAATCAGAGCATTATTTCTGCTACTTGATCAAATGACTGAAATCTCAGGTAAACTGAAGAGAAACTACTTGGACCACAGAGTATAAATGCCTGTTTTCATCTGGAGTTAGCTTAAACTTACATGAAAAAATACATTCTGAATAACAACTGAACTTCATCAATTCAAGTCAGCAAAACTTTCTGGCAGAAATATTCTAGAAAAAATAAACAATACAAAAGTGATTAAAAGTAAGAAAAACATTCTAAGTTATTTTCACCATTTTTAAATGAACTAAAACTTCATTTATACAGGGTATTCAAATCGCAGCACAAACTTACTTTTAATCAGTAAGATTATGAATTGGGTTGAAAGTGGGAACAAAAAGATGAAAGGAAAACTTATTCCATTACTAGTTTCCCAGTACAAGGAATTATGTTCTAATTTAAATGCAAGGTCTTGATAATGTAGGGTCAGAAGTCAGTATTACAATGTCAACATTTTCCAATATTATCCTTAAACAGGGACACAACCTTACCATCCATTCTCAGCCTAGGAAATAACTATGGGATCACCACTGGTTATGATGTAGGCCATTATTTTATAATTATAGTAGTGATCACTGAAAATTTTAGTGCGGGGGATTTTTGTTTGTTTGAATGAAAACATTAATGCTGCTTTTTCATATTTTACATATAAACAAATATTTTATGTACTTCATAGTTTACGTATAAGAGTTAAACATCTATAGCTGAGAACTGTGGTGACAAGGAGCAAAGGACAGGACCCTTTCTGGTGTGGTCTCATCTCACAGATTCAGCATAAGCATCTGTGCTCCTGCCCACAGTCTCAAAAAAAGCAGTGGACTCATTCAGTAAGTTATGTTAATTACATTCTCTTTGAGTTCAGGAACTTGAAGAGCATTTCTGTGTCTTAAATTAAGCCTTCTCACCAGGGACCAACTTCAGAAATGGATTGAAGACATTGGAATGTTATAAATGGGTACCTTATTCTGACTCATTATTATGCATATTGCACTAATCTAAACTCCCTTTATACTGCCTTTAGATTTCCCCAGGCAATCCTACACTTTTTTCCTCTAATTTTCATAAATTTATCAATGTTACACCCCACTGCTTAACTTGGTCCAGTGTATTAGTATGAAAACGAGTGAATGTGCGTTTAATTTCTAAGCTGAAAAGTAGAAGAGTAGGTAAAGGGACACAAAGGAAAAAAAAGCAATAGGTAAATGGTATAATTACATTATGCCTCGTCCAGTTAAATTTGCTCTAGTTTCTTAGTGTATTGGCAACTTCCATATGTATTCTTTTAAATGTTAGCAAATGGAACGGATGAAATTATGCTTAAAGGCCTCTAAATGAACAAAAAGCTGGTAACAGAATTTGTAAGTCATATTAATTCCTTAATACAGTTATAAAATTTCAAACCCATTACGTTCCAGCAAAACACCCTGTTATTGATTACCTCAGAATACCTTAATATAAACCCTGACTTGAACTCTGGCTGTTTTCTGAAAGACATATTATCTACATAATATTAGACTTTCCAAAATGCTATCTACTGCCTAGTTGCCCTTGAGAAAGAAATTACATACTGTCTCCAGGGAAGGGCTGAACACACCTGCAAAATGTTTATAACAATGTGAAATGAATCTGGTACTCCTTTGCCACCAATATAGCAGTTGCTAAAATTGAAGGTGGGTAGCAGGGAGATAGGTAGATTCAGAGAAGTGAAAGCTATTGGAAATTATTAAAGACATGGCAATAATGAGATATAGATGGAGGCTGAGAAAGCATTTAGAAATTTTTTACTATATTCTTTCTCTCTTCTCATTATTTTTTCTTCAGCTGCCATTTATGGCCACTGTCAGAGGTGAGATACCAACGAAAATGAATGAGTTGTTGGTCTGTCTCACCAGAGCTTCTCTTACAGGTTTCGCAATTTTGCATCGTTCAAGTTGCAATCCATGTTCTCTTCAAAGGAACAGAAAAGAGGAGAGAAAGGGATAGAGAAGGAAATCCAGAAACTTCAAACAGGCTTTATTAAAAGGAATTCTAAATTCCATGGATGCTGGCTAGTATTATGATCATTTGAGTAAGCGTGAGCCAATTTATGGAATGAAAGTGAAAACCAAGCACCATATGACATTTTTTAAGTGGTTCAAACACAGAGGGTTAAAGTGCTAATCATAACCCTGACTCTAAACCTTGGAGAGTGGTCCAAATGTGGTATGTATAATGTATTTGGACAACATATATATCATATACATGTGTGTTAGCATTTATGGAGGACATACAAATAGGTATGTGTGTGCAATGGGTTGAGGTCAATTGCTTCAATATAGACAGAAAAGAATTTTGAGATCTGGCTTTGGAATTTCATGCCCATGAAAAATTAACAAATATTTGCCCACTCCCCTGTAAATTGTCTTCTCATTTTGAGGAAACAGCTTTCATAAAGTTTTCAACCAATTCCTTTTGGTCAGAAAAGTGGACCCATAATTGACTGAAAAGGAACTATTAGACAGGGAGTAATTGTCCTGACAAAACAGAAAGCATGTCCTTCTAAAGATTTTTTTTTTCTTTTTTTAAAGATGCTTTCGAAATAATACCCCCAAATGTCTCATTGCCAAGACAAGAGACACACGGTCAATTTGGCTAAGAATTACTTCTTTGAAACAGTTTAGTTATTGTATGGGTCTCTAATGAAACTCAACATTCTGTTCCTGCCTGAAAACATCTGTTCTCTGGATGGGAAAAAAACTGAAAACCTTTTATATATCTTTTAAATAAAGAATTTTGCCCTGCTAAATTACCTTTCAATGTATTGTAGCCAAAACAGGCTGTTAAACTTGTGCACTACTGTATTTATGGACTTCTCTAGGATCATAAAGATGAAGAGAAGTCCCCCAATTGTTTTATGCATGTTTCTTGTTGCCCTTCGTCAACAAAGTTATTATGAGATAGTTCATATACTCTTGACCATACTTGTGCTTGTGATTTTTTACAGGGCATTGATACCTTCCAAGTTTCACAAGCATTTAGAAACCACACTGAACTTCCTGAATAAGTTAACTACAATCTTAAAAGTTGTCAATAATGAAGAATGAGATTTTTTAATAAAGTTATTGCAAAGAAAGCGAATTTGCAACAATTTGCATCTAGCTGTCTTCAAAATCATTAGTGCAATGAGTTAAAAATGCTTCGTAAGGGATAAACGGAAAAAGAAGCACGTTTTCTATGAGAAAAAAATACAGTAAAGATTGCTAATTTTTTCACTGTTATTCTGCTGAATAAAACATAAGTTTTATTCAATGCTTTCTAGCAAGAAGCAGAGTTGCAGTATTATGCCTTTAAAGTAAATTTCCATTAAAATCTTGCTTTTACCTACAAAAATGGCTTTGAAAATTTAAAAGCCAAAAATTCATCAGGAAGATGAATCAGTCACAATTTCCTACCTTTCTCTGTAGTCATTCAGGAGAGGAATTGCAGGCCCAGAGTTATACACTGAACTCAAGTTATCCTCATGACCATTGCCACAATAGAGTTCTATCACCAAGCCAGAGTGAAAGGCATTCACGAAAGATGACACAGCTCACCAGAGGGCTCTGCTGTCCCTTGAGGGGCCTCTCTGTCTATAAACAATAGTGCCTATAGATAATAGCCATAGGGCAACCAGGCTTCTAGCTTGGACTTCATGCAGTGCCTAAAGGATAACGGGAGGAATGCAGGGTGAGGAGAACAGTGCCTCATGAAAGAAAAGGCTGCCTGTAGCCCCAAAGAACCAGGTTGTTAGCTCTCCCCTCAAAAATACCAGCTTTTGTTTTGCACAAAGACCAGACCGGGAAGCTAAAACTGCTGGGAAAGGCAGTAGCAATTAGCCATGCCACCTACCCTCTCAGGACGCAAATGGAGCAATCTTAAATTACACTGTTGACAACTGATGGGGCATTTCATAGAAGCAGAAAATCATTCATCTAAGTCAAAATTTGCCTATGAAGATTCCAGGATACATTTTTTCCTCCCTAATGCCTTTATGTCTGCACTTAACTTTATGACATAACCTATGCGAACTCCCATTATTTGACAAAAGCAGAGTTTTTTAAAGGTCCAAAGAGGACTCCTGTTGACTTTCAATGCAAATTGGGCACTTTTTATTATCTCCCACCAGATCTATAAATGTCCTTACTTGTTCTGTACTTTAAAGAAAATAAAGTTCCCTAGGTATTGGGTCATTAACGAAAGTGTTCTCTTTTCTTGCCCTAGATAAGGGGTTATGGTTAGTTAATGTGGACATTTTTAAGAAACATCATTAAATATTCAACATGACTTATTAAAAAGAGCCCGAAGCAAAATAGTCTTTCAGATGCAAAAACACCCAACTTCCAACATGTGTAAGAATGGCTAAATTACACCTGTTTACTTTTAAAAGTCTACGATTCTGTTTTTCATTGTTATTCTACATTTCAAGACTACTTCCTCCACGGACTGGTAAGCAAAAATTATCTGCAGCCTCAGCCCCTCCCCTCCCAAGCAGGCAGAGGACCACAGATTTCTGCAGCGATTTGGCTTTTTCCAAAATAAACATTGCATTTTGAATTGGTTTCAGGGCAAAACCAATTCACAGCTGCAAATGCTCAGTTAGAATACAGTAGAGCTGATACTGCACAAACATTATCATTTCTACTTCCAGCAAATTAAAGGCTTCAGCTGATTTGCACATGCCTTTTCTGTGTAGCCTGTTTTTCCCTGCCTTTTTCTTTTTGTTCCTGTGGACCAGTAGTCAAATGCTCAGTCAATTAGCAAGTACTGAGAATTGGATGATTTTCTGGTCTTACAATTCAGCTGTTCTGAACAGCAAGGAAGAGGACAGGTGCCTTTATGCCGTTAGATTACTGCGTATGGGGCTGTGTCCCTTTGCATATTTCAATCCATGCTGCAGCCCTAGAAAAGAAATGATTAAGAGTGAGCAATCTAACGGGATTCAAGAGTTTAGCAAGTCCTTCCTTCTAGCTAAAATTTATTATTGTAATTGCTCAATTAATAATGTCTTTAAATTTTGCAAAGCTCAAGGTTCTGCATACAAAGGTAAGACTCAAGAACCTGCACTCTGAAATATTGCCGAATCTTGTTTTAAAGATACAGCTCAGGTGTAAGTCTGGGTCGTGTCTCTTCTAATAAAAACATGGTCCACATTTGCTTAAGAATGAAATAGATGAAAAATGAATCAGACCAAACAGCCATTTTCCAAACCATGCACAAGTATATCGGAATAAGGATCTCACACTTGGAATCCACTGCTGTGAGTAACACGGTTCAATGTGAACTCAGATGTCATATAAGACTGTAAAACTGATTACAGTAATAACAGACAGGTTTGTTGTGGAATGAAGCACCACCCTAGGAGGTGGTATAACTTGCCAGCAATTCTGTTGCATTATTCCCAAATAATATATAAGCTGCTAAGTGGAGTAGTTTATTAAATATTTTAAAAAGCTGTTGCCAATGCGAAGCTATAAACTGCAGACTGAATTGTAAATATTTTGTATGCATGAGACTAGTGCAAAAGAGACATGGTATAAATATTGTTTGATTACTATAATTATGGCATTGGGGCCAGACTGGGCATTAGTACAACATTTAACCTGAAATCCTACTTTTCTTTTGCCTACAAGAAATTCAATCTCTCTAAGAGATTTTTCTTCCTATTTTTTCATAATAAATCTCTTCCAAAACCTTCTAGAAATCAATGTTTATTTTAGAGCTAGTCAAACTATACTATGCAGTGTAAATGTAGCTTTTATCTTTTGTTTACATATGATTAATAAATCAGTTCTGACTTCTGTGGATATATGAGTAAATATTTTCTAAGTAGTTTATTAATATAAATACCATCTTTTGATTGTCCATGAAATGTCAGCTTTGACAGTACACGATTAACTGATTTTGGTCATATGACATTGCTTTTCTCCTTTCTCGAAATTCAAAATTTTTGAAACTCAAAATGAGTTTCTTACTAGGTTACTGTTTATTCCAGACTTCTTTTCACTTTGAAATCATCAAAATTTTAATCATACTAAAGCAACTTATAAAAAAGTACCCCAAACAGTTGCATTTTTCTTTGAGAAAATGTTTGTGAAGCACTTATCTTAATATGATTAGCTCTTCCTAAACAAAATGTCCTCTTTTGGGGTCTCAACATTTCTCCCAGCATCATCTGTCTCTTGTAGGCAGAGGCTCTTCAGGTTTCGCTGCCACAAACTGGTAGGTTGCAATGGAGGGAAAATAATTTCATTTGCCTCAGGATGGGATATGACCTTAATTTAAATAATACATTGGTTCCACTCACACAATTTGAGCCACTTTGATCAGGCACTTTGATTCAGAGACTGCCAGCCCATGTTCCACGCTCTACTTGCAGTAGGCAAAACCAAATTTTGCTGACTCAAGGAGATGGACAATTTTCTTTTGCCTTTTCCACCCACTCTCAACAAAAGTCAATATTTCTCCTCCCTGTCCATCCCTGTCCCATCCCAAACATGTTAACTATTCCCTTAGCAGTAGGAGCCATTCTGTGCTGGTCTTATTAAGCGATATGTATATCCATTTGTCTAAGCCACCCTGTGCAGGTGTCTTGTCTTTCTCCCTCTGTGTACATTACATCTACCTTTAGAAACAGTTGATTGTGTGGAGGCAATTATGCCCTGCAGCATGCTTCAGCATCCTGTTTCTTGGTTATCTACACATCAATACTTATTAAAGGGCACCTTGACTTCTTCCAGCTTTAAGTTCAGGTTTCTTCCCTACAAAAATCAAAGCATAGGCAAAGGAGAAGGTACCTGACTGTGTTTTATCCGAGGAAGAATTTGGAAGGAGTTCAGGGGAACATACTATTGCACAGGCAATTGCAGACAGGCAGTTTAAAAAAAAAAAAAACACAACAACTAACCAACCAAAAAAATCCCCAAACAACTAAAAAACCCAAACCCACTACTTTGTTGGGATCTTTTGAATAGGATGATACTCAGGTGGGGAATCAAATTTCCAACAGGTTGGTCAGTGATTGTCCAGGTGGTGATGGGACTCCATTTTAAGGGTCCTTAGCCAGGTGGGGAAAGACTTCCCTAGCTGTTGGTTCTAGTAATTTTTTCAACTTTCCTGTGTATTATTTGGTCAATTCTACAGTAGGAGCTGCCTAGGGAAGTCTCTGCAACAGCCAGATCCTCTACCCAGGATGTTAATCAGCACATTTAAGCATATAAATAATGCCTGTCAATTGGCCTGTGGACAGCAGGAGATGCGTGGGGGAATCTAAAGGACTGTCTGAAATTTTCACCTGAAGTGCTTCTGTGACAATTACTCACAGCTCCCGCAGCAAGCCAGCCAGGCGTTTAATAAGTAACCTTGTCTCAAGTCAGTCCATTGCTTCATCTGTATGGAGAATAGCTGGTGAGCACCTGGACCACCCAGGGAAATCATGACTATGCATGCTGCATATGCACGTGAGCACAGTCCTAATGGTCAGCTACACTGCAGTTGTAGCTTGAACTTCCACTACGTTACCATTATAACAAACTCCATAGTCTTTTCCACCATATACAGATTTGAGGTACAGATTCACTTCCAGTCCCTAAATGACCATTGTTCTTTATTCAGAAATTCCAGTCCATTTATCATAAATGTCTACACTTAGATGGGATGAATCAGTATCTATTTGACCATCTTTGACCTACGAATGTAAGATCTAAGGTTTAGAAGTTAAAGAAGCAAAATGAAGTCTGTTCCTTGGAAGTAGACTGACTTGGTGAATTTTTTGGGGAATACTAGAAATGAAGCAAAATTTGGTTGCTCTGCAAGTTTTCAGAAGTTATTCTGCCCTTTTCCTACAATTCTCAACATTTCCCATTTGCTGTTTTTTAGAGTATGAGGATGGATAAACCTCAAGTGTGAAGGCAGCTGATGGCTACAATTTAAAAAAGGGTGAGGGAAGAATACTTCAAGATGTGTCCTTATAAGGTTGACTTTGAACAGCCCTAGATACTCAGTAGCTCCTGCTGAAGCCATCAGACTCTTTGGAGATTCAGGTTACATATATATGTGCCAGTGCAGAAAATGCAAAAAAAAAAAAAAAAAAAAGTCATTAGGTACTTCTCTGAACCTCTAACATACTAACTTTTTGTTTGCCAGCTTTATTTCAGTTTGCCCTCTTTCAGTTGATTTATCTTTCTCTTAATCTCTGTAAAACTTCTCTGACATAAGAAGGCATTTCTCAGCCTATTTCTACAACAAGTAATTTTTTGCTGTTGTGCATTCTGGAACATAATTCCAGCTAAGTACTCATGATCAAAGTCAAATTATCTTGTGTACCAACTCCAAGTGCAAGGTCCTACATCTGGGTC
>RSEF01000002.1:32925019-32940444 GCA_003993805.1 Himantopus leucocephalus
ATCCCTTTGCTGGACCTTCTCCAGCAGTTCCCTGTCCTTCTTGCATGGCGGATCCCAGAACTGGACACAATACTCCAGTTAGGCTGATTGTGTTTTGCTTTCTCGACTTTTTTTTTTTTTTTCCTTCTCGTTTTAGAATAGAGAAAAATGACCCATTTGCAGCAAGGGAGGCTGACTTTTTTTTTTTTTTTTTTTTTAACCCCTCCCCCCCGGNTTTTTTTTTTTTTTTATAACACCTCCGCACCGGCTTTGGGGCACAGGGTGGGTTTTGTAGGCGTGTTTAAAAACTAAGAAATAAAAACAAAAAAACTCAACCAGCGGGAGCCGGGGAGGCAGGGAGCATCCCGCTTCCCTGCGGGGACCAGCCGCTCCCCTCGCCGGGCTCCCGCCCCGGGCGGGGCCGGCCCCGCTCCGCCCGGGGCGGGCCCAGCGCTATAAAGCCGGTGCGGGCGAACGGTGGGGGGAGTGTTGCCTTTCTGCTCCCCACCATGGCACCCGACCGGCTCCCGCCGGCCTTCGCCGACGCCGGGCGGCAGAGCGGGCTGCAGGTGTGGCGGGTGGAGCGGCTGGAGCTGGTGCCGGTGCCCCCCAGCCGCCACGGCGACTTCTTCGTGGGGGACGCCTACCTGGTGCTGCACACCGTCCACCACCCCGCCACCGCCTACCGCCTCCACTACTGGCTCGGTAGGCAACGGGGCGGGTTGGGGGGGGGGTCGGGTCGGGGCCGGAGTGCCGCTGCTGGAGTTTGTTGCGGGGCTCCAGGGGATCGGGAGCTGAATTTTCCCCCTTTCCCCCCCCTTCTCAGAAGCGCAGCCTCCGAGTGGAGGCACTTAATAACCGAAGTAGGGCTGCGGCCAAGGACCGGGGCGATGCCAAAGCCTCGGCGCTCCGGATGCGGCGGTGCTAAGGGGCTCCTGGGGTGGGAGGTGTGAGAAAGTGGGGTGTGACAGAAGGGTGAACGTTTGCTTGCTTTGTGATGGTAGTTTGGAAAAGTGGTGAAGGGTTAAAGTCAAGTCTTGGCTGCGTCCAGCCAAGATTCGCAAGTGAAATCCTGCCGTCATTCAGATGAAGAGGGGTTTTTTTTAGACCAAAACTTCATCTCCGCTATCTCCCTGTGGCATTGTTGCACTGCTTTGTGTCCAGATGTTGCCTTTTGCAGCCAGCCTAATTTTGCTTTCTGATGATACAGAGATTGGAGGCAAAGTCACCAGGTTTTCTGTAAAAACTTCTTTAATATCAGTCTGCCAGCCTAAGAAAGCCCCTCCTGAAGCAACGCTGAACGCTGGAATTGGGCTGATGTCTTTTGCCTTTAACCTTGACTAGCACAGTGTTTATAGCAAAATAGGAGTCTGGCAGAAGGATGCATTTTAGGTGACTTCCTCATCTTTTGGAGCTTTCTTGAGACTTCCTTGTCTGGTCACCAAGTCATCTGACCACAGGGGTTGCTGTGTAGCTGCCTCAGATTTATTACTTTGTTCTTGTTTCACCATCACAAGGTTTGTGTTTGTAGGCAATTATCTCGGTGAATGCACATGAAGACAGGTCAATGTGTATTAACAGTAATGTGTTTGAGTTACTGAGGTTCTCATTGTATTTTGGGTGCACTGAAAAAGAATAGCAGATAAAGCTGGGATTGGTTTTGCATAAATGTTTGAAGCTTGTTTAGTTTCGCATGTGTTATGAGTTATCCAGCTGGCATGTGGGATAGTGTCTGTCTCTGATGAGCATAATCATAGATGGCAGCAGAAATGAATTTCTGGCAGATCTTCTGATGTCAACAGCCCTGCTAGTTAATAGCAGGGTTTGGCTATTTAGACTTTTGTTAATGAAGATAGAACTATTTATGTAGTAGTTAAGGTATAATAGACATTTCCCAGGGAAATATGCAAGGACTCTTTGCAACTGGAAGTGAAGTCGAAACAGTGACTGAATTTGCACTAATTACAACCTCTTTGCTGTTGGCTAAAGACCTTTAGTTGTACGCGCTGATGCATATCTCATGCTGATGTGGTGATATCCAGATATTGTAAATAGCTTGAGGTAATCAGGGCACACATCGTTCTTATGCAACTGGCACGTTGGCAGCAGAGTGGCGAACTGCTGGGAAATCCCTTCCTGCACACAAAATATTCCAGTAGTGGGGCGGAGGTGCTCAAACCCTGCTGCAAGCGTAATACCAACAGGAGACCAGAACTTCATACCAGGTGTATGGGGAAGGGCAGTCACATTCAGAGTAGGAGTTGGAATAATTTTGGTAGTTTTACTGACTTATTGGAATCAACTAATAGTAATTAATTAGAAAACAAATTCCTAAAGAAAACAAATTTACAGAATCTCTTTACCAGTTGTGTCTGACTACTACCGGAGACCAGAGTCCTAGGGAACCACAAATCCTTGTTTAATCTGATTTTTTTGTCACCTAATATTTAAACTTTTTGTTCAAATCATTCAAGTACACCATCTGGTTTAGTAAAAAGAGTTCAGACATGGGTGACCAGTGTGGGTGAACACATGGGTGAACAAAGGGTTTGTTTTGGGAAAGAAAACTTCAAACATTATGTAACTTGACTTACCTAACACTCCCCTTCACAGCTTTTAGCTTAGTAAGCTTTATGCTTGCGTACCCTAAAACCATGCCTATGGGCACCAAAGCTTTTCTGGGCATCTAAGCTAATCATCACTGGTTACTCTGGGTTTCTGGGCCTGCCCTTGTTCCCACTATGGCAGTTGTTCCAGAGACCCTGGCTTGTATGCCTACACTGGCACTTGAGTGATATCTTAGCAGCTAAACTAATCCAAGGGGAGCTGTCTTGACTTGAAACTGTAACTAGTGGAAACACTATGCCAGCATGAGGCTACTTGTGGAAGTAAGTCTGGCTGTAGCCAACTTAGAATCTTCATAAAATCATGCATGGTGTTTTTAAACTATTTTTTAACCCTTGTCCCCAGAGATTAAGTGATAAGACCTATCCACGTGAACCTATCCAGTCTGGTAAAAAAAATTTTTTTCCCTATATACTCTGGCATATTTATAGTTGTTTGTACCTCAAATTGTAAGGTAAATCTGTTTTCCATACAACTTGAACAACTTACACTTGCATTGATGCTCTTTTTTTTTTTTAAACAGGGTTTCACTGACTATTTTACTGCACAACAGCTGTAAGACTGAGCCTGGTAGTGGTTCTTATCTCTTAACACTGCTCCAAAACCAGTTTTCTTCAACCCTGAACCCTGTTGTGTAATTACAAGCAATAAATCTGAAGGATCAAGTCCTAATGGGCATGAATAACCCTATAAAAAACAAAAAACAAACAAAACTTTGCCACTGACTTCAAGGAGGTACCCAGGTCTGAGAGAAAAATTTGCTATGCGACAATATGCTATCACTTGAGGATTTTTGTGTTATCTCCCGGTTTCAGTAACTTTCTTAAGGTTTTTTTGGGCAGGCCTCAAGCTTTTCTCTTCCCCATGTCTCCATTATTCTTTGGATCCCTTCCCTGTTTCATCCTTGCTGCTTTCTGGAGGCTTCCATTGCACCTGTGTCCCCACAGAAGCTGTGGTGGTGGCACTGCTCTTCAGAGAAGCACAGTTGTTGGGGACGTGGGGAGTTGCTCTGTGGCATATGCACTGCTGAGCCATGAATAGAGCGCTCATTCTCCCTGAGAGGAGCTAGGTTGGTGATCCGCTTAGGCATCCCTGTCCCCCATTTCCCATGCTTTATTCTTTCCTAATGCCTTACTGACAGGCTTCCTGTGACTACAGGAACTCGCTACACTGTGAGGTGACACCAACACCTCAGTGCACACTTCCCCTTTTCCCACAGCCTGAGAGAGGTATCTCTCTCTGGGCTGCCTGGAGCTCTGCGCCATTTTTCCACTGGGTCACCTAGAAGCAAAGAAATGGCTAATGCAAGTAAGAAGCTGCTCTTGAGAACTGTTGCTTGTGTACCAGCTTCTTCCTCTTATTTAGAAAGAACAAATAAAAACTAAATGGCAAACCTTGCCTTTCCTCACTCTTCAAAAGTTCTTGAATACAGTTTTTTGAGACTCAATCCTACTTGCACTGCTCTTGAAACAATCAAAACTGCTGAAAATGTTCATCAAAACTGTGTGGGCCCATGCTAAAAGTCTTTTTTTAATATACAACCTGCTTTGCAGTGTGATTAGGCCATCAACGCAGTAGTTAAGGAGGCCATTTTGCCACATTCCTGAGAAGAGGGTAATCTCTGAAAGGTACAAAATAAAGTATGACCTAATGCAGCAAATATCTGAGCCCCAAAGCTGCTTTGCTTTCTCCCAGCTGTACCAGGCGATCTAATAAAAGATATCGAAGCAAAATGCCCATTGCTTGCATTATAGTGTCAAGAGGACTGCTTTTGAATTATTTTAACTTTACAGCTTGGAAAGTTGCTTTTTAGCATAAATATATGGTTTACCATTTAATCAGTCCTTTGACATGACCTTCCTTGGTGTTTGCACTTCAACTTAAAGTCCAAAAATCATTACTGCAGACACTTGCCACGCTAAATTAATTAAAATACTCTCTCCTTCAAAGAGGCTGAGAGAAAACAAACTTGGCTATTTTTGACTTTTTTATTTTGCTTATGAAGGCAGTTCTAGTTAAGAAATGGTCTGGATGGTCATGCATTTGGTGGTGAACAAGGTTACGATGTAGTTTTGTTGCAACATACATACTGAAAGCAGTGCCTGGTTTCTATCACAGAAACAATTTCTCCAGCAGAATTCAAAGTTATATTAGTGCTTTATAGACATAATATTTCATCTCATTTCAGGGAAAGAATGTACCCAGGATGAAAGCACAGCTGCAGCTATCTTCACTGTTCAAATGGATGACTATTTAGGAGGAAAGCCTGTGCAGAGTAGAGAAATTCAAGGATATGAGTCTACTGAGTTTGTGGGCTACTTCAAAGGAGGAATTAAATACAAGGTAAAGAGCCAGCTGTCAAAATACAGTCTGAAAATATGTGTAACATTGTCCCCCAAGTAAACGCAAATCTTTTGCTTTGTATCTGTTACTGAAAGTTTAAAAATTGTTTCTTAATGTTTAGTGGTTTTAGAACTGAACTACCTATCCTAAACTATAGGAGTCCCATTATTTGTACAGAAAGCAGCAGCTTGTTTACCAGTGTCTCCTCTGGTAACTGAAAACCTGTCCCAGGTTTATTCCCCCTCTCCCCCCCCCAATCAAACTATCCTGAGATTTCATACTTGTGTGTCTAAGGGCACTCACAGCAGGGACTCTCTGTGTTTGGGAGGCAGTAAACTTCACAGCAGCCATTTCTGTGTTGTAGACTGAACCGTTTTGTTCAAATGCAGAACCCAATGTGCTTAAGTGGTTAAAAACATGAGCAGAGTGGAATAGACCGAAACCTCACTTTAGTCTAAGAATGGTGCTATTGCAGTCCTACTGCAGTTTTTTTTCTTTGAGGTGGGTAAAAAAAAACCCCTCCCAAATACTTTTCTTGAAATTTTTATAATGTTTTAAAAAGCTGTAGTGTCAGTCTCCTTGTTGTGTCACTTCCAGAAGCAGAATCTTTGGAAGGAAGTTTTTTGAGGCATCTGTGTTTTTTTTAAGAATAAAGTAATGCCTCTCCTGAGAATCTCCTTGTAGTAGGGGCTCTGGGAGCCATTGCTCTGTCCGCCTTTTTCCCATTATGAAGGTCTGTAACTTGTCACAGTCGATATAACCAATTTGAAGCTTTTTAACTCTGCTTGCATAAGAGAGCTTGACAGTGACCTGCCTTCTTACAATTTTTTTCTTTTCTATAAAAATTTCTATAAATTTCAAGAGACACTTTCTATTCCGACCCAAGATCTGGCTCTCCTGGAGGAGTGGAGAATGCTGCCTCACAGAGGCAGAGTGCCAAACCAGTTTACAGAAATAAGTTAGGCTTAAACTTGCACTTTATAGATTGTAAATCAATAGTTTGGTCTCGCTTTCCCAAGTTTGGTGCTCTTTGCTAGGTTGCCTCCTAAGTTGCAAATATTCCTTTCAGAAAATTACAGAGCTGTTGTGTGGAGGGAGGAGTCATTCCACATAACCAGGCACTAAAACCACCCAGAACTCTGAGTTTAAGGGAGTTGTGAATACTTGTACAGGAACTGCATATTCCTCTGCTTTCCCTCAGTCCTTATTTGATAACCTACTGACTTTTGTCCTAACAGCGTGGTTCAGCATTACTTTATCCTCTGGATGATGCAGGGAAGTACAGTAAATCCTGTGCTTTCCCTTTCCCCATTCACCTGTAAACCCTCTGAAGGAGGGTGACGTCTGCTCCCTCAGATAAAGGCTCATACCTGAGAGTTCAGCAGCAGTGTTCCCCAAGTCTGTCTGGTCTGTGGTCAGTGCTCTTAAACAGTATATTATTTTATCTCACCTCTCACTGCATAAACTGTTTTTTCCCCTGTTAGCTCCTCTGCTGTAGCAAAATGGTAAATTTGCAGAAATCAAGCTGAAATAAAGTTTGCTGCTTTGTTGTTTTGTTTTATTCAGGCAGGTGGTGTTGCCTCTGGATTTAATCATGTTGTTACTAATGATCTGAGTTCTAAGAGGCTTCTGCATGTCAAGGGCCGGAGAGTTGTAAGAGCCACAGAAGTCCCGCTGGCTTGGACCAGCTTCAACAGAGGAGATTGTTTCATTATTGACCTCGGAACTGTAAGTCTTTCCTAGAGCAAAACACACTGATTAGTAAGAGATGCAGCATCCCTTCTAAGGTTTGAATTATTCCCTAAAATGCACAACTGATTTTGTCACTCACCCAAACTGACAGAAAGAATCTGCTTTAGTAATTCAGCTTTAGCATCACAGCACTTTGAAGATTCAAAACTGCCCTAAATGTTTTCTGAAGTATGCACAGATTATCCTTCAGGAAACAATTCTCTTTCCCACTTGAGGCATTGGGCTTTTTTGCTACTCATGTTTGAATGTTAAGCTGTTCACAGTAAGTACTGTCTGACTCTGACATTATCTACCAGCTGAATGGGACCAGTGCTAGGGTTCAGAGCAGAACGCAGATTTGACCTTTCTCTTAACAGCATTTCTTCCTGTTCACAAAAGTTGGATTGTGACAACTCACCCTAAAGAAATAGCTGCAAAAGAAATTGTCATAATAAAATTGTCATACAATGTTATAAAACTACTTGAGTATTTCAAGAGATCACTTGAGAAGCCATCCCATACTTCAAGGCTTTTTGCTGAAAACGAGTAGAGAGACTTAACGCAGAAGTGTATAGGTAGAAGATAATTTTGCTTGGTCCAGATGACTTAAAGTATAGTACTGTCACCTTCATATTGAAAAGTCTTAAAATTAATTCTGAAAGTAGTAGCTGGGATGTAGTCTGTGCTAGTTAGATGCTAGTTATCAGTTTGAAATTATTCCCATTCCTGATATGCTGGCATGTATAAAATTAAGACCATATGAAAGAAAATAGTTTATTTGCAAGGCAGCAACTGTAGTTGGTCTTAACTGTCATGCTTCACAAGGAAGTGGTCAGCTACTTCAGCAAGACTTCAGACAAGAGTTCCCTGACTTATTGAAAAAGGAGCTCTTCTGAACTCATGTTACGGGTTTGGCTCTTTCTTCTGAAAAGCATCCCCTGGTGTGATAATTGAAGATATTAGTATCAAATAGCTATATTGATTATGTCTGTTAGAATTTTATCATGCAGCCTTCAGATAGAACAACAACCAGTGTTTTCCTAACATTATCCCATTTCTCCTATGGCACTGTGGTCTAATCATCTGAAACTGTCAAGTCATCAGTATCCAAACAGCTGTCTCTCAATGTCACTTTGTATTAAGGATGCATAGAAGACTCAATCATCTGTTCCCTTTCAGTGTTAACCCATGGCAAATGAGAAAGTTGGAACTAAACATTGATAGAAAATGCTGCTTTTGCAGTTAGGCTGTCACAGGCCTTGAGTCTTCTGGTTTGAAGTTAATGTCCCATGGACACCCTGTGAAACTGGGTTTACTCCATGAATTTGACTTGTCCTGACACTTACTGTGCCACAGTTACCCACTTAATCTAAAGTAATTACTCAGGTCCCACTGCTGACATGGCAATGACACTGATGAAACTTAGAAACTCCCTTTCATCCCTTTTGATGAGACTTGTTGAGACGAGAGCACTGTCACTAAGCAATTTAAATGTAATATGGCTTTAGAGTCTTGATTTCTAATACTGAACGTACATTGAGAGCCTCTTTCTTTTTTTTAGTATAACATGACTCTGGTGTCCGATTTCCTGTTTGACAAGACAGAGGTTAAGCAGCACTGCAACCCTGTGCCTTTGTAGGAAGAAAGATTAGATGTGAACATCGAGATCTCTTCTTTACCATGCTATGGGAAATGTCAGTCAAATCACATGACTAACAACAGTTCTTGGTCTTGCCATGTCAGTGGTATACGAGGGATGGGTTTTCTTTGCTGTATTAACAAGTTAAGGAAAAAGTCTTTCAGCATGCAGACACTTGTAGCAATTTCATCATAGGTTAGTATATAAACCAGACCTTTTTGTGGGGGAGGAAAAGGCAATGTGTGACGCACTTCAAGGTGAAGATATGTAAGTCTAGTGAATTTCTATAGAGAAATAGATGTGGTGTAAATCTTGCTCAAGCTTTCTGCTGTGACAGTGTATTTTCTAAGTGCTGTATTTCAAGCTGAAGTAACTGTATTTCAGATTGAAATTTTCCATGGCTCCATGACTACAGGTCTATTGTAAATGGGTGAGTCTTTACAGGAACTCTTAATTGAATTCAGGGGTCCTTTTTTAAAAAAAAAAGGAATCTGGTTCAATTAGATTCCTCAATAATTGAAACAAAATGAATCTTAAATAGCGTTGCTCTTGAGTCTTGGGATTTATTGCAGGGCACTACTGAATCATTGTCTGAGAATAATGGGTGGTAATTGCATAAAATAATGAGCTTATGGTCAGTGCTTTTAATAACAAATTATTGTAGCATGTCAAATAAGATGAATCTGCAAGACTTACTTTCCCCAGTCTCTTAGCTAACCAGACGGATGGTCTCCACAGCATTGCAAATCTGCTTATGCAGTCCACTTGATGTTACATTTTATCAAGCCACTTACCTAATATAATGAAAAATAATTTCTGTTTTCCCACTGAGCTCAATTACAGCAGTATTTTAAACCTATGGCTTGAACAGATAAGGGAAAGATTAAGAAAGGTAATAATGATCAGGAATAAAATCATTGCAGTCATTAAGGTTTCCCTCCCAGTGATAATGCCTTGAGTAAAAAGCGTTTGTGTGTGTTTCCAGCTAGGTTCACATATTTACAGTTCAGGTTCTGATAGTTACTTCATACCTAGATATGTTACTAAACCACATTTACAGCACTTCAAATATCCTGTCCAGGTCTTATCTTGCCTCCTTTGAACTCCCCTCGTGTCAAAGAGTGTTTTCTCTGCCATCTGCAGTCATTACCTGTGGGTAACACGTGAAGGCCTTTTATTCAAACAATCTTCTGTAAGGCCATGATGTGAGCGCTGTGACCACCAGACTGATGTTCCAGTGCAATGAGTGATCCAGGAGGGTGCCTGGAGTGCAAGACCCTGATTTATGATTTTTTTTTTTCTACAAGAGTTTTCCATGACATCTCCTTGATTAACCTGGGAATCTCCCTGTCTGGGAGCCTTTGGGACAGGGCAGGCAAGACAAGTGCAAGGCAGTTGCTGAGAAGGCATTGTACAGGCCTGGAGTAAAGCATACCTTACCTTGTCAGGTGCTGCTTAGTATGTGCTGTCCTGGCATAGCTGTGCTTAAGCCCTCCCAGAAGCCATGGTCTTCTGCCATGCTTCCCATTCCATCCTTTTGGCTGGAAGGTGCTGAGCTCTTCTTGGTGTCCCACCTGACAGGCACCAGGACAGGTTTTGGTGGCCACAAACTGGCCTTGGTCTGTGCTGTCCCCTTGACCTCCAGATGCAGCTCTCCCTGCATCACCCCATCCTCCAGCCACCTCCCCGTAGCCACATCCCTCTTTCTTCCTCCATCACCAAGACAAATTCTCGAAACAGCAAGGAGCATGGGAGAGCATGGAAAATGACTGTGGAAGGGAAGTAAAAAGACCATTCACTGTGCCCCTCAGTGAATAACATATAGCCTGGGAAACAGTGTGTTTTAGTATTGTGCAGATGCCTATGTTAATATAGCTTATATATGTATATTTCTAATAAGATGTGCTAAAGACTTTCATCTCTTTTGGCAGTTTTCTTAGTGATTGGTTTAAAGTGGGAAGGAAACTTAGCATTAGAAAGTTCACCCTATGTACATTGGTGTACATGGAGGATGTACAAAATGTGAATGTTGAGATGTGTTGATAACTTGGGTAGTTATCAAAACATGGAACAGAAGTAATGGGAGTAAGAATACAATAAAACCGCATGAAGTGATCAGCTGATTTTATTGAAAGCTTCTCAGCTCAGTTTGGGAAGCTCTGCTGTCTGAAGGCTGTCTAAAGGTGTATCCTTAGTGACCAGCAAAAATACTGTCTAAGCATTTGTTCAGGTAGAGCTTTGTAAAATGTAAGACTTGGTTCTCCCCAGGTGACTTCCTTCTTGATTGGAGGCAACAGCAGTGCTGTAAGTCAAATGACTGCAGAGGGCTGCGTACCACTCAGCCTCCTGGAAGAAATTAGGAGACCCTTGGTAAAATAAGGTGGGGGGGATGTGTGATAAGTTCTGAGCTTGGCCCTGATTGAGGCTGGAAAGTTTTATCACTACAAAGTTCTGCTAATGAAATGTTACCCTGCTTCCCAAAGGAAGAATGCAGATGGTGAGGTGATAACTATATCTCAAGTTAAGTGAAGACTGAAGGTAAACTGCATGCAGTTGTCCATCCTTCCCGTTCCTGCAGGGGTACTTATAAACTGATTTATAAACAGACAAGAGGTTGCTGGTTTGAAATTTAAAAGAGCCCATGCTGTGCTTAAAAACAACTTGTTGTGCCATCCAGCAATCCATGTCTGTAATTCTCAAGGGCTCCATGAATCGTAAGTGAAAATTATGATGTTAGAACTCAAAAGTATGAGACTGAATAAAGCTATTGTGATTCCTACTTGAACTCCTGACATCATAGCTATGTCAAAAGGAAAAAGATTGCTCTCTTGCAGAAAGACACTAGAAAAAATACGTCAAGCAAAAAGTCTGGGGGTTTTTTTATGACAGCTGGTTTTCGAACAAACTGTTAACTTGCTATAGATCAAATTATGTTTACAAAAAGAAAATTAACTTCTGCTTTTTAACAGTAAAAGACCAAGAGGACAGATACTTGCTTTACGATTATGACTACAGGGTATGATTCAGCATCACATTGCAACCTCAAACACAGTTGTCGTTTTGCTTGCTGCTCTAATCTTGCCTGCACTATCACTTCTAGATGGCTTTGCTACTCCTCATTTAGAGAAACCAATTCACAATCAGCATATTCATTGCTTTAATAAAGTCACTGTTTGGGTGTAAACAGGACTGGAAAAGCAGATTCTTGCATGTTAGAGTTCATCACTGTAAGTTTCTTTCTAGTTGCTTTCCCTGGCACTAACAACTGACTAATCATGTTCTCTTTCCATGTTTCATTCACATGTTTCTCCTACAACTAACCTGTTCCCCAGTTTCCCACAGCTGCCAGTTAAACTATTGCTCTGCTGTTGCAGGGAGTTGCCAAACAAGTAGCAGAGCTTGAAGAACTAAGCTGCTTTAGTTCTTTATTAACTTTATGGACTTATTAACAGCTTAAAAATGTGGTTATAACTATGCACAGTGTATCTTAGTAAGCAAACATCTAATTTTTCTGCAAATCTGTGAACCAATTATTTTTACAGCCCCAGTAGTGTAAATTCCAGCATTGTTTGGAATTGGAAATTGTTATAGTCCCAAAGTCATCGCATGGAGAGAAATCAATATTAAGCTTTCTGTCCCCCCGCGTCAGTTAGGGTATTCAGGGTATGTAGTTTTCCTTCATACTCTATGGACTGGAAAGCTTCCCCTCACCCCCACTTGTATGCAGAAAAGTGGCTGAAACAGAGACTATCATTAAAGCTTCAGGTGGATGGGACATACATATACGCACAAGGATTCACTTGGGTTACTTTTCATCCTGATGCTGTAGGAAATCCTGATTTTTTTGCTGCTTGAGCTGCTGTTACTTAGAATAAATACCTTCTGGTACTCACCCTTTAATACACTGGTATAGCAACAGCCATTCCCAGACTATACTAGCAAAACAGGTGCGAAAGGAAAAATGAATGTAGGAAGTGTATGACTGTGGTACATCTGACTTATTTTTATTTTGACAATTTGTTCCAGTTGAATCAACTGGGAGACTTCAAGGCTGATTACAAAGACACTATTGTAATTATACCAGGGCCAGGCTCGTGGTGGCCTCAGCAGCATTCTGGCTGAATGAATTCAGAGTTTGTTTTGGATTATCAAAACTCCACAACTTTCAATGGCTCACTGTATTACATGTAAAAGGCAGATCTGATGAAATTATTTTTTTCTTTTCCCTGCCTGTATCAAGAATTCAACAGTCAAGACAGGAAAAAACATTGAATAATTTAAGGAGAAAAATGTCTCCAGAAGTCTATATTAACCTGGTTCAATCCAAGCATTCTTCTCAATATATATGTCAGTTCCTAAAATACTGAATGTCAGTGAACTGACAGAAAGTGCTGTATCCTAGTCACTTCTATTCAGTTTTACTGTTCAGTCATTTTCCCCACTGTTTTGACGTTGTTTTCATGACTTGGCACTCATTCTTGCTTAAAAAAACAAGCTCTACACTCTTGTCTTAGGGCTCTCTATTTAGTTTCCAAGAATTTGGTGTTTGAATTACAAACACCAAGGTAATGTGCATTAGTTTTACAAATGCTTGAACTGAAGACACTGGAAGCATTTCTGTTGTTTGCAGTTCATATAAAAACTGTTTTCCAGGTCTATTTGTATTTTGTATTGGCATTTTTCCTTTAAATCTGTTAACTTGAGAGACTAGACTTCAACAAAGAACAATTTCAGCTAAAATCAACTTGTGCCTTATCAGAACAGCTGTTTATTAATGACCATGAAGAGAATGGATTCTCAGCTGACTGCACACCAATTATTCTGATACAAACATAGGAGCATGATAAGATACATATAAAAGCTTTGCCACTCTTCATGCGTGTTCAATCTGCCTCTAGCTTTGCTAGGTTTTTTTTTTCGACTTCCCTCAAGAAAAGCGGTGTCTTAGGTTCACTTACATGTGAATGTTAGGAGTGCAGGCTCCTTTGGGGACTCCTGCACCACATCTCCTCTCCTCCTGACACACCTTGCTTTACAAGCCTTGTCAGCCTTTATTCTACCTACCCACTCTGTAACTGCTACCGTGGCTTTCTGTGATGTGGTTATTTGCCTACACTCTGATCTAATTCTGTTTAATAAACAGAAGCAGCTAAGCCTAAGAGAAGAGAGGAATTAAGGAAGTAGTAACTTTACAAACCCTCTTTTCTTGCTTTTCACCCTTTTGTGTGAGTTGTGGGGTCAAAGAGAATGTGGTGTGGTATTTCACGTGAGTGAGCAGGTTTAGTATAGGTCTCTCTTGCTCTAAGCCCCTCTGCCTCCATACCTAATGTTGTGGTTTAGAGGAACAGAAGACAACATCCTGACTGACACACATTAAGTCTGCATGTCATGTTGACGTGACACTATCCACGCTAGAGGTTCAGCTGACTCTTAACTAAGAGTGGTAATTTTTTTAATTGAGGTGCAGTTACATTCTGGGAGCACGTTCTGGTGTAGATGCGGGCAAAGGTGGACAGGCTTGGGGTGCATCAGGGCCTGCCAACAAAGAGTAGAGGCACGCCAACTTGTGATGCTTGGCTTAAAGTCTTTCCCTTAATGAAAGCTTAAACTTTTATTTTAATATTTTAAGATTAATGACACTTAATCCCTTAATCATTTCACTGTTATTTTCTACCAAAATTGAAGTTTTGCAACAAATTTGCTTCAAACAGAGTTTTGAAATTTATTTAATTTGTTTAGCTTTTTAATGTCTCTTCATGTAAGAGAATGCAAATCAGCAGTTACAGTACAGGCTGGAAATTAATAGGTACTTTAACAAAGATACAGGATTAAAACACTTATGTTCCGGATATGTTTGTAACTAGAACAAAATTGTGAGTTCTTCACAGATTTAAGCTTCTTGGTTTTGCTTTCATAGTCCAGGCTAAGATTCATAGAAAAGACACCAGGACACAGAGTATATTTTCATTTGCCTCCAAACTGAGCAGGCTGCCAGTTGAATACAGAGGTGACTGTGTTAGAAAGGAAAATTTGGTTTTATGTCACTTCTGAAATAACTAAGGGGTTTTTTTGTTTATTTTTCCTTCTCTTGCTCTACATGCCGTTTGGGGCTGGAGCAGGAAGGCAGGAGGTGTACTTTCACAATCCCTCTCCATGCAGGGAAAAGTGCCAAGGTACTCTTACTCAGAGTTACACAAGTCATGCATAATCATCCTGCTTCTGTATAGAAGCTACATGTTGTGTCATTTTTAATGTGCTGTAGAAATCTCACGTGACTTGCTCAAGGTCACTCGTCAGGCCAGAAGCTATCAAGAATAAAAGCAGTGGCTCCTGCTACTCTAGAACTAGAAGACCAAACCACATCCCCAGAACGTGCAGACGAGGAGAGACCTCGCTATGACCGCAGTGTGCATGGTGCAGACCCGCTTTGCCTTCCTGACCTCCCTCATGAATTCTAGGCTAGTCAGTGTGATTATTCATGATAACATTTTTCTCGCTCTGAGCTGCTAATTGTCCCACTGTGATCCGACAAGTATCAACAACCATTAATATCAGGTAGCAGAATAGCTCTCTTCCATAGCATCTCTCTCAAATTCTGCTAAAGAGATTACAAAAAATAAATAATACTGCCAGTACAAACTTCTGAAAATAAACTGGGCTTGTCACAGGAATTACTGATGAATGAAGTTCCTTTTTTTTTTTTTTGCAGGCAGTGAACAATTGAAGTCTATTTTAATTTTAATGGAAACATTTTTTGTCAGCTGGCCAATTCAAAATAAGGTTAGCAAAACAAGCCTAAAAATAGTGAAGGTGTAGTTCAGCTAAGAAATCATGAAAGCACTGAGTGAGCTAAAGCTAAATACCATATTATGCCCCGAGTTGAGCACTGTATATATGTATGTCTAAAAATAAATACATGAATAATAAAATACAAGCCAAAAGCTCAGTGGTCTTTTGGACGAGGTTAGATAACTAGCTGACTGTATTTCAGGTAAATCCAGATCTAAATATTAGCCTTGTCAAGAAGTGGCTTTAACATTTAAAAACCCAATCTGCCTAGAGATTGAAATCATAGAATCATTTAGGTTGGAAAAGACCCTTAAGATCA
>RSEF01000002.1:32949495-32961138 GCA_003993805.1 Himantopus leucocephalus
TTTTTTTTTTTATTAATGGGTAGGACTGTCTGGTAGAGAATACAACTCCAAATCATAGTAGAAACTTCCATTCCATTCTTCAGCAACAAAGTTGGAAATAGTCGTAGTTCAGTGACAGCTTTAAAAGATACCTGGATTGCAGAGACAAGCATGTTGTGCTTCCTTGAAGAAAAAGGAAGAACAGTGACTTGCTTTGTTCTTCAGATAAGATAGTTTCTCTTTTCTGTCTTTATACAAAGTCTGGAGCTGTGGGCTAGGAGGAATCTCAGGGACCAGTTAATCTGTGCCTGGGTGCTGATGTGAGGTCAAGTGTACTCAGCCCTCACAACACATGTTCTGCTAGTATCTGCTCTTGAAAACCTTCAGGGATGATTTTCCAGTCTCCCTAGCTAGTCTAACTTTGTGTTTCATCTCTTTCTCAGTGCCTTCAGAATTTCTTCCAGTATTCAAGCTGAGTGCTAGTTATTACAAATTAATCTAACGTTCTTATTTTCCTGTTCCTAGCAGCCATGAAAACTAATTTCTTGCTGTTTTCTTTTAGTTTGAAAAATGATATTGGATCTGTCTCTGGCATTATTTTTTTCCTAATCAAACATGGTGGTGTTGTTTTTTTTTTTTTTTTTCCCACCACTTATGATGTTCTCTTCTAAATTTCCTATATGAAATTTTATTGCAGTAGAAATGGGGTCTACCAGATCAGACAATTTTCATGAAGTTTTATTAAAGCTGTAAACTGGAGATATATACTTACAGTGTAATTAAATATACTTACAACTTCCATTCTAGATATCAAAACACTATTTAATATCACCCTTTCCTTTCCATAGCCCTATTGCACATTTTTCACTTGATTTTCCTGCACCTTTCCCAAAGATGAATTTTGCTGTAGCGTCTCTTTGGTTTAACATGAACCTCCAGAAGGTCAGAGAGAGAGGCTGCAAAATGCTTAAGGGAAACTAAATTCCTTAGCAACTCTTTGACTCCTGCATAAAACAAACAAAAGTACACTAGACTTTCCTGTGCAGGGGATGCAGGAGGGCCTCAGGGGTGTGAACACCACCCAGACCATTATGGTCATCTAGAAAATGTCACCCTGTATTTCCTATAGCCATCTCAGCTCTTCTGGCTGAGATAGGGCAGGAATGTTTTCTTTAACACCAGATGTCTCTTCCTAAAGACTTCAAATGATTGATGTCTTATGTTACGTGTGTGGATTGTTTAATCAAATACTGCTGTGGAAAAAGTGTAAATGTTATCTCTAGTTTAGGATCCCCCACCAGTCCTTGTCTTTTTTTCAGCTACTTTGCACCTCCTTCCGATCAAACGTCCTGTGCTCCTTATGGGCATTTGACAGCAAACACATTTGCTTTTTCCCACCACAGGTACTTATTAAATCAGCCAAAAGGCCAGGAAATCCCCCAAGATATCTGTGGTCAACGTTTATTATAAAGTTTTTAACATTTGTTAATGATACACCTCAACAGATTCCAAGGGATGTCTGTAAGTAAAGAAAATTGACTGCAATGATGTTTAAGTGGCTGTCTCTTCAGAACAGCATCTCTTGCTTGTTCATCCCTACGTCACTNTGTTCATCCCTGTGTCACTGTAGCTGTGAGCAGCAGCTGTAGCGAGAGCAGAATAACTTAAGAATTTTGGTTGCACTCCTAAGTCTTCAACTGAAGAAAATATTTCAGTTATGCTGTGTGAGTGGAACAGCCAGTTTCTCTCCCAAGGAGAATAAGCACAAAGCTCAACCAAAATTACTCGTCGTTGGTTGCATTTGCATTCAGCAGGAGAGGCTGTGCACAGAGGGCCAGCGCTGCTGAATCACTCATTGTGGTTTGCTTTCCTACAATAGTGAGAGGTGATGGGTATGAATAATGCTGAGGTCTAAATGTGTATAATTCTTATGCTGCCTTTATTCTCGTGGATATGTGGGACCTTGCCATGTCAACAGCAATTCCTCCCTTCCCCCTTCAGCCCCGTCAGTCATTTCTAAAGCTATTTGCATGTGAATCCCTATGGGCACCCCTTGCAACACTGGGGCTGACCTGCTAAAAGTAGGTCTCCTAGGCTTTCAATCATCTTGCCACACATAATAGCTAAATAATCCTGCCTGCCTGCAAGAAAATGACCTGCACACTGAAGGAAAGGGCAGATGAAGGTTCTTACACTGAGTAACTGCTCAGATCGGCACGCTGGTGCGGAGTGGCAGATCACAGAAAAGCTATGAAACCGCTCCCAACTTCCTGATGTGCAGATACCACCCAGTAAAGCACTCGAGGTGTTGGCTGCACTCACTGTGTTAGGAAGGGGACCACAGTGTTTGCTCCCCTGGAGACTCCTCTGCATTACCCTGCTTCCTAACGCGTATCCCGGCTGGCAATCGCAACTGGGTAATGAAGTTAATTCTTCACGTTAAGTTAGATGTGTTAATGGGTCTTGGACATTAGATAACAGCACCTGACAACTGTGTATGGCTGCATGAACCCTGTCTGAAGGCTCCGTTGGTAGCACAACATACTGCAGTGTGGAAGTTGCAGGTTTCAGATGGGTAACATCAGACGGTGTCACGCTAAACGCTGTCAGGGATTTGGAGTGCTTATTTCTGTAGAAAGTGGAGTTTTCCCCGCAGTCTATCGTAACTATTCTACCACAGATAGCAACAGAGAAAACAGCATTGCGGCATTTGTAAAGCTGTTTTCACTTAGAGGATGGTGCTGTGAGTGCAGCTGTTGCTGGCAACTAGAACGGCTTGGCATTATGTTGGGCAAAATGGCATTCACACAAGGAGCAGGGGGAAAAAAACTCTATGAAAAGTAGTTGTAGGAAACAGTTTGGAAAAGCATATTCATATTCATTAACATAAAACATAATTAATATTCTCCTTGTGCTGAAGCATTTACTTGTGTTTATATAATAAATATAGGCTTACTTGGGCAATATGTAGTGCTGTCTCAGCAGGTCGATAACTCATAATGTGGAGAAAAATAGCTAAGGATGAGCTGATAGTTTTATATACTGCCCTTATCAAACTTTCTAAGCATTGCACAGTGGAACCCAATAAATAACGTAAGAAGTTAGAAGCAGTAGCAATTGTATTTTTTTTGCTTTCCTTTTAATCGTAGGGTTAATGAGTTCTTGGAAGTTTTAGTCAGTGCAATGTGCTCTTGGTCATCTTTCAGCTGAGTAGTGAAAGTCAACAAAGCTTATTTTTCAAAGTATTCACATAAATACAGCTTTGGTATTGTTTGAAATAGGTGACAGGATGCTCCAGAACATCATTGTCTGTGTGCAAACGATCATATGATGCATATATAAGGAGAAGGGAGAAAAATAACTCATTTTACTTTTTCTAGACGCATTTATTCTTTAGCTCCTCATGGAGGAGCCTGTACAATTACAGAACTGGGGGGGGGGGAAGGCAAGCACCTGAACGTTGAGGTTACTAAACCTGCTATCGCTACACCTTCTGATATTACATTTTTGCAGGTCCTGAATATTGACCCTTTCCTTCTGAGACCTTATTTTCTGCTGGGACTTCCAGAGATTTTTTTCATTACACAATTTTGGCCAGATGTATTTACTGAAATAATTGGGGGTGGGTTTTTCCTCTTGTTCTCCCAGTTTGCCTATCCATCTTAAAATATTTTTAGAGAATTTTAACCTTACTAGGAACCAAATTGATTTTTCTAAAGAGTCCTTATGCTGGTTGTAGAGAACACTTTGCTTCTGTGACTTGAGAGTTGTCTGATAAATTACTTATTCATGTCAGCTTAGGCTCTGGAAATGTTCTTATAACAGTTTAACTGATGTCTTTGGCTTCCCACTAAAACCTTGTAATTTTCTTGCAAATGAATATTCTTTTCCTGAAACAATTATCTCAGTATTTTCGAGTGGGTTTTCTGTGGATTTTTTTTTGCCACCATCACTGGGGCATGAGGCCAGGTATTCTGCTCTTCTGAAATTAGGACTTCTGAAAAATAAAGAAAAATAATTGGAAATTATTAAACTAGTAATAAAGTTGCTGATTTTTTTTACCTCTTCTCTTCTGCTAAAACAAATTACAACATGTTCATGTAAGTGATAACAGTTTTGGACTTTTTTTATTCATTCTTTAAATATTATGGACTGCTGATTTTCTGTTTTTCCTGCTCTGGGCATGGCTTGGGAGAACAGAGACTATTGACTTAGAGACACTTAAATTTTCCCATGCAAATATTCTCACTGACTTCAAAGAAAGTAACAACCTGTGAAAGTTGTACTTCTGTTTAAGACTTCGCAGAAGCATGGTTCTTTTTTGTGTTCTTTGAAACCTTGGAGGGTGCAATTCCACTTCCTTCCTGGGAAAATTATTCTAAAGCCATATTGTACCTGCAGGTAGATGGCAAAGTTTGTTTTTTTGCAGTGATGTTAGTCCCTCCCTTTTCTATTCACATCAGAAATAGCAAGCAGATTGCAGTAACCAACGTGTTTCAAGACCATTACAATTTTTCAAGTTCTCCATTCTCCTCCTTGTTTCCTGCTGCTCAGTCCCACAGTCTCTTTTAAATTAAAGAATTAGGTGCCTGACAGACCTCGTGCTTTATCCTACTTGGGACTGGTAGACATACTGGGTGTTAGCTTATGTCTATTAGCATCCCTTTCATTGCGGTCAGAACAGTAAACTTAATGTCTCAAATTCGGGTGTGAGTTTGTTTGTAGGTTTAGGAGCTATCCTTTAGCCAACAGGGAACAGAGAAGTGTATAATTGCTAACTATTTCTAGAAGTAGCTGATAAAAACCAGAATGAACTAATAAAGTATTTCAACAGCCAGGACTCAATCCTTGGAGTATCCTTATTGAAATTCTTCTGAGGACTTAAATCTGTGGAGAAAAATAATGGGAGAGCAGATGTATTTTTTATAATTTGGTAAACAAGATGACAGTTCCTAAATTGCACTTTTTCTGGTAAAAGGGGGGGGAGTAATGAATGCTAAAACTTAGTATTATTTAACAGCCAGCAAATAATTTTCCTTCTGATCTTATTTAAGGAAGACAATATTGCTCTAGAAATACTGGAAATGTACCTTACTATTGTTTGTCCTGTTAAATGAGGCTATTGAAAAAGAATAAGTAAAAGAAGCATTTTTCTGATTCATGGATATTTTACTACTTAACATATAATGTTTATCTATAAGACAATGCCTAGACAGTATGAACAGACAATTGGAAAGCATGAAGGACCTTTATGGACCTTTATAGAACCTTCTTTTCCTAACTTTAACAAAATAAGGTAAAAATTAATGGATTATTCTTTTACTTTCTGGTGGAAAAAAACTGTTTATCATGTCAAAGACTATGGGGGGAAAAAACCCTACTGTTCTACTAACAGTGTTTGTGGCCCAAAGGAACTAAATTGTGTGCAGAGTCTTTTGTGGACTGTGATATATTTATTATTGTTTTTCTTTGTAGGTAGTACTTGGAGATTTTTCTACAGAGGGTTTTAATTCTCCAGGTTGCATGGTAGAAGTGGTGCATCCATTTTACAGTCCAAGACCAGATGTATGGTTTTGCAAATATGGTATAAATATGTAGATGTTTTTCATGACCTAAGTTGTCAAAACCTACCCAAATTGCTGAATAACAGGAATCCCAGTCAGAACTTTTCAGGTTTTGCACTTCTCTGGTGAATAACCAATTTTCTTTCACTGGAAAGACCTGATGTGTGCAAAGATCCTCCAAGGACTCTGTGCTTTCTCCCAGAAGAGTTGGGTCTGACTGATGAGAGAGGCTCAGGAGACGGCAGTACAGGATCTCCTCTGGGAGAAAGCGTGACATCCTTTGTGATTGAAGGAAGCAGTTCCTGTTTCTGTCATGATTTTATGTGCTGTGATAAGATCACAGAGCTTAATAATCATAGGTGATGATAATAATTTTAAGGTTTCTTGGGTTTTGGTTACACAGCCAAAGCTTGAGTTCTGCAGAGGATATTTCTCTAGTAGAGAAAGAGTGGTGATATTTAAAGAAACCAACATATGGCAACTTCATCTAGCACTGAAAGAGTGAAGGGTTGACATGGCTGGTCTGGTATTGCTGAGTAGCAACAGGAAGCTCATGCTTTCAGTGCTCGTACCTTTTGATGATGAAATAAAGGAATTTGAAATTGTGATATAAATAAAAAAAAGGTGTAAGTGATATTTCTAAAATTAGCTCATGCACCAAATGAGAAATATGGAAAACTGATTTCCAGAGCAGTGTCTCCAAGACAGCATAGACAAGAGTTTAGGAAATGCATAGAAGCTTGCATTGCTGCCACCCATGTTGAGTTGTCCTGCAGTTAAATAAAATGCTTTGCTTTTAACTCAAAGCCTTTTGCCAGAGCAAAAATTGAATAAATTGCAAAAACAAAAATACCAACATAGCTTTAGTCTTCACATAGACATAATCTGTTGCTGTTGCTGTTTCTCTAAAGAACTTTAGTTCATTCTGTGTGTATGTATCTTATCTCCTCTATTGACAAGATGTTACTTTTTTCTGCCTTTCAGAAGAGTAATTATATCTGACATGCAGTAAATCAAATGCAGAAAAAATGTTAAATTAGACTAAGTGATTTAAAAGAAAATGTTAATGAGGCATTATACTTAGCACTGAAAACATCTATCCAGAGCTTTTGGATGCAGATGTTAATGTATATGGAGACTTACATGACTAAAGACTCCTGTTGAAACCTGTTCTCAGTCTTTTGCTTGTAGAAGACTTTATTGTTGATAAATGTATTAATTTGGTGTACTTTCAACTAGACTAAAGAGGGAAAATACGTTAACAACCAGACTGTGCTTTCTGAAAGTCCAATAAAAAACTTCTAAACCTGTGTGTGAGAACTCTTGGAATGCTTTTGTTCTTCTGGAAAGTCTACTTTTGCCAGTGAATGTTGTCATTTATTAAGAATTATCTCACTGTTTCTTTTTTTCTCCAGAGAATTAGTTAGTGTTTGTAGCCTTCTAGAAGAGTCTCTTAAGTTCTCTTTTATTTCTGCTGAATTTTCTTTCCTTTAAAGTGACATAAGTTACCAAAATGCTTAAAGCATTATCCTCTTGATCAATGAAATGTCTTTTATGCAGACTGTCCTTGAAAATCTGTCCTAAAATAATGTGTTCTTTTTCTGTTTGCCTCTGACTCTGACCATCCTTTGATACTTCAGACTTCTCTTCACAACGACAAAGTATTAAAACTAGAAGTAATTATTTAAATCAAAGCTAAATGAAGGCTGAAATGTTCTTGTAGATACTCTGAAAATAAATTAAATACCATAGAATTAACAATAAAATGTTAGCAAGAAGACATTTAAGGGTGAAGTCAAGGACACAGACCACAAATTGGTGTCCAAGCTGTAAGTTGCCTTAGAGTGTTCCTCCAACAGATTCGTACAATAAATATACTAGAATACAGTGGATAACCCTAACTAATTTTAAGATAACAGTTGTTCTGTCTATATGGTGTGTTTGTCTCTGACAATGAGACACAGGACTCGATGACCTAGCCATACATTTTTAAATTAGTGGAGTAAGATTTTTTTACTCTTTTTTTTTTTTTTAATATTGATGGCGGTAGCCTTTCTGCACCTCTAGTATGGTTCCCTTGTGTAGGTGCCTGGTGTAGTTCTACAGCAAAATAGCAGATTGTGGCCATGTCCTAAAGGACTGTTTTCCCTTGGTAATGTTTCGGAACTGTGGTGAAGATGGGCTCTTTTGAAGAGCAACAGCTGAAAGGGAAATGCATAGTATATATCCTATGGTTAGCTTATATTCCCTATGATGAATAGTCTAAGAAGGTGGTAAATTGTAGGCAAAAGCTTGATTCCAGGGGACCATGCTTATAGATTGGAGTAAGGGATCAGATCTTAGGAGGAGAACAAGTAGAAAAAAGAATCTGCTATTGCTGTTGAGAACTTTTTTTTTTTAAAATCTTTTATTTGAATTATTAGAACCATAAAGAAAACATCTGCTCCTTCTCTTGAATATCAGTGTGTCGCATCTAAAGCCTGACTCCGGCTTTGCATGCCCTTTCCCAAGCATGCTGGAAGACAAGGTGTTCGTTTTGGAATACGACAATAATCTTGCCCTCACTTTAAAAATTGTTTTCATTCAATTTCAGCTACTGAGGTTATGTGCCATTTCTATTCACTTACTATAACGTCATCTCATCAGTCTCTTGATGCAGAAAAATCAAAGGTCAGGCTAGGGCTCGGTCTTAGTTGGTGCTCAATCATCTAGTTGATACGGTTTCATTATTAAATTGTTTTATGCAAGAAAGGTGGAAAGCAAATAAATAAAACACAGTGAAATCTGTTACCCCAGAGATGTAGTGTGTGTGCCTTTTCCCCTCTGCCCTTGTAGTGTAATGTGAGAGTATGCTTGGAAACAGGGATG
This sequence comes from Himantopus leucocephalus, assembly GCA_003993805.1. NCBI lineage: Eukaryota > Metazoa > Chordata > Aves > Charadriiformes > Recurvirostridae > Himantopus > Himantopus leucocephalus. The sequence goes on from RSEF01000002.1 coordinate 32,957,907, forward strand.
GGGGACAACAACAACAAAACAACAACTGGGGTAACAGAAACCGGTTCTCCTTTGCCAAACTGACAAAAGCAGGGGGAAATCTGCTAAAGAAAACGTCTTGGATTGTGGCAGTAGAACTTGAAAGACTGGACCTGCCTAGTGACAGTCTGCATGTCCTTGCTGAATGAATTCGTACAAAGCACTAATGAAGACAAACAGGCTATTTAGGCGTCGCTGGAAAGCTCCCATTCAGCCAGCAGCTGGCATCAATGCTGTCACTCAGAAGACATAAGCAAGTGACAAATAACCGAATATGTGGAAAAAATGAGATGACAATGAGCTGATTTCTCATTAGCACTTCTTTTCTTCTTCTTTAGATATTATAAACACATTATTCGGGGTTGGTTGTACTGGCCTCGTAAATGCCACTAAGTCACCGCTGAAGCAGTGTGCAGATGGGGACCTGCTGCCCGGGACAGTCCCCCTCTGCGGGAGCCGGGCATTTTGCATCCCGAGGTATTCACAGCTCTCTGTGCTCCCGAAGTAACTTCTGTGGGGCACAAGAAAAGCAAATCCTGCCTGAACGGAGTTGCTGTGAAGTGCTAACAGACTTTTCTTGCTCTGATTACAAAGCAAGCCATTTTTTATGAAAACTAGAATAAGGATTACTGTCAACAGTAGTGCTGACAGAACACTTGAAAGTGTATTATCAAAGTAGAACAGCCTATTTTTATTTTTCTTGCTCAGTCTTCACAGATTTTTTTTGTGTGTTCTTTTTGCTTTGGGTAATGGAAATGATTAAATAACTGTAAATTAGAAGCAATGAAAAATGTTACAGAACTGCCTGGGGAGGCCTTCTGCTGTAGAGCAGATCTCTCAGCAGTGTAAGTGGCCATAGACTGCCGTGCTTTGAGTTCAGCTTCACATCCAGTGTGAAAGATCTGACCATTTGGTACAACAATTTTGCATTCTAGAAACTGGAATAAAAAAAAATAATGGACTTTTGCAGCCAAACTATAACGTCTTTAAGTGGCTGAAACCCGTCTGAGATTTGATGTTTGGTTCCACTGTCTTGCCTCCCTTCCTTCCACTGGCCCCCCATCCTCTATCAGAGATGTCGTTCACAGTCACACTTTCTTTTCAGTTTGGTCATTGATATAAATTCAGGTGGTACAAAGCAGACAAGTCCCACACTGACATTGTGTTGATCTGCTTGACGGGTTTCCTCACTCCTTCACTTAAAGCAAGAGATTGGATTGGGCTGCAGTTGTCCGTGATGTCCATATCTGATGTTTGACTTTAATGAGAGTTTAAATCCAAAGGCACAACGTGGAAATTTCTGCTTTCTAAACTCAGGTGGTCAGTGCAGCTGAATATGACAATTTTCCAATTTTTAGAAATGAAATGCTTGTGTTGTATTGTGGGTTTTTTGTTTGTTTGGGTTTTTGTTCTTCTTCCACCCCCCCCAATCACTGGACAACTGATCTTAAAGTGTTTTTCATGTTATGTTGCAGGTTGTCCAGTTTAATAGAACTGAAAGCTTTGTGTTTGTATCTGTTTTTATATGTATAGATACTTATATGTTCAAAACATTGCTTCTGCTCTCCTGAGGAGAGAATAAGAATGGTCAACGGATAGATCTGTTTCTTCCATGTGCTTCAAATCCACCATGACTGATTCAAATTATCAATCATCCAGGATTTATAGTGCTATTATCTCTCCCTGCTTCCCCTTTCCACGTAATCATCAGTAGTCTTAAGTACCTACAGGCATTTGAAAATCCCACTTGGTGCTTATTTACTTTTTAAGATCATGTTGAAAATATAGCCCTTAGCCTGTTTACCTCTGTGAAGGATGATAATACTTTCTTACCTTTAATGGAGGAATTTTGCACAGTTAGGGGAACCTGGGCTGCCCCAGTAATAACCAGCATCAGGTTAAAACCCAAGCAAACAAAAGATCTATTTACTGGGGCTCCTTTTAGTGCACTCAGCCATGCTTGGGGGATGAGTGTCTTCCCCCGTGTGATGGGAGGCACCTGCTTTTACTGCCCAGTCATGCTGTGAAGGTGTTTATATTTCTCTGACTCCAAGGAGAAGTTCAAATTTTACAGTACAGCAGAGGTGATGTAACTTCAGGCTGCTGCCAAAAGGCTCCTCTTGTGTGTTTCCTTCCCCCTCTTTTTGTGGGTTTTTGTCTGACCTCTGACCCAGCTGTGCTCCAGCTGCGACTCAGGGCTCTCTGCTCCCAAGGGGTGCTTTTATACTACACCTTCTCTGCACTCCCACTGCTGCTTGTCATGTTTCCACGTACCTGCACAGAGGCTACTGACAGTAGAGAGGAACTCGGGCATACCAATTTACGCCACCTCACAGGCACGGACATCTGTCAGGCTCCCCTTCCATTTGGTGGATGGGTGCTGGTCCTGCCGGTCACTGCAATTTCCCTTCCTCCTTTTCAAGTTGATCTTTTGACACATTGTGGCTTTACGGAGTCCCTGCCTGGTCAGTGATGAATAAAGCAAAAATCAGAAATGAATTTAAAAAAGACAAAGACCACCCAGCCCCACCCTCCCTCCCCCAAAACATCCTCAGAGGTAATGTATTTTCCTGCTAATAAGCCCCATGTTCCTGAGAGATGCTAACTGGGGCTCTATTATGTGCTGTATTATGTGGGGATTTGGATCTCTGCATATTTTAGCAGTGTATGTATCCGTGAATGCACATTGAACCAGTCCCTTTCTCCTCTGAGTCAAAATACATGGTGACAGTTTGTGAAAATAACATCTGCCAACAAAAAGTACGCTAGGCGGTGAAAGAAGAGCTGTACTGCAAGCACTGAAGTGGATCTGGTTCAGCCTTTGGTGCCTTCCAGTGTGGCATTTAGCAATACTTTTTTTTATTTGTTTGTTTTAAACAGTGAAGGCATAACATACCTTCCTAATAAGTAATGGCAGTTGTAGCGTTACCTTTTTTAAGGGTTCTCAGGTTGGTTGTGTGTAATTTGTAATAGAGCAGATGCGTTTCTTTACAACCTGTGCTGTTCACAGGCCTCACTTTGCCTTCACAATTTATCGATCATAAAAATAGTTTAATCATTGGTCAATATTTTAGTACCTTGAAATCCAAGCCATACTGGTACTGTAAAAATCAAGTAATAAAGCTTGTAGTAATATCGCATGCTTGGATAACTTGTACCCATTCTGCTGGACTGTAGACCATTTTGTTTCTATTTAAGTGACCGGCTTCCCATT
>RSEF01000002.1:32976465-33003102 GCA_003993805.1 Himantopus leucocephalus
AGATGATCTTTAATGTCCTTTCCAACCTAAACCATTCTATGATAATACCTGTTGATCTCTATAAATCTATCCCATCTCCAGTCCATCTCCACTTACTCTTGAAGGCTTGTTCTTGGACTTAATCAGACTTTTTCTTAAAATCACAGTCAGATTAGAGACATTAAAAACCTTTTACAATCTCAACTAATGGAACAGAAGGATAGTTAAAGAGAAAAAACAAAACACAGTTTTTTACCATTTACTTAAAACTCAGTTGGACTTTAGGCAAAAAAGTATTGCAGAAGCTGGCCACATCTCAGAAACAAGGCAACATTTTGAACGTAGTCTGATACTCATCTCTCTCTTGGGAACAGATGATCTGCACTTCTCTGGAGACTGATACACCTGAATTTTCTGGCTTATTGGCTCAACTGCATGTGATGAGCTGTTGCGATGGGTGTGCAGCGCTGGGGAGCCAAGATTTTGCTATGTGCTTCCATGGGACAGGAAGGTTTGGGTGGTGATCTTCTGTGATGACACTTTTATGTTTTTGAGTTCCTGCTTTGGAATTGTCCTTAAACATCAAGCAGAGTAGTGTTTGAGGTGCTTCAGTAGGACTGCCCCAGAAACCTCTGTTCCCTGCCTCTTTTTTCAAACTAGTGGCAGGGAACAAGCAGGGCCGGTGCTGTAATTAAGTCCTGAAGTTATTTGATTTCACGGGAGTGGGAGCAGACTGAATGAAGTTTTATGTGAAGCGGTGACTAGCTTGACCAAATGTACAGAAAACACAGCTGAAATACTGGGAAAGGATGTGGTCTGTCGCCTAACTACTCCCATACAAAATGAGTGACAGAGGTATTCTGTGAGAGGGTGGAGGTAGATGCACATGTGAATGATTACCTGGAGTCTTGAATGAACTCTACTTCAATGTCAGCTTGCACATGACAGCACAGAGGCTTCCCAAAGTGGAACAGACGTTACACACAACACTGCAAAGCTGAAAGAGGGGCAGACTTCTGAAAGTAGCTCAGCTCATGCTGTGTCTTTTGCATACAGAAGAGCCTTCTGCTAATTCTGGCATCTCATTAGAAAACATTGCCCTACTTTTCTGTAACCTGCAGCTCAAAATGCTCTCAAACTGACAGGCCTTCTGCGTGAAATCGGAGGGCAAGCAATGATAGTAGTCAGAGATTCTGTGTTTCGGAAACAAAACTGGAGCCCTACAGCAGTACCCAGGGAAGTTTGCATGCCTGCAAACAATCTTGGGAAGTAGAAGTGTTGCCACTGATTCTGCAGGAGAAAGAAAAAAATAAGAAAAGGAAATATGATGTATGATTCCAGAGGGAGTCCCTTGAAAGCACGTGATTCCAAATCTTGTTCCACAGCCAGACGTTTGTTGGATTTTGCTTTTTTGTAGCTACCTGTTTTCCTGTGTTTTTTCTCATTTTCCTTTCTAGTCCTACCCAATCCAATCTCCATGGATTAAGATCCATGATGACCAATGTACATTGCCATATGTTACTATTTGTTGTAAACTTAAAAAAATTATGGGGTTGTCGTTTACAATGTTTTATCTAAACAAGCCCATATTCCCATTTCCATTTATTTCTCCTTTCCACATAGAGAAGATGGAAGGATATATTTGAAATGTTTTAACAGATTAATCCCTACGTAGTGCTGACTTGGTCATCAAGATCAGTTAGCGCTGTCCACAAAGAAAAAGAAGCAGCTTTTAGCTTGTAAAGTGGGAGACAGAGACAGAAATATGCTGTTTTAGACAGAGAGCCAGAGACAGGTGAGAAGATAAAATGGAAGATCCTGGAGGACCTGTAGGGGATTCTGACGCGGCCACTGAGAGGTCTTAAGAATGAGGAGGCTAGGAAATATATGCTGGCATTTTCCTCTTGCGTGTTTATATTTATGGTGCTAGCTAAAGCATGTGGCAATTCCCAGTACTTTTATCAAACGTTATCTTTTTGCTGCCACTGTTATAGGTCCATGGGAGTAGGTGATCTGAGAGTGCAGTGGGAACTCAGTACTTAAGAAATGGTGAGTAAAAGCTGTTTGAGAGGTTGGGAAGTGGTGTCAGGGAATTGCATTGCTCTTGAAATTGCCTACAGCAACTGCGAAGTCCACTTTCTTAAAAAGATAAGGAGGTATGATAGTGATGCTAAGATGAGTATTGGAGTCTGCTCAGCTGAAGGCCGCCTTTTGAGCCCAGACCCCTGGATTAGGAGAATCCAATGCATTAACAAGCTGAGCTTCCTGCTGGCCAAAATTCACCTGGGTGTTGTGAGTACAGGATTTAATTTTGGTCTAAGGTGAATGTTTTGGCAAACAAGTGGGTAGAGAAAATGAACAAAAGTGATCGGCAGATTATATTATGATCGCAGTCCTGCAATTTCAGGGACATGTTTGGACCCCCAGGAGCCATGTGGATTTTGAGTATGATTCATTCCAAACAAAACAAAACACCCCAAAACACATCCAGTTTTTAGACAGCCAGACTTAAGCTGCTTCTGTGGTCAGTGGAGAGTAGCAGCCTTCTCTGGTGTTGGAAAGAGAGTGTTAGGCTTCATTCTACAGTAGTCTTGAATAGGGACATTGAAATCGCCTCCAGAAAATTATATTGTCTTCCACTGACAATAGAGGGAGATGATGTGACTAGCGTAGACTAGACACCAAACTTTTACACAATAAACTTTAGGCGAGAAGAATACCCTTTGATTCAGCAGTTCTCTTTTTCCATTTCTCCAGTGGTGTGGCTGACATTGTTGACCGGGAGTAGTGCGCTTAAAAGAACTTACTCAAACGTGTTCAGGGAAGATGGTATCCTGATCTTCTATAAACTTCATGTTCTCCACAAGATAGCAGTGGTGCTACTTCTTTGAAGTATTCCATGGAAAAAAATCTGGTTTGGGGGATATTTCTTTTAATAGACTGTATTAGAACTGTCTCTGTTTTTCTGCCATATATTGGTCATAGGAAAGACTAAAATGAAAGTAGCAGAATTGAGCGGAATAAAATCAAAAGGCTTTTGCAGTTTTCTGACAGAAATGCATTTTGGCATCGGAAAATGGGAAAAAAAAGAAGCTTGGATTTACTTCACTCAGCAGTCAAGCTTCAAAGGCTCACAAGACAGGGAAAAGTCTGCATGACTGGCTGTCTGGCATAAAGGGAAGATATTGAAGGTTGATATAATGAAAGTGCTTTGTATAGCATCTTAGTATGTCTGCATGGCAAAAAGTTTATAAATGGTTGAGACATCTTCCTAGACTTCTGAAGTCATCTTCTTATGTTGTGCAATATTTATTCTATCAGGCACTATGTATTAATTTTTCTCTCTCACAATTCAGCATGCATGTTTGGAAACACTTCAAAGTACCCCCAATTACAGTAATTCTTCTTAAAGTCGATGAGGCTAGTTTGATTAAATTTTCTTCTCCAGAAGAAAAATCATGAATCTTAAAATGCAGCTCTCCTGCTATATATTACCGACGTTTAACGTTGACCATTCTACTGGCCAGTATCTAAAGATCACATATCCCCTTCTTGGTCACATTTAATATTCTACCCTAGGTCCTTGGTACACTGTATATTTGTAGTCCATGAATATATGTGGTGGGTAGACCCTGGCTGGCAGCTAAGCCCCCACCCTGCAGGGGGATAGGGGAGGGAATCAGAAAAGCAAAAGCAAAAAAATCTCATAAGTCAAGATAAAGGCCAATTAATAAAGTGAAGGGAAAAAAAAATCAACACCAGGTGATGCAAAGGCAATCACCTCCCACCAACCAGTCCCCAGGCAATGGCTACTTTGGAAAAACTCCCAGTTTTATTACCGAGACTGACATTATATGGTATGTAGTACCCTTTTAGTCAATTGGGGTCAGCTGTTCCGGCTGGACCCACCTCCTAACCTCTTGCCCATCCCCAGCCTACTTGCTGGGGGACACAGTGAAAAAACAGAGAAGGTCTTGATGCTGTGTAAGCCCTGTTCAGCCATAGCTAGAAAGTTGGTGTGTTGTCAACACTGCTTTGGTCAAATCTAAAATAAATGGCCCCATACAGGGTGCAGTGAAGAAAATTAACTCCATTCCAACTAGTCCCAGTTCAATATACCATCTGAGCTGATGGTGCAATCATTCAGCAGCAGTCTGTTAGCAGCTAGCAGCAATCAGTTTTAGCGGTTAGGAAAAGATATGGTTACTTAACTTAACTTCACAATATCCTATAGAGCATTATCAGCAAAGTCAGGGAAGTTTAGTCACTTTGATACTCATCTTTGTCACTCTTCAGTTATCCAAAAGAAGTCTACTAGAAAGTTAACTTCTCCCATAGCCCCCGAGTCTGGTAGTTTATTTTAGATCACGTATCTCCAAACTCTAAAAGGTATAAGGGGAATCCTGAAAAAATACAATTTTCAGGTTAGTAAAAATCTTGACTTGTTAGGTTTCACTGGTTTGTGAAGAATAGCTGAACATTGAGCATTAATTAAATCCGCTGGCTCACAAATAAATTTTATACAAACTTGCTTATTATTTGGTGGGAATCAGAAAAGGGATGTTTATCTGCAGTACCTGAAGTGACTTTTAAAAATGTGACAGACAATAAGTACATAAGCACCTTGCAAGAGGTTGTAGCTGCTCCACCTATTTATTTTTTGTTCTTTGACAGGAGCTACTAAAACAAATCACCAATGTCTAAATGGTAATTACAGTTAGACTTTGTTCTTGGTTAAAAGTCATTTGTCATTAAACAGAATCAAAGGTTGCCATTTAGTTCAAGTACAGACAAAATGTGCTTGTACAATAAGCTGTACTCCCTTACATTTCAGGTTGTCTTTAATCATGTTGTGAAATCTAGATTTATAAAGGCACACACATAATAGAAAATTGGAGTATTAACATTCTTTGTTCTTAAATTTCAATTATATGCTGTTGTTTCCTTTTGATTCACGAGAAGTAATTAAGTCTACCATACCGGTGGTCGATCCCCAGACCCAGCTTGTGCTGCTGCTTACTTCAGAAATGCATTTGACAACAGACTTTAGAGTAGCTATAAGGAAACAAAAATCATCAGTCAATTATTACAACAGAAAAACCTTGGCATAGGAGGACGAGGGGCTGAATTATGTTTACACAGGTGTACACCTTGATAATACTATTTGCTTGTGTTAAATGAGCCTAGGTTTTCATTGGTGGAGCAAAAAGAAAAGGTTAACTCAATGGAACAAATTCACAGTGATTAAATTTGTTCTAGGTGTGTTCCAAGGAAACTGAGGAACACCATTGAGAAGTGCAATTTGCAAGCTTGAAGTAAATTCTTAATCAACGTTACTTCAGGAGCCTAATAATCTATAGCCCATCTGCATAAATATGAATAAACACAGCTAAAATACATTAAGTCTCATAATCTTTGCAGTAATTTGTGCTTTGAACTCAAAATTTTCACAATTTCTCTGCTTCACTGCTATTTGAAAATAATGGTTGAAACTTATGTTTCAGATTCTCAAGTGTCATAAACTGGCATAGGTTGGTTGACTTCAGAGGAACTGAGAATGTAGCCGCTTATTTAGCTTTCATACCTGTTCTTGCAACAGTTTAACACAATCATTGCTTTCTATAATTCTGGACCTCTAAGAAAACTAGCGAAAGAATATTTTGTTGCCCCGGACATCTCATAGAAGTTGAATTTACTGTGATTTCTCCTAAAAATGATTAACAAAAGTCAATATTTGGGAAAAACACCAAACCACATATATTTTTAAAAGTCATCACATGAGTAGTAATACTGAGAACGTACAAAATGCACAGCTCACTTGGAAAGGCGTTATTTCAAGGCAATTTATCCAGTGAAAGAACATACACCGTTTGAAATGTGAAGTTCATAGGGAAATAGCCTCAGCCTCAGTACTATGTGACTGGCAGACACCCTACATTGACCGTGCTGCCTTTTTCCCTCATTAGCTCATGTATGGGACTATCTCGGGAACATTTTTTTGAAAAAATGCCTGACCATTCCTGAATTGCACAAAACTTTCAAAGGGATGGTTAGGCACCAAATAAACAGAAAGCAAACAAACAAAAATCCCTCAAAAGTGTGGCAGCCCGTAAATGTTCCCTAGGCAACCAAGTCAGTGTGCTACTGCTGACTGGTAATGTGGTAGGTGTTTGCAAAATGTATAAATTTGTTTTCTCCATCTGATCAGTGTATGAGTAAAGGGAACCAGTATTAAAATGCCCCCAAGCAAATCTAACTTGAACTTTTGTGAAAATGTTATTATAATACTGTGAAAATTTAGGAAAGAGTTATTCCGGTTACATAGCGTCTTCTCTGTTGTTTTGACATTTTTTGAACTATGCTACAGTAGCACAATATTTTTCTGAAGCTTTAAAGTAATTGTTGTACTCTACTTTCATTCTGTATATGATCATGGACGAGCCACTGAATTTTTCTTTATACTTAGCCTTGGACTTCATAGTGTCTTGTAATATGCCTTTTGTTAATATCATGGGGTAAATCTAATTTAAATATGGCACATAATGGTATAATGTCACAGTATTATATTATGCTATTCTTTTCCTACTGAAGTTCAGGGGAAATAAGCAACTAAAAAAATTCATATATATATATGACCTAAAAATCATCAGAACTCTAACCTTTACGATATTTGTGTGGAGTTTTTTTGTTGGTTTGGTTTTTGTAATGAATGTATTAAAATTAATGCTTTCAGGTTTTTCAAGTCTGTAAGCAAAGGGGAAGAGATACTGTTCCAGTGTCTTTCAGTTTATGGTTTTTGTAGCCTATTTCAGAGAAATCTAACTAAGAATGGATTATTAAAGATAATTTTGAACCTAAAGGTGAAAGCAGGTCCCTAGCAGACTAGAATCTTTTAAGTTTTATCTCAGTTTAGTAGATTATTTTATGGGGGTTTTATGGGGATTTAAAAAAATTTAATTTCTCCCCCCGCTGAACTATTCCTGTCCCTCCTTCTTTCCTCTGTCCTTTACATATCTGGACAATAAACAAGGGGTTTGGGGCAGGAGCTCATGTAGAATTTCATTTAATGGTATTATTTAGCTGTGAAGCATCTGCTGCATCATACCACAATATAAACAAGATAATCATATGAAGAAGGCTAATTTCTAATTAGAATACAGTCTATAACTATTGAGCAAATATGAAGACTTTTACTTAACAGTGGTAGGCCTGTACTTGTAGTCTGTGAACCACAGTGTGTTGAAAACACAAGCAGATCTTCCTGGAGCCTGGATTGTTGTCAGGATAGCATTGGTAGTAACAGCAGGAGCGTTCTGGGCAAGAAAATCCATTAGAGGCACATCATACCTAACAATCTCCCCTAGTTTGCTCCGGCCTGTAAGAAGAATATTTGAAGACTGACGTTATTATTTTTTCTTAAAAAAAAGAGAAAGTGGAAGAACAGGCTACTTTTGTAATATCCCAATCAGCTTAAGCTGGGACTGCTGCTAAAAAAGATGGTTCTGCTCTTCCCCCTTCCTGGTTACTTGTTTCCTCCTCCTTCCTTATGCTGGTGCAGCAATTTCTGCGGCTCTGCAGTGCCAGACTGGGGAATTGATCCTGAAATGGTTACTGCTCAAACATATGTTCCTAAAAGTGATGGTTCAGTTTTCTGGTACAGCTCAGCATGGGTTGGGAGGGAGGATGGGTGGCAGTGAGTGTCTGGGAGGACAAGACCCATCCTCAGAGCAGGGGCAGTGCTCACCCTGCCTTGAACTGCAGACTGGGGTGTTGGAAAAGTCCTTGGGATTTGTTTGGGTCCAGTCAAAAAGAGATTAGGCAGAGGTGTTGAAGAGTGCTTGAAAAGCTGTAATGCTCAGTCAAACCCTGTTATACCAGAAAGTCTTTGCAGAACTTGGCTTGCTGTCTTGCATTTAGTCATAAAGTAAACAGCTCTGGCAAAGCAAATGAGAACTGTGTTATATGCTTGGTGAATGTTACCTCATGGGGGAGAAGTATCTCTCAATGTGTTTGGTTTTTTCTTCTACTGTCCTTTTATTTTAAGACCTTTCCTCTCCAGGAGGTGAAGCTTTGTGTTTCTATTTGGGCTTCCCTTTGCCACTGCTGGACTCATCTCCCCTCCCTTCAAGCTTTGAAAAATATTGATTGTGTATTGACTGTCTGGTTGAAGTTCAGCCAAAAGCAGTAGGGAGAGACTGGCCGTCATTTTCCCTGACATCCGTTTTTCAAAGTTGTGATAAATGGTGGCCAGGTCCCCAGCTGTAGTTCCGTGAGCTTGGGAGATGCATCAATGTGTACAAGCTGAAGAGCTGTCTGTATGGATTGGTGCAAAGATACTTGACTACTGTAAAAAAATCTGTCTTTTGCAGTGGTTTTGCTTTTAAGCTTTTTTTCCTGGGAATTTATTCAGCTTTTTACTAGATTATCTTCGGAAATGAGGTTTCGTGAGGGGAACTTAATCTTACAGTGTTTTGAAATCTATTAATGTCATTAACAGGAACATTTTCTATCCAAATAAATTCATTAAAAAAAATAAAATTATCAAAACAACTAATCCAAGCCCTACCCATAAATAAAACATTCCCTGGAGTTGAAGAAGCTCTTAACTTTGACTAGTCTAGGTTCTTCTCTTTGGCCATTTTAAGCAGCCTTTCTAGGGAAGCTCAGCATGCTCTTCTAGAGAAATAAGCATTCACTATTACTATCGACACCTCATTATTTGCACTGCTTGCATGTTTGGGATTCTGGTTTTTGATGACTAGAGGGTAATGACTGTATTTGCAAATCAAAGCCATGTATAAATTTTTAAAAGCCACACCTATGCATGAAGACCAGAACATATAGTTCAAGAAAAAAAAGGAATAAACCATTCTTAAGTACTTTAAGCATCATTAAATACTTCATCAGGGTTTTTTTATCAGTATTTTTAAAAATATAGTACATACCAAACATTGGTCCAAATTCAACTTTTGTTTTTCTTGTTAATGAATAGTAATAAGCTGAGGACTTTTAGTAGTTTCTGAAAAACACAAACAACTATTTCTCCCTCTCAAATCTGTGAGCATGAGATTTTTTTTTTACTGCTAGAGGGTTTTCCTTCTGTGGTAGATGACGATGGTAGTGTTTCTCTGGGCGTTCAGCAGGATGCTGTTGTACACTGCGCAGAGACTGTGTACTTTCTTACCATCGGAAAGTGCAGTGTTGTTATTGTTATTTTAATTTGTCAAGTAGTTGTAACCACAGTTAGAAATAACGTCAAAGTTGCTCCATGTAGATAGCTTTATACCCTTTGTGTAATGGACTGACTTAATTTCAATATGTCTTTAATGAAAGAATTTAAATATGGATACAAAACAATTTATTCAACTTCCATTGCAATTAAATTCTTTGGGGTAGGGGAACTGGCAAACTCAACAGTTCCTTTAAACATCTACACACAGTTTCCAATATGTCACAGGTTATAAGGATGCTGGGCATGCATTGTGCTTAGACTTTCAGTAATTTAAATAGGAAATGCGATGTTAGGACTACCGTTTCTCATTAATTTTATGTACTATTATAAACAGTGTAAATATGTGTCCCTGAGCTGGTAATGGACCTATTTTGTGATGAAATCGCAGTATTAAATGTATAAAATCCATTGTTTTATGGTGGCATCTACTGTGCTCCTGTTGAAGCAATTACACCTTTTCCTAATGACCTAAAAGGGAGCCAAATAAAATCTCTGTTGTTCTGGTGATTTTCTCTTACTTAGTCTTTCATATGCTCTCACAGCCACAAGATAGGAAGATGGTTCAAAGAGAAAAGCTGTACCTAAGCAGTGAGAGCCGTACCTTGAAAGGGCTGTCATCTGCAACAGCCTGAATAAAGCCCAACTGCCTCATGAGAGTAACGCGGGACTCGGAAGCACAGCTGTGAAATAAGCATGACTGGAATTCAGCAAACTTCTTACTAAAGGCTGCTGCAGCTGCTAGCTGGTTCCTAAAGCTAAAACACAAAAAGGAGCACACACTTAGGATCTAAATATACAAACAGCATAAGTTGCTTTGGTATCTGCCTTGTAGAAAAAGCAGAGTGCCTGTAAACTTCTTACCCGCACCAGCGCAGGGTGGAATAGTGGCAATTTTAATATTACAGCAGTGCTTCTAGTCTTTACGCAGGTGTTTAATAGGTTCTGAGTGCAGAGTACTTGTCTGATTTCCCATGTAAATTATTGTCTCATTTTGCCTGTTCATGCAAGCACAGGACGGTACAATGTGAGTAATGAGCTGTTTGTGCACGACAGGTTCTGCATCGAGCTCTGGTCATTGCAGTTCTACCTGGCCTTTGGAAAAATACATGGGAAGTCGCTGTGCCTGCGTAGAACTGAATCCTCCTTACATGGTGAATGCTTTGAGGACCTGTGTGTTTAAAGAAACGTTGGCTATGTTTATCTGTATTGGCCAAAGCTTCCACCTAGTAACACTCCAAAAGAGGCCATGCTCTCAACAGACCTTAGATGCTAAGAATAACCACATATATAATTACATATACACAATTTTTCAAAATTAAAGTACATACCAAACATTGGCCGTAATTCAGCTTTTGATGTTCTTGCTAATACAGTAGCAATCCCAGAAGTGTTGTTTTGTTCTGTTGGTTTTTTTTTTTCTTTTTAAAGACAATCATATCTCCTTTCAAATTGAGGAACACTGAACTTTGCAAGTTGCATCTGCACTGCTAGTGCGATTTACTTACTAAATTTATTAACCGGACAGCGTAGGAAAATTTTGCAGTTTGCTACTGCAGAAAACCCAGAAGTAACCTCTACAGAAATGTTTCCATGAAGGATGGTCTGATTTCAGGTTAGATTTCAATCCTCTGTATATTAACCAGGTTTGTGATTCTTGCTTTATGCTGTCACAAAGTGTAAAATCGCTCAGAAGGGATTTCTAGATATTGTTCTTTCTTTTCATATATGAAGTAATTTTCTCCGCTGTCTCTTGGCTCGTTTTCTTTTTTACTGGATTCATCTTCTGCCGTTCAAATCAATAGTACAGATGACAGAATGTAGAATGTGCTGATCAGAAGTACCTGCCAGTCCAGGCATTCTTGTCCCAGTGGACTCACTGCAATACTGTTCTTAATAACTCTTTGCATGAGACCTGAAAACATAGTCTTTTGTCATGGCATGCGTATGTGTGCACTTGTAAGTGCGTAGCCCTACATGTGTTTAAAGAGAGGAGGGAACAAATCAGCATGTTTATGATGCAACCTCCTTTGAATGTGTCATTCAAGGAGGCTGTCACGGAATGGATGTAGGTTTGGTTAAGCATTAAGTTGTCATCTGCACTTACCAAAACCCTCTATTTAGCTCCAAAATAAACTTAGCTCTCGGTCAGGACTGCCCTTGCAGAGCATGCTTTCTGGTATGTAGTTTCTGCCTCTGTCCTAATTGAAGTTAACAGCTGACTTTAGTGGGGTAGGGTTAGAGATCTACTTATTAGGGCATCCTAGCAAATGCGGATGTGTTACTACTACCCAAGAGTTTATAATAGATAGTTAAAAGCTACTCGCTCCACCTCATTCAAGTAACTGATCATAGAGATTGTTGCTGCAGAACGTTAAGGGCAGGGAGCAGAAACCTGACGTCCCATTTCCAGATTGCCCTTGTGAAAAGTGGCAACTGTCCTCAGATGTCTCTCTGCTGATGTTAGGTCACTTATTTTTTAAGTCACAATGTCACTTATACATCTCCAGAAGGTGGGTCCTGCATATTTAAAGCTATGATTTTAGAAAGAAATTGATTATGAATTACAGACTGCTTTGGAAAAATGTGTTTTAAGGTTAACTATAAGTACAAAAGAATGAACGCTATTTGGAGGCTTCTTTAAAATTTGATGCTTGCTGCCTTTATCTTGCTTATATGTTCATAACACCTATTAGGTGACTGCAAACATTCAGTCAGGTGTGCCTTTAGCTCACTTATGTGCCAAACAGACCTGCCTTTTAGGTAACAAGATTAATAGTTGAAGTACAGGTGCTAACTAGGACTTGCTTGATTAGAGCACTTATTCGCTTGCTTGCTTTCTTTCTAAAGAACAGAGAAGCAAGAATGACTCACAAAACTCAATGTCTTTGTCCAGGACACAGCAGGAACAAGCAACATCATGAAACAGGTGAAATGCCAGGATGGAAATGTTCTCTCTCACTGGCTAGTAAAGGGGAAGAGTTTTAGTTGGTCTTACTGTACTGCTGCTGTCAGAGAGAACAGTAATCACTGTTCTCTTGCCTTGAGCAATTTCTGCATTTTCCTTTATAAGGACTGCAATTTTTCCCAGCCCTCGCAAGGAAAATAAAGAAATGAGGCATGCAGATGTTATTGGCAAATACCCTATTCATTGGGTTTTTGCCCAGGAACCGTATATCAGTGACTCTTATACTCTCTTACTGGTGTGTCTTTAGTGCTTGTCTTTGAAGCCCCTAATCAACACATTTTTCTTGACATGAAATCACCTGAGATTAGTATTATACCTGAGTCTGTGCACCAGGCATTGAACCAAGACTGGTTTTGTCTCTAGAGATGAAGCAGCTGCTACTGCATGGCCAGGTGGAATTTGTAGCCCAAGTCATTATTTATATTGATTAAAATATTTTAGAGAAAAACAGATTTCAAAACAGAGAACTAAATAAATCAGATAACTAATTATCTTCCAGATAAATCAGACTCTTAAGTCTAACTTCCTATGGATTCTATAGGAGGACTTCTGGCTCATCTTACATCTCTCTTAGATTTGATAAGACTACTCTTCTCCCATGAAGGATCTCAAACCGTCCGCTACTCATTAGGTCCCCAAATTTCTAGATTTGGCAATTTAGATAATCCAATGTAGTGATTTGTTTGTTCATTTTTTGGGTTTTTTTGGGGGCGGTGGAGAGGAAACAGCTTATCCGAAATGATTTTTTTTTTCACAGAAATCTTTTTAATTCAGAAAGTACTGACTTTATACATTGAGCAGCCTCAGTCAGAATATACTTATACTCAGTAAAGTTCTTTGCAGAAGGCAGATAATTTGGCCAACTTGTGTTTGATATCCTTATGTAGCTGACAAAACTATAAGTATATGTATTCCTTACATCTAGCAACCCTTTCCACGTTCAAAATTCAAGTTCAGTCTTGGCTAATGTGTAGGTAATACCCACTCTGTGTAGATCGTAGATCCTTGCAAATCATTTATTTGGTTGTCTTTTAAGGGTTTTTTTAGGAAAAAAAAGAAGTGGAAATTCACCACTAACTCAAGGTAAAATGTTTCTGTTTGAAAAAAGATTTTTTTTTTTTCTTTTAAATTTTACAGTCACTGAAGTTCACAAATGTGCATTAAGAAAAAAAGACTTGGGGATTTTTGACTCAGGCTAATCAGGACTGTGGCACTGAAATCCTTGGCAGATGCAGAAACATGCAGGGACACGGCCAAACTAGTAGGAAGAGATTTGGGGGATTTTGCCTGTTGAAGCCTCACAACAGCAGCTGCTGCTGAAACATGTGGCGTAGTTTGGAATCTGCTGGCTGGGTAACCATTCCTTCCAGAGCAAAAAGTGGATGCTACATAATTCCCTGCAGTTTGAGGAAGCTCGGGTGCTTCCTAAATTAGCTAGCCATTGCCTGCGTGTTTGTTTATATTTTGGATTGCTTGTATGGCTGCAGAATAGCTCAGATGACAAAGATGACAAGTCTTACATATTTAGCATATTACTTTATAGTTAATTGTACCACAGTGATATGCTGCCACAGTGAGCTACACAGTAAGAAAAAAATGAATCATGGAATCATAGAATGGTTTGGGTTGGAAGGGACCTCAAAGATCATCTAGTTCCAGCCCCCCTGCCATGGGCAGGGACACCTTCCACTGGACCAGGTTGCTCAAAGTCCCATCCAGCCTGGCCTTGAACACTTCCAGGGATGGGTCATCCACAGCTTCTCTGGGCAACCTGTTCCAGTGTCGCACCACCCTCGGAGTAAAGAATTTCTTCCTAATATCTAATTTAATCTACCCTCTTTCAGTTTAAAACCACTACCTCATGTCCTATCACTACATTCCCTGATAAAGAGTCCCTCTCCATCTTTCCTGTGGGCCCCCTTTAAGTACTGGAAGGCAGCAATAAGGTCTCCTCAGAGCCTTCTGTTCTCCAGGCTGAACAACCCCAACTCTCTCAGCCTGTCTTCATAGGAGAGGTGCTCCAGCCCTCTGAACATCTTTGTGGCCCTTCTCTGGGCCTGCTCTGACAGGTCCACATCCTTCTTATGTTGGGGGCTCCAGAGCTGGACACAGTACTCCAGATGGGGTCTCACAGGTCAGAGTAGAAAGTCTTATTCACATACTTAGTGCCTGTACTAAGGCATAGAGAAGAAAAGGAAGTACCTGCCTGAAATTCTTTCCCATCGAAAGATAAAGACAGAAGAACTGCTTAAAACAAGCATGAGGTAGCTGGCAGAGAGTAGTGGCGTATTTATGCTTAACGTTATAGGCACTGGTCATACATGCCAACTGCTTCAACTTTCTCAAGTGTTAGATGCCAGCTTGGAGATCTAAAAGTTGAGCCTCTGGGAGGCAGTGAAAGGAAGGCAGTGCATGGGGGCCTGTCCAGAGAAGAAGGGAGATGAGGGAAAGAGAAGGAGAAACATAATAGTGCTTGACGAAATGTTTTCTCTGGTGTGCAAAAGCGTCTAAGAGCTGCCATCCTCTGTCAGATAAAAGGCTTGTTTGTCCCTGTGTTACGTTTGCCAGATTTCAGCAGCCAGTAACCTAAGCAGTAATACTTATAACACTAATTTAGCAGAAGCATACGAATATTCTTGAGAGTGAATAAGATAGGTATGCTGCAGATGGAGGAAAATTGAAGATAGTAGGATGGGGTAGAAAAAGGACAAAAGGGAAATGAGTGACATGACTGCAATACCGTTTGTTGCTAATGTGCAAACAATTGACTCCAAAAATTGTGAGAATCATAAAAAGGATGTTTCTTTTTTTAATCCTCTTGTAAATTTTCACCTTATCTATCATATTTTTGAGTGTTTTTCTGCAGCCAGAAAAACTCAAGCCTTACCAAGGTCAAAGAAAGATACGTTAAAAATTCACACTGTGTGTGGGTGTGCTCAAGTCAGTTTTGAGCGTTGTTGATTTCAGCTGGTTTCAAAGGGGTTGTCGAGGTCTCAAATGTAATTTAGGTCCTTCGAAGTTTTGGAAAAGCACGTCTGTAGGAAGAATAGATAAATCCTGTAACTCAGCCACAAAAGAAGCTTAATTGAGGCTTGTCTCTTTCTTCAATGGCTATATCAGCCATCTGTGAGCTGCAAATCCACAGGGAACCAGTCTTGCTTGTAGCTAGGCTTCAGTGTGGTCTCACAGAACTTCTCATTTAACCACATGGCCTCATTTGTGGCTTCTGTGCTGGTTATGAGGATAAATCAATAATGATAATGACAGGTATTTCTTTTATATAGTCCCTCTTAGCTTGCAAAACATGGGCAATGTCATATTTGACTGAATATATCAGGAATCAAAGAGTAAAAGACCATTTTTCTCACCATTCTCACCCAGTCTGGTACTACTTTTCTCGCTGCTTTAGACCACCAACTTCCCTTGAGCGTCGCTGCTGCTTTTATTGCAATTCCCATGTTTTTTCCTCTAGGACACACAGTGCTGTTAGCCAGTGTTTTGTGCACGTGGTTTAATCACCTGCTCAGTCTGCCTGTGTTTTGGGCCATTCCAGCTTTTTTTCTTGATTTTCAGCAATCTTGTTTCCTAAAAAGAGTTTAAGGCTTATTTATTTTTATATCCACAGATGTTTGCAAGGCTTAATCTAAGTAACTTTAAACTAATAAGTTTGTTAGGATAATAAGTTGTGCTTCACTTGTTGGAAGTGTGTGGAAAATTTCTATTGCTGGCAGATCTGAGCTTGGAACTATTTCAGTAATTATGAAAAAAATATTTTTTTCAGATTGCTTTATTAGTACTTAGATTTTAATTATTACAGGGTAAGTATTAAAATTGCAATGTGAGTTCCATTATATTTAATTAATAGCTATCATCTCACTTGATAGTTCTGTATTCTGAAAAATATTCTTAGACCCACAAGTTCTCTACAGTTCTCCTTTCCCTGAATCTATTGTAATAAATAATACTTGTGCTGATATATAATCTTTTTCTCAAGGTAGCCTTTGTTGTGGCATCAAGATTAAAACAAGACTTGAAGAGAACTAAGAGAATAATTCATGCATATTACTGCCACACATCCATGCCACATGTTCTCAATCAGCTCTGTATGGCTTACTATGAAAGGTTCACAGCAATTAATGCAACAATAACACAGTTTTTAATTAAATACTAGTGAAGAATAAATCTTCTGGTGTTTATTAATTTGAAATGTTTCTTGACTCTGCAGTTGATTATGATACTCCGCAGAGCTTGTGCAACCATGTATTCATAAATAAGTGGAGATACATATATATATCTTTATGTACTCACCAAGAGACTTCTAAATCTGATAATCTGTATATGTATTTTCTTCCTGTTCATTTAAAGTGGAGAAAGACCAGATTATAAAGAGGAGTTTATGAGTATTCTGCCAGACACTGTAAGAAATTCACGCCCTTTCACAGGACAGTGGCACTCCTCTTAAACTGGTCAAGTTTTCCATTTACCAAAAAGCTATTAGAAGATGTTCTGCAGCTTCAGTGGAAAAATATGCCATCTTAGGGACTAGTTATAAATACGTAATCCAGGCACAAGTTCTGTATAGTGTAGGAAAGTATGTGATATTCACATCTGGAGTGAAGAATGACAGAATTGTTTAGAAAAGTTATCAGAAAGTAACCACAGACCCAATGAAAATCCTAGCTAAATCTTCACTGACATGAAAAATGGAGCCTGTGCTCCATTTTAAATCAGAAATAGAAAGAGATGAGCTATGCCAAAGCATTTCACTATTATTTCACCTATCTGCTTATGCTTTAGGGAAGCTACGGAGTATATGTGTTTCTTTAAGAGCTGATACCATATGCTAAGAAAAATAGACATTTCATGGACTGCAAGTCCATACTGAAAATCTCAGCTGTACCAGTGTTTGATTAAGTTCTCAGTAGTTTCAATTATACTTAGTGCATTATATCTGATTATTAATTTCTGTCTCTTAAACAGATGGCAGTGTTTGAATTATGAGGCGTATCCATATATAGATGATCCGATCAAAATATAATTTATCCTTCTAACATTTATTTAGTTATTTAGAGTGGTTAGTGAACAGTCAGAATCACATTTATAAAATAGATATTTTTAATGTCAGTACCATGAACGAATCTTAAAAAAAAAAGTCTGGATCCATAATTCCCATTCGATCAGGGAAAGACGAGCCCTATGTTAAAGGAACGTGGAAGGATGGGAGACTTGTGCTGTCAGGCAGCTGGACAGTTTAAGGTCAATCTTGGATATAGTGGCAGTAGATGAGTTTGACTTTGGAGGGAAAAGGAGATTTTGTACCTGGCAAGTAGTAGTTAGTCTTAAAATGTAGTCAAAATGTAGATCTGCAGAACAAGATCTTTCTGCACATTGCTTTAAGTATTGAAAACTCTACCATCCCTTTATCTCAAAGAATATCCAGCAAATTCCAACCTTATCTTTGTCTCCTTTGTCTTCCTTTTCTTCTGTGTTTTTAAGTGTTCAGAAATGATGTCAAAGGTTCAGTTACTGGACTGGGCTGAAATGCCCATGACTACATGATCTGATCTTAAATGACGTCTATGTAGGCACAGACCCAAGAGAATAGCACAGATACAAAAGGGTAGAAGAGTGAATTTGAATGTTAGCAAGCAGTTGTCCATGTGACTGAGAGCATTTGCAAGGTGTGAGTCTGGCCAGCAATACTTTGTAGGTATGGAGGGAAAGTTACTTTAGAGTGTCTAGGCTTTGTTCATACTCCGTGATAAATCCCGACAGAGCAGCGTTCTCGGTCAGGCAGTCTGTGCAATGGATTTTGGATGGCAGCACTGTAATATTTCCACATTTGGAATTGTCTCAATTGGAAAAATGGCTCAGGTGTTGAAAAATACTTATGCTTATCTTTGCCTTGATTTTGTCTTTGATTTTCTGAAGTGCTTGAAAGCAATCTGATGTCAAATAAGCTAGTCTTTCTCTTGCGCTGTTTGGTAAAGACTACCTTCCTCGGTGCACATGGTGGCTAACTTCCTTTCTTGGCAGTTATAGCAACCATATCCTTGAACCTGAGGTATAAGCAAGCGAGTATCCACTGCCTACGCAATGGCATTGTGTGGGACTGCTGATAGAAATAGTAGTTTTTTAGTACTGAAATGCCTAGTTTTATGAAACTACATCAATTGTAACACAGCTGTGCATCAATTTAATCCAATATAAGATGGGCCAAGAACAATAAAGTTGAAGTCCTACTTTGATGCTGCTGAAGTATCCTGAAAGTAGACCCCCCCTGGAACTGTTAGCTGAACTACTGGGACTTAGCATTTGGGTGGGTGGAGGGAGGGAAAGCAAGCAAACTTTTACCTGGAAGACAAGCTCTGGACTTAGCCTTTGAAACAAGGGCCACTGGTTGGTTTGTTGATGTATAGCACTTAGTCCGGGTATGTGTCCAGGGCTGCTGGATGGTGTTGCAATACATATGACAAGCATTTAAAACATGAGAATAATGCAGACAGATGAGTGCACTGGGTTTGCAAATGTTAAATCACACCCACAAACTACTTTCCTTTGTGCACTGCCTGACCCTGTGGCACATTCCAAAGGAGATGTAAATGGAGATGGCTGAGCTGACCTATCTCACATACTGAGTGCATATTAGTTTGCTAGGAAAAGAACAATGTATATTGTGTAATTTAATTCAGACCTATATGATGCTGAATAATGTATTTTTTTGTGCAGCAGAAACAAAATTAGTAAGTGCTTGAATGTAAAAATAATTAGTAAAATTATTAGCAGCAGAAATAATTTTGGGTCTAATTTATGTTAAACATCCAAGGGAAGCATGCCCTATACCCCTTTCCAATGATATGTCAATGTATGTTTTAGAAATATTGCCCTAATTTCCTACCAGCCCCTGCAAAATTCTGTGTTGTTGTAGTGTGTAAGATTCCCGGTGCACAAATAAATTTACAGTTTNTGGCAGACCTATAATTTTTTTTTTTTTTTTTTTTTAATTTATGAATGGAGGAAGACATAGGAAGTAATTGTGCTGCTTTGGTTCAGTCTAATCATTAATGAGAATGAAAAAGAAAGTTAAAAAAATCTCAAAGGCATCGCCTTGAAATGCCTTCCCTTCTGAACAGGCAATGAAACTGTTTGTTCCCTGCTGCTTTATCAAAAGCAAAGGTTTAGTTTCATATGAAGTCACTATTCTGACATAACCCATATTTTTGGGTATTCATATAGCCATACATTCAGCATGGACACCCTCACGCTTTCCAGCATGCACACAGCGGGCAAGGTCTCTCCAATTGTACATCTGATAAGACCCATTTACATCTATTTCCACTGCAGGTGTAAAGCACGCTGCATGAAAGGCAGAACTGTGTACCCGCTAGCTGCGCACTTAGGAAGGAATAAACTGCTTTTAGGACAAGGACTGTGGCGAATGCAGCTTTGCGGCTACAGGGAGGAGATTTCTGTTCTGAGTGTGCTTTCAGGGAGCGGGCAGAGGGATTTTTTTATTTAACCTGGAAGCTACTTAAATACAAAACTACATTACGGAGGTAATCCCGCTGATCTTTTGTAAGGGATTTTCAGAACTCTGTTAACCAGAGACTAAATAAAAACCCCTAAACATTTTGTTATTTAAGTTGGCACAGTGCACTGTGCCAGCAAGTTTCCATGTATTATTCTGAACCACAGTTTCATTTAAGGTCATTAAAATGTGTATATTCCTTCAGAAATAACTTCCCAAGAATTCTGTCAACACTGAGATGAGAGTGGTAATTCATAGGTGAAAATGATTAAAATAATGCTAAAATAGAAGTTAAAAATCACTGTTATGGTCACAGTTACAGGAAACTAAACATAGGAAAACGTAAACATGAGCAGTTTAAATATCAAGCTACTTTTCAAAGGCCTAGTGAACCTTGCTGACATATGAGAAAGCATCAAAGCATCAGGATAATCATCAGTGCTGACACTCCACCTTATGAGCCATCAAACTAGACTCATTCAGGACTACCAAAGCATAAAGTTCTGAGTAAAGATAATCTGCCAGGTTGTGTTGGCTGGAGTAGGTGTGGTCTTCGTAAGCCTCCAGTTTCCAAGCCATGTGCAACAAAGAAAAGAGCTGCTGTGATTTAAGCTGTTACTTCCCCTGTGCTGGATGTTACTGCCCTCCTTGTGGGATGTAACATGTGCCATGGCTTGACCACTTCTTTCTGCTTCCTTCAGAGGGGTGGCATCGGTAACGGAGGGCTAATAGACCACTCCCTAAACCTTCCCAGGAAGATTTTTCAGAGCCTGTCTGTGCAGAAGCCTAAGACTTGTTGGAGAAGGGATTTAAATAGTCCTCTGGGAGCAAACTTAAATATACCTGCATTTTACAAAATAAGACTGAAGTTTTGACATTGTGGTTTTATAATATAATTTAGGTGTATCTGGTTTCTCAGATCTGCTTGTAAAGCTGATTTATCATAGCATACGCGTAGATGCCAGGAGAATCAGCCCTAAAAGCCTGGTATTTTTCAAAACAACCTGCTAAGGCTGTGTACCCGACTCTTGTCAGTATTTTATGCTCTCTGGGCACTAATTCTCTTGAGTCCTCTAGAGTTGTTAGGCTATGTTTCTATTGCTGTGATCCAGCTGCTATGTGGTTAACATAACACGACACAAACACAGATGTTTCCCTTTCTTTTGGGAAGAATAACGCTCTTAATTGCAGCTGGAGAGCCAGAAATATTGCCCATTATCAGCAGCTTTCAGAGAGGTAGAGAGATTTAGAAGAACTAGAGCTTGTTAATATTTCAGACTGGCAAGAAATAGAGGGAAAAAAAGTGTTTCATCCAGCAATACAGTTACTCTTACACAGACATACTTTTAAATGTCTTTGGTACTGGAAGTATTTTTTTTCAAACACTGGCCTAATAAAAATAAGAGTCTTTTTATTTTCTGAGATGGAAACATTGGTCTAAAAATAAGATCTCACAAACAGTGCCAAACCTACTTTGATACATTGAGGCTGTAAATATCTCACTGTACGCTCTTTTGTTTGTCATTAGTCAGCCATGGAAGCATGACTTCTCAAGCTTTATTTTTCTCCACTAGTCCTCAGGCTTAGACAGATGTGCCCATGGTCTGCATGACACTGAAAAGTATTTTTCTCCTAAGGACCCCAGTGAATTCTCAATGAAGCTTACAGTCAAACGTAAGATTTTTGTAACAGCACTTTTTCTATTGACATTTTGACCGAGTAACCGAGAGCATAAACTACACAGAATGAGTTTCTATTTGCATAGTGATCTCAGAGAAAACATTACAGATGCAGTCTGAGATGTTTAAGCAAAGTTGCTAAGGCAGGTCTCTTCTTGCTTCTCTGTGTGGTACAGGACTGTTTTTTTTTTATTTAAAACATTTTTCTATAACATATTTTTTTAATTTAAGACCTTTAATTAAATGCTAAAGAAGCCATATTTTTACCTCAGTTTGCCTAATGCTGTGAGTCATCCCACGACGAGGTGCTTTAGCTGTGCTGTGAGAGACACTTGCTGAGGTCTATCCCAGGCAGAGCTGCAAGCTGCAATTTACCTCAACGTAAGATGTCTTGTGCTCACTATGCTTTAAAGTTGGGATGGGTGTGCTCGTTGCTCTCCCAGACTAGTTCTTACGGGACTCTTTTTTTGTAAGTTCAAACTCCCAGTAATATCAGGCACATAAAGTCTGCTCTCTTCATTCTGTTGTGAAATAAAATAGATACACAACGAGCACTTGTTATTTGTATTTAAAAGATGAGAAAGCTGCCTCTTAGGAAACAGCTGCTGTTAAAATTTCTGTTCAGACTGATTAGCCGTTGACAATAGCTGAGCAACCTGGTCTAATTTGCAGGTTGGATCCAACTTAAAATGTGGCCCTGGTCTGAGTCTGGGCCTGCTTCAGAGGTTCCTTCCAGACTAAACTATTCCAAGAGTACACGAACAATCCAGATGATTCAATCATTTGATCAAGAATTTCAAAAAAAGATTAAAGAAAATTTGAAAACTCATTTATTCCTTTGCAGAACTGTTATTCTGGATTTTTAATATTCCGTTTGTCATAGGACTTCCCTTTACCATAGTTCTTTCTTAATAAAGTGTTTGCTAGCTAACCAGAAATACTGCAAATCTGCAGTGCTTTACATCAGCAAAAGCTAGTAGCCGCTTTTCTTTCATCCTATCAAAATTTGTTCCTTGTGAGGTTTAGTGCTATGTGGATAGACACCCTTTTGCCAAACTTTCCCCCTTCTCAGGGCTCCTGTTTTCTCTCTCTCAGATCTCTTTATGGAAGTTCCTTGTACAAGCTCTCCTTAAGCCACTGGAGTTACAACTTGTCTTTAAGCTTAAACTGTTTAAATATTAGATTGTGGCTAACCTTTGTCCTGTGAAGCCGAAACCAGTTATGGGGCCTCCAGCAGGTCTGCAGAGCAATGATAGTGCACAGTTGGGGGTGGGTGTCGGTTCTTTATGCCCACAGAGCTCTTACCCCAGTGATTTTTCCACCTTCACCCCTCACCCTGCTGCAGTGCTTCCAGCTACTGCTGTCTCTGCTGATTTCCTTGCACATCTGCCCTAGAGCAGCAGTCGCAGGATCATGCTCAGGTCTCTGCTGCTGCTGCCGCCACCGTTCATGCAGGAGCTTTAACTACCCGCAAAGGTCAATTTGTGCGAGTGGCTGAGCTGTGGGCAGATATTTTGCCTTTAGCAGTCCCAAGAAAAGAGACAGAGGAGACAGCAGTGGGTGAGGTAGTATCTCCAGCCTCTGCAGCTATGTGCTTCAGTGGGCATGTCCCTAGCTCTTGCAATGAAACCTGAGAAACAACTGCACTACTGTAAATTTTTAAGAATCTTTATTTCATTCTGATCTAAGTGCAAAAGTGAATTTGTAGCTTCTTATCTGTAAGACAGCACTTCAGGGAATGGACTGCACTTTGTAATAAGCATAACCATCGCTTTTTGCACTATAGGCTTTATTAATCCTGTCTATAAGAAATAAAATGTGGTGGTTGGGTCTATGCATTTCTACAAATGATGTAAATCATAGGGTTGGGGTTTCTTTCTAAATAGTTACATTAATGCATTATTTAATGTGAGTGAAACTGTATCAGTTTCAAGTTGTCTTTTCCTCAAATGATTCTTCCTTCAAGAAGCATCTGGTACTAGATTCAGAAGAGAAGTCATCACTGGGTTTTCCTTGAAGAGGAAGGGTTTTACACCTGGGTATTTCAAGACTGTAGCTCCTGGGTCTGGATGTGGATCAGCTTCATGCTGGAACAAGACTTCAGTTGTTTACCACTGCTCTTTCTGTGTCCTGGTTGCTATGAAGAAAATTCAGACATAGGCAAGAGACATTTTTGTCATGTCCCAGAAATTTCCCCGCCCCATCACATGAAATCAGGGAATAAGAACTGCAGGACATGTCTTTGAGAGAAACAAGCCATAGGTATCCATCTTCTTGTTCTTCCTTTCTTCACAAGACTTTGCAGTGCAAAACCTGGCATATGTTTTAGATGTGTTGTCCAAGTACTACAATGTTTCCAGGTAGGAACATGCCAGCATCTGCATGGGTTATCTCTTGATAGTGGAAGAATACAAGAATTGCAAGCTCTGATTTTTCAACAAATCTTGTTTTAACACGAAAGATTTGATGCTGCAGACTGAACACAAGAGTCCCAGATAATACAGCCTGCCAGGGGTTTTCTTTAAGCTTGAAGTACTCAGCAGACGAGGCAGATTCAGGCTAGATATTCGCTGAAGCACAAAGCAAAACTCAGAGTCACCCATTGGCATAAGTCAAAGAAAACAGTACTTTTCCATGAACAAGGCAAATGAAAGAGCAGATCTCCTTATTGCTCCTGCAGTTACTTTAAACTGAAGGAGTTACAGGACAAAATTTCTGCTCATTCTGGAAAATGGGGCAGGGCAGGGCAGCAAAAACTGAGGGTCAGGAGTCACGTAACAGGCAGTGTGAGGAGAGTCCTGTTGGCAGCATAACCGAGCAATTGCTCGTGTTGAACCAGGAAATCAAGGCTTCTGTCTCATCTCTTTAACAAGACTTGGCCAGTTGCTTTTGAAGTCCCAGCTCTGAGAGGAACTCTGTAGGTGTTTGTATTTACCATAGGTTGAACAAAATCCCCGGCTGCATTACACAACATGTTCTAGAATTTGATTTTGGCCCAGAACAAACTTTTCCATCTCCCATTCACTGCTAAATTGACTGCCAGATTTCTCTTCAGAAAACTGTTAAGTCTAGCAGAAATAAGGTCAAACTTCACCAGGCTGGAAATCACAGATCCCCTGCACATGCAGTGCCGACCTCCTTTCTGCTGGGCACCCTGCACCACTTACGTCCTCTCTCCTCACACTCTTGCTAGCAGCTCATGGGGAAAGCAAGTGCTAACTTGTTAAAAATGATTTTTTTATCATTAATTTTTGGCATCCAGAAAATGAATAATTAGAAGATAGTCAAGTATTTTAGAAAGTGCAAAAGCAGGAACTGTAGCAATCTCTGTGTGATAGAAAAATCATAAAAGAGATTTTTAACTGAACTTGGTTTTGCTTTCTTCCTCACCTTCCTCTCTTCTGGCTTACTAGCTGTGGTTTCAGTCAATCCATGTACAGAGGATGTGGTGCCACAGTATAAAGCTGCCTCTATTATTAAATGCACTGTACATATACAAAAATCTGTATTAGATGCAGCCAAAGCATTCTGTTGGCCTGAGCTTGTGTTGGGGGCCTGCAATTTTGAAAGTGAACTTGTGTCCTAATATCTAGATGGTTTTGGACCAGGCTTAACAGGCTGAATGTACAAGTCTCTGTGATCATGTTTCTCTCTTCAAAATGGGAAACCCAGAGACACATTCAATATCTTTGTAGACTGCACACTATGTGTTAATGAAAAACAAAAGAAAAGGCGTACCTTACCACTGAGTTTCGAAACCCCCCTTCCCCTTTCTTATACACTTCCTTTTTCAAAGTAACATTACTGAAGGCATTTCATTTCAGGGGACAGATAAATCATGAAGTTGAATCAAATATAGATGATGTAAAACTTTGTCAAGGTTACAGACCAGGCCTTCACAGTGCTTCCTTTGTATTTCACTTGAATCGTTGATTGTCTTCCTGTTCCAATGCCATTCTCTTTCCTTCTATTCAGGAGTTTTCTATTACCTTCCAGACTATTGTATGACTACGCGAGTAACACAAAGTCCTTTGTATGGTAGAAATCAGGCACAAAATAAACACACCTTTATCCTGCACTCTCAAAACCTTCCTTCTTTCTGCACATAAATACAGTCCCTATTAAAAAAATCAGAGCTCTATGAACCCGATGTTGAAGTGTTAGCCAACTGGCAAACTCTTAAAAGCGCTCGAAGCTTTCTTCCATGAAGTCCACTGCCCCTGTGACAAAGCTCTGCTGCTGCTAACAATTGCGCAGTAATGCCACTGTTCCAGTTTCCTATATTGACAGTCACGGTACTGGCTTTAGCCTCTGTAGAGAAAGGAAATGATATACAGACACATAAAGTGGGGAGTCTGGGCCTCTTAATGACATCAAGCTTTGGAATTTTATTCTTTGCATGTGTTTACTCAGCCCTTTCCTATTCTTGTATCCTGCATAATAAAATAATTTATTCAAGTGCTGTTTTCTGCCTGTTGGTTCTGCACGGCTACGCAAGGGAGGAAAAAGGAGGAAAGAGCTTTTTCCTTTGTGTAGGTTGCAGTCCTTCCAGTCTCTCCTGTCTGGTGTCAGCAGAGGCACTTCACAAGGACAGGCAGGGGTCCCAGCGCCCGTCAGCAGCCACGGAGCAGGTGAAGAAGGAGCCGTGGTTTTCACTGCTCGTTCTGATTTGTTTCACCTAGGTTAGTGAGGAACAGTCTGATCCTACCACACAGAACTACTTAAAACAACATTCTGGCCTCAACTATATGTAGGTTTTTTGGTTTTCTTCCTTGTCCTTTCTCTGGGAACAGGTATAATTTTTCTCTCTCTCCCCCCCACCCCCACTCCTTGCACCATTTTCCCACAAGTTTATGAACAACTTGTCCACGCCTGATATAACTTAACACACTAATGAGTCAGCAAGGAATTAGACTGTGTTTTTATATGACTTGTCTTATGTTTTGTACTCACTAAAATTATCGGAGTACCCAGCGTGGTTGCCTTAAGGACTCCTGAGGGTGTCTTTCTCACTGATTACATGATTTTGGTTCAGGGGTTTTCCCACTGCAGCTGCCAGAATTGCCTTGCAATCCTGGTCGAGAGAAGTGACTCTGCCCCTCTATTCTGCTCTGGTGAGATCTCTACTCGAGTACTGTGTCCGGTTCTGGAGTCCCCAACATAAGAAGGACATGGACCTGTTGGAGAGAGTCCAGAGAAGGGCCACAAAGGTGATCAGAGGTCTGGAGCACCTCTCCTATGAAGACAGGCTGAG
>RSEF01000002.1:33003202-33076341 GCA_003993805.1 Himantopus leucocephalus
TTTTTTGGGGGGGGGTGGGGTGGTAGGGGTAAGGGGGGTGTCTTTCACTCTTTTTTTCCTGTTCTTCATAATAGCTTTATGATATCTCATTGTTGCACCCTACTGCAAATGGTTAGTGTTGTCTAATAAACAATAATCTTGCCCCATCATATAAAAAGCAGTAATAAACAGATTCTTACTGATGTCTGAGAACTGAAACAATGCCACTTAACATAGAGATAACACTCCACTAACAAAAGCAGTATGATGACGTTAACACTGTAGTGCTGTTAAACTCTGCCTCTCGTCACAGGAAATTAATTTCAGTGTAGGACAGTCCTAGTATGTCTGTACAGATCCTCATTCTGGAAATAACTCAATTGCAGCTATTGTGTTTTCTCCTTTATTGTGAGGAGGTGCCCAGAACTTAAGATGCTAAATCATATACTTAAATGTGCTGAAACTAGCAGAGGAAATAAGAGGAGAAAGAAGGCAGAGAGAGAATGCCTGGCACAGCAAAGCAGGCTAAGACCATACATTTGCTTATGGAATTGTCACCATCCTTATGTAAACTTCAATGAACTTCAAGAAAAAAAAGAATGCCAAATACTTTGCGGGCTTTTTTTTCCCCCTAACAACAAATAAAAGCGACGGTGTCATTGACTAGATACCGGATGAGAGTGTTCATGTGACATAATTGTGGTGGCATATAAAGGTAAGCCAGGTTTTGGTCTCCAAAATATAACTTAATGCGTAAGAAACGTAAGAAATGGTCTCCCAAAAGCATTCATGCTCCCAGTGAAAGCCTAGAATGAATGCAAGAACTGAGCAAAAAATGAACAGGAATGAGGGAGACACTCAGACAGTTACAGTGATGTCTTACACAATAATGTCATACTAACTGCCTAACCATCAAATGTTTGGTAGCTGTCGTGAAATGTGGAGTTCTGAGGTGACTAAATAGGATGCCAGGGTTATTCTTTTGCAGATGCTTTGGAACACTTCTCACATGAAGGAAGGAAAAGTCTTTTGATTTGACAGTCTAAAACAAAAGTTAGCAGAATGCAACAGGAGGTTGGAAAATCTGCGATGCTGCATTTTACTCAGAAAAGAGGGAATGGATTATCTATTTTTGTTATTTTTCAGTTAAGTCTCTGTCCATCCCCTTTTCCTCTAAAACTTCTTGAAAATGGTCTCCTATATTGTCTTCTTTCTCTTTATTCCACCTAGTGACTAAAAAATGATGGGCGTTAAGACAAAAGTGAATAAAGTGAGCACAACCACAGCGGTTAGTGCATAACATTATTTAGGGCATGCATTGTATATTTTTTCTGTTAATGTTTTTGGGTTGGGTTTTTTTGGGGGGGTGGAGGTTTGGGGTTCTTTTTGACGTCTCTGTTGAATGTTTAGGGTGGAAATTGTTTTGTTTTGGTTTGTTGTCTGACATTTCTTGATTGTGATTGTTTGCATGGCTAAAGAGATTGATACAATCTGTCTGTGTCTGAATAGGATGGACTGGATGCTCTATATATGTATCCGTAGGTGCTTTTGTACTTCTGCATTACCTGACAAAGGATTGAACAGGACTTTTAAATTTCACAGAATACTACAGCACTACATGTTTAGCATTCTTTGAGATCTTTTTTTTCTGCTCTAAGTCAGGTAAGGGGTAATAGCTTCAGCATAAGCTTCATATACACTGCACCAAGTATGCACGCGATATTATTTCAACTGTTTGGATTCTGTACAGCGTGCAGACAAAAAAAAAGATGGACACTACAATGAATATGTAATGAGTTCCTGTGGTTGAACCAATAAACAAGACCATTGCAGTATGCAATCAAGTTTATTATGTACATATACAATAATCTTGGCAAAGGAAGTGCTGAGTAAGTAAACTATTAGGAACCATTTGGGACTGTTTTGCATTAATTTTTTATTTTGTGTTTGCATGTATGAAACATTTTTTTCTGAAATTGTTTAAAATCACGTCTAGAGTGACCTGCTGTGCTGTCCAACTGGTTAAGTGATTTCTGTTACTATATCAAACAGTGTAATGACATTTAGAGAGGAAGAAGGAACTGTGTGCCAGTGCTACTTTACTCCCTCCTGCAGCCTCACAAAATGTCACATGCTGAGTGCTGTTTATTTTAGAATAAGAAACCTGTAAATGGTTTGGCTCCTAAATTACTTTGAGACAGTTTACTAAAAAGGCACAAACAAAAAATAAATAGAAGAATTACATTATTTTAATGCAGCATCACCAATTCCCAGCAGCTGCAGTACTGCCCTGTTTGTATTTCATAAGACTATAGAAGGTTGTGTCAGACTACAAGATGTTTTTCTATGGCTTAGCGTGTGGTTTCACAATAAGTTAAAGCAGAATTAAAATTGTGATCTGTACTAAAAAAGCCATCTTGGCTGCGCGCTGTTGCTGCTCTCCCTGCATTGGTTCAAAAAATTGTGCGTAGTAGGGCTGAACAGCAGCTCTTCATCAGCAAAACATAATTTAGTTTAAAGTGAGATCAGTGAGCGTATTCACCTTCCTAGGTGGCTGTAGAATATTTCTTTCTCCCCAGCAGTTCATACCCTTTATTTACAACTTCCTAAATACTGTCAAACATTTCATATAAACATACTTATATCAACAGCTGTCAAAAGCTGGGAAGGGAGGGGTGTTTTGTTTGTTTGCTTTGGTTTAGATTTGTCTTGGTTTTCTTTTTTTTGCCTTATTTTCACTAAGACATTTTGTTTCACGTGTTGCACGGTGCACTCCATAATGATTCTGACTGAGAAAGAATTAAATTGGAAGAGCCAATAGACTTGGTTGCTTTCTTTTTTTTTTTTTACTTGACAGTATTACTTTTCACATGCAGAAAATAATGCAGTCACAACACTATCTATACAGTTAATAAGCCTCTGCATCTCAGGAGCTATATTTTTTTACCATTATAAGTCATATAGAATGTAACAAAAGACTTCCTCTGTTTTTACCGTCCTGTAGAACTGAGTAAAGAATGAAAACTCTGTGGAATAGTTCACGGCCTTCCAGGAACCTCTTGTAGAAATAATTTAATAGAGAATGAAATTCATCATCCTCCATCTGTTCACAGCTGGTTTTAGGTTTAGAAATTTCTATTAATATCTCGCTGAGATTACTTTTTTTACTTGTATGGTTTCCTTTCAAAGCTAGCTGATCACTTAATTTCAAAGTGAGATTGGGATGTTGCACATCTGCGTCTTTCTAGAGCAACTCAGAAAAGCTTTATTACCAATGTGTTCTCTTTGTGTTTGTTTTAATTATTAGTTCTTGATCGTGAAGTGTTGCTTAGCACCATGTGGAAGTGAAAGCATTCAAAGCATCATAATAAATATAACAGTGTACAGCAGTGCTTGTGGTAAATGTGATATGCACACTGATGAACTGAAAAGAACAGGAAGATAAATATGATGGTTGTAGTAGAGTGAATATGAAGAGGGAGAAGGAATTACTTAAAATGTCCTGGTGCAAATACTATGTATTTTTGAAGATCCATGCATGACACTTAATATAACTCTCATGTCTTCCAGCCATTCTCACCTCTATGTTGTGGTCCGCTTGAGGCATGATTTCATTGACCTATGATATTGAATCCCTAATTGCTTATTGAGAAAACATGCTTGCATTGAAAAGCCTTACTTTTTGACTGTTTATACTAAGAGGAGAAACACCTCCACCTCAGGATCATTTCTCTGCTCAATATTCACTGGCTTTTGCCCTTTGACAGCATTACTATTACGAGCAACATGGGCGGAGTGATTGAACAGCTTCTCCAATTTACAAGCCTGAGTTGTAATTCACTGCAAACTTGTAATGACTTCTCACATCCATGATGTCTCTTAACTGATATGCCTCGTGATTTACTTACGGAAGTTTAATCACGTGTAGCCATGTTCTGTTGTAAAATATATACTGCACAGTTTCAATGGGGTTTGAAAATACCTGGCTGTTGATTTCCTACTGGAAGAACATTACTATTGTCAGAGTGATGTCACAGCAACCAGCATTTAGCACTGTAATAGCCATAGATCTTAGGAAGGATTCAGGAAGAGAAGTGTTCACAGTTGTTTTAATTTTACTGGAGAATAGTACATTTTTAACTGACTAAATATTGTACTTTTAACCGACTAACGTTATTCTCTAAGTGAGAGGTGAAAGATAAATTTCTGCCTTTTCACTCATTAATTTATTCATATTCAACATTTACTTGTGTATTCACAGTTACTATATGTAAATAGTATTGTGAAGAAAATATTGTTTAGAATTAACATTTTCTGTTTCTATTTAAAAATACTTTGCTTTGATTACTTCAAATAGACATTGTGCTTAAGCTGGGAAGGAAAAAGACTACTCTATAGAAAACTTCAAAATCCCACTTTCTACTCATAGTCATAAAAGTCATTGAAATAGTTATAATATTTGAATTACTAGACTTCAGTCGTACTTATTCATATGACTATATACATATAATTGTGGGCACAAACCAAGCATGCATTTTTTCACTTGGATTATGGCACATCCCCTTACTCTTAAAAAATAGATTGCTTTATGGCTGCATAGACACAAAATCAAACCTCTCTGAAGACAGGTGGGCAGTCTGAATGCCGGGATAACAAAGTGCTGTGATTTGGGAGATTCTTTAACTGCTACCGGTGGGTGTGGGATGGGACTTCCAACTGCAGTGGCCTTGATCCATCATCATCTCATCCAAAGAACAAGTAAAAATTAGTATTGCTGAGCATAAAATGCCTCTGAAAACTCTATTACTTTCACTAAGCATGAAAGCCTGTCCCTGTAAAATCCGTTACAAGATTGCTGATAAACCTGAACATTAGACTATCCTCATAGCAAGTGACGAAAGGTAAGCTCCTCCATCAATAAGTATAAAGCAAGTAAATCAGTATTTTATTGTCAACAATACTCTGCAGTAACCTGCCTTTTTTATTAACCTTGTGATATCTTAATGTTCAAATATCTCTCTCCTGTCATTCTGTGTTCAGAGATGCACCTTTGATATACTGCCAGTTTGTGTTATCTCTACTAATCAGTGAATTGATTTTCATCTCCTTCATAATTCTCGATCTCAGAAACAGCAATTCAGAAAAATATATTGATACTTTTTTATTTCTTCCACAATAAGAATCAATGCACACAAATAAACCTGGGTGGGGGTGTATGTGTAAGGTACACATTTTACATAACATGTGAAGTGCAAATATATGTGTTTATAATTTCAAAGCATTGCATTATGCATTTTGGCTACTTTAAAAAGCTGATGAAGCCTCCTGCACAACCCACTGACATATACTTCTGTATTTAATGTACTCCTTGGGAGCAGAGGCCACTAAGAAAACTGAGAGATCAGGTCTGCCCACAGATTTTTCTCATCTGATTTTTTCATAACTAACATTAGCTGTTCTAAGATTCATTTTTTCTTGGCAAAACAGTACATTGGGGCAGCTGAAACCACATTCATTGCTTGTGAATGTTTCTAAGGTTGGCAAACAAAGTTTTACTGCAGCAAATTCCCATCTTTTCTTTCTGTTGACTGAAAGTGAATATGGATCCAAATGAATTGCTCCCATTTTGAGAATCAAAAGATGTCCCCTAATGTATCTGCAGTGCTTAAATGAAAGGAAGACTATTGTGCATGTGATGTTTTTCAATGGCTAGCAGTTGCCTAAGAAGAACTTTATTTCTGTGACAGTTCCTAAGTAAAGTAATTTTCGATTCAGCCTCTAATAGACTGGTATTGATTTTTGCAGTGTTCAGTTTTTGAATCTCAAAGCATGAGTCAGAAAGTACGAT
Organism: Himantopus leucocephalus; assembly: GCA_003993805.1. Lineage (NCBI taxonomy): Eukaryota > Metazoa > Chordata > Aves > Charadriiformes > Recurvirostridae > Himantopus > Himantopus leucocephalus. Next base: position 33,009,030 of record RSEF01000002.1, read on the forward strand.
GGATGTATACATTTTGCTGAAATTCAAGAATTCAGCAGTCAGCAGAGACAGGAGGACTTGCAATATGAAAGCCAGTTGCCTGCATTTTAGGGTAATCTGGCCTCCATGACTCATTTAGATTTAAGCCAGGTGATTGGTGGTATTGCCTGGCTGTGCAATTACCCTAACGAATGGTTGTGCTTGTACTGAGAACAAAGTCATGTGTGTCCTACTGAAAGGAATTACAAATACACAGGCTTAATAATGAAAATATATTAGGAACAGATACCCCTAACCAATGTTCTCACTCCCCAAAAGATTTTGTGTATTAAACATTTGTTGACAGATAGTACATAACCCAATCCTCCCTGTGGCAAGGTTAGTAATGCAAGTAGAGTAAAATGGTGCAGCTAATTGCAGTTGTCTCAACCAGTAAGTCCCTGATTGTGTTGAAACAGAAGAAACATAATTAATTAAATGAAGATTATAATTTCAGGTCATCTGATATCTGCCTCTCCTGAATGGAAGAACTTTCAGTTCCCTCTTCCAAAGAGATATCTGGAGATGCTGTAAGCTGAAGAACTGCACTAAACTGACAGGTATCTGCCACCTTGCTTTTCTCTCTTCTCTTCTAATTCTGAACTTAGGAAAGAGATTGGGTCTATGTGCTTATTATTGGGGTATCCCTTGAAGAATAGATAATATTCAAAAATAGTTTACATCTTTTATGTATCTCTGGCAATGTGACATATTCCTCAACTGTTTAACTACATGGGAAAGAGGTCAACTGATTTGGAAATCATGACTGTGCTTTCAATATTATTCAGTCATAGCCATAAAAAGGAATTCTTAAGTGGATGCCTAAAGATTTATTTGAGAACCTTGTTTTTTCTTTGTTGTTAGTATATGTGGCCAAACTGAATTTAAAAATTCTATAATTATTCACACATTTATTTCTTTCATCAGGTTTTTAATTTGTAAACTATCAGTTCACTTTTTTCCCTTAGTTCTCTGAGCACTCCCAAATTCCCAAGACTGTGCAATGACTTATTGTTTGTGACGTCTCTTTTCTCAAAATGTCTCATTATCTTAAACCCACTAATATAAAGTCTTCCATGGAATTATCCAAGATTTTAATATACTTTCTTAATAAATAAGATGAGCAAAATGAGTATATTTAGTATTCTGATATCTTTGAACAATAAATGTCATGGAAGAACTAAGTAGCATTCTTTCTTTAATGCTACATTCAACTTAGAAAGATCTTAATGCATGTTAGATGAAATTTTGTTTGCATAAATTTACACTTCTCTCATGACAGAAACACTAAAAGCAAAAAGGAAAGCAAAATGAACATAGGGTCATTAAAATTCTTTAAAGATGTGTTATTCAAAGTTTTAAATTTATCATCTATGTTATAAGATGTACCAAAAAGTGACTTGTTGGTCATCTTTTTCCTTTTTTTTTTTTTTTTAAAGGTACAGGAGAAATACACATTCAGTAAAATTTGCATAATATTTGTCACTTTGCCAGAGATAGAATAAAATGGTCTTAAAAGACTAAAGAGATAAACATTTTCTGCCTAAGTGATAAAATACAGTAAAAATTCAGTGTCTAGAATTAGATTTCCACAGTTCTTCAACAGGGAAATCTTTGATAGTTCTTACAATCTAATTGTAACATTTGTTTTTTTGCAAATACTTCTTATATGCTGCATTGTACATTTTGTCACACAAGTACATTTATATATACACTACATAGATGTAGTGTTTCTGTATGTATTTTTATATATGAAGTACATACACACAGTTTTTTTTGTTCTTAAGTTCTTCATATAAATTGCTTAAATGTTATTTTTTATAGGTTCTAGCTCTTTAAAGATATATATTAGTATTTGTAGGCAACCATTGCATTAGCATGCAACATTGCATAATATATCATCATTGCATTAAGCCTTCATTTTTCCCTGTATCTGTTAGAAAACTGGCTAAGAGCCCCTAAGGTTGACCAGGGTTTTGTGCTGGTTTTGTCCTTGGTAAAGAACCCTCATTTTACTCATGAACCCTACACTCCTGAAGAAATACATATAGTCAATGCCTTTTTACGAAGATACCACGGGTGAAAATGCTTTTCAGATAGAAGTCTAAATATAAATTTAACCATGGAAAGTATGTCAAAGGAAGTTTGTGTTGGAGATATAAGAAGTTCTGTCAGAAGATTAAAACTAAAACTTGACAAAACTAGGAATGTAGTTAGATATTAATCTTCTTCCTTAATTTTCCATATTGTCTCTTTAGAATGAAGATGAACTCAGTCTCATTCAAAATTAAGATAAGTAAAATTCATGTGTATCTATCAATCTGCACATATACAGAAAGTTTGTTTACACAGTAGATAGTCCTAATTGACATATTAGTCAAAATTATATCATCACTAAATATAATACTATTCCTTAATTAATTCACTACGTTTATTGAAATGTTAAGCAATTCACTGGCTGTGTGCAACATAACTATTCCAAAACAATTAGATATCTATATACTATTTTAATAATTTCTCAAGCTATACTATTTTCCAAACTCTTGGACTGACTAAGCATTCTACTATTATGCATCAGAGGGTAGAGAAATTCTGATGCCATGAGACTAGTAATTGCTATGGATACTTCCAGTAAATGTGTATGTCCGAATTTCACACCAAGTAGAGAGTAAAACCTGCCTCTAGTAGTAAAATGGACAGGAGGTAAAGCTTATCATACAGAGTGTGTAAGATACCTCTAATTTCCATTCTCAAGGTGGAATGTTCGTGTATTCTTCCATTGTGCTGCTTTCTTCTCATATCGCAAGAAATTTGATGATCAGCATTCAGGTAGGTGACCTTAGAGATGGGAGTCAAAAAATCATTTTGGTTGGGAATTGCTGTGTTCCTGAATTGTTGCTTCACTCTAAAGTTCCAGTAATGCAAATAATAGAGCTAAATCCAGTGTTATGATTGGGGTGTTTTGGACATTTGAGCAGGCGAACAGTTATGTTTTATTCCAACACAAACTTTATTTCTTCTTTGAGTGGGCCTTTGAGTACTACTCCGTCAGTGCCCATCTTATCATAGTGGTAAGATCCAGGTGTAAGAAACATTTATGCCTTGGAACTTCACCTCAGTTATTCCAGGACACAAGTGTTTAAGTGCCATGCCAAAATACTTCCAGAGATTAAGCAGTGACAGGAAAAAAATGGAGTATTTCTCCTGTCATATTTTTTTGAAACAGAAAGAATCACAAACCTGAACTGAGACCAAAGCTCAAGTGAAATTCTCTTTTATGGCATAATAGTTCAGGCTCCAAGTTTGCAATAAAAGTGTTTAATGTAGAATCAGAGAATAATTTGGGTTGGATGGAACCTTTAAAAGTCATCTGGTCCAAATTCCTGTGCAATGAGCAGGATCATCTTCAACTAGATCATGCTGCTCATAGCCCTGTCCAACCTGACCTTGAATGTTTCCAGGGATGGGACATTTATCACTTCTCTGGGCAATCTGTTCTGGTGTTTCACCACCCTCACTGTAAAAAATCTCTTGCTTATATCTACTCTAAATCTACCCTCTTTTAGTTTAAGACGATTACCCCTTGCGTTATTGCAATTGGCCCTACTAAAAAGTTTGTCCCCATCTTGCCTGAAGGGCACCTTTAAGTATTGAAAGGCCGCAATAAGGTCTCCTCAGAGCCTTCTCTTCTCCAGGCTGAATAACCCCAACTCTCCCAGCCTGTCCTCAAAGGAAAGGTGTTCCATCCCTCTAATGATTTTTGTGGCCCTCCTCTGGAGCTGCTCCAATAGGTCCATGTCTTTCCTGTGTTGACGGCACCAGAGCTGGATGCAGTACTCCAGGTGGGGTCTCACCAGAGTGGAGTAGAGGGGCGGAATCACCTCCCTCAACCTGCTGGCTACACTTCCTTTGATGCAGCCCAGGATACAGTTGGCCTTCTGGGCTGCGAACACACATTGCCAGCTCATGTCCACCTTTTCATCCAGCAGTACCCCCAAGTGCCTCTCAGCAGGGCTGCTCTCAATCCCTTCATCCTCCAGCCTGTATTGATACTGGGGGTTGCCCCAACCCAGGTGCAGGACCCTGCACTTGGCCTTGTTGAACCTCATGAATTTCACACGGGCCCACTTCTCGAGCTCTTCCAGGTCCTTGTGGATATTATTCTGTCCCTTGGGTGTGTCAGCTGTACCACTCAGCTTGGTGTCATCTGCAAACTTCCTGAGGGTGGGCTCAATCCCACTGTCTGTTATTGATGATGATATTAAACAGCACTAGTCCCGATACAGACCCCTGAGGGACACCACTTGTCACCTATCTCCATCTGGACATCGAGCTGTTGACCACTACCCTCTGGATGTGAGCATCCAACCAATTCCTTATACACTGAACAGTCCACCTGTCAAATCTGTATCTCTCCAATTTAGAGAGAAGGATGTTGTGGGAGACCGTGTCAAAGGCCTTACAGAAGTCCAGATAGATGACATCCGTAGCTCTTCCTTTGTCCGCAGATGTAGCCACTCCACCATAGAAGGCCATTAGGTTGGTCAGGCAGGACTTTCCCCTGGTGAAGGCACGCTGGCTGTCTCGAATCACCTCCCTGTCTTCCATGTGCCTTAACATAGCGCCTGGGAGGATCTGTTCCATGATCTTCCCAGGCACGGAGGTGAGGCTGATGGGTCGGTAGTTCCCTCAATGAGAAGAGCATGTCCCTGTCTCACTACCTTTAAAATGCAATACATCATCATAAATTGTTGCTTTATAGCAAATAATTTTCTCTTCCCTACCTCTGGTCTTAAATTAGAGACATCGATAACACAGGAAAACATGTGGAAATAGTTTTCATAGCTCTGTTTAGTGAAGTCAAGAGATTTTGTATAATTGATCATCCCTGCTGATGACATTAATATTGAACTAACCAGCTTGAGGATCTGGATCAATCTTTGATCTTATTGGATTTACCATAGTGAACTCGCAGTTGAAATCAACAGAGCTATAATCTCTTAAAGGTGTCTCCCACAGTTTCTAAAAAGACTACATGCTCTACATAAAGGATAGATGTGGACTTTGATCAAGTCTAATTTTTTATTTTTCCAGCTAAAAGTCAGGAGTCTATTTGTTGTGTTCAGCTAAATGGTAATTTATTTCAGGTTGCATTAGCATGATTTCTCTGCATGTACTGTTAGCTATATATTCACATCACTTTGCATTGTGTTAACTAGGGATTTTATCTAAGGCATTGGTAACATCTATTCTGTGACTATGGAATTACAAAATGGAAATAAGGGTCAAAGTGATCAAAATGCTAAACTAGAGAAGTTGGCCTCTCTAGCTGATATGGAATAGATGTGCTTCTAAGTGATCTAGATCATGTACAGGAGTGGGTAAAGTTGAATTGTCATCTAATTAACAGGTCCTTCAAGCCCATGGAAATAAGTAAATGTCCTACCTTATCCAGCCCTGTTACTACTTTATGAACTTTCACATCCAACACGTTCTTGGCAGAAGAGCGTATGTGGGTGGTGATTATGTAAAGTATTGCTTATTTTCTGTAATAACTTGAGATGTTGCATTCTTTTGGATTTGGAATATGTGGATGAAATATAATAGAAGTCAGGAAGTGACCCTTCAATGTCCAAAGGGTTTGTGTATTTTATGTTTTTGTTTAGAATTAGAGAGAAGCACCCAAAGATAGCCATGTATGAGGGAAAACTAAGGAACAGCCGATGAGCATAAGGAAGCTTGGAAGATAGGGAATTAGAAGAAAAGATAAAATAATAAATCAAAATGTTTTTCTGGGAGAAGGAAAGAGTAATGACAAAGGAAGCTTGCATTCATCTGATCATATTTATTTTGATAGACATTTAAGAGATTTGGGGCAGACAGAAAAGTACCACTGCTGGGAAAGAGTTTAGATGGGAGAAAATGTCTTCTACTGAAACTGCAGATGCAGTGTAAGTGGGAATAGTCAAGTTCTTTAGTTGAGCAGATGGCATAAAGGCAAACAAAGAGAGCAAACTTTGTGGGACATATCAGCCTGGTGTCACAATTTCTGTAGAACAATTTTGAAAATGTAGGCAGGAAGGAAGCAGGAATTGTAGGTTAGAAGTTGGCCATTGGAAGGGTAGATAACATCTTAGGAGGGAGTCAGAGGTGGAAGGAAGCTTTTAGAGTGTCTGTTGGCATTGTGATGGAGAGATCAGGGATCTGATGTCCAGTCCTGTGTTTTGATGGAACATGCCCTGCAAAACTGGATGGAAGGACTGAACACTAGGGAGAGGGTGGTCAGAAACACCTGGGAGAGAAGCAGCAGGGGGCAGCACATGTTAGGAAAAATTTCTTCACCAAAAGGGTTATCAAACATTGGAACAGGCTGCCCAGGGAAGTGGTGGAATCACCATCCCTGGAGGTATTTAAAAGACAGGTAGACATGGTGCTTAGAGACATGGTTTCGTGGTGGTTTTGGCAGTGTTAGGTTGATGGTTGGACTCGATGATCTTAAAGGTCCCTTCCAACCTAGATGATTCTATGATTTTATGATTCTAAGTCATGTTTGGTGAAAATCATGTAAATTAAGGGCCTTGTTACTAACAGCAAATTGCTAACATCAGTATCTGCAGACACATGGTTCATTGGGGTATGTCGAGGGTAAAAGCTGGCCCACTGTCCTGTTTCTGAGACCGCATGACCTAAACATGCCCTCCATTTTCTAGGCTAGTGAACGCTGTTGGCGCTGCCAAAATAACAGCTTTGTTCCCTTGAGAAGCAAGTGTCAGCTATGTCTGGTTTTGAGGCAAAATGCTGCGAAGGCTTATATAATTCAAATTTTAAACCAGAGAATAAACAAATTTTGTAGGATGGATTTGAACAGAGAATATGATAGGGATGTACACGAATGTAACATTAACTGTAGCCTGTCTGCTATAGTCTTAAAGAGGTGAAGAAATGATTGTTGTATTGTTCTAACAAGATGCTTAGTTGTTTGCTGTCCTCTTGTGCCTTGTAGTTACCTCCAATAAAATGGTAACCATGAAATAGACCTCATTAGCGAAATCTGGATCTTTTCCACTCCCAGGCCACGTCTTTGCTATTTATTTTGTGTATTGTGCCAGATTGAGCCCTTTAGGAGGAATTTTACATCCTGCTTCTTTTACTGGAAGCAGTATTTCAAGGAGTTCATTTATAATAAATGAACCTTGAAGGTGTAAGTATCAATTTTTATAAGACTACATTTTTTACAGCAGCAGGTAAAGTTATGTTCACATTTCTATTACAAACCTCATTTTGGAAGGACTTGTAAATCTGTTAAATAGTATCCTCATTTGATGAAAAAAGGCTGGGATACCAGATAGTGCTTGTATTCATTAGTCTTTTTGTATTTGACCTAACTGAAAGGGCCTTTTTCTCTAAAGGCGCCTGCTTAATTAGATAATTACACAGTAAACTGTAATGGTTACTCTAATTTCATCAGAGGATTGATGTGCTGGGAGTTGAAGCTATTCTTTGAACCCTGGAGACAATTTCTGCAATCTAGAGTAGTGGCAAATGGACAAGTCATAAGGGAGATATTTGCAGTGCTGCTGCCTGTATTTCGTCTCTTGAGTATATTTGAATATATTTATTCCTTTTTTGAACTAAAGGATTTGTCATGATAGGCTGTCAGTCCAGTACCTTTTGGGCCAGCCTGGCCCTTTTTGGATGCTGTGCACAGCTGCATTTTCTTGATGACAGTAGAAAATCAAGAAATATTCTTTCAGGAGAAGGGTAAGGAGATGGAGGTGGGATAATACCTCATCCTGCTCTCTGGGTGCAAACAGCAGTTCATGTTGTACTGTCCTAAGGTGTGTGCTTTCCCTGTGCTCTAAAGACTACTGAGCACACGGAGTTGTATGCAAGTCTGACCTCCTTTTCCTACCACTCTAAGACAACATTGTTTGACTACACTGGTGAATTATATAGTAGTCACCGATGCACTAAGCATGAATAATTCAAGACAGATTGAATTTTAAACTACTGAGAGTATCCTTGGAAGACAGATGAGCAGAGATGGAACGCAAGTCAAACCCATGGCACCAAGGTACCAAACCTGAGGCAAAGGGAATACCAAACATTTAATTGCTTTTGCTGTGCCAAGTGTGATGTACATCTTTAACTTGAATATGGGCAAGAGCAGTCAAGGGAAAGCAGATACAGGCAATATGGAAAAAGACTCATGTGGTATACAGAGCAATCCATGCCTCAGCTCAGAGAGGCAAAATAGCTTCTGTCTCATGACAGATGTCTAGTGTGTCCCCTCAGTGTTACTTTTCCCAACAGACTTCAAAAACTGCTCAGTGTTTCAGGGCCAAAGGAGGAGGCAAGTGATCTCTTCTTGGCACTATTGATTTCCCCTTACTAGATAAAACACTTTTAGTGTTTTCCCCCAAGTGGAGGTCAAAAAAGCACCTTTTTCCAAAAAATCCCGAGTTTGGATGGTAGTTACTTCTCACCCCCAGCAAAAGGGATACAAGACAGATTTATTTTTTTTTTCATTAGAGATATTGTTACCTTCTCATATTCCTCTTTACATAATCAGTATTAGTTTCCTCCGGTTTACTTATCTTAAAAAAGCATGATGAAGTATGTCCATATAGTAAAACCAGAAAGCGTCACCAATAATGTGTTAGTGAGCCTAACGTTCAGTACAGTGTGCAAGAGACTAATAAAATGTGTTCCTTTCTTCATATATCACTAACAACCATCAGAATAAAATAAATAAAATAATAAAATCCAGATGCTCCCAAAAGAACACAACAGATTAAAAGGCTAAGTCCATGCACAAGCTTTCAAAAAATTTGAAGGCTAGGAGAGTTGTAAGCACTGTTTCTAGTTAATATCTTTCATTTTATCTGAAGTACTGGCTTTGGATTTTGATTGCTCCACCTCTTCTTCAAAAAGAGAAGGTGCAAACAAAACTTCCTATACTAACACAGAAGGCTATAGAGATTTAATTTTTTATAACCCATTATAATTCCGAAACTTCTCAGTAATTTAAAGTAGCTAAGTCAGCCTAAATATTTTTCCTTCTACAAATCTTGAACTTCAGAGCTCTCTGCCTTCAAAGCAATAATTCTATTTGCTGTAATAAATTTTATGGCCAGATTTCTAAGGGTTGTAATGGCTGCATTTATAAGAGGATAAATACAATAATGTCAAATCAATAACTGCAGTTTTCTGTGTAACTGCTTAAAATAAAGGTATTCATCCTGTGATTGTGAAAAAGAGGTGCATATTTTTACAGAATACCTAATAAGTCTTGATTTGAATAATGACCTTAAATCAGTTCATATATTCCCACTTGTATGTATTTTTAGCACACAATTATAAAATTCCTTTTACTATTAGATAATATTTAGGTTATTTTTATGTATTCCAATACTTTGGAAAACTGACCTTTCAAATCTTTACATTTTAAAGAGGCAGTACACATAAGGATTGCATTATTTAAGCACTGTAGCCTTTGAGGCATCCATAGTACAACGGTGTTATATTCTTTGAGATCAAAAGGCCAGCAGTTCTGGAGTAAGTACATCCCTCGTGGATTAATTATAATGAAATTACTCATTTGGAACACTGTACCAGAGCTTTGGCACTATCCAAGCTGCAGTAAAAATTTCATGTGAGCTTTCTTTACACTGGAAGAAATGCTGCAGTGACAAAAGATGTTTTATTTATAGCAACCCTGTCTATACAGGAGAGGGAAGAGCTACTGCTCACATTTCGATAGCAAATATTTTCACTGTAGCATGTAGTTATCCTTCAGCTACATTACAACTTTAATTCTTAAAACAGATGCGCATCAGAGGAAGAATAAAAATGCACTTAGTTATTATCTTCACAGCCCTCTACTCTGAAAGATCTCTTGATATCTGGAAATGCCTCTTTTAAAGATTGAGATGTTTTTAATTTCAAAAATGAAAGGGAGAATTTCTCCTGAAAAGGAGAATATCTGGGCTTTCTGAAACATAATCCAATGAATGATGGCATTCTTGGAGCTTCCCAAATCATCCCCAATGTGATGAAGTTGTTAGGAATTGCATCAGACCCATGTGTACATATAGACAAGACTGGTAGATCTGTGGGTTAGCATGGAGACTCCTCATCTTCATGGCTAGGGTTTGTGCTCCTAATTTCCAGTGCAGTAGAAGTCCATCTTAGTCTGTTTTATATGAAATTGTTTATGCAACTCAGCAAAAGTTTCCGAGAAAAAAAGCAGAGCTTGTCCCAATAAAACATCTATTAATATTGTCCATGGATTGAGCTGAATTTTCAAGTAATTAAGGGGAACATAGAACCTGAATTGGATAGACCAAAATTAGTATGCTCAAAATAATAGTTAAAGAAGTACCAGAACAAACTACCCCATTTTTCTGTCTTGAGTTCTGTTCTCCCACCCTGACTTGATTTGTGGTTTGAAAAGGTTAACTCCTCTGCAGCTCTTGGACCATACAACTCCCTGGGCTCTTATCCCACTGAACTAAGGATAACTACCACCAAGCTGGAAAGAGGAACCAGGTGACAAACCTATGTAGCCAAAGAATAAAAGAGTTGAACAACAGCTGATGTATGAGAGCTATGCCATCCTGCAAATGATGTTGTCTTTATTCTTCCACTTTTTTTTTTAAATGAAGGACGGGTGTGTTGTTTTCCTCTTTTACCTGCTCTAGGTAGGGTTGAGGTTAACTAATCAAGAGAGCCTCTTGTGACTGGGTGATGCAGAGGAAGAGTCAAAGCAGCCTCAACATTAATGCAGATTTGCTAGCTCAGGCAACATGGCTGGGCTGTGCTGTGCTGTGCTGTCCCTCCAGCAGTGAGTTCACACCAGAGGCCAGAAGCCACACCAGGCCACTGACACCAGAAAAAGGACCTTCATCATCTTTGAGTCTTCTTTCTTTCTATTTAGTATAATTTTTGTCTTATTTTCCCCAAAGGAAATAAAATTACTTTACATCGGGCATGCCAATTAGTCCCAAGCTCTCTAGAATGGATAATATTAACTGTTTAAAATCTCACATGGGATTTCTTCCTTAGAAGAACTCTACACAGCTAAAGGTGCAGATTACCAAAAATAAAAAAAGAAAAAATATGCTTAAGGGGAAGTTGCTTTGTAAAAGGTCTCTGTAGACAGAGCCTCTCAGTCTTGTTTAATGTTGTACAATTACACAAAGGTATTTTCTCTCTGGATTGTTTGGACCCATTTATTCTATCCAGGCTAACACACAGCCACCTGAGGTAGATCAAATTTCAGTGCTAGGGATCTGGTAGGGACAGTGAACCCTTTTGTTAACATGAATCATTACATTAAAGCTACATCTGAGTGAAATACATTCAATTCCCAAATATCTTCTATAGTTTTCCCCCTTCAATTGCTTTCAGTGAACTCTGTAATGTAATCTAAAGTGCCTTTTTTGAGAGCTAGGAGCAAGAAATGATTGGAGCAAGACTGTACTAAAGACTGTATCTACTAAGAACGGTATTTATACTGATGAATTTAAAGGCTATCATAGAACACATTTTTACAGTTGGAAAGATTGGGATGACAAATGTGAGGTGACAACACAATATAGTAAGGGTGACCCTGCTGCTTAGTGAAAGAGATGGGAATTAAAAGAAGATCTAGAAACTTCACAAGACGAGCAGTTTCTGTACTGTATTAACTTGTGCAATACCAGTACTTGTACTTATAATTGGTGCTGAAGCCTTGGCACTCTATTGCAGCATATCTCCTTCTCTCTCAATCTCTCTCTCTCTAATAAAAACCTGGTTGGTTATGCTGGAATCTCCAACAATCTCTGTAATTTCACTGACGAGAATTCAGAGACTGATGGAGAGAGAGGTTTTACCAGCAATGTTCAGATTTCTTATACCGTTCATTTGAAAAATAAGCATGAACTATGATTATAGAAATTTGGAGGTTCCAGCTAAGTGGTAGGTAGGCCATTAGATTGGATGTTTTTTATAGTTGGAAATGAAAAACAAACTTCTCTTTGAACAGGTTTGAATGTACGTTTATCTTAAATGATAATGGGGAACTTTAGGTACACTAAATAAGCAGTCATAGAATTATGGACAAGTTTCCAGAACGACAAGCAAATGTAGACAGTGAGTATGAAACAGAAAATGTAATTCAGATTACAAAGAATTTCAGAAGAGCTGAGTTCCTATAATTCCAGTTTGAATACAAGGGAGCTCTAAACTCTTTTCAACCTCATCTATGTCTATCCATCTGATCCTACCTACACTTTTATCAGTTTCAATCCTTAAATCACTTCTCTCCCACCAGCCATTTGTCAGTTAACCTAATGCAGAGTTTTCCTTAAGTTTCTTTACACTTCTAAGCATGAATTTTGCTTTATAAAAGGTATGTTGTCTGTAACATCAACTTAAGCAGCCTGCAGAAATCCCAGTAGATTAACTATGAGTTATGTAGGGACAATTCCATATAATAGTGGAGGATTAGTTAAAATGAGCAAACAAATTTGATTTATTTTGAAATCCAAATGAACATACTCCACTGTGACTGTACCTCCATGAAACTTTCATCGTCTTCCTCTTGGAAGTACCAATTATTCTACAGCTTTATTCAAGATTTCTGTGTGGCTTCTTAGGCAATATTGATACTTCAGTGAGCCATCTACTATTGTTTTACTTCAAAGGAAAGCAATAAAGTAATTCCAGACTCTGGGATCTTCTGATAGTCTAGGAACCCCCTGCTGTATAAACATACTGCCAGACGATTATTAAAGTCTCTTTGAAAAATTGATCTATTGGAAACAGTATTCTGTAATGGAAGTTCAGCTTAGTATATCATGATCCCTGTGGGAAAACCATCAGTGGGTCTTGCCAACAAAAGTCCCTGGCGGGCTTGTTAAATGCCAAAAAGACATTTGTTTTCTAGGTAATAACACCGAAAAAAACACAGAATTGTTCTCCATAACACGCTTAGGTGTCAAGTTGAATCATTCTACAGCAACTGTACGATGGTTAACAATTTTAAGTTACAACTCAGTAGTTTAAAACAATACTTATTTGTACATAGTATTCCTGAGAAGAAACATGTTATCCACTTGCTTTTTTTGAAGTGGTCCTAAGCTAGTTTTAATGCCAAAAATACACCTTATTTTTCCCAATTCACTCTATTCACTCTTCCCTATGGAACAAGACACACCAGCCTAGGACTTGGTATTCAGGAGCAATGGACTTAAATTTTACTTCTATTTGATTTTGATAAGTGGATTCTGAGAGTTATGCAAAGGGAACTTTAAACTATTGCTGTGTGGAGAACAGTGTAGATACACCTCAGAAAGCATTTATGCTGGCACATTCATGGTGGGCTGCTGTAGTATGTGAAAGAGGGACTTGTTAAGGTCTAAAAGCAGTAGACCCATTATCAGAGATATTTGTCTGAGCCTTGCCTGCTATGCTCCTATGTTGAAAGAAGCTTAAGTTCTTTACAGNAGACAAGACACTTGTAATAACATTTCTTAGCTTAAAATTAGTTTATGCCAAAGAAGATTAAACACAAGAAGTTCCCATTCCAACTGGCTGTCCCAGAACTGATTTAATATATCTCAGTATTGATGGTAAAATTTAATATTGTGATAGTTTGGGGGAAACAGGCAAGGAGAAAAACAAGCCTGGGAGAGCTAGTGGGAACTCTGGATTTAGGGTGGATTCAGGGGTTCAAGGAGGAGAATGGAAGCCAATCCCTTTTCTCTCTCCCTCAATTATTAGAATAATTTCTGTTCAGGATTCAGTATCCCCCTTTGCTTCCCATATACCTATCTTCTTTTACACACAGCTATCTTTTTCCTCATCCCTTGCAATTAATGTGCAAGCACACCCCTCCAACTTTCTTTCATTTGCTTCCCAATTTGTTGTAAACGGATGAGGGATAAATTCTGTCTGTCGTTCTACTAGAGAGAGAAGACAAGATAAAAAACAGAAGAGAGGAAACTCCTGTATATTCCCCTGCTAACAGAATAAGTAGAAATCTGGTCAGGTGGTACTTACAGGACAATTAAAGTCAGCTTTCCTACAGATAAACAAAACCCCCCATGCCCTCCTGTCTTCTGCTCTATGCTGCTGGATTGAGGTTTGGGCATAAATAATCACAGTTTAGGAAATGACTGATTAGTGAGACTCGCAATTTGATTAATGTTGCTGCTGTTTGAGTGAAAAAGAAACAATACCTCAGGACAGCTTCATTCAGCTGCTGGTGCTTTTGACTAACCGGGGCTGGGGTGAAGGGGTATGAACACTGGTAGCTGGCTTAGCGTGAGGTCAAGCATTTGTTTTACTGCTCTAGCCATTCTTGCACATTAAGTGAAATAAATACAGTGGCAAATAGCGTATTTTTGCTAGAATATTACATGCCCACTAGTGGCTGTATTGTACAGACAACACCATCGAGGTATCACCTTCATAAGCAGAACTGTGGCAATAGTGCAAAGTGTAGGCAGAACGAGCATTTTTGCAAAGGATCTGCATGTAAGGAAACAATCTGTTCAATGTTACTGAGAACCTCATCTAACATAGTGAAGTCCCAGTCTCTAACCAGTGTATTTAGCTGTCACGTTCAAACATGGGTTTTTTTATCTCTATTCAGGGGTTTGCGAAGGGAGTTGAATTGCAGTAGAGCCATACTGACACCAGGAGGTTATCAGCATTACTGGTCAAAGATGTATGAACATGGAAGTATTAACATATCTCACAAAGGCTTTTTAAAAGTGCAGTCAGCAAACAAAAAAGGGATAAAAAGACCTGAAATGTCCACTGTCATTGCAGGTTTTTTATCTGATGTTCTACTTTCAGGATAGGTATCTATCTCTCCTTCTTGGGGAAGGAAAAGCTGGAGGCTTTTCAGCTAACCCTGCATACTATGTAACTGTGAGAACGAGGACTACACCTTTCCTTTGATATACATAATAAGGTGAGAGATACTAACAGAAAAATCTCTGTAAGAATAAATTCGTGGATCCATTCAAACAAAGGAAAGGTGCATGTCTGACATTCTAAGTAATAAAATGTTATGGAGAGGTGGTTGTCCTCACTTCCAAGGCTTGTNAAATGTTATGGAGAGGTTCTTCCCCTGTTAATTCAGGCGTGCTGCAACTGACTAGCTTCTAGCACATCTGTTGGGCCATTTTATCTGTTCCCTGTTGCAAAAGCAGGAGAGATCAATTGAAACAATTATGAAATTGGAGTTCTGTAGCCCTACAAACCTCATTTTGGTAATGAAGATGGCACAGCAAGTGCCTCTGGTGATACACGCTACCCGAAGTCAACTACGTAGGAAATACCGGGCATTTGCAGAGGCAATAGGTTGACTATTCAGACCCCTCAAAGACTGAAGCAGCAAGTATCAATTGGGAAGACAAAATTGGAAAATGAAATGCATAAATTTATGAGATGGACAGAAACCCTTTGGAATTTTGGGGAAAGCCAGTTTTTTACCCAGGGGAAATCTCTTCTGCATAGAAACAAAAACCTGAATGTAGAAGTTTATACTTTGGGTTTGAATACAACCAAGACCTCAGGAAATCATCCTGGATGTCTTTGTTTAGAATCATAAGTGTGTGGCTATGATATACTCTTTAACATCATGTCCATCTAATTCTGTCCTGATCAACAATAATTTGGGCAGTAATTCTTAGTTCTTAAGCAGCAGAGCAGATGGAAATACAAATCTGATTCAGGTCATGAAGCTGTATCTCAGCTAACTAGACTTCTCAGGGTAAATCAAAGAATATAGATTAGTATTACAACTGTTCATTTTGAGTAGAGGCTACCGGACTTAGCAATAAGCCTAAATACTGTTGTGATGCAAGTTGATTAATGTGTCCTACAGGTTTAGAGCATTTTCTCAACGATAGTTTTGTTGTGTCTTTGAATATTGGTTTGTAAAAATACAGTGCCTTCTTTTGTGTTTCACACTGCAAAGTGTTGCTAGACATTATGACCCTACTTTTTTTTTTGATGGGTAAATCGAAATACATACAGGGTTGAATTCAGAAGCCTCGAATGACCAATACTTCAGCTAAAGTTCATTAAATCTAAGCTCTGTTCAAGCCATGAGCAAAGCCATTTTGAGTCATTAGAGCAAACAACATCAAGAAAAGTTTGATGATGAAATCTTCTGATTTCTGGTATCAGGGTCCTTATCTCTAAAACATTTGCCTCCCACACTATTATTTTTTAAAGAAACTAGATAGTATAATTTTCAGCTTTTTTTTTTTTTTTCCTGACTTGTGGCCATGTGGCTAGCATCTACGTATTTGTGCTAAAGAAAATGTATAGTAGGGAAAAAAAAAACCCCACAACAGATTAGGCTCAGTCAGAGTTATTTGTACCAGGCAGGGGGACTGAAATTAGGAAAGACATCTGAATGTATAATAGATTTCTTGGTTGTTGCAGGGATTAAATGTGAACTATTACTATATGTCAAAGACATGGAGGATACAGAAAGGGCAGACAGTATATGTACTCTGCTTTTATTGAAATGACAGTACGTTTTTGGAGGGGATCTTGCACTGAAGTGCAGACTCTATGCAATTATAGAGCCTTAATTCCAGCATAGTATTACGTCAGAGCGTTTGTGCTTCACAGCAGTTTTCTCCTGAGATTTAATTGCAAACACTGTCCCGAAACCTTCCACGGTACAGCCACTAGGTGGAGAAGTCGGCAAACAATTTGGAAGATCAGTGCTCTTTCCTGCGTGGGGAGTGGATTAGTCCTCTGAAGGACGGGTGAGACTCGCTGGCCCCGTGGGAAAGGGCACCCGGGGCTGGTCCTTCCCTGAAAGAGTAAGTCCAGTTCTGCATGGGAAATCAACTTCAGCTTCCAGTTATTTCTTCTGTGCTTTTTTTTTTCCCCCCCTGATTATTTGAAACACTCCTTGCGTGAAATTAATCATAATTTAGATTATATTAGAAAAGTGAAAAGGAGATTTGAAGTAAGGCTACTTCTTTCTCTCACTGAAATCCCTCTTGCATTTAAAATCTGTGCTGTAAGACTCCTGTCACAATTTCTCTCATTAGAAAAATACAAGTGAACAAATAGAAGAGCTGGATAATTCCACACACAAAACTAAATGCTAGCTGCTTTTTCTAAACTGTCTGAACTTTTTAATTTTTAGAGACAACGAAACGTTTAATTACTCCCTCGATCCCCACCCTTCCCCCCAATTACCCCCCTGTATTTATCATAAAGTTGTAACAAAAAATACAGGGGAAAGAGAATAATTTTGAGTTTTACGTGTTCGGGGGGAGTGGAACGCAGGAAATGAGAGTTTAGGTGGAAAGCGTTAATTGTCAGTGTTATATAGAAACATTTCTTCCTTTGGTAGTGTTAGGTTTACGGTTGGACTCAATGATCTTAAGGGTCTTTTGTAACCTAAATGATTCTACGGTTCTATGAAAATCCCACTGTGCTTTAAACACCACCTTTCCATTTCAACTTTCCCAAGTATTTAACAAAAAAGCTATTTATTTTAATTTTTAAACATAATCAGAATGAGTACCCAAACTACACTTTTTGATAGGCCATGCTTTGGGAAAACATAGCAGTGTTTAACAGGGAAAAAAAAAAACTGCTTCAGGTTTGGTTTTAGGGGAGATAGAGTGTTATAAATGTTGGCTAATTGCAGAAATATTTGCATGACTGGGTGAGCAGTGGCACAAAACAGAAAAAGCAGATATTTTTACTGCTTAGAAAATTAATCTCATAAACCATGATGGGCTTGCAAGGAAAGCAACAATATTTTGAGAATAAATTGTATTTAAGTACGTCGTTCTAGGTTATAGTTCATTGTACTTATTTGCTAAACTCACAGTACACAATCCTAATTGTAAACTTTAATTTCTTCTCCTGTATCTTGTGATACTTAATTCACACCATTATATACAAAAATTTCATGCCTTTTCCCCTCTCGAATAAAAAATCTAAAATTTGTTTTCAAAATAAATCCAAGCCCTGCCAGAGAACAGTAGCGTGACATCTAATGTGCAAAGTACTTTGAGAACTGGGTGGTGCGGAGAAATGTGTACTGTCTTTTTTGTTTATTTGGTCAGTTTGTATTTTATAGATCCGAACAGGGAATTAAAAAGAAAAACCTTGATGGATTTTTAAATTTTTAATTGGCTGAAAAATATATCATCAATAAACAAGGATTTACATATAAAAATACAGTAACTTCCAAATTAATCAAATAATATATTCTCTGAATATATATAAAAATACCTAAAAAGAACCCCCAAAAAATCAGAGAAAGAGTCAAAGCCAAATTCAAAACATGTAAACTGTCAGGAGAGAGAGGGAAACCATGAACTAGGAAAAGCAGAGGTGAGTGATCGGTAAGAAGAAAAAAATGAACTATGGAAAATCTCACGTTACATACACATATGAAGCCATGCTGCTGCTGAAGCCTTTTTTTTTATTATTTCTCATTTTTATTTTTACAGTTGTTTTCTATCAATCACACACAGACAGAAATAAGTTACACTGCTGCTGCTGTTAGCTTGAAGAAGAAAGGTGGCAAAGCTTTTCTGGTCCTGCTGCTGTGGGAGACAGGATGGCTGTCAAACTTTGTTATAGAGAAAGCTGCCTAGCCCTGACTGAATATCAGTCAAAGCAATTTTTACAGTTAAGATAAGCCGTGGGTAAAAATCAGGCAAAATACCACAACCTTTCAATGTGTCAGGCATCTCTTGTGAAAAACAACCTTCCCAACTACAACTGCTTCCCAAATTTATCTGGGCATAGACAAGTCTTAAACCGACATGACACTCGTGTGTTATGGTGAAAAGACATTCATATACCTAAGACATGACCAGTTATTTGTGTTAGAGTCTGCACGTTTTGTAAGTATAAAGCAATTCATGTGAAAGGCTAAATCCTGTCAGTTTTTTCCTCTCAGGAAAACTTTGAAATGTTGATGGCAGGATAGGAATGCAATGCTTGACTCAGTTCTGTGCAGAAAGCAAATGAGCAAACAGAAGTACCCCATAGTTCCCATCCTATGTTGATAAATTATTCTAAAAAGCAGAAAAAGTAGAGAATGCTGTAAATTTTTAGGTTTCAGGGGGAGGGGGGCAATAATTACATTTATTGTACTTCTCAAGTTTATTTTTTGTCTTAAATGACTTAAATGTTTTGTTTTATAGATTTCTTAGGTCCAAATGAAGGAAACATCCTTTTGCCTATATTCCTTCAGGTCGACTGAGATAGGTATGCAGGATATACATCTCCAGTGCTTCTAATAACATCATCCTGGGGATCATGTCCTTGCTCTTATAAACGCTTACAGCCACTGGGTGGAGAACTTGTCTAACAAACTCTCTCATTATGACAGAGTGAAAATCAATCCAACTGTACTTTGCTGGCTGGGCAAATTTGTCTAATACAGGTCATATATTAGGCTTTTCTTTTTCAGTGGTCAACGTGGTTCAATTTCCAGCTAGGACATAATTTGCACAATAACCTGAAGTTGAAATTAATACTAAGAAACAAGCTGTACTGGGCTTAAGAAAAATCCATTAAGCTGTCTGCATTAGAGGAAGAAGCTGACCAATGGAGTTGAAGCACATTTGTTATACTGTAAGAAGAAAGTTTCAGACAAATATCACAGGAACCAGTTTGACACTCCAATAAGGTAACTTTAGGTTTAATCTTAACTGCAAATAAGAATATTATCATTATGATTTATTTGTAGTACTGTCTTGTCTAAAGGCCTCAAATGAGATCAGAGTCCCAGTGTGCTAAACACTGTGCACTTGTACCCAGCAGAAGACTGTACCTTCCCACTGCAGCTTATTTTTTAAGTAGATAAAAATAAGAATTATCTGGAAGACTGAAGAACAAAGCAAAGTTGTCCAAAAAAGAGATTGTCATCAACAAAGCTAAGGACAGAATCCAGGATTCTGATTTTTGCTCTTGTCTTCTTGTGACATCGTAGCCTCCATGATACTATGACTTAAATGTGTCCTTTTGTTAAATGCTATTTCAAAAAAGAGCAGGCAGATCAGAATTTGAAGTCATAGAGATTTTGAATGGTGACAAAATAAGTAGGTAAAGATAATTAAAGAAGTTAGGCTTCCCAGAAATAGTTCTGGAGGGGGGGAAGGGGGGAAATACTTTCTTTTTCTGGAGAAAGACACTTCTAGCTAAAACAGAAAGAAACAAATTTCCAGCGCCCATCCTTTGAGTAGCAAGGGGGATATACGATGGTATCCACAGGAAAATTTGTTACTGCCTGTGAACTATAAAACAGAAGTCAGCTCTACCCAGGAAAAAGAAAATGCTTTTCTTTCATGAAATCAAACTGTTTTTTTTTTCTTTGTGTATTCTGCAAAAAGGTTAAAATTCAAGGGAAACATTTTCATTAACTTATTGAGTGGAGTGATATAATATCTGATACAATACAGAGAATTTGTGAAACAGAGCAGATCCCTGGGTTCTAGTAGACCCTGCTAAGAACTAGATAATTTGCAAATTATCACTTTTTCTTTTTAAATAGGGGTGACATGATAGCTTTCCAGATGTTATAATGACGTCCTTTATATCAAGTCAGAATATTTCTATCACAAAAATCTTTATGGCAAAAAATGTGTCATATCATTGAACAGACTAAATTATTAATACAGGATGTTCTTATTTATATACTTGCATTTGATTTAGAAAGATGGAAATTATTCTGGGATAGATTACATCAGTTTTACTCCTGTTAAACAGTAACTTCTGCTGCGAATCATCTCAGTGATCAACAAGAGCAAAGTACTATGGAAAAAATTATGGACCTGGCAATATTAGCAGCAAAAAACTTTGAATGGAGTTTGAAGAGCTGCAAATTCCATCATTCATTATGGGTAATATGAACTGACTTTCTGTGGGTGCCTATGCCATATGTCTTGGCTTCCTTATGTATGTGTATGCTTTAAAAACAGCATTATCCTATTAACCATTTACTTGCTAGCCATCTAGCTTCTCAAAATCCCATTAGTAATGATTATTCAGACAAATTTGTGTAAGTAGCAAATTGGCTGAATATTCAAATCATTTTTGTGTCTGAACAAACGAACAAAAAATCATAATTAGTTCAGATCAAGCAAAAGTGTCTCTGTTCTTCCTCATTCAAATCAGAAACTAAATTATTTCAGGTTGTGCTAACCGTGGTATTTGTATTAGGATATCAAAAGAGAAAAGCATAGTTACAGATAAGCTGTATTTCTGGTGGAAAGAATGTTGCCCTTTTACCTAATAGTCCAGGGAGATTCAGATAATTTTGCCAGAAGCTGGACATCCAAATTCCTTCGCGTTCTGAGGGAAGCAGATATCCTGTGTGTTACACTGTAAACCCTGATTTTATATATCATTCTCTCATATGAAAGGTGTTGAAGTTCCCAGATCAATATTTAAATATTCATTGACCCCAGAGAAAAAATGCGTTTTCAGTGCCCAGTGGCCAGAATACCCATCTGAGCTTCAGAAAAGCTGTGCTCCATCCACAGGTCTGTGAAGTAGAAGAGTTCAGGAAAACTTCTGATACGGCATTTAGAACTCTGTCTTGCGCCAAGTGGATTTAAATTTGGAGTTTCCCCGAGACGCTGGGGTTTGCTGAAAACAGTCAATAAATGAGGGCTGCCTTAGAGAAGCAAGAAGGAGGTAAGCCTCTTCCCACTGTCATCCTGATATATCTCTTAGGAGTTTAAGGTATGCAGTTACACAGAGGTCCCATCTGCCAAAAGACAGAAAGAGTAGTCATAAACTTTCATTACAGAACAATAAAAGAATGTAGGTCTGGATTCAGCCGTAGCTGTGTGACTAACACCTTTGAGTTACAGTATTCTACCACATCCTTTTAACAGTACTTCACTAACGGAATAAAAGTTGATTTTCCCAGGTTTTCCCTGCTGAATGTAAGTTAGCATGCCCTGCCTGTCATGCACAGCCATGTTTTAATGCAGCTGCTTTGGTTTTGTCCAGTTTGGAGGCAGGACACTGGAGCTCAGGAGGTCACCTGTATGTGCAGTTTGTTCTGCGTACTGTGAATCATAACACATGTCCAAACAAGAACACAGACATTATCCAAAGCACAGAGAAGAGTTTTAAACTCTACATTTAGGTACCTATTTTCTGGATGCACAGGGACCTTTTTTTTACGTTTCTTGACATAAATTAGTAAAGAGTAAGGAGGGAAGGGCATTTGCTTTTGTTCCCCTGAAAGAAATTTTGGAGGAATTTACCTTTTTCTGTTGACTATGAGGAAGAATGTCAAGCTTAGTGTTCAAATCTGGACAGTAAGAATGCTGTCCATATTTGTAAGTACTCACACTTGACTTAGGTGCTGAATCAAAGTTAATGACAAGATGTTATGGCCCCTTTGAAATCTATATATTTGTTATTAGCTCCCCTGGGGACAGAGATTCTCTCTAGCTTGCACACTGGGCTTTGCAGAAGAACAAAATGTAATCAACTTCTGGCGCTCTGTGCATGTTCAAACACACTCCCCCTTTCCCCTGCCGATGTATAGTTGTCATAGTGTAAACATTCTGCTAAATATTTCCTCCACCTGTTTCAAAGAATTAAAGAATCATCTCTTAACAGGAAAAATAAATGTACCAAATGTCACAATGCCTCAGGGGGATCGAAAATGATAAAACACATGTTGTAGCATTCTATTTTTGATCCGTAGGTAAACAAATGAAATGATGCGTGTACATGTGTATACACATAGATTCACTCTATCGGTCATGTAATCCATCACTGAGACTATTGGTTCAGGGAGAAATTACAGTTCCAACATATTTTCCAAACATTCAAACCTTTCTCGTAAAATTATTTTGGGCTGAAAAAAGTCTCCTGCTCATTCTCAAGCCAGGTCTCGGAAGTGAGTATTCTTGGAAGGTTTCATAAAAAAATATGTTCAGGGTTTTTTATTTTCACATAATAACTTTGAAATACATTAGTTGACATTTTCCAGACTCACTTTTGTGCTCATCAGCTCACAAGAAGCCCTTATTCAGGAGGTGGACTAGATGGCAAAAAACAAAGAAAAATTTTTACCTTTAACCCTTCTGATTGCTATATGAGAAAAATACTCCTTTGGTTCTGACAGAAACACTCCCACTTTATGAGGCATAAATCTGCTAGTTTTTATTGTCTCCTTCTGATAGGGCTAAATTCTTCAAGAAAGTGTAGACCCACACTTTTTAGTGAAGTTAAATGTATACTTTTATTTTCAGGAAATTAGGTCTACTTTTTGCCTCTTGTTGGTGCAGTCCATAGGAAGTGGCTCACAGAGGACAAGGAAAGAAATGCTTCACTGTTTTCCCTTCAGAGCTTCCAGGAAGTGATCTCTTGAATTAGAGATGAAAAAGGAGGCTTGCAGACAGCTGAGGCTCCAGATCATGTGTGTGGATGTCTAAGGAATTCAGATAGATATTTAGAGATTTAGTAATATCCTGGAGGCCAAAGAATGAGGGCTAGTTCTTAGGAGTCCCCAGAACCATGTGCATAAAAGATATTTATTACTATACTTTGTCACAGTCAATGTTCTCATGTATTAGGAGCGTATGTTGCTTTGTAATATTGTGCTGTTAGCTGTTTGGAGAGGAGTCTCTGTATGTTCTTACTGCTTCCTCAGTGCCCACTTTTGTGTCCAGGCTGTGCACTATTAGCTAGTCCTGGGATAGAAAGAAATAACCCGTAACAAACTCTGTGTGAACATCTCAAGCTAATCAGAGCATGAAAGAACTGACCAATCATTTGACTTGGAGGCTTCGGTTCGGTTCTAGCTCCACTGTGATTTTGTCAGGCAGCTTAGGATATACTTGAATTAGCTTTACAAGAGTTAATGCAAGCATTTGAAGCATCCTGTGTCCTTCCTTCTCCTAAGGGCATACTGACCTGCACCAACTTCCATACTGCAGCAGCTACTCTGCTACTCATGGTACCAACGTGTCAGAAAAAGCTAGCTCAGGCAATCCTGGGCTCCACTGCAGTCTGCATCCTAGACACGTATTGCCTGCTTCTAAAATAAGGGTAAGAAGAACAGCAGAGGTTTTGTGAGGATAAATATATAAATGATTATGAGATCCACAGTTATGCTGAGCCATAAGTCTGCCTAGACAGAATAGAAGGAGATGCAGTCCTGCAGAGCGGGAGTGTACAATATTGTTGATGCAGTGGCCTTCCTTTTAGATGCTGCTCCTGGCTAATAGCATTTAAGCTGCTGACATTTGAATCAATAACTAGTTATCCCTTTTCAGAATGGAGATCATTCGATAATGGAAATGACAATGAAAGCTAAGGTGGACTCAGCTGGCAAAATGAAAGCATTCTTGTCAGTGGCATTAGCTGAGATTTCAGAACTCTTTCCTCAGTCTTCAAAGTTTCTGCTCCTGTTCTCAAAAGCCAGTTAGCCTTTTCCTGGGTGCTGTGCTTAAACGCTGACAAGACTTTTTATCTGTCAGCCTTGATTATCTTATCTGTTCAGAGCACTTTATCAAGCTGTCTGATTTGCATGAAGAAGGTAAATAAATTAAAACCTCATAACATGTAGACTTCTGTACCGAAGTGCATGTCCCTGATGCCATATACTGGACTCCAACACCTAATGATTTCAATTCTGTTTGCTTTAGAATGAAAGTAAGAAAAGGAAAAAACAACCAGTGGATTAAAAAGTGTCCCGTCAAAAGGTCATGTACCCCCAGCATCATCTAGTAAGCACCCACTGAAATCAATGGAAGTCTCCCTCTAGCTTCATGGAACTTGTACAGAGTCCATATGGATCACATAGCCATTCCTGTATTTACAGTTTGATTTACAGCTAGGGCCATAGTAATTTCCAAAAGGGCAGGAAGGGACTGTTGATATTGCAAACAAGACTGCAAATATTTATTACAAGTGAAGGCCTATTTCCAGTGAAGTCAGTTAGAAAGCGGAGCAGAACAATGTAGTGAAGTATATGAAGATTTCATTGTGACTTTCAGTGGATACAGTATCAGGTTGCAGAAGCACTTAAAGTACTTTTTCTGGGTATTGTTGGAACAGCAGTACCTTTTTAATACAGAATGCTAAAGAGGATGGAAAAGGTTAAGTACCTTGATGTTTTAGGATGCATTACTACAGGCGCTTCAGTCCCTTCCTCACAGGTTTGGCTCATTTTTCTGAAGCTTTAAACAGCTAAAAAATGGCTTTCCTATGTTACCCTGATATTCTATTATAGTCTGTTCTTTCTTTCTGGCATGTATGATATAGTGTAATGACATCACATCCATTAGATCTGTCTCTCTTGCTTTCAGAAACTTGTTTAAGGTTAACTGAGGCACAGGGGTTCTATTTCATGTATTTGATGCTGTTTAAACTGCAGAGCTCTAATTCATAATGCCTTTAAAACAATGAAAGAATAACCAGTAAATGGGTCACTGAAGTTGATACAAGGCTTCTGCACTAACAAGACTCTATATGTTATATATGACTGAAGCACTTTTCATTTCCTGAACTCTTCATATTGCCAGGGAATACAATCCATACATTGTTCTTTTAACATAACTTTGCTGTTTTAAATGAAGGCTGCTGATTTGGCAATAAGTAAATTAAGTTTAATATTAATATTCATGTTAACTACCTGAGAAATGATACCTACAGTACTTCTCATCGTTATTTTTTTCTTAAGCAGATGATGAACTGGGGTGAACATCACATATATATGAATAAATATATATACATACATGCACACATACACATAATCCCAAGAAATAAAACAATATGAGAAGACTGATTTAGTGTAATGCTGCCATAAAATTACTGCATATAACTCATTACATTTCTCCATGTCTCTGTGTATGGAGATAGCCAAAATGGACTAGCCAAAATTTGAAAACCACAACATTGTCCAGCTGAAATTTTCTCAGAGAACAAACCAGTTCTTAAATAACATTTTAAAGTAGGCTATTAAGCATACTAAAACTAATTTGAAAATGTCAGTTGGAGATCATATAATTTATTTGTTTCAGACAGGTAATTATACTGTGTAAGCCATGAGACTGAGATGGTTCCTTTCCAAGCTGTTGTCTAGGATTTGTTGTACTCAAGTATTAGACACAATGCTCCCCCAGCCCAAAGCCGGATATATTCCAGATATGATTAGTTTTTCTCTAGTGTTCAAGAAAAAGAGGCTGTCCTTGAATATTGAGTTAGTAACTCGTGACATCCGGAGATGCTGTGTTCTTGCCTTTGGCAGCAAAACTCACAGGCAGTCCCACAATCTAGATGGAATGCACCCAAAATGTTGAGATGTTCCAACGTAAAACAACTGAAACTATCCATGATGGACCAACACGACAAGGCATGATGCTTACATCGACAATAGCTACATTATATAAACCCAAGAACAGGTTAAATAATGTCCTCCTGTGCAGTCACACTACAGCCAGAGTTACCTTTCCGCTCACTCCAGCCTATCACATCCCAATCAACACTAGATGCCAAGCCTTTAGAAAGAGAAACCTTCAAGCAACTCGTGGGTGTTGATACGTAGCATTTGACTAAGGATGATCTAAGAATCATTGGAAAGCCTAAACTATGAGCTATGCTTACTCTGTCTGTAATATGAAAAGAGAAAAAAGAAAAAATGTGTGTGTATGTGTGTGTATTTGCATGTCATGACTGGATGGAAGAAACTGATTTGTCATACTAGAGTATCCTCTCTGCCTTAGGAAGATCTTTCATGCGGTGTCAGTGATAGACTCTGTCCTTGGAGGTTTTCAAGACCTGCTCAAGCAACCTTGTCTGAACTCAAACCTGAGCCTGCTTTGGGCAGGAGGTTGGAAAGGGACCCCCTGAGCTCTCTCTTTTCCAACAGCCTCAGTTCTGTGATCCTAAAGCTATAGCTGAATACCTTCAGAGTGCCACCAGAAATTACTGTGCTGTACTGGAGAATGCATTTGTTTCTTTGTAGCAGTGTTTCTTTGTTTTGGTGGGGGTTTAGGTGTTGTTTGTTTGGTTTTTGGTTTTGGGGGTTTTTTCCCCCAAGAAACTAGCAAGAAAGTAGAATTCTACAAAAACTTTACATGATAACTTTTAGTTTCACCTGACTTTTCATCACAATTGCAGAATCATTCATTTAAATTCTTCTCTGACTGAAAAGTAGCCCCAAAAAAGATTTATTCAATAAAGATTCATTAATGTCCTACCTTTTTTCCTTCATGTTTTAACCCTGATTTTATTTTTCGTCTTTTTCTCTCCATTTTGCTGGTTAAATAAAAAGAATAGTCTGCACAGTGGGAATAAAATTAAAATTAAAAATAATTTCTATTCAAAAAGCTTTTAAAATCCTCCAAATTCGTAGGAAAAACATAATTTAATGAAAAATGTATGAGTTATTGTTGTGGTTTTTTGTTCTCAACCAGCTTTTTTCTTCAGAAATGGGCATGAATCATGGTAAGTTTTTTAATAGTAGTAATCAGAAGGCTTTGCAACTGAAACCAGTGAAATTATGGCTTCTAAATGTAGACTTTTTTTGTTAAATGTTTAGTATAGCCATTCAGGGAAACATAATGTTGTTTTATGTTAACTAGCACAGATTGAAAGTATTTTTCAGTCTCGATGTTGACTTGTCTAAGAACCTTTGTTTATATTGTATCCTATTTATGTAAGAAAATGAACTTCATTTTAAAGCTGGTATCTTTGAAATAGAGGATAATTTGCACTGCATGGATTCTGTCTGCAATATCAGCTAAGTTTGCAAGGAAAACTAGCGTAAAAACAGTAATGTTCAAATAGCCATATCTCTATTCTATACTGATATAACTATGGATTAGAGTTGTGACAATTTACCTAAACACTATACTGGTGTAAGTCTTGATAACTCTTAGTGGAATTATAACTGCTTAGTCTCTAAATCAAGTGACCTTTTTTTTTCGTAAATGTTAAATATCGCTTATGTCATTGGGGACTGCTTGCTGCCTTTCCACTTCTGCTAAAAATTAGGACACAAGCATCACATTCAAGAAGTTGGTCCTAAAATTCTGTTAAAAAAATCTTTCTCTTGGCCAGTTGCAGAGAGATTGAGTTCCTCCCAGTTCTAGTGAATGGGATTTGCTCTGTGATTCTTGAAACAGAGCATAGTTTGAAGACAAATTTATGTGTTTGAATGATACTTCATTTTTCTCAACAGACACAAAATTTACTAACCTGGGAATGGCTATGTGATATATAATTGTGGGCTTTTGTGCTTTGGGGTACAATGCTCATATATTGATATCAGGTTCACATCAGCCTATCTATATTGACCATGTCATATAACTTCCCCACAACCTAAAGGCAGAGTTTGTGACTGGAAGAGTAAAATCCAAGAGAATTTCATGTACTTCATGGGTGCATGACTACATCACTGATTATTTTCATTATTTTACAGAAAGGATTTATTGTTTTTACAGAGCTTTCTTGCCCATGGTACTATGCATAAAGTATTGCACAAAAGAGAGTGTTCTTTCTTGCATTTTTCACACATTCACAATGAATCGAACTACAGTAATATATTAAATAGAGATGGGATACAGGCTTAGGCAATGGCATCCAATTGCCCGGGAAGTTTAACTATTGTTAGCATGCTCCTTGGCACAGTATTCAACTGGATCACCTAGTACTTTGCCAGACAATTGTCAAACATAGTTTGGAAGATAGTTTGGACCAAGGACTGTTCCCAGTAAATAGTTTGGACAATAGGTGTGGGAGAGAAGAGAGTTTAGCTGTCTTTTATTATTAACCAGTAGGTTCTGTGCCTTAAGTCTGTTGTTGAAAGTTTATGGATAAATAAAAATATATACCCAATACTTCTAGGTCTTTGGCAAATGTCCTAACTGTTGGGCCATCCTTTCTTTTGCTTGTGGTGGCTTCATACAAGAGGTCTCCTCTGTTTTTACAGGTCTAAATCTACAGTCATTTACTTCTGAAATTAGTCATTAAGTCTCTGAATAATCATCTCTTAGTCAATGCATATGCAAGGTTCTGCCTGAACAGCACTTATGTGATTTAATGAATGAACGGCAAAGTCCTTGGGACACAGTTTTTTTCTTATCTTTATGTTTTCACTTTATCAGGTTGATTTCCTCACAGTTTCAGCTAGTCCCCGAGAATAGAGGTGCTCTGTAAGCCTGAAAATACATTCCTCACTATTCACTCTTACTCTTGAGTATTTCCGATGCAACCAGATTGAAATGTGCCTCTCATATTCTGAGTGGCCTGGCTTCCTAACATTTTTAAAGGGTCATTCACTTCAGTGGGAGTTTGCACCTGAATGAAAAATTCACTGTGTTTGATTTTTGCATTCTCACATGCTAAAAGGAGAGTAATATACAAAATTATCTCCTTCTTAGAACTTAAAATTACCATGCCAAGATTGAATTACAGAAATGATGGAGATGCATCTTATCCATATGAAAAATATACATGCTAGCTGATATTAGTATGCTGATACGAAGCCAAGAAGGTTTTCAGCGGACCTCAGCATCTAGATCTGGATGAGTTTCAAGACATGGTTATCTCTAGTCTAGCACTATAATGAAATAAACCAGTTTTCTAAACATTTTAAGAGTCGCTATCTCAATGGGAACAGGTGGATGAACACATTTGGAAATCTAGTTCACTGCTGTACTGGAAGGAGACTGGAAGATCAGATGTTTTCAAACACAGATATATTTGTTAGTACCCTGGAATTGCACAAAGCTGTCTCATTATTTGTGTATATTTCAAACATCTGTGTTGCAGAAAGATTATGGTGCTCCCAAAAGGCCAGGTATTACTTCCAAAACTAGAGGTGAAAAACAGTGACTCTGTTAGCTGTCATCGGTAGTCTCATTTGCCACCAATTACTATTTAACTTCATAAATCTTTAGGGATTTTATGAGTAAAGCTCATGCAGCTTTGAAACTGTGGTGTGTTTTTTTTTTTAAATCTGATTATTCACAGCTTGCTAATTTGTAATTGGACTTTTACAACTCAAAAACCTCCAGATTTCAGAAAAACTAATTTATTTCTTCTTGGTTTAATTGTGGTATTCACACTCAAAACTGTGGAGTGAGATTGCTTCTAGTGGGTTGTATGCAGTGTTCTGGAACTAATAAAATATATTATTGATTGCTTAATGAAAAGCACCGTGTTCATACAGATTTACTGTGGCTGAGGATGGATACAACAGCTACTTCTTATTCTGTTTTGAGGATCACCTGCCATTTTACTTGGGTGTATTGCTGCATATCAAGTGTGCTTTTAAATTAAGTTATGGTTGCCTACAGGGCACTATGTTGGGTGGCTCCATTAAGGTACCCTTATACTTTTCCTTCCATGCAGTGCTACCCGTTGCTTTTAATTTAGCTTAAGACCATCAAAATTAATTATGATAGAGTGTATTAAAAGTTGAAATAGCAAATCAAAGAGTTTTATTAAGTGCCCTTTAGATTTTCATATGTCCTTAGTGGTTTTAGCTTTTTATTTGCTCATCACTGTCTGATTCATCGTGAGAAGGATTGGTAAAGTAGAACAGAAATGTCTGACTATGGTGGGAATAACTACAACTCTCTTAGTTCCGATCTGGGCTTGATATCCCTGCCAGGGGGAAAAAATGCATAACTGTTCCAACAGTGATGGTGGCAACTCGTACTTGTAGTTGCCCTTCCCTTGTTGAGGTGTTCGGTCTGTGCACCTTGTCAGTAAAGCAGTGGCTGTGCATTGTACAAAAATGCTGCTGGTCCTCCTCCATCATCCCAATGGTAAAAATTCCAGGGCGTTAGTGGAATCCTATCAATTGCCACTGTATTGTGACAGGGAATGAGCTCCCACACTACCTGCCAGACACGATACGGTGTGCCCACTGCACTGAGCGGTTGAGGCAGTATGTATTGTGATTTTTTGTTCACAGTTGGTAGGGGCTGGTGGAGACCTATCCAGTCACCCCCTCGTGTGAGCCTGCTTCTGTACTATGAGGGTTACTGTCTCAGGGCACAGACCCTGTGAGGTCTCCTAGGCATAAAGTCCTGCCAGGATCCTAATCTATTGGTGCCCAAATCAACCATTAATTCTGTGGTTCTAGTCCACACCATATAAACCTTTAGCTTCCTACTAAAGCAGAGCAAAATTATTCACACAGATACTTGAGCTTGCTCAGCCCTCTCCATCTGCTACATCTCTGTCTGTGCCTTACTACCTGGCTGTTCAGGCTGGAGGGACTCAGGGTGGTGGGATGCATCTGCAACTGGAGAATAAGATCTGACATTCATTAGTGACATAGGATGTACAAAGGTCCATGCATAAGATTGTGACATCTATTCCAAACCTAATGACATTGACTGGTCTCAGGCAGACAGGCCATCTACCAAACTCGACCTGGAAAAGATGCCACATGTGGTTCAGCAAATAACTAGCAGGTATTCATTTTTCTTGTGTTACGAAGTCATAGATTTTTAAGTGAAAAGCTATTATAGCCACCTATAACGACCTTCAGCCTTGATCTGTCTACCCATTACATTAACTCAGGTAATGCACTCAATATACGCACTATACCTATTGATACGCAGACGGGCATACACCTCTTAACAATACTCTACTGCTGAGGATTAATAGTTTGACGATCAACAGAATAACTGCAATAGTAGAACCATTGCATTGATATACCGTACATAACAATCCCTGCTAAACACGACAGTGCTCAAACACATACCCTGAATGGACTCAGGTCAAATCAGCTCCTCATTTCTAGACACACCTACAGCCAACGTACCAGGTCATCTATCAGTCGTATTTCTGATGTGAAATCAGCAACCTGCCGCATATAAAATCCTGTATGCACTGGCTTCAAGACAATTCATCCCCCCTAAACTCCTTGCACAACTTGCTCATTTGTACCTCTGGTTCCTCTGTCGGGGCCAGCATACTACAAGTCAAAGAATGTCATCCATTAATTTCTTTAACAAACCACAATATTTTTGGGGTAAAAGATGACGACAAAAAAGTCTTACATAAATGATACAATGCTGCGTAATTGTAATATTCTTTTTGTTCCAAAAGTTAGTTCTCTTCACTGTTTCAAATCCTCCCTTTGCTTTTAGTCAAATTTTGTTTAGATTCACTTTGGATCTTGTTATACCTTTTCCTGCCAGATTAAACTCCTACTTACTATCAGAAATATTTTTTTTTCCATGTAACCAATGTGCAAATTATCTCCAGGTCATTTGAGGGACCTACCNTATACCTTTTCCTGCCAGATTAAACTCCTACTTACTATCAGAAACATTTTTTTTTCCATGTAACCAATGTGCGAATTATCTCCAGGTCATTTGAGGGACCTACCAAATAGGCTGCGCTTTTTCCGTCTCTCACAGTGAGGCATATTTTGAAGACTGCATCACTGCATCTTTCCAGAATCGCTTCCAATTCCTTGATATCCTTTTAGAGTTATAGATATTAATTCTGGACACAGAATTACAGTAATGGTGTCATTAATGCTGCCTTACCACTTTTATCATTTTCCCTTGCTTGCAAATCAATTAAGGATCATGTTAGCTCACTGAAGGAAATCAGGTTCAGCTGGTCATCTACTGTTATAGTCATTTGTTACCAATCTTGAGACAGAGTCATTGCTCTCAACAATAGCTTTTCTCATCTTACAAATATTCCCTGTTTCTAGATAGAAGACTTTGCACTTGGCTGCCTTAAAACCTATGTTTGGATCTGAACTGGCCTCTCCAAGCGATCCAAGTCACTCTGTACAACTGACCTGTTCTCTGTATTATTTATCATTCCACCAATAGGTCACACCCAGTCCTCTGATTAATTGAAAGTAAAAGGAAATAGATTTTGTTTCTATATAAATTAGTTTAATGCATAAGGCCATGACCCAAAGCCCATTAGACTCACTGAAAGAATTTCTATTGAATTCGGGGAGCTTTAGATCAGGTTCTAAAGAACAGTTGCAGTTCTCTTGTTTTAGAAATTGTCCTGACTCCAGGACTGAGCAGAATACATTATAGGCTTTCCTGACAGCTACAGAATTAATTTTGCTTAGTTTGGTATATTTTTTTTTAGTTTTTTTAATTTTTCCTATCAAAGAACAGCTGAACTATCCAGGCAGTATGGGGTCAAAAGCTGGCTTCAGAGCCCACACTGGAATTAAAAATAATTTTCAGTAGCTTAACAAGCTAATAGTCTGTGCATCCAGTTTATGGAATTATCCATATGTATGGTCTTAATATGTTCTGTATTTTCTTGAAGAAAGCTGTTTGTTCAATTATTTTTCCTTCACGACACTAGTGAAATACTTGATTTGATAATCCTGTGTCAAAATTCATGCATGCTATGAATTTTGTCAAAAACTAGAAATTTCATATTTTCATTCAAAAGTGGGATGTATTTTTTTAAAACACTGAATAATCGTATTGCATCTTTTATAATCTTAAAATGCTGAATAATGCAAGTTATCCTTGTTTAAAGTAACTTTAGGAATATAATTAATAATCCTTAATACATGGAAATCTTTTGATAAAGAAAAGAATAAAGATTTTCATTCAACTCAAGTTTCCTGAACCTCAGTTTCCAATAGGAAGTGGAATGCATTTCATTTGAATCTGTCTTGCCTGTATGAGTTACAAACTAATTTTTTCAATGACTGTTCCTTAGTGTTTTTATGGGTAGCATCTAATGTAGTAAGTCCCTGATCACAGTTTAGATTAAGGCACCAGTATAGTAACTAATAATAATTTTTCAATCGAAAATAAGCTGTTACAGAAATAAAAAGGGGTTACTTTAAGGTGAACATTCTTCAGCATTGGCTTGAAGCCATCTTCAACAGTCAACTACAGAAAGATTTATTGGTCAGATGACTTTCATATGTACAGCACAAATTAAAATTCCAATCTTAGAAATTTGTTTAACAATAAAACCCTGGACCATGTCTACATCTAGATTGCTGTAGAGGACACAATGAATCCATGTGAATTTAGGAACTACAGCAACCTGCCTCAGGGCACAAGATATCCTCCCATTTTTTTCCCAAAAATCGTAAGTAGGAGGTTCAAAAAGCCTTTACTGGGTTCTTTTATTGATTTTAAAGATACTACCTACAATTTTCTCCCTCCCAGTGGCTAGAGACAGAAATTTATTTGCTAATTGTTGCCTATGTGCTTTGGCACACAAGACTGTATCTTTCAATATCAAAATAGTTGAGTAAGCTAATTACACTGATCCTAAAAGATTCAGTGCCTGTAGGCTTTCTTTGGTGCATTGTGTATTTATATCAGAAATGAAGCTTGTCTTGTCTGCTTGCTGTGCTGTGCGTGGGTTCTTAACCTCCTGCTAAGATCCTAGCTATTGATTTGGGTTGGCTCTCTCTGTAGGTGCCTGGCATGATGCATGATGCCTTATTTCTCACAAAGCATTAAATACTTGCTGCTGAAAATCAGGACTTTTGCTGGTACTTTAAGATGGCCACCAAAAGCACGTCTTTACTGGTTAACTGAGAGTACTGCCTTAATATAGGGACCTAAAATCTGGAAATTGCTAGTGGCATGCAGTAACTTGAGCAATGATAGCAGATGTTCTGCCCTTTGCTGAAAATTGGGTGGATAGCATCCTGCCATGCGGCTGATTGTTTGTTGCCAGTGGATTTTATTGAAACTTCTTATGTTCTTTCACTCAAATGGTTTTTAATATTCTTTCTGAAAGAAGATTTACATATTAAGGGATAACTAATTTTTGCGTGTGGTCCTATATAAAAAAATCAATATATAGGTATCGCTGTGTGATCTGTTCCTCTGTTGCACTGATAATTTGCAGTTCAGCAGCTATATTTTTATTTGGACATTCCCCAAGTCTGCTATGAAGTTATAAGGGAGAGAGTGAGACTGTGCTTTTTTCTGTGTTTTTTTTCAGTGTTCAGATGTAAGAAAAGAGAAGTGACAACTGTAGTGATAAAGTTGGGTGCTGTTCAAAAGTTTCACTGGGCAGTTTCAACAGGTGAAACATCATGGCTGAAATAGCCAGTTAGTCAGTAAAACTGAGGAAGGAAAACCAGACACATTGTCAGAAATATGTTCCTGTCTGAGTGACAGAGACTCACTCTGACAAGCATGCAAACACATATGTAACTACTTGTGTGAGTTGTGTTGCTGAAATTGAGGGAATGAAAGATCTAAAAAGGAAAGATATTCCTACAAATATATTTTTTTCAGGCTTTCAGCCTTCAATCTATAGAATAGTTTGGCTTTTACTACTTAGCTTTACAAAACACTTCAAAAAGTATTGATGTAGCAGAAGCAGGAATATGAGTAATTGAGCAATATAGACTCTTACAGCTCACATTTGTATGACTCCTATGATTCAGACTATGAAAAGCGGGAGAAGCTTTAATGCAAGGAATAATGCAAACATATTTGTTTCGGTTTATTTTTTCCATCAATAACTTTCAAATGACAAAATATTTCCCCATTCTATTCTATATTTTAAGGAGGAAAAGTAATTTACAGCTCCACCTTCAGCGCTCTGCTTAGCGAAGACCAAGGACAAACGCAGAAAATCCTGGAGACCGCTTTGTTGCAGGTTGCAAGTAGCCACTAGGAGGAGCTGACTGCCTTAAAGAGAAGGTAGGGAATTGATTTACTAACAATTCCAATAAAAAGTGTTAATAAAATGAGTTCAGTACTAAAAGTAGTGCTAAGCTAAGATAAAGTTGAAGTATTTATATATTATTTACAATGGTTACATAATAACTTGTGGGATAAACGCTCTGTTTAATACTAATGTACTTCCAGGCAGCGAAGATATTCAAGGGCCTGATTTCAAAATAAAACTCAGAACACTGTTCTCTCCGAACAGATGAGTTCTGATTTGTGTCAGTTCCTTAGACAGAAATGTCCTGTATTCTGTGCACTAATGTGACACAGGTAAAATATCTGATTGAATGAAAAAAAAAAAAAAGAAAAGGTCTCAGTTCTGGATATGGTTGAATATCAGTGGCCTTATGGTCCTGTTCATAAGCACGGCTCTTGGACAAAACAGCTTCTGTTTTTCCGTAATAGCCTTTTTTGCTTCATTATAATCTCTTTATATATTTAATACCATAAATAAAATAGTAACGTAGAAGAAAACTATAAATAAAACACTGGCATAGAGGGGATATGCCAAAAGTGATTTCTCAACTTGTTTCTTGATATCAGCACCATAGTTAAAAGCAAACTCTATTCAGTGCCATACTGGAAGGGATGAGGGAGCAGTTGTTGCATACCTCCCCAGACTGGCAAGCACACACAGTCACACTGGGAAAGTTACAAAAAAGCTCTTAGTGATTCCTATCAATGGAGGCTTTCTTTCTCTCCTCTTTCACAGGCAACTTATTACTTATGAAAGATGCCAGAGCGATGCTGTTGACCTCTCATTAAAAGGTGTTTTGGAAAAGGTTGCATATTTCTACCAGAGAACAAGCACCATGAACAAAGTATGAGGCATTGCTCTTCTACCTTAATTTACCAGACTAGGAATGAAGAGGTGTGTTTGGCCTATAATTATAATCACTTATATTTGGTATGGCAAAGTACACTTCAGGGCAAACGTATCCTGGAAATAATGTCTTTTCTTGTTTAAAAAAGGAAGGACAAAATTTGATTTAGAAAGGTAAATACAAAATATAAATTTTTTTCCTTTCTTTAATTTTATGAGAGACTTGAAATCAGAAATGTTGCAGCTGCAAAACTGTAGCCCAAGAAACTTGGTGAAACAAGGTTTATTTTAGAGATCTGGAAAAAGAAGGAAGGAAAGAAGAGAATCCTAGATTCTCTAAAGGTAAATTTCTGTGAGGATGGAGATGATTGCAATGAAAAATGGGCCAAGATTATTATTCTTTGCATAGAAAATGGTAACGGATAAAAAGGGACAACATGAGCTGACCACCTGCATTCAACAAAAAGATATTTTTCTGTGTTCAAAATTACATTGTTGTGAGTAGGAATCTTTTCCATATGAATGTAATTAGTATCAGCACAAGAAACCTGTCTCAAGTTTGTTTATAAGTACAGAAAAACCCCAACAGTAATGACAAAGGAAGCAAGTGGTTGCTTATCAGAAGAACACTGTTTTTAAGCAGGAAAGATCTCTGCTCTGACTGAGTTCATGCAGAATGTCACCATCTGCCTGTCACAGGTTGCCCTGTGACTTCAGTGCTGACTTAGGGGTAGACTAAGGAAACTGCTGCCTTTCACAGAGGCAAATTCTTTATTTGGAGGGAAGAAGCAAATTCTTGATTTGGGGGGAAGAAGCAAATTCTGCTATCAGTCAGTTCAAAACAGCAAGAGAACGAGGGTCTAAGCTTTGCAAAAAGACAAGTATCTGCATACAGAACTTGGTGGAATCTTCTNGGAGTCAGATGTAACGGACAAAAAAAAAAAAAAAAAGAAAACCCAGATGGGGACTGCCAGGTCCTGCTTCAGTGACAGCTCAGCTGAAGTGCTGCCTCTCACAGAGAAGTGTCTTGATGTGCCCAGACCTTCCCAAACTCAATCTGGAAAGTAGCATTTTCAAGGGCAAGATTTTACTACATTGAAAATTTAGATATATGATCTCACAGTTTCTATTAAATTACAATGTCAGAGGAGCTGGTATGTGGGATCTAGTTACTGTCACTATGCAGGATCTT
Source organism: Himantopus leucocephalus (assembly GCA_003993805.1). Lineage (NCBI taxonomy): Eukaryota > Metazoa > Chordata > Aves > Charadriiformes > Recurvirostridae > Himantopus > Himantopus leucocephalus. The sequence continues at coordinate 33,046,762 of RSEF01000002.1, forward strand.
TCAACTGTGAAGGGCATTGATCATGACCTTCTCACTCTCGCTAAGGTTGGGAATTCATACAGCATAGCTGCCTTTTGCATATGTATTTCTTTTGGTGGGAGGGATCCCCACTCCTGATGAGCTGGTGTTACAAAAAGAGCTAACAGCTATAGTGAACTGCCTGTGGTTGGCAGAGGGTCTTAAACCACTCGTAATACTGACTCTTAATGAGTTTACTGATATTCTCAATTCCTTCACTACTGGCAATATGAGGAAGATCAAAGTAAAAAGATGTTGATACAGTATACTATCCCACATTGACTACTTCACCTGCGAACTTCAACTGTCTAGAAGAGTTCTTTATACAGACACTCCACTAGAAAAGCAATGACAGAAGTCAAATATCCACAGTAAACATTTCTGAAAGGAGAAAAGGAACAAAATATTTTTCTGTTGGTGTTTCTCGTAAAGGAGACTGTTCAGTTCTACATGGTTGGGCCATATACTCATGCTAAGTTGGTTAAACTAACAGATATGCTATGGGAAAAAGCGATGTCTGGCCTAATATCAAAATTATTCTTTCATTGTGAGATCTGGGAAGAGGTGTCATTGACATAACTTGATGCATGAGAATATATCTACCACCAAGAACACAAGGTTCCCACCCACTCTGTCATCTGACCTGGTACAGGGATACAGATTTAAGATACTTAAACACAGGTCTATGATGCCATTTTAGCTCTCTCTCCTGTAGATCTTGTGTTGCATCTCCCATTATTGTGGGGAAGTATCAAAACCCCTAGACTGTCTAAAATGTGACTTAGCCTCTGTGGAGTCTCCCCTATTAGAATTCCAGTAAGGTGCTCTCTTGGACCAGCTGGTGAGTTGTTGTCAGGTGAATATCAATGACTCTAGCTGTACAGGCTGAAATACTTGCCATCTCTGGCTGCTCCCACGGCCAATCTGGCAGATCAGAAGATAGCTGGGACACCTCAATCACTCAAGACCAAAGTGGCTTGGCTAAAATGCTGTTAGCAGCTTGAGTTAAACAGCAAGGTTTTGCAAGAAGCAGCTGAGAGATGAGTGTGTGTTGCACTTCACTAGTATGCAATCTCAAGTAGTTGCCTTCAAAATTTCTGTCTGTACCTGGATGGTCCCCTGTTAAAAAAAATTATTTCTTATTTGATAGTACAATTTTCCTAGCATTGAGAGCAGCTATTTAATGTTACCTTGAATGAAACGTAATTTGAACATGACAAAATAATAGAGAACAAAAAGTCTTCATTAGCGAGTGAAACTTGTCCTTTTGGACTAAATCTGCGGGCTTAATATGGCTCCACTCCCTGTTCACAGCGAAGATCCTTCACACTAACACAAAAGCCTGAAGTAAATCTGAGATTAGTAACTGTAACAGAAACATGACAACTCTTCATTCCTCTTTGAGTGAGGTTTAGCGTTTAAAATACAGTTGGCCTAATTTTGCTTGGAAAATCTCTTCTTCTTTTTATCTACACTTTCATGCAAAAGTTTTTGAAAGTAAGTCTCTCCCATCCGAGTACAGGAATATTTCTTTCCTTTTCCTTTTGCTTTATGGGAGGGTGACATGTAACTTGACAAGCTCCATTCTGCCAAACTTGTTGGCTCTTATTCCACTATAGAAAAGTTGGGATAAAATCAGGTAGTAAAATGTGCTGAAGTCCAGTGTTAGCTATAGCTTATGTGACCAGGCAAATATAGGGTTTTCACCCTGTGATAAAGCTTGATTTTGCATCTGTTCGTATTTTATAGACAAAACATGTTACTTTTAGATATCCATGATTTAAAACATTCTTGGGTTATCAATTTTTACTTGAACTAAAACTTCTAAAGCAAATGTAACCTTTCTTGTGTGAAAGTTGCATATTATAGTTAATGATCCGAATCCTGAATTCTTTGTGGGCCTCAGTTAGGGCTCCTACTGATCTCAGTGAAGGCTGAATTACTGGCTCATCAGTATTAGTAATAGAAAACCTAAACACTGTTTTAAGAAACCAATACAAACTCCCCAAATATATTCATGATGTGAGCACATAAAGCTGATTGTTTGATAGACTGGGAAGTGCCAACCTTTCCTACAAATGATCCTTGGTGTCACAGCCACTATTATATTTGAGAAGAGACCTTTTAAGAAGACGGGTAAACTTGATGCATCCAAAATCATTAAACACCTGTTCCATTAATGACATGGAATTTGTCCTGTGTACAGTTGCAGCAGTTTCCATCTGACAGTTCATCTGAGAGAATTGGGCCTAATAAGGAGGGCAGAGGTTCTCAGCTAATGAGCAAGTCAAGGTTCTGATCTATTAGGTTAGATAGAAACTACCCTGTCTTTGAGACTTAAAATTAGACTGGGGCTTTGGTCTTGTTTTCAAACATTTATTAATCATCAGTGGCTTAATCCTGCAGGACTATTCACCTGAAATCAGTGGAACTATTCACAGGAGTAAAAAATGTACTACTGGGCCACAGAAGTACAATACATTCCCTGTGACATCATTAAGTCTTCCTCCACCCTCAGTCCCTCTTCCTCAACAAGCTGGCTGATCATCATCCAGGGAGCATGAGTTCAGTCTTGCTTAGCCCTTGCTTAGTCTGCAAGAAATGTACTAATCAAAGTGATTCTTTATCATCTGAATTCTTGACTTGTAGAAGAGCAGCCTTTTTTTTTTTTCCACAAACAGTTCTGTTCCTAATAAAGTCATAGCTTAACATGCTTAACATGCTTAGGTGAATCTTTTTTTTTCAAAAATGACAATATTATTGAGTTCATAATTTATTTTTCCAGAAAATATTAATGAAAATGTCTATGAAGATTATTTTCATGGGAGAGCAAGTAAGTTCAGAGAAAAAAAAAGTCCAGAAAGTATATTTTGCAGATTTCAGTCACTCTATTAAAAAAAAAAAGAATTAATTAAAACTGCAGAAAATTTGACCCTGTGAAATAGCGACTAATAGAGTTTGGGCCCTGTGCTGCAATGATGTCATCCCGGAGCTGCTTTGGTCACTGCTAGCTTGTTCTCTGTGTTGTTGCTCATTTCATAATGGGTATTGACCCTGAGAAAACAGTGCTAAAATCTCACAGGCACTTATTTCCACTTGACCTCTCTGACATGCAGCCACCAAAACAATAACTGTTAATGTAAGCACCAGACTTTTGTTCTAATAGTTTTTTGAATGAGACTTGCTGATTTATTCTTATCATCAGGTACTCTGTTAGAGAGGTGGCTGAGGTGTGGTATACTTGGGATGTTGTAATACTTTGAAGTCATTAGTATTTTAGAGGAAAGAGTGGAAAGAGGAAAATGAACTGAAGCTGCACACATGTAAGTGGTAGTCGCTGACAGAGTGGTCAGAGGCTCACTGTAACGAAAGACTCCAAAACTACAAGATGAACTGAAGACGTAGACAATGTGGTTAGAAAGGCCTCTAGGTTAGAAAGGCCATCTCTTTCATGAGTCAGGCGTAGGAGGACTGATGTGAAGTACAGTGTTTGGTGGGTCACATGTAACTGCTTGCCCATTACTGAACAATGCCTGAACCTCCACTGACTGCACTATTACAATGAGCTCTTCAGTTAAGGGAGCACATGAGATATTACAGTTTTGCCACAGGCAGCAGATGTTCCCTGTACGAAATTACAGTAATATGATCTGTAATTCTCTTAAAAACTGGATGTAAACAAATACAGCAAATTTATTTTTCTCATTAATTCTCATACATTTGCACGTAGTACACATAGTCCTGTGCAAAAAGTAACCATTCAACTGCATTATCTTCCATTGTCAGTGCTGATCCTCAAGGTCCACTCCTTCGGGTGGACATCACTTGCTCTTAATCTAAGATGTAGTCAGTGCTAGAAAGGCCTGGCTGGCAGAATGATACAGACATAGTTTCCTAAATCAGTACAATTTCCATCTCCAGAAAGCATTTTGTCTGTACGGTTCATGCTGATAAAATAAGGTATGCCACAAACAATATGACACATTTTGTCAGTGTAACCTTCAAATTAAAGTGTTTGCTACATAAAAAATGTTCTTAAAGAATCAAACAAAAATTTTGAGGGTCAGCCTAGCTTAAGAGAATTCCTTGCTGCTGGCCTGACTTAATATTTACCATTCATAAATACTGTGTTATGTTGGTCTGTTAAAGGTAAGTAGAGTGGCACCAAGTCCTTGGATGGCACATGCTGAAGACTTACAAATATGTACTCAGGCCAAACAAAGATAGCTAATATAGTGACAAAAGATTTGGTTTATTTTCTATTGCACAGCTTGAATTTTCCCTGTTCAGTGTGTGACAAAAGAAATCCTGTTTTGTGGTCGCTAAGTCCAAGCAGTACAAATTCTGTTTTCACTTAATTTATTGAGAAACTCTGGTTTTACAGTGTAAGACAGTATTATTCTGGATTGTGTTAATATAGCTTTGTTGCTACTCCATATGAAGTACTATGTATTTTTTATCTTGTCATTTTTACAAAAGTATAAGAAATTATTTTCAATTCTAGATCATACAGAGCCTCCTTTCAGAACCTCCTGACCAGTACTTCTCTGACATCAACGGCAGCTTTGCTAAGGCAAAGTAAATGTCATAAAATGTTTTGTTCTACCGCAGACACTGGCAAATAACTGGCATCTGTTTTCTGTTGTCTAGCTGCTATTCTGTTTTCTGAAGCAGAAGCTTCCATTTCTGATCTAATTCCTTGATGAATTCAGTCTCTTATGGGATTGAAAAAATTGTTAGGCAAAAAATGTAAAACATTCCGTTAAAGGAAACACAAAAAGTTTCATACTGATTTCCTTGTAATTAATTGTTCAGGCTGGTTGGGATTTCTTAAAATAATCCAAATAAAAACTCAAGAATGTTTATCTTGACAAGTGGAAAATTCTTCAGCTGAATAATATAATTGCTTCTGGTTTTGTCTGGGTATTCGTGATAGATTCCATTGAAATTCAGTTACTTTTGTCATCAGCTTTACTATTTCACCAAAATACAGCGTAAGGTCTGTGTGTACAGTAGGTAGATTTTTCAATTGTATCCAACGATTGGCTAACAGGATATAAAATACTTATCAAAATACCTATTCAACTCTTTATTATTAATGCTTTAAAGCAGATAAAATAGTGCTTTGACTTCAGGAACTCTTTTGGCTCAGCATATAACATTAATACTCATTAACATGCTTTCAAATATATTGCCAGGGTGGTAATAAAATCAACACCGTCTAATTTTTATATTGAAACTAAGCCAAAGTGCTTTTGGTCTTGTCACTGCATAGCAGTATACATGATACTGTAGATATCAACATAAACACTGAATACAGAACATAATTTCTTTATTAAGTGAAGACATGTTGCAATTTTATCATGAATTGATATTGTTCAACTACATAAGCAAAATGCATGGTCAGGCAAGAGGATAAGAGGTGAGATTAGCTTTTGTTTTCACACTTAAATGTTTTCATAGTGTGTCACTGTTAGATACCAAATAACACCCAGAAAGCTAATTCCAGTTTTTATACTTACTGCTTGCCATTTAGATAGTCTCAAGTAGTCGCTTAAGTTTATGGGCAATATTTGCCTAGAGTAATGCATAATCAGATACATTTTCTGCGTTATTTCAGATCAGACCAACATACGTACATTAACAGTGGAATCTGCTCCCAGCACACTTCGTTTCAGTAAAATTCAAATTCTAGTCTTATAAAATGAGTTGCAAATTTCATCACTGCTGTGAAATGAAGAAGATACAGTTTTAGATAATGTGAATCTGTGCTTATTTATAACCAGTATTACTAAACATTTTGAAGGTAAAAATACATAAATGTAGATAGATATTTGCTTCCAGAGCCATGAATCTGCAAGATTACTTATCCTGAGAAGCTAAAATTTGTTGTGAGATCGTCATCTTTTCATGTATAGTACATGTGAGACATTTCTGTCTCAATCTGATCCCATGGCCTGTGTGAATTACTGGGTTTTTTTCTGTCTCATCCCTAGCAGATGTAGAACCCAAATCACTGCAAATCTTTATCAGATACTTTACTGCAATATCACAATTGTGGTCTAGGACTGATAGGGCAATGACATGTAGGAAAAAAGCACAGTTACACTCTCAGGTAGAAAGCTTTGATGCTACCAGGAAAATGTGAAGTCTTTATTTCATAGAGCCTTTATTAACTGCACCATTTATGAGACAAAATGACAATCATTTCATTTACAGAATTGTGAATCTGTATCATTGGAATAACAATGTCTCACTGAAGTAATTCTCTCTCTCTCCCAAACCTCGCTGTTTTGGTTTTGGTCAAGAATAATTGGCTGAGGCTTCATTTTAACTTTGCAGTTAGTTACCCAGCATCCTCAGATTTGACCTTCTTCATCAGTCTCAGCTACTGTTCCTAGTTTTACTGTATGCTTACCTCTCTCATTCTATTTTACTTCTTCCTCTTTTAAAACTTCCATTACAAAATCATTATGTTCTGTGCCAAGTAAATTCTTGGTGAAATACTCTCTGTAATGCTTTCAACTCTTCTAATATCAGAACACGGACTACAGTATTTCAAACTGATTTGATATTTTAAGAAATTCTCCTATGTTTTGTTATTCTAGCTCAATAATAAGAGGAACAAAGAAGAAAAAGAACAAAACTTGTGTTATGAAGGAAGAACAAGTTCTTCCATTTTTTATGGTGGGCTTTTTTTTATATATTATACCTTGCTGCTTCTGTTTGACACCTGAAGAAGAGCTGGTCCTCAAAGCTTTTCTATTTTCTTTCTCAATTATTCAAGCTGATCTAATAAAAACAATGTCTAATGACCTTTTCTTTTAGCCCTCATGGCTGCAGCAGCACTACCACTGTGTTAATGGTATTCACTTTTCTACCGTGATTTATAGCAAACTGTTTTTGAACTCTTATCAAAGCATAATCATATTGTTAACATTCTCTCCATCATGGAAACAGCTACAACCAAGCATCATAAAAAATTTTACCCTGTAGCAGAATCTTATTCTTTGTGAACACTGGCCAATTGAAGTTTGCACATTTTTCTATGAAGCGCAAATCATGCAACAAAACTGTTGTTATCCTGTGACTCACCAACCATTAAGCTGCAGTATACACTTAAAGACATATACTGGCATAGTGTAATTCGGTGAAAAGGAAGAAGGTTGAGCAGTTTGGATTTCTTCAGTTTGTTGTAGCAGAACTGGTTCTAATAAATTTTGAGGTGTTGTCACTTGAATCTTTCTTTGTGAACACCTATAGGAAAGTTATTTTCATAAAACAGTACCTAAAGCTTCTAGATTTTTTTATGTTGGAATATTACTCAGTTGTATACTGCAGTTTTTCTAGTATTCACTTTTTCCCACTGAAAATGTTATAGCTGTACATTATCTAAAAAATTAATTATTTTAATTCCGCTAAAATTTACTTTTTCGAATGAATTAAATGAAATGTTATATAGCATGGTACATTGTCTTAGAAGGTGCAGTTTATCCAACCATCTTCACTCCTTTCAGGATGGAGTCTATGTCATCTAAATCTCTCATAAGGTTTATGGCCGTATTTCTTCCTGAGTAGTAGGTTTATCTGTGGCATTCATATGAAATAGTAAGTTTACCAGGATCAAGAACTCGAATTTCCATGAGAAGTGTGCAGCTATGAGGAAATGTACCTTTAATGTTAAAATAATTCAATGCAAAGCATTATTGGTGATTTTGACAAATCTGGAAAAAAAAACTTCTGCACTTTGACTCCCCAAAATTAAAGTGAACTGTTTTATTTTTGAGGTTTATCCACTGCATTTTGGTTGTTTTGACTTATTATTATTTTATTATATGACTTACTATTATTTCCTTCTACCATCTGAAATGACTGATTTCTGTCCCCAGGTAAATTGCTTCCTTTTCTGATGTCTGTCTTTTTCTTGTAGATCAGAGTTCCAATATGGCCATGCTCTTGAAAGGGAAGCACTGAATACACAGCTCATTTATCAAGGCAAAAGTGTTTAACTATGACCTTAAGCACATGCTGCTGCTTGTTAGTTTAACTGAAGCTACACAAACACGATAAAAGGTAACTGACCTTTATTCTGTGCTCTAGGTATCTGTTTGATGATGATCTCACTTTGTCCAGAGGTTTAACAAGTGTTTACTTTTTAACTAACTCTCTGATTACATGATCCTCTTTTCCCTGACTCTCTTCCTTCATCATATGATACAGCTTTTTCTTAAGTCTCTGACATTTCAAGTTAGGGTCACTGTATTTATGCAGTGCCAAGAAGTAGGAACAGTCTTATGTGCTGAGTGCGCTCTTCCCCATTGTTCTGCAAATTAGTCAACATGAAACCAAATAGTGATAATGTGTTGTTATGATTAAGGTTAATAAGCTACTGATTATCTCCATAGACTACAGTTCCACACACATTATTTAAATGGATTGCTTTGTTGAACCAGTTGATAAAAGATCCAAATTTCCCCTTGTTGTGATAAAAGATGTTATAAGCCTTTAGAGGAATAGGGAAACATTACACAACAGGAAGAGTTTACTCTGTCCAGTACATTACAGGTTTATCTTATGGTGACTGTAGCATACTATAGCTCCAGAAAACATTGCTTAGTAACAAAAAGATGTTCCTTTATGTCTCTGAGACTAAACCACTTGGAAAAAAATCCTGTCTTAAGCAACTTATTGTTACTTTTCTGGTGCATGAAACGAATTTAACAAATGATGGTGTTCAGTTAAACTTGCTTTCTAAACTTGATCAACATGCAAGACCACTAGTTTTATATAATCTGGTCTTTACCAGAAGTGATCTAAACATGAATTCAGTAGCTCAAGTCAACTGTCTTTCAGTAAAACCACTGGAAAAGGGGCANAAAAAAAAAAAAAAACAAAAAAACCAACCAAACAAACAAAAAGCCCCCCAAACATAATTTTAGCTGCATCCTTGGCAAAACTATCAGCCTGGAAAAACACTTTCTAACCTTCAAAATTAACAAAGGTTTTAAAAATAACAACCTTAAAGAAACGCCTATATATGTTTCTAGGATACATATATCTCAGATCAGAGATAGAATTACTTAAAATTATTTTTTTTGGCCCAGTAGTAGTTTTACAACTCATTTCAGATCATTTGCCATTTTTAAAACACTGACCAGAATAGTTTTTCTTCTCTAGCTCTAGAAGAGGATAATTTCCTTTGAAATTCACAGTCATATCTAGATTTGTCCTAATGACAATGCTTTGTGTGATATTTTTCACTAGTCCCAGGGGAAAAAAAAACAGCACAAGAACTTGGAAAAACTTTCACTGACTTTTTAGCCCAGAGTTCTAAGTGCTACCAACTGGGTCATTACTGACCAGCTTTATCATGCTGGTTGTCACTCACAGACCCCAAAGAAGAGTAGCTGAACATTGAGTTAAGAAAGGACACTGTTCTACCAAAAAAAGCAAGGTGCATTGTGCAAAAGTGTTTTAACAATAAATTATTAAAAATCCAGAGATGACAACTCATATACATGTATGTAAGTCTGTAACCTTTGGGCACTTAATCCCCAGGGATCACAGCAGACAGTGGCAGAAAGGATCAAGGTCAGTGATAACGAAGTCAAAGTGATGGTGAAGACCAAATACAATCTAGTCTAGCCCTAAGAAAGAAAAGCTTGCAGTGGCTTCATTAAACTAAGTAGTGCACCACGCGACACCACACGAAAAAGCGTAAGTTAAATGTTCAACATCCTCCCTTGCATTTATTTTGAGAAGTCTTTCTTGCTTCTGATCACCTTTTTGTTACAAAGCATTTACCTGAATTACTAAGTTCTCAAGTTCCAATCGTTTCTTTTCAAATCTCTCTTGCTTACCTTCTTCTTCCATAGCCAGCTCCACAAAAGAAAACATGAAGTCTTTCAAAAAGCAGGAAAAAATGGAAGCCTGATACTTGACTGACAGCCTGTAAGTATTTTTTAAGCATACAGGAAAATGCAAGTTGCATGACTGTATCACAGGGTGTTTGTGTGAGAGAGAAGTAGTAAGATAATTAGTTCTCTTCTTGTGCTTTTTTAAAGACGGGGTGAATTATGTTTTTTTTCCTGGGTGAAATTGAAATAAAATATTTCACTGTTAGTAGCTGAATGCAAAATTAAAATTCAAGAGCTGGTGCTGCAAATATTCAATTTTGCATGTGTAAGATAAGCATTTAAATAAATAATATGACACAATATGTGTCTCAGCATGCCTCTCCTACTTAGGTAATTTATTAAATCTATATATACCTACCTATATAGAATAATTAGCCTGACAACCCACTGTGATCACTGAAATGATCATTATTACCTTTAGGATCAAGAAATATCCTTTCTAAAATATCGTCTAAAATTCATGGGAGAAAATTAGGGCTACAAAATTTGCATGCTGACAAGAATTCTGGAAATTATATACTGGGTGTACACAAGCTGTGTTTTTACTTGCAGTACTTTAAAATCTGTATCCCATTACAATTTCACTAGCTAGATTAGGAGTAAAATCAGGTCTTAAAATATATCAGACAGATATAAGCAAGCGATCTATCTTTTTCATTAAGATAATTCTCTTTCATTTCCTCTGAAAAAAAGACTTTCATAGAACAAATCTGAAAACTTGTTTAAAACCTCAAATGAACAGTGTAAAGGAGAGAGGGGTTCTGGCTCTTTTGTCATTTAGAAAATACAAAGAAACCACACTGTTTAAAAAGAGCCAAGAAACTTGGTATCACTGCAAGAAGACTAAAGACAACACACTGTGTTCTGTGTCCTATGCTATTGTAGACTTGGAGTATTCTACCACGTCAGACAAGTCATATGTGTTCTGCGTATGTGCAATTCATCATGGGCCATTAAATATAAAGGCATGTACTCTAAATCAGAACTTTCTATAAATTGCTATGGTCTGGGAGAATAATTTGGGGAAGTATCATTACATGCTTGTCATGTTTTTACACTTTTTCTAACAGGCAGCCGCTATTAGTCACTGCCAAAGTTGGGACATTGGACTACATGGCCCCCTTTGAGTTCTTGTTTGACTACAGCCTGTTCTTAGGACTTCTCTTGTCACAGGCCTTAGACAGTACAAATGGGACTCGGAGACACTGAGGCAATACTTTTGTTTGCATTGGCAGATTTTGAGTGTAGTTGTGGTGGGAATAGAAGGGCCTCCTCCTCTGCTAACCTTCTTTCTGTAAGGAGTGGAAAGAGAATGGAAAAAGACAAGCCTTCTGCTTGGGCACACTGGGGATGTAAACTTCTAAAGTATTGCAGAGTTGGTCCCTGGAACAAAAAGGGAGCAGGGGAAGGATGTCTCTTGGGAGTCATAATTCATGTTCCAGTCTGCTTCTTGAATGGGGCAGCTCCTTGAAAGATTCATAGATTTTAAGGTCATTTATGATTGTCTTGTCTGGCTTGCGTGACACAAGCCATAGAATTTCATCCCTGTAGTGTTACCTTCCAACCCATTAAGATTATATATTACCCCAAGTATATATGTACTTAATGATTCTCCAGTAATAAAAGAAATAAAAAATTAATGGCCATAAACACAGCAACTTGTCTGGTGTGACGAAAGACCAAAGAGTGAAGTGGTGCCTGTCAAGTTTTAAGTCATTTGAGAGGAAAAATAAATATCAAAAAATACTTTGAATGCTCCTGATAGGCTTTCTTTGTGTAAATTGAAGGTGGTGAAGGGAAACAAAGCAGGCTGTCCTATTATGTCCCTGTTTGGGGGATCAGTATCTATTCCCCCATCTGTGCTGGCAGTGCCCTTTGCTGAGTTACTGCCACAGATGTAAGCAAAGGGGCACAGAGAAGAAGCAGAAGTGGCAGTATTATCATTGTAGAAGATGAATGTAGTGGCACTTCTAATTTATTTAGTATTCAGGATTTCGACTTTAATTAGGATTCTTTTGTCACATCATTCATCAAATGCACTTGAAAGAAATGGAAATTAACACCAAAGTTTCTGTTGCCTCAGGCATGCTTTTAGTACTTCTACGCGTTTTGGTTTATTGTTGTTCAGTTCAGTGAAATAGTTTACTTGTGATAGTTCACTTAACTGTAACTGAATTTCAAAGGAGGTAGAATGAATACATGCTCTTTAAAAGTGCTGTTTTGTGAAGCCCCTGTAGCTCCTAACACCTCTTTCATCGAAAAAAAAATATTTTTCTCTTTTTTTTTTTTTTTTTTTTTGATGGCTGACTTCTCTGTTATATAATCTAACATAGTATACGAGCTTTCACCCTAAGAAGTCATTATCAGCTAGCTAGCAGAGGAAGACTGTGACTGCTGGAATGCTAGTAAGTCACAAACTGTCTATTACTTATAAATTGCACTTGTGTTTAGATGAAATAATACAATGTATTTGCTGAAATCATTCCTGTTTAAGATTAAGCTCAATATATCTACAATAATACTGTCTGCATGGGGAAAAGTTCCTGCATTAATTATTACTCCAACTCCATGCCTGCCATTGTAAAATTTACACTGTCCTGGCATAACAGCAAGCAGCTGCATTGATAAATGGGGCTCCTTACATCCAAAGCTTCCAGCTCATATAGCAGAGGTTCAGTCAGACATTTGAATGAAAAGAATGTGAACCAATATTACAGTCTGAGGCTATGCATCATATCAGCAAGGCTACTACAGTCAGCACAAAAATCATTAGCTGGTGTCCAAAACTCATGCTTAGTTCAAAATCAAAAGGTTTATTAAGCAAGTATTTCTGAGAGCTCTGAGATTAACGAAGCCTGGTTTGTGGTGCTTGTGGAGATGAAATGCGGAATCTAAGCAAGCACAAATTCTGACTGTATGTTTTCCTGCAGTTTTGGAATTTGAAGGTTTTCCTTCTGGATTCTCTGGTGTCCAGTGAGATGTGTAATTTTATGTAGCTTTTCCGTAAGTGGCATCTTTTTCTCTCCTTTTTTATGTTTTCTGGTTGCTGGTTTTCAAAAAATCAATAGTGAAGTTCAAAGAAACTTGAGTCCTTTTTGTGCCATCTTCTCATACGTACCTGAAAGTTAAATGGACTAAGAAGAAACATTTCTACATATCAACTACCACACAATTTTCCATAGGAAATGTTGCTAATACGCAACGGTAATATTTTGGGGGTATTTAAAACTTGCATTCCTATTACCAAATCTCTTAAACAGGTCTGCAATATCTTTCCAGCTTTTCGTCTACGTTACAGGAGCTAGAAATTACACTTCAAAAAGGCAGATATTCTCTTAGAAAACATTTGATGCTGCAAGTTGGATGTGTACCGAAATGTTATAACTATCACAAGCTTACAACACAGCCAGTGCTTTGAAATTGGAGACAGGTTTCTGCTCTACGAAATGTTTAGCACGCTTTTAAAGGGAGCCGTAAAATGATAAATAAGAGACATTTGAGAAAACCGGAATTACCTATAAGCCTATCTACCTCCTGGCTGAGTCGACTAAACATTACAACTAACATAACCGGGAACAAGACCGAACTCCTCACAGGTTTTTGGACACTACCAAAGAAACAAGACACTTTGTACACCATCATTCAAATACGAGAAACTAACCTGTTTCAGGACCCTTTCTTTGCAGTGACTGAATTCTGGAATATATTGTCTGAAGTATAATGTAGTAGTTCTAAGAACTCAAAATATACATTTTAAGTATAAGGAAAATAAAAAGAATGGAGTCTATACGTTTGAGTAAATTCATCTAGTTATAGATTGTTTCAAATAACTGGCACACTGAAACACAAGTATATTGGTGAAATTATTATGGAGATCAATTTAGTCTTAAGGAAAAACCCTGACAGCAGAAACTGCAGTGGTGGCTAAAAGATCTCTTTTATAATAGGACATCATGAATGCAGTTTTTGTGGGTGCCTAAAGCCAGTTCTGAGTATAAATAAATTGAAGCTCTGAGAATATTATCTATGCCTTGTACTTCAGAGCTGTCAGTCAGTATTTTTGATCATTAGCCATCTGTGATTATTTTAATTTTTGCCAGCAGGAGAAGGAACTCTTTTCCACCAGGGAGCTCTGTTATTACAATATAATTTATATGTAAAGAGCTCATTTCATTAGAGGAAAAAAACACAACTTTTTACATAGTTGGGGGTTTTTTTTAAGTTTAAAAGAAACTTGTAGCGTTAAAATATTTATTTTGCATTTCTTTTTGTATTGATAACCCTGGTATGGTCTATGTAAAAGCAATGAGCATCTAACTGGTGACTTAATAATTCTGTGTCTTTAGCTCAGTTTTCACTTCACATCCAGTACGGAAGATTTAGAAACTGAGTCAGTCATGGACCTGAAGTATTTAACTAGAGAAATTACTATTTTTTGGTTCCACTTGAAATAACTGCATTTTAGACCCTAACTATGTCTTTACCACATGTTAGTTAAAATCCTTACAGGGTTATTTCAGATTTGCCTCCCATCAGTCTGTTGAAAGAATGACTTTATAATGACCTTGTTTTTACAAGAAATGACTTGCTGAAATGATGTTGCATCTCCCTGATTTACTAAAATGCAACTCTGCCCGATGTTATAGTATAAAGCTCTATTTTTATTGGCATTGTAAATGCTGACATTATAAACTGAGTTAAATTGGTTCATAAGAATACTAACATAAAATAAATTAGTTTATAAACTTTACTTAGGTAATTCTGAGGTTTTTTTCCCAAACTATTCCTGTTTGTCAATGGTGCCAAGTACTTGTTGCCACTATTTTTGGCCTCAGGTCTTGGAGGCCTTAAAACTTGAAAGCATTCAGGTGAACTTAAAAATAAAATCCGCATCATTATGGCTGTCTACACACGATGCCTGTGTTTAATATCCTCAAAAGGCAATGGAGTTCTGGGTATACCAAGAATAGTTCCTATGCTTTTATATGCGTACTCAGAAGTCTTCTGTTTCATGCACCATAGCTGTGGTACAGATAATGCCTGTATTTTTAGCTCTTCTCTCACATATCTGCAAGAAGCCAGTTCTAAAAGCAATGAAAATTGACTACTGCAGTTGAGTTGCCTTTTCTTGGTATAAGTAAGCTTTGAGGCTGTAATTACATTAAGTCCTCAAAGTAACTGACATTATATATTTGACTTCTGAATTTGAATCAATTCCATGATCTAACATATAAGATGAATAGACACTGTCAATTGCACACATACTTCAGCATTTACAGAGCATTTCTGTTTTATCTGGTCTCATCATATGGTTTTATGACATGCAGATATGCTGCACATAACAGCTCTTCCAACATCTTTAATCAGTAGAATGAGGTGAATTTTAGTAAGCAGTGTGAGAATTAGTTATAAAAGCTCTTTAATTAAAAGAAAAATACATTGTGAGGACATACAGTTTTCTCTACGGTTACATTATGAGGCAAACATCAAGAACGAAAAAGATAAATTTAAATAGAAAGAAAGTTTTAATGTAATAAGTAGTTGCTTGTTCTAGCAATTACAGTTGGACTCAGTGTTCAAATCTTGCTTTCCCAGGTACCTTGGGTTTGCACACACGTACTACCTTACTGTTGTACCAACTGATTCTTCACACGGAGATCCCTAAGTAATAGTAGTAATGGAAAAGATTTCTCCCCCCCCCTTTTTTTGATGTCTAGGGAAGGATTTGCTCTTTAGCTTTTTTAATGCTGTGCAATACAAGGTTCTCTCTTCATTTCACAAATGTAGTAACTTACACTATTAGTGCAACTCAGAAGGGTAAATATGTAAGGCAAAAGACCTGTCTTGAGAATCTGATGACCACATTACAAACAATGGAGTGAGATGTAGGGAGATCGGTTACCTCAGGTTAGCTCTTGTCCACTCCTGTGAAGTGAGAGCTCTCCTGGACCTCTGAGTCAGTTCTGTTATGAAGGAGCCAAATCCGTTATGCAACTCACAGTGAGGTAAAGAGGAACAGCTGGGACATTCACTTCAGAAGTGCAGGGGTGATCTAGTATAAAACACTAATGTAGACACACCTGCAACTCCCCTGAGGTCTCTGCTTCTCTGTCATATTCACTGAAATTGGCCAATACGTATGTTGGTATAAGGATAGGAGTAGGTCCTGCACACTTCCATTGCAAATATATAAACCACGTTCTTCTTAACAAATACCCTGAAAATTGACAGTTAAAATGTTTAAGGAAGATAACATTCCATAAGCATCTCTGAATGCATAAGTTTTGGATCAAATAACTTTCAAAAATTGTAATAGCTTGTGATTTGTGTAGTAAACAAAGTAACAGAAGAATTGATCAGTACAAGGTTTTCTACATTTTTGGTAAAACTACCTTTGTAAGCTATCCTGGTTCTGTTAAACAAAAATATCCTTGGGACAAGCTGAAAGTAATTCACTTTTCACCTCTTTATTGCCAAATTTGATTTGATTTGATTGAATCTATATTTATCCTCATGTGGCTCCTGGAGCACTCACGAACTTTCATAATTCCAGTCTATCAGGGCAAATCTGCAAGTAAAAATCCTCACTTTTATCAGCAGGTATTCAACGAATGGCAGGTGGCAAATAAAGCACTTAGTGAATTGTTTTAATTGCATTTCTCTCCCATCTCCCAGAACTTGAGAAAGTTTTAGAAAGATGTAGAGGAGCAGGATGGATTTATTTGCTGCTCTCATTTTGTTCCAACACTGCTTGCTTTCAGAAAAGACTTGCTGATATAATTTCACTGCCTTTCACATATGGATGATACGTGGTACAACAATGGGTAGATTGTAGTGGAGCAGAGATGTATATCACAACAAGTATGAAAGCAAAGAGCTAGATTTGCTGCACCTGGTCAAGAATATAAAGAAGCTTTTAACCTGAGTCAGTTGACATGGAGTGCAGAATAAAAATCCTTTTTTCCTGGGAATTAAATAGAAATGAAGGTTAGCAGGTTTAGCTGAAGTTACGTTTTCTGCCATTGGTACATTTCATAGAATTACGTTAATACAGTGCTACAAGAAAATCATTAACTGGAAAGTTCAGTGTTAAGCTCAAAAACTTTTTTGACTTACACTGTTGTTCTTGCTATTTGCCCTTGTTTCATGTGACGAAGAGAGCACAGAAGATAATGCATACCTTGTATTAATGAGTATTTGAGGCTGGGCTGGAAATCCTTGAACAGAATGAGCATTCTTCAGTGAATTAAGCTGCTGAAGTTCTCTACACATAAACTTTGTCTATAGCTGCAACAATTTTAAAAAACCCACTTAATTTCAAAATAAGCATGTTTAATTTCTTTATTTTCAAGGCTTTTGACTGGGCTTTCTAGATTTGATAAATTTAGCCTGTGAAATATCAACTGTATTTATGGGAACATGTGAAGGAATCTTATGGTATGTAGCTACGGCAAGAAGCTTTATCTTGTAATAATCTCATACTGCTGAAGTATCTGCATACAGCCTTAAGGAGTTGTGTAGTCTGGAGATGTGAGCAGACTGAGGATCAAGGGACAGTAACTGCGCCATTCTTGTTTGATCTTCTTTGCAAAGTGAAGTCGGTTATACCTGATTGTTCCTAAGAAAACCATGTGAAACCTTAGGCAGCAAGATTAACTGTGATAAAGAATAATTAAAGGAAAATATATGGATAAAGGGATCAATTAAAAAAAGGTGAAACTAGAACTTGACTTCTCTTTGTTGTTCAGAATTCACATGGAGACAGTGTGTCTGAGGCCTGTTTCATTTTTTGAGTTTTAATTGTCTAGCATTGTACAGCATGAATTTCTGCAACATGCGTTTGGGCGTTAGATGGTGTTTGAGAGAGCTTGAAAGGGTAATCAAGTGTCCTCTGCAAAGCGTGTTAGCCAATACCAAACAAAAAAAAATAATCTGAGAATACGCTTTTTCTAAAATCAGGAGTGAACCAGTGTTTCAGGACCAAGGCACCACTTCAGCTTAGTCGCCTCAATGTGGGGATTTTCCATGATGATAAGTGGTGTTGATTCTGTTCTTCTTTTTTTTTTTTTTCTGCTTCTCCTTTCCCCCACCCTGGCTTTGCAGCTCTTCATGTCTCTTACAGTATTGAACATGTAGCCACACTATGCTTTCTATCGGGAGGAGTACCACATTTGAGTTTTTCTGAAGTGTTGTTAATATGCTATGCAATTGTCTGAGATCAAACCATTACATTTTCCAGCTTTTAGACTTTAAAATGAAATAAAAATGCTTAGAAAAATGCTTTTGCTACAACTTAGCTTGTCCACCCAATGTTCATTTTCTTCATACATGTGTGTTAACCATCAGGTACATGGGAAAGATTCCATAGTCCACAGAAAGTCCACAGGAGAGAATTTCTCTGAGAATTTTGATGGAGTCCTCTTGCTCAGGTTCTGAGAGAAGTGGATGGTGTGTTAAGAGATGAGGACTAATACATTTTCCTTTCCATTTTCAATTAAAGGTATGATCCACTGAGGGTGGTGGCGTGCTCCTCCTGTGGTTCCAATGCTAACCTATGACTCAGAATAGCAGGGTTCAATATCCTGCTGTGCTGCAGGCTTCTTGAGCAAGCAATCTGTTGTTTCATTTCCCCATCTCTGAAAAAGGCATCTATTCGCCTATATTCTTGGGAATTTATTCAGGTAAATATACATAAATATTAATGTTCTTAAGAGGATTACATTTAAGATATACATATATAAGAATTTCTCAACATGTCTCTATATTTAATACGTTCATCTAGAGACTGTAGCCTATATTCAAGACTGAGTTTACAGTGTTTACTATATTAGGAATTTTGCTCAATTAGGAATGTAAAAAATGAGTTATTACTCTGAAACTTAACAAGATACTTTCATTCCTACTTTATGGTAAAGTAGGAAGTTTAGTTCCAAGGCCAGTAGCAACCAAATATATTATTTAAAAAGGAAAGAAAATACAGCCTGCTGGGCATTCATTTGCTTAAAGGAGTTCTTTGTATTTACAGTTCTAGAAAAAAAAATTTCCTTGTAAGACATTCAGTAAACACTTTAAAGCATACAACATTCCTGCTTACTGAAGGGAGGCACAAGAGTGATTACTCAAAGGAAAACTGAAACAAGAAATAATAAGATATAATGGGGAAAGATCCTGCCATTGTAGTTCAAGAGGAGACACAGTCACCTTCAAAAGGCAATTAAGAATTTTGGGGGACTGAAATCACCTTCAAGGAACACTCTGGGACATTTGGTTTCTGAATTTGTGTATCTCAATTTGGTATCTAAAGTTAGATAGTTATAAGTTTGCCCATTTCTCTCCCACCCCTATTTTATTCTGCTATTTCTTGAAAAATTATCCAGTGTGATATAATTCCATTAGCTGTGATTCTTTTTCATCCCTAAAATCCTCATGCTTTTTTCCTCCAAGTTTGTTACTGATAGTTTCACTAATGAGTCAGTCGCTGTGAAATCATTTCACAGATATGCGCTCTGAAATGCTCAGAGTACTCAAGAGCATGAGAATTATATGTATTTTATGGCATTGTAGGAATTTTTTAAAGGATTTGAATTATTTCTTACTTCTGGCTTTTCATTACCCTAACAAGAAAGAAAAAAAAACCCCTAAAAACAAAGAAAAACACCCCAAAACCACAACAAAAATAACCACTCTTTCCCACATTCCCTCTTTCAGTGTTTCCTCAGCAAGACTACAATTCTCCAGAGTCGATTTTCCTAATAGAGTCCTCCCTGACTATGTTGGACAAATGTCATGTCCCCTGGCTCTCTCCATCTTGTAATGAAAATAGACCTATTGCCAGCTACACCTTGCTGATTGCTTCCTACCTGCTGCTAAGGATAATTTGTGCAGTGTAAATGAAGACTTCAGTAGTTGCTGTAGGAAAAAAACCCTATAAAGAAGGGACTGCTATTCAGCATTCACATAAAACAGCCAATAAAGAAACAGTTCTGATTAGCTGAAAATGTGTAAAGTGTATAAAAGATCTTTAAGTTTTCACAATCTTAATTATACCAATATACATCATAAATAAGTGTTTCAACCTGAAAAATGAATCACATATGTTTGCATTTGCTCAAGCCCATACTAAGAATTTGTGTGTATTTGTTTTCCTTTTTGTTCTAGCAAATACTTATTACTAGATTGTTTTTTATTGTTTGAAAGTAAGCAATAAAAAGAATTTGCCATTGTCACTCTGCAGAATATTGTGGCCATTCAGAATGCTGATGTTCATAATTGTTTATTGCCCCCAAATATACTTTCAGATAACCTCTTACCTCTGAAAGAATGAAGGAGACAACAGCATTACATGTGAATTACAGGCAATGGTGAGTTGGAGTGGGAGACTGAAATACCAGCAGTTCCAGACAGCAAAGCTGTCATCTGCTGTGTATGGCTTCAGATCCACCCGGTTTGCCCCATCCCTGCTATGTAACAGGTCATACTGCCTTCTGTTTGTCCCATGCTATGAGAACAACATGGCACACGTGGAAGCAAGAGCATTTATCTTTTACTTTTCCCCATTCACTGTGTGTAGATAAAGGAAAACATATTATTTCTAGTTACTGAAGGACTGCTGTTTTATTTTGCCTCCGTTTTCTTGGCACAGCCTGGGATTTAATTGGAAGGTACAGGGAGTAGAGGTGGAAACAGCCGCTAAGAAACTAACTACCACTAAAGAAATATCTTGTCCTCGTACTGAAGAACCAGCTGACAAATCCTACATGAGACATTCAGTGCATTTTCCAGACTAGCATTCAGGTACGTTTGGATATTTACCTAACCTTTTACCTGCAGACTACACATACAGCTTGCATTCCTGTTTTCTGCAAAGAGAGAAGCAAAAGAACTGCGTCAATAAGTACTGTATTTTATATACCCTATCACTCAATCCCTTTCTTAGTCTCATGGGTTAAGGTCGTCTCCACACACACACACACACACACACATATTTTCCTTTCGTCTGTTCTAAGTAATATTTGAAGCATCTGCTAACACTAGTTTAAAATACTTTTTGCGGTTTGACAGCTAGTATTTCATCTTGATCCTCTCTAATTATCCTTCCAAATTTGTCTCTTTTCACACTTCTTACCAGCCTCCTCAACAAATTGTTTAGACATTGTAAAATGCTGGTCCTGCTTCAAAGTGATACTGCTCTTTAACAAGCCTAGACACCCTCTCTCCTTCCATTGCTTTAGCTCTTTTCACCTCTAAAGACATAATAATCTAATTTACAATGCTTTTTCTGAGGCTCAAAACCAGACACCTTTACATATACCCACTGACCAAACTGTAAACCTTTTATTCACCTGGGTGCTTGGACAACAACAGCAGATCACCAAAATGAAAACAGATCCACAAGTAGGTCTGAAGTGCCCAAAGCCTTAAAACACACAACTGCAGTTTGCAGGAAGAGAAATGAAGCAAATGCTCCGAGTTATAACCACCAAAGGTTTTACTGAGCTCCCAGAGGACCTGAAAGGTCCTGAAAGAACTGAAAGGCCCCAGCCTGCTTTGGGAATCGATAGACTTCCTCTCTTTTCAGGCTTCAGCCCGCTCACCCAATAACACTGAAAGACTTGTAAGACAATAAGACTCTCAGCTCCATCCTTCATCCATACTGCAGTGAGTCAAGCTTTTTTTGCGGGTTTCTCCAGTTAACTCTTGACTTTTCAACATGTCGGAATTCATCAAAAGTTACTGAAGGATTTTGTTTAATCAAAATAAAGGAACTTTTTACATTTGTTGTTCCGTGTTTGCTGAGTTCTGGAAGGGGAACACAGAACAGTTTGGTTTGTTTCGTGTCTCTTCCAATGAGCGGTGCCTGGGAAAGACATCACTTCCAAAGCAGAGCTGTCAGCAGCATCACTCCTGCCCTGAATGGTGGAGTGGTTTACCGTTGGTTTTGAGGTTCTTTTGAGGTTTCCATGGTCCAGAAGGCTTGGAGTGTCATTTCAGTGCACTGGATGTCATTTCTGTTCAGCTGTAATGACAGTTCTGGAAAGCTCTGGACCTCAGTAAAGAGGGATTGTGCTTCTATTCAAAGCCATCTTTATTAACAACAAGATTGTTGTTTATCTGCTGGTGGTGGAATGAAACCAGCCCCAACACTTCAAAGCATTAGTTGTTTTTGTTTTGGATTTACAGCAGTTTTAATCTATCTCTTGAAGATAGTGTTAAGAAGCCATTTAAAAAGTAATAACAATAACAATAATAATGGTAACAATAATGAAACCAAGCCAGTATGTTTTGCATGCGTTGAGAGAAAAAGGACAGCAGCTGTCACTGCTGTTAAGAATAATTTATATATTGTCTGATTTATCCTTCTGGGGTTATAAATGTTGACAAGTTAACATCAGGGCAAAGGTAGATCGGGCTGTCGAGTTTCTATTTTCTGCTTCTTGCTCTTCCACAGTGCTACAGAGATTGATTGATTTGATTTTAAAGAGTTCAGTTACATCAGGTGACACAGTCTTCAATATGAATTAAAAGAGTAAAATTGTTTGTTTAACTTGTTTTCATGTTGACAGGATCTTTGCACTCCAGGCAATCACTTTGTTTTTCTTACAGCTTTGCTCTTTAGCCACCCAAATGTGGAATGTCACTCAACCTCGTCATATGTTTTTCTTGATGTTCCCTATTAGTCCCTACCACACTTTTCAGCAATCTAACAAATGTGGATGTCCTTTTGTCAGTCAGTTGCTCCGGTTGCTTGCCGTTTTAAGCTTTCTTTCCCAAAGCTATATTAAGGGAATTTTTTTAGTGGACATCAACTTTACTCTGTAAGATGTCAGCTAAGCCTTTGAGAGAGAAGTTACCGCTGGTGTGATCATTTAATTAAATTAATGTAGATGTCCAAAATGAAAATTACACATTTGAACTGTCACCCACAGTGTAATTTTGTCACAGCTCCAAACTTTTTGAGGGAATTAGGAAGTGATAATCCCATTAAGGGTCTCACTGAGCTTGAGCTCTTTCTGAAAATGAGATTTAAATGTTTTCAGAATAAAATTTAGGTAGCCATCCAAAATTCTGAGCTTCTTTTACACATTGAACTGTCCCACTGAACCTTTCCAATCTCATCTCTTGCACATGCATTTTAAATCTCTGTCTTACTCCATCTTCTATGTTTATTTTAATATGGCATTCAAATTCATGTGTGCATCAGCTGGGTTTGGTTTTTTTTATATAAACAGAGAACTGAGATGAAATGATCAAAAGGAATGCACAAATGAAAGGATATAATCCAGCACCGAAGACATCAGAAACCAAAAGATTTCAGGCAGATTATGTATGATACAGGAAGGCTCTGACATGATGTGGTGACCTAGATCAGATTTTTGAAAAAAAGTCAGGGCAAAGTTGTGTGGAAGTAAAAATTATAGGGTTACTTAGGGAAAATTTAAGCAAGTAATGCTGGATGTGGTTTTTTTGCTTGAACTTAACAGCTCTGCATGTGTAAAAGCTTGAAAATGGATTGTGAAGTCATCACAACTAAAAAAGCATAAAAAACTGTTGTGCATATATGGGCCCTTATTCATGAAATTATTTAACTGTGTTTAAATCTCAATGATGTGAGTGAGTTTTAGGAAGTACTTGAGCATTAAAGTAGTGTAGACTGGTTTGTAGTAGAAACGCAGAGTGCATCCGTGTCTTTTCTCCAAAATGAGACCTTAAAAGGCTAGGCTCTTTCAAAACTACATTAGTTGGAAAGAAATTTTCATCCTAGCAAAGTTCTACTCTTTGCAGCTGCATTTTTGCTGATTCTCTGAAGTCAGAGTTAATTGATAGACAATTTGGCCTGTGGACTTTAAATAACATACTGAAAATCTCTGTTTTGGGGAGAGGCGGGTTTAAAGTTAATTATTCCCCAAAATGACTTTTTCAAGCTGAGTACTAGAGCTGGCAATAAAATTGCCATTGAATAAGACTTTATTTCTGTGGATTATTTTTTTTCCTTGTCTGATGTCTAAGACACTGAAAGTTAGAGTCCTTTTCCTGGGGTAGGATACTGTTCTTGGCCATAATGAAATGCAAGCCACTGATCAGTTCGACCTTTTCATTCTGGCTACCTGAGCTTCTCTAGTTCACTTTTCAAAGACAGATTAGAAATCTGGGTTAAGCAGGCACAATTCCTAAATAGGAATAGCTAATTATGAGATTCTGGTTTTGATCCCAGAATTCTTTGGCTCTTCAGCATTTCTGATCTGTAGTTTTATCTTTAAGTGTAAACAGCTTTTTTATCCTTCATGTCTGTGATTCTCTTTTCTCTACTTTAAACCAGACTCCCTCTGAGCAGGAAGGCAGGTTTCATTGAACACCTGAGACCCTCCATTCTGGTCTTCTAGTTAACTAAGTGATCTTTTAATCGTTTTTCCCCATAGTGTCACCACCTATCTCTGATAGCTTGCATTTTTGCTCATTTCTTTTGTTTTCTTCTGACTTTTTTAAAAAAAGAATTCTATAATATCATGAACCAGATTAGAATCTCTTTTCTTCATGCATTTGCCTCTTATGGTAAATTATTTCCATATTTCTCAGTAACAGCTGCTTCTTGCTTCAAGGCAAGATTCAATTTCTACGGCAAATACCACAGCTTCCTGGAATGCTTTTTGTCTTTTTTTTTTCTCCCACTGAGCTTAAACTGGAAATCTACATCAGTCGTTAGATATGCCCTGAAAATAAATCTCTATAGATTTTCTTCTAGTTCATCTGAGGTTCCCTCTTTTTCCCCTCAAGTCTTTGATCAGAAGGGAATAAATTCTGCAATACACATAGATATAGGCTTTCTCTGGGTTGCTAAAACCCTAGTTTCTTTGAATTTTTGCCATTCATTTGCCCTATGAAGTTATATTGGTGTTTCATTTGGTTTAAAATTAAGTGGAAATTTACAAATAGGTGTTTCATGTGGCTGTCTTAAATGAAGGGCAGTGGTTAAGCCTACGTGTGTCAAGATGCTTTAACAGAAGTTAAATATTAATTATCTAGTCTAATTTAGTCTGGTGATGGCATAGCCCTAAATTTAAAAGATGCATCTATTGAAATATGTATGGACCTACTGAAATATGCTGAGTGTTATAGCATAAAATGGGAACAATTAATTAAATAATTCACATGTCAGAAGTTTAGAGGTAACAGTTATCTATCATACTTACCATCGTAATTTTGTTCAAATTATGAATGACAAGACAAATGTTAACTCTTGCAGGAATTATATACTTTTTCTTTTTTTGTTGTCTTTATATAGATAGCTATTTTATCTATTTATTAGAAAGCATGTATATTCACTTTTGGCTATTGACTGAATGATTGCATTAAATTACAACCTTTAAAAGTGAGGATTTGTCATAAAATGACTAGCTGGTTGTTTTACTTCTATTTGCAGGGGGTAAAAGCACTCAATAGCGTTATTGATAGTTTCCAAAGAAGTCAACGTTACTGTTTTCAAATTCAATAAGCTGTATTTTCTTTCTGCACCCATTTCTGAAAATAGGCAGAAAGTCCGATACGTGTCTGCAGCAGTTTTGATTTCAGTATTTATTAAAAAGTAACAATTCTAAATTGGGGATATGTTCAGAGTGTCTTTACCAACAGAAATCATGTAAACAACTTAAGGACATGAGTTTTACATTTCATATTTGGACACCCTCAGATTTTTGTAGTTTTGAGCCAGTGTACATAATATAAGGCCTGACCTGTGAGCTCTCATTTCCTCATGAGCCTGCGTTTTCCAAATCGGGCCCGTGTTTGTTAGAAAAATGCACATTTTGTTTTTCTTGTTTGCATTCATTTGCATCATATTTGCAATTTGTAATTAATTTTGTGGTCTATTTTTTCCTGAAGTACTTCTCAGTTTATTATTATTATTATTATTTAATATAGCCTGTGGAACACTGAACACTGATTAAGTGTTGTATGCTTTCTGTTATCTCTGAAGCATAACCGATGAAGTATTGTGAATTTGGCACTGTGTAATGTAGCATTTTGCTTGCTGTGCAGCACTAACAAACAACACATCAGTAGTCATGCCTGTCTCTCATTTAAATGCAACCTCAGAGTCACACTGCATGTTACAAATATCTGGGAGCTGTGTGATTAGTTAACATCTTGTGCATAACCCTTAAAATTATAGCAAGTTCTCAGGAGATAATTAGCTTTCTGGATACCTCTAGTGAAATGAACTAAAGCTTAGCAATGGTAGATACTGTGTGTTCTAAGACTCCAAGGAATGGTGACACGAAAATGCCTTTAAAAACAGCCTAAGTGTCTTCTACATTATAAATAAATAAATAAATAAATAAATGAGAGAGCGAGAAAGAAGTCCTTATTTATTTATTCCTTGTTATCAGGATTGACTTTGCTTCTTATCTTCTAATCTCATGTTCTTTCCTCTTTTGGCAGGTCTTCTCGTGTAAATAAAGGTTGTTCAGCAAGCACCAGCCTCCCTTACTGAAGTCTGCTCACCTCTGCCTCAGAGTTCATGTCTTATATGCTATGTGTGAGTAAATAGACAAAATGTATCACAACTGAATAATCAGGAGGATATGATATGGTATATTTCCTTAGCAAATGCTTGAGACTTCAGTTCTTTGTATAGATTTAGGGAAAGCAATGTTTTCCAAACATTTCCCAAATGTTTTTTGTTTCATGAAATAATTTCCCAGCCATATCCATGTGCAACATTTTAAAGCTTTTGATCCTGCTTTGAAAAGGCTATTCTAAGCCTTCAGTGTTCACAACATTCTCTTCTAGCACTGGAAGTATCTGTATAATAACCTCAAAATTAAAATGTTTTGGAAGCTTCTAAATATAAGTTATAGCTGCAGCTGTCAGGAAACAGCATTTTGACAAAATTGAACTTTTTAAAGGAAAGTATCAATTTTGATTAAATCTGCTTGAAAGGTGTTTTCTAATTTGAAATAAAGCATTTCAATAGGCTCACAGTATTCTCTACATTTATTGGAGTATAATGTTGCTGCTTGTTTCAAAATTATTTTTCATTTTGAAATTCACTGCTAACTATGATAAAATCCATACTCGAGAACTGAAGTCTTTTTGAAACATTTCCATATTATTTCTATTGACCTTTAAATGTTTTTCTTACCCAAAAAATTGTTTTGTAAGAATATTCAAATTTTACTTTCATTCTATTTGGTCAATTTTTTTCTGAAAGGCCAAAATTTTCTATGAAATTCCAGATTTAATCAATTATCTTAATAATTTTTCTGAAACTTGAGCAGTTAGTCTAGCTGCACTGATTGTGCAAAGATGTAAGCCTGCACATATCTTTAGCCATATTGATCAAATTGAAAAGCTCCTACCAATTCAGTGGATTTTTGTCCAGTTATCTTTTCCAGGGGTCATATTGTTGATCTGACTTGGTCTTCAGACTTCAGCTTTATTAACCATCATCCCTCAAAAGTAAAAGGGCTTGATTAAGCTTCTCAAGGGTGTTAGTGACGAAAAAAGCAGGCATACAGACAGGTCCAAAGAGCACCAAAAGCTCAAGATACAACATGGAGGAAGACCTGAAGACATAGCCTGTGAGTGATGACGGGAGGAGAGGAATGACACATAATCAATTTCTTACCTAGAGAGAGAGTAAAAAACAATACTTCAGTGAATAGTCTAGTTTCACGAAACAAGCAAACAGAAAGGACTTATTAATATCCGGATGTTTGACTGAGGATCCTACAGGCATTCCAGGGATCACTTTGTTGTAGCAGTTGTTTTCCCAAGGAATACAGCTTTTCAAAGTTTCCTCCTCTCTACAAATAACCATAAAGCATGTTACTGAAATATCTTGAGAGGCATAAGACTGAGGATTTGGGCCGCTATTTTGGCTTTTTACCCACTGGTGACATCTAGTATTGTGTGAAGTCAAATATGCCTTCTGATGGCAGAATCTCTGGTTAGGCAGCCAGGCTCCTTCCCCAGGGTATAGGGGAAGTCAGAAACCTGAGAAAGTGAAATAAAATCTGTGATGTGTGAGGCTACCTGCAGCTGCAGAATTAATGAATGGACAGTACAAGTCTCCAAGCTTTAGAAAGTTCAGGAGAGAAGGTCTGCTATGTTATTCTGAGGCTCAGAATTGTCTCGTTTAGATAAGGTAAGGCCTATTTTGAGGTACCTGATATGTGTTCACTTATGCCTGCTAAAATGCAACAAGAGGGTGAAGAACAGCATTGCCCTGTGTGTATGTAATTCTCAAGTGAACAGTTGCTAATTGAATTGTGAGCAGGAGACCTGCCTGAGGACTTCCAAGATCACCTCACCCAGGTCCTAGATTGTACTCTAGCCACTGTCCTCTTCAGAGCACTTTCAAATGCTCCTCATAGAGCTCAAATGCTCCTCATAGAGCTCAAATGCTGTGCAGAAGACAATTGAAGATTTGCTGAGCATGAAAGAAAGGAAAGAAGAGGAGGTTTAACTGTGGGTGAGCACTGGCTTGTAAAGGGGAAGATCTGGTGTCAAGCTTTTCCCTCAAGACTGTTTCTGTGTGTTGTAGGAGAGTTAGATAATCCTGTTAATGGGAACAGAAATCCAGAAGTCTTCTCTTCCACTCCTTTCCTGCATTCCTGTAGCCTACACAAATTATATATTCATCTGGTTATGTTACAGAAAAGCCCTTTCTGTTTACCTCTACTTTGAATTAGATGGAACTAGCTAGCACATATTAGACTTGTTAAATCATTCCCCATAACACTTAGGAACTTTTAATCTAAAGAATTAAAACCAAAGAAACAAACCAATAAATAAACCACAAGCGATAATATAGGAGGACACAGAATAGTTTGATGCTCTTCAGGACTGAATGGAAGCTCCCAGCTTAGTAGTTTTGTACTGAAGTAGGTAAAGTCTACATAAATCCCATTTTTATTGCTTACATATCTACTGTGTCCGAACCTGAGGGTCAGCTATGTAAAGTTTTCTGATTCATGTCAAAATCATGTGGGTTGGCCACCTGTCTTTTTTAGAAATGCAAACATTTGCCTCTTCTGGCCTACATCCTTGTGTGTGAAATAGGAACGCCTTTTTCTTTTTAGAGAGCTGGAGTTCGTTAACTGTGGTAATGGAAGGTACCTAAAATAATTTTACTGATATTCTTCACAGAGGTCAGTGAGCAAGTGCTAAGTGCCAAAATAATTCTCTACTCTCCAAGCTGAAGCTGACATGCTAAGCTGAAGGACACACTCTCTAGTCCATTACCCTGTCCTCCATATTTTACATTTTTGTCAATAAAAAATAATGTACAGCCAGAGTGTGAAATTTTCTTCTGTATGGAGGGCCAACAAAAGGCCCATGCCTCACCAGCCTTCCAGAAGAGAATGACACCTCAGCAGAGCAGTCAGTGTTAATGGTTAAAAAATGAGACATTCAGAGCCTATGTGTCAAATATGTAGGGCCAAATTCTTGACTCTGACTGACACGTCTTGCCTGGCTGAAGAGGGCACATAGGGCAGAAAGCTGCCTTTGGCTGAGGCAGCCAAACATAAATTCACCTTGGAGAGATGGAAGAGTTGATAAAGAGGTTGTTTACTCAGCCTAAAGAACCGTCCACCAAGATATTGAAATCTTGTGATTTTCTTCTTTCTTTTTTCTTTTTTTTTTT
>RSEF01000002.1:33076441-33097855 GCA_003993805.1 Himantopus leucocephalus
GGGGTCTCACCAGAGCAGAGTACAGGGGTGGAATCACCTCCCTTGACCTGCTGGCCACACTTTTAATGCAGCCCAGGATTCAATTGGCCTTCTGGGCTGCAAGAGCACCTGGCCTTGTTGAGTTGTGTCTTCTAATGGTTCCATTTGGTTTCTATTACACCTGTTTATGGCCCTTGAAAATTGATTTGGGAGAAGGGAAGGGTTGTCATACAGACCGACCTGGACAGGCTTGAGAAGTGGGCCTGTGTGAGCTTCATGAAGTTCAACAAGGCCAAATACAAGATCCTGCATGTGGGTCAGGGCAATCCCATGCACAAATACAGGCAGGGCAGAGAATGGATTGAGAGCAGCCCTGAGGAGAAGGGCTTGGGGGTGTTGGTGAATGAGAAGCTCAACATGAGCTGACAGTGTGCGATCGCAGCCCTGAAGGACAATCATATCCTGGACTGCATCAAAAGAAATGAGGCCAGCAGGTCAAGGGAGGTAATTCTGCCCCTCTACTTCACTGTCGTGAGACCCCACCTGGAGTACTGTGTCCAGCTCTGGAGGCCCCAGCATAAGAAGGATGTAGACCTGTTGGAACAAGTTCAGAGGAGGGCCACAAAGATGATCAGAGGGCTGGAGCACCTCTCCTATGAAGACAGGCTGAGAGAGTTGGGGTTGTTCAGCCTGGAGAAGAGAAGGCTCTGGGGAGATGTTACAGCAGTCTTCTAGTACCTAAAGGGAGCCTACAAGAAAGCTGGAGAGGGACTTTTTACAAGGGCATGCAGTAGTAGGACGAAGGGTAAAGGCTTCGAGCTGGAAGAGGATACATTGGATACAAGAAGAAATTTTTCACTATGAGGGTGGTGCGACACTGGAACAGGTTGCCCAGAGAAGCTGTAGGTGCCCCATCCCTGGAAGTGTTTAAGACCAGGTTGGATGGGGCTTTGAGAAACCTGGTCTAGTGGAAGGTGTCCCTGCCCATGGCAGGGGGGTTGGAACTAAATGATCTTCAAGGTCCCTTCCAACCTAAACCATTCTATGATTCTAAGAGATGAATGCTTTGTCACCTTCTTTGATTTTTGGCTTGGAAGACTGTTTTGGCATAATTCCTTCAACCAAAGGTTTAAATTTTGTCATCCATATATAATGCTTAGAATTTATAAAGGATGATCAAGTTTTATAAAGCTTAGTAGCCTTACTGCCTTTTCAGTATGTACTGCTTGCTATAACAACTTACCGCATCTTCTGATAGCGTATTCAAATAACTGTCATCACTTTTGACACATTCTTGAAAATATACATAGCAAACTGTTTATGCTAAGCTAGACAGATTTAAACATTT
Source organism: Himantopus leucocephalus (assembly GCA_003993805.1). Lineage (NCBI taxonomy): Eukaryota > Metazoa > Chordata > Aves > Charadriiformes > Recurvirostridae > Himantopus > Himantopus leucocephalus. The sequence goes on from RSEF01000002.1 coordinate 33,077,769, forward strand.
CAAACTGTACAAACCCATCAATATCAACTCAGAATTGAACCTGACTGGGACACTTCTGGTGTATAATATTTCTTCAACTACTATTTATTTGTCAAAATCAATACTTTTAATTGAATGTAGTAATACCACTAAGAGATTTGGAAAGCCTGTTCAGTGCCAAGACAACATTTTTAATGAATAGTGGGAGAAGAATAAAAACCTGTGTCACAATTATACAGTAGTTTGACAACTGATGTTAGATCTCAGAAATCCACGTTCAAGTCTCTGCTTTCTCGCATTGCCAAGATGACCCTAAACACTGCATGTCCAGAGCACATAGAATAATTTTCTTTTATTTTGTAGAAATAATTTACTATTTCAAAAAAAATGTAGCTTTATTCTTTCACCTGTGTTAATGATATCTTTGATGTGTGTAGCATGTTGTTTACCTCAAACAAATAAAACAAAAAATTATAGGGGCACTTATGATATTTGTAAATAATACAGGGAAAATTTACAAAGCAGAGCTTATTTTCATTTTGGAGCCAAGGTTGAATGCAGCCACCTGAAGGACAGTATAACTTACAGTTTCTCGGTTAAAAAAAGCCTGATGTTGGATCAAAGGTAGAAGTTTTAGCTGTGCTTGATCACGTGATGTAATGACTAGAAGAAAACTACCACCTTAAGGGATTATTTCTTCATGTTGTCTAAAGATGTGAGTGTCTGAGTATTTTTTTCAAGAAGTGGTAGTTTTGAGAGGATGTTGAATATCTGAGAAGTTTACATGTGTGAAAATAAGTAGTTGCTTCAGAGTGTGGTGGGGTTTTTTTCAACTATGCAAAATTAAGGTTTCCCTGAGGCAGATGTAACTTGCAGACTTCTTTTTCCAGTGCTTTGGATGTGTAACTTGTGTAGGAAAGCTTGGGATCCAAGTCAGAACTCCAAGTCAGGGAAACACCTGGATTCAGAATCTGCTGCTACCAACTCCTAATTTTTCCAGGATGTCTTGTTTATTTAGTTTTATGATTTAAACTTTGAAAAGCCTTAGTTTTGCCTTGATGAAAAAATGGGAGCATTTGAACTTGCGGCTGCTTATATCAAACTGAGGCATTTAAAGTTTTGTTTATTTTATTTAAATGTTATTTATTTCATTTAAATGTTAAAGCTCCAGTGACCCAATCAGATATTAAAAGGCTTTCTATGTATCTAAAATACTAAGATTTCTACTTTTCAATAGATTCTAATACCATCCCTGATACTGACTCTCAGACAGTACTTTCTTCAAGGGGCAATTAGCATATAAAGTTCAATTTCATGTGTTCAGACTGTGTATATCCAAAAAAAGTTACCCTTACATTTGCTTCAAATGCACCTTTAATTTCAGTGATGGGAGAGCAAATGATACTAACTTTAAAAAATGAACCTCTGCATTTATTGTCTTTTTGTAGTAAGCAAGCCTTTATTTGGGCAGGGTTCCAAAGGCATTTCTCCTGGATGGGTGCCCTGAATGATGTTATGGAATACCATGGGGCTGAAATTTTGTACCTCCACGTCCCATGAGGGTGTCTCTCCCTCTGTTGAAATTAAGCCTAAAATCATTTCCATTTGCTTTGGCTGCTATAGAAATCCTCACCTTCTCCTATCTTTTAATAAAAATGATTTCCAAGAGGATCAAAGTGCAATTTTTCTGTTCACCTTATTTGGATGAGGGGAGGCTAGTGCAAGGTACTTATTAAGGCATCCATTCTGGAGGCATCTGGTCGAACCAGGATGCCTTTTTTTTTTCCCTCCTGGTTTGTATTTTGCTTTATTACTTAGTTAAAAAAAAAAACAAACAAACAAACAACAAACAAACATTTCAGTAATTATTGAAAATAATTTCTTAAAAAATATGACTGTTTCACAGTCTACCGTAAAACATATATGGCCTTGCAGAAGCACTGGGAGATGCTTACTGTCTCACAAAACTTTGACATCCTTGCTGATGTTACACCTGCAAAATCCCCAACCAGAAAGAAATTCTGTGAGACTGAAGATAAAAATTATAGTGAGCCATGTCCAGGCTATTCTTCCAAGCAAATATATATTGGCTACAGGAGAAGCATATCAGCATACATCTGCTGACAAACCAGTTTGATTTTTTTCCCCAGGAGCAGGAAATTGGGAGAGAAGAGAAACTTGCTGAACTGCCACCTCTACCCTTTCCTCTTCCGTTCCCAGTGTATACAGGAGAGGACAGGGTAACACAGAGGTATATGCGGAGACTCTGATTATTTTAAGCCAGTGAATTTCTTGCCTTTTTGCGGGTTAACAAATTACTTAATAAACAGGAACAGCATGACTGTGGTTTGATTTCTTTATTCTTTCTAAAGTATTGAAGTGGAAGAAGAGGAGGAAGGAACTGAAGAGAGTTACTTTGTTCTGAATATTTCCTTAAGATCTCAAAATCAGAAAAGGATCATCTGATCTTGGGAGGCAAGAGGTGTTTCAGGAAAAAAACCAGCCGAAAAATTGAATACACAGATTACATATATCCCTTGACACTCAAAAAGGCAAAACAGTCTTTCATGTTCTATGCAGAAAATAAGGGCAAGTTAAAATTCTGTATGTTACTCTTGGTAAAAGAAATTCCATTTCTTTTGGAGTGATTACTTCAGCTAACTCCTTTTTTGGAGGATGAATGTCAACCTGGATTACCACCATTCTATCTCCAAAGACAACCCCATTGAAAAAAGAAATGTGATTTTAAAAATAACATTTTTATCACTTCAGCTTATTTACAGAATCAAGAAATCTAGAACTAGAACTTTTCGGTCATCACCTGTCTCAATAAGAATATACTCGTCTGCTTTACAACCCTGTAAGAGCTGAAAACAAGAAGTTTATTATCTTGCACTAAGACTTCATTAGCAATAAGCCATTTCTGAACCCAGAGGACCTTTAAGACTGTCTCCTGCAATGTAATGTCTCTTTCCTGAATGCAGAAACTGGGAAAAAAGCTGAACTTTTATAAGAGATAAATTACAAGAAACAAGATTTGCGATTCTTTGATTTCCAAATAAAGTTTATGCCATATTTTAAGTAAAAAAGGTTCAGATGAAAAGAAATTATATTTTTTTGTACATTTTTATTTTAGGTATCTCCATTCACTAATGAGGAAACAAAAAAATATGATTTCATCACTCCCTTCCTCTTGGGAGATTAAATAAAAAAGAAGGACCAGCAGCTTGGAATTTAAGCAGGGGTAAGAGAAAGATTTTTATTTTTTTTTTCTGAAACAAAATAAAGAAAATACTCAATTGCTAATTTTGTCAATCAAATTTACAGATCTTTGCATTATTGTTTCAAACCTTGCTGTAAAAGAGACAGGTCACTAGTTTTAGAGTGATCCTTCTCCACTTTGAAGTACTTCCAGCTCTGCATATGGTTCATGTGTATGATTTAAGTATGGGGTACCTTCGTACTTCTTCAAGAACATGAAGGTATACCTGAAGACCAGAGACTGAATGAATTAGTCCAGTCATTACCTGAAAACCAGGATCTGATCTGTGGATGGGCTCGTTCTTTCTGTATGCTCACTCATGTCTTGTACACCATAAAGCTTGAGTTGATTTTTAAATCATCATCGTGAGGTCTCTCACAGTAACTTTAGGACAGTGTAGCCTCAGAATAGCTGCCCCATCCTAGTGCCCCAGGAAAACCTGAGTCTACATCTGCTGCAAATACCTCTTACTAAGCAGTTCCATAACTGTCTGAAAGTAATGTCTGGGTGAAGATAGCTGTTGAAGCTGTTCTCAGAAAACTCAAAATGAGGTATGCTTAGAAAAACTGACACACTGATTACTTTTAAAATATTTTCTCCCGTTAGTTCAATGCCATAACTTATACGCTAAGAGTCTGCCTGGATTCTATGCTGCTGCTGCATGTTCAAATTGATATGAGAGGAAATAGCTAATGGTCTTCTGTGACTGGCTATAAGACAGTTTCCAGACTGTTCAGATAACGCATTCAGCTAACTTGGACGCTGTGATCTTTACTTTCTGGCTTCCAGTTGGACTGTTACATTTTCAGCTATTTCAGTATAAAATGTGGAAGTCTAGATTGTACAGAGAGCAACAACTATTCTAAGAAGCCTATTGGTATCAGAAATTTAAACCATCCTAGATATGACTGTTTCCAAAATAGAAGAAAAATTTTATTTCTGATTTATTTTTTACAGTTTGCTAGAAAATAACTAAAATTAAGAATAAGGGAGTAAGAAGCATGTACAAGTGAATTTATTTAGAAAGAGATTTTGAAAAAGGATTGTAGGGTAGATACAGAAAGAAGGAAAAGAAGGGAAGGTTAAATCAACTGAGAGAAAGTAGAAGGAAAGATATAGCATCATCCAAGTGTGATTTTGGCTATTTACTCATTAGGAGGCACTCGTATACTAAAAGGCTCACTAGACAGATAAATAGCAATGTGCAAATATTCACTGCTGCATAAATTTAAGTAGAAAAAAGACATTACTGAAACCTGAATTTCTTTATTGAATAATTTACTTTGTCATCATAAATGTAATGCTATATTGCCTTGCAGTGTAACTACTGGAGAGATGTGTTGGTAAAGCCCAGTCCCAAGAGAGATGGCTGAAGAATGATCAAAAGCTTGGATTAAATTTATTTTTTTGCTTAGGTTGTTTTTATCATTTTGTTTTGGTTCCTGGAATTTCTTATTAATTTTACAAAGACTGTCATAGACAGTTTTTTTTACTTTCTCCCTTTTCATTTGGTTTAATGGATGAATAAAAGTTTTCAACAGAAATTATACGAGTAGGAAAAGTTTGTAAGGCCAGAAGCAGCAAACTAAAAATATCCATTCCTGTAATGGGTCTGTGATAAATTCTGACATTTGTGGGTCTTCTAATGCAGAAGTCATTTGATGCTCTTACCCTGTACTGGAAATGTTTCATGTAGGTAGCTCTTGACTACCAAGGCTTTGTTTGATGGTGTCAAACTCCTGTGCATTAATTAACTGAAGCTTAGAAAGTTCACTGGGGAAAAGGTGTCTGGGGAAATATTGGACTCCTTCTTTGAGTTTGGTGAACTTCCAGAACTCCGTGTTGCACATTCTGGCCAATTCTTCCTGCTTGCTGTGTCAATAATCAGCACACAAGAAATTGGAAATTTTGTTTCCTAATTTTCCTAAGTGGTAAGACTTTAATGCTGACTGTACTCTACATGAGCCTGTTCGAGGAAAGTGAGTAAGGCCACCCTCGGTTCCCACACTCCAGAGGAAAAGTCTAAGAATGCAAGACTCTTCTTGGTAACTAATCTGTAGTTCAGCAAAACGGAATAACCTTTCTTTAGTAATGTGGTGATGGCACATGCATCATGATGCAAAGGTTTGATCTCAAAGGGCAAAATTAAAAAAGCTGTAGCTCTGGCCCAAACTTTCCCCACAATTAGCGTGGTATAAATTGATCATAATTGAGGTCAGACTAGAGCACATATGAACCAGTTTTGAAGTATTTTGTCTCAAATTGGCAGAAATGAAGATGGCTGGCTCACAGAAAAACTGGGATTTAAGCCTAAATGTATTTCCTTGCCCTGATCTGCCAGCCAGTTCCTTTGCTAACATGGATAATTGACTAACTCCACATGACCTCTTTTTGTATGCCAATGAGAATACGTTATTTTATAGTCAAATACTGGTACATACACATGAACCAACAAAAAAATTATCTCTGAGTTTCAGAGAAAACAACAATTTTTACTTCAGATAGAAATGTCAGTCTGCTAAAACTCACCACAACCCAAGTGCAAAGCATCCCACAGCAGATTGACTGCACAGGTGATCTGCGAGAGACTGTTAAAGGCTTTAAATTTTTTTTTGCGTGAGTGGAGGATCACATAGTGCTTTTCATGACAATTTTTTTCTTTTTTGTGTTGGATTGATTTCCAGACATCTAATATTACATCATATGTGAAAGTGGACTCAAATTTCTGGGCAGTTTCGATGAAAACTGCAAGCAGGGCTATCCTTTTTGAAGTGACAGAGGAGATTTGATTTCATACTCAGTTAACCAGAGTACTTTCCTTGATTGTAAACAAAACACTATACTAAAAATTAGGGGAGTCATTTTTCAAAACCTGTCCGCCAAACTTGTATTCATTGGTTTATCTCAGCTGAAACCATATTAGGTACAATAATGTTGCAGTTAGCTGTAATATATATGTTTTAATTTTTCCAAGTGAAAGAAAAATTAGTGAGGACTGCTTTTAATAAATGCAGCATATTTGCATATTGTAAAATAAAATATACTTCTTTGTATATAATCATATAACAGTATATATTAAAAGTGTATTTCTTGAGAACAGAGGGGAAAAAATGATCTGCATATTTTAGTAAAGAGATAGAGGTATTCCTATTTCCTTTCAACATCTGAGGGAGCTACCTTCATGAAGGTCATTCTCCTGTAGGGATGATTTTTTTAAAAAAAAATCTTTTTACCTCTTGCATACGTGAACAAGACTATTTAAATATGTGATGCAGCTTTAAAGTAGGGAATTATATAAGAAGTGGGTTTGTAATTGAGAACTGTAGGACAGTGCAATAACCATTACAGATAACATTTCAAAAATGCTTTCATTCTAACCTTCAGCTTTCACTCCCAACTTTCTGAAGCCTAAATTCGAGGGGATGTTTTTAGATGCAATCTCTACACTCAACAACATCCTTGCTGTTTACTTTCTGTTTAGCACTTTGTTTTACTTTTGTTATGATGTAAGTTTAATTTTACTAGTTTTTAGTTGGGTGAGCTGGAGGGGAAAATCACTGTCTTTAGGGATAGAAAATAATCATGTAGTATTGTTTTTCTAAGCATGGAAAACTGCTAGTGACAGAAATTGAAAAGCATTATGTTATTGCAAAGAGAAGCACCTTGGAGTGGTGTGATGAGAACTGATGTTGATTTGACAGAGTCCTCAACCATTCAGAGCTGCTCTCCCCATCTGAACAGTGTGTTTTTACAAGAGTGTTCAGCTTTGTTCGTACTTTCTTTGCAATGGAAATTTAATTGCTGCTATTGCAGTTGGGATGACACTAGGTTAGCACTGAGCATTTTGGAAAGAACTTCACTGTGAGAGTAGGTTATAGAGATGCATGCTACACGGGTGTCTGGAGTTATCAGCAGGCAGTGCCTTTTGCTTGTTAATGATGTGCCTTTCCTATGTGTCCCTGCCAGGATTTGTTGATTCAGTGAAACAAATATTCAGAGAAGTGGATTTCTGCTCCAAGAACCAGGTGAACCCTTTCAGGGCAGGCTTATCATAGGTAAGATTGCTTGAGAGAAAGAAAACTGAATGTGTTTCTATTTTATATCTATTCCCAAGGAATGCTATAAAGTAGAAATAAGCAGGCCAGGGGTATTACAGTAGAGGTTTTAATTAAGACCAACCGTCCCATAGAGTTACACTGTGCAACTGTGTGGGAAAAATGTATCATAGAGAGAAGACAGACCTTAAGGATAAGATCAAACCCACACATGCTAGCAAAAGGTCTGAGGAAAAGTATGGTGCCCATTTTACTCTGGTTTAATAACGGCATACCCTAACTAAATAGCTGGTGAGCCTCCTAATGGTTCTCCCTTTCATGCTGCTAGAACCATCAAACCCTGCTGATAATCTGCGTGCATCTTCAGTTAGACCTTACAAAACCAGTGAACGCACTTTGAGGATCTCTTGTCCACTCCCAGCTAGTTTGATCTCAAGAGACTGAAAGGCACGGCAACCAAAAATCGTGTTCCTTTTATTTGCTTGTGTACAAGCAGTTTTAAATATAAACTGTCCGAACTGAGAACTGTTGTATGAAAATTTGGCAAACATTTTGCTTGGAACATTAACTATATCCTGTTTCTAAAGAAAATCATGTCTTTGTGTGTATCTCTTGTGAAATTCAACAGATTACCAACAGAAGGACATCAGTTCAAAGCAACAACATAGTATCAATTGTTTTCAAAACCAAGAAATTAGGCATTTAGTTCTATATACATTTCTTTGTGAAGTAGTGTCGTGTACCATTTAAAATTGTGTTGGCAGTTTTAAGTACGATCTGCAATGATATATGAAATATGTTCTCCTTTGCTTCTCTGTTCCATTTTCACTATAGCTGACGGGATGCTTCAAGTAATTTTATGTCTAACACAGACAAGTAACACTGATAAACGGGTGATCCTATCTCTCTTCAACTCTAAAGGATTGCCAAGACGCTAGCTGATAGACCGAGGCTGAATTTAAAAAAAAATATATATATAAATCCTGTCCTGTGTAATTTATAAACCAGGACATTTGGTATTAATCTGCCTTCTGCAAAATGAACCAGTCCCAAATTTCGGGAAAGTGTCCACATTAAACAGAGAGATACTCTGTGGAAGCCACAATACGCAGTTACAGCCAACCTGGGTTTAAGTCCAAATGTTAAAATGTTCTTTATCCAGCTAAAAGGGGGACTTTTTAATAAATTCTGGAACATTTTCCTGCAATAATCTCCACATGTACTTTTTCTAAATGTAAACACTAGCTGTTGCTATGCCCTGATTTTATTTTAACCTGAACTGTATTTACTATACCTAAGGATAATTCACATGGAGCAAAGAGCCCTAATATTTGTATTTTAGAATAAATATTATGAATATCTCTCTCAGGGGAAGAAAATGTTTAGATAACCTGCCTTTCACACAGAAAAGCTGGCTGCTGAACCTTCAAGCCAGCAGTTCTTCCCTGTCTTTCCAACTGAGAGACAGTACTACATATGAAAATTCAGTGCCTCCTGGCCATACTTAAGAAACCCTATTTCTTTGTGAAAGAGGGAGAACGTATGGAAGCTGTAAATAAATTATGATTGCCGAAGATCAGAGGAATTTTTACACAAGACCAAAGCAACTTAAGCTCATTCTTTGATAAAAACCTTTAATAATTCAACACAGTAGTAATTTTGGTATTGCTAGAATTCCTAACAATTGAACTGAACTCCAGGTTGTTAGCAGATGATTAAGAATTAAGTTATAAGTAGCTGACCTCTACAGAAGTCATACAATTCAATGTTTAATTTAAGCAATAGGTATGACTTTCTTTCTAAGAGGCCCTGGAAATCTCCATGAAAACACCATAATACCCATTTGATGACGACACACTGTTCAGTTCTCTAACGAGTATTTCTTTCTCAGATGTCAAAGGCAATCACTCTGAGCTACTCTTATTCAAATAATTCGGAAGCAGGATTTAAATTATGATGCCTTAATGAAATAGCATGCTGGATATTAGAGAGAAGAATCAGCAAATCTTCTGCCTCCTATCCTTTCCAACAGGAATATCTAGAATAAATACATACTCACTGAGGAAGGCTTATACCCTTTAAAAACATTAAAAAATCGGTCCTATGTTAGGGGAGGCTCACACTCAGAGTCCTACTTCAAACAAATATAGGTTATGAAATATGGACACTGATTTCTCCTTTGCAGGAAGACTATTTTACTTTTACGTTGACCTGCCAAGACTCAGGCATTGTGAGCGGAACCTGTTGGCAGAAGGTCCTTCTCCTGCTGTCGTGCCTACACCTCACATACTTGCAGGGCAGCATCCCAGCACCCAGCTCCCAGTAGTGCCCATGCCAGCACAAAGAGCACAGCTGACCCCTTGCCCATGAAGTAGGAGGGAGCACATGGACTTTCACACAATCAGGAGCGTGTGTTTCCTAATGGGGTGCAGAGACCAGGGAGCATCCTTCATCCTACGCTCTCTCTGCCTCTTTCAGCAATTTAAATCCACAGCCTTTCCTCTGTGATGGGGCTCACCTTATCCATCAGAAAAGGTAAACCTCAACACCATTCTTAGGCAATCATCTTGCCATGTGTGTCCTTGTCTTCAGACCAGAGAAGGGCTGCCTCACGCACCAGAAGCTAGCAATTCTGACAGGTCCATCTATGTGAGAAGGGTGAAAAATTTGACATGATCAAGCTTCCACATAGGAACATAACAACAATACTCAAATTCAGAGTGTTATTAAGGCAAAGTATTGAACCAGTAAAGTCAGCAAAACTATGATCAGTTCCTCTTAAAAATCTAACCTTCCTTATTGTAGATAATGTTCTTTTACGGAGCTTTTTCCGCAGCTGATGTAAACAACATAATTCTATTGAAGCCAGTGGAGTTCTTCATTCCCACCAGCTGAAGATCCCCAGAGAAGAGCATGGTTCCCTTCCACAATACTTTCCTTTTTTTTTTTTTCCTTTATTCACCTAATGCTATTTTTTGAATATTTGAATTTTTGAAATTTTTGAATAACTACTTTGTAGACAAATACACTTTTAATAACAAGTAAAAGGTTCAAATTCAAACTGCTTGGTTTAAAAAAAGAAAAGAAAGAAAGAGAGAAAGAAAGAAAGGAAGAGAGAAAGCCAGCATAAACAGTAGTGAGCTGGCAAAACAGTGAACTTCCAGATGTGCATTAGTTTATTTTCAGGCAGGGTCAGTTAGCATATTTCTGTTCTGGCATGTGCATTCATCTTCTGAACAGGGTGGAAATTCAACATAACGAGCACCTGATCATCCATTACTAATGAGCCAGATCTGCCCTGTTATTTAATTTGCTCTTTTATAATTTCATACACTATATATTGCTTAACACTATACCAGTCAGTCTAATGGAGAAAGCTTGTCTTCATCCTTTTCACTCTCCCTGCTAGTAAATGGATTTAGAAAAAGGAATGTAGTCTATTATTCAAAGATGGTTTCTAAGACGGTTCACAACAGGTTAATGAATGATATCTAATACTCATATTAGACCAATCATATTAATAACAGAGGAGAGCACATGAGGGTCATAGTGCTAATTGCATAGGAGGTCCAGCCAGAAGGCATCTTTATCTTAGAATTCAAGACGCACCAAGTTTGACTAATCACCCACAGTGTGTTTGCAATTAAAATAACACTGTATTAACCCTGCCAATGTGAGGTATCAATATTTTATGTGTGGCTTGACAGTTCTAAGCTGAACATTTGTGGTGCTTGATATTGTGCTCACATAGAAAGCACACAGCTCTTGCTCTGCTTAAGACTGCAACGAAGGAAGTTACACAGAGGAAAATTCAAAGGAAGTATTTTTTCCAGAAATTTCATTTTCTTTTATAATTTTTCATAATGGTTCTAATATTATCAAAAATAAGCATTTTGTATCTTAAATTGCTTTATACCACATGATACAAAATCTGGGGTGTTTTAGAAAATATTGAACAAATTCCTATTGAAATCAATGGAAAGACTCCTCTGACTCCTTTATAGCTCCACCCTGAACTGAAGGAAATGAAGAGTAATGTTTTCATTTTAGTATGACCCTGACTGATTGTCACACAAACAAGTACAAAGTAGGCACAAGGTATGTTGCATTAACAATAGCTCCACGTGCGAGGCCGATCTTCACCTGGGTAAAATTGGCATGGGAGTCAGAGCATGAGTATTCTGTTAATCGTGTGAGACTCTGTTTTACATATATAAAACCTATGAAGCAGTTTAACTTGCAGACTGAGCTCTGTTTCCCAAATCTGGTTGTCGAAGAGGAAAATGTTGGACCTTTCTCCGTAGCCCACATCCCTGAGTTCTCCCCAACACTCTGCCCAACTCTCCTGTAGGTCTGATTTTCATTTACACCATTGCTGTTATATTTGTGATAGCTCATCTGTCGCAAACACAGCTGCCATTGTCTGAAAACCCATCAGACCTTCATCATTTACGACTTCAAAAAATAAAGAAACCCCCATTCCCCTCCCCCAAACCTTGATGAGCGTTGAGGGTACGCCAAATTCCCAGATCGCATGCCCAGAATCATTGCATAACTTTCTAGATTTTTCTTTAAAAGAAACATTTATCTGAGAGCCAGGTGCTTTTTTGAATTCCACTGAGTGTGTTACAAAACAAAGTAAAAACTGCAAGACTCTTGAAAATATCTGTTCACAATGAACCAGCACTAGCTTCTTTGTTAGATCTCAGGTGTTTTATGATATGTTTTTGTGCCATTGGATTTTATATATATATATATATATATATATAAAATTCTTGTTGGTAGTCTGAACACTTTCAAATGTTTGTCAGTTGATGGTCTCTACATAATGGGTACAATCCATATCTGGGTCAGACCTTCCAGTTCAGTTACAATAGCTTAGCTCCCTGGAGCTGTGATTTTTTTCATGTAATAGATTTGTAAAGAACTGAAATGATGCCAAGTAGACTCAAATGCTTTTCCTCAACTTTTGCAAAGAGTTGTGCTTCTGCTTGGATCTTCTGCAGACAAAATTATATAAAGTTATTTCAGGTTTTAAAGAACATATTGAGAGAGGCCTGTGAGACATAAAACTAGTAATAGATTTTCTTGTTAGGCCCCTATATTCTTGTATCTCATATCTATCTTCTTCAGAAATGCTTTACTGAAGATTCCTGCAGTTATAAATGTGATCAAGATTTTACACCACAAACACAGCATAATGTAAACTTTTCAGTAAAACAAACAAAGCCAACAAACAAAATTCAGATAGATCAGTAGCTACTACGTCATTCTGGACAACAAAGGAAGGTCCCAACTAAAATCCGACAGAAACAAATTATTTCATTTTGCATAGACATTTGGAAAAACACTTGTTTTCTTAGTGCCTCAAATCCAAAACCTTTCAAAATGAAAACTGGACTGTGAATCTTCATTTTCAAAAGACTATGGTCATGTTTGTTTGTTTTAATTCAAACATCTGGAATTGACCAGAGAATCTCTTTCCTTTGACTTTGGGGAAACTTTCGGCAAGGGTACCAATTCATGCCACCACAATAGATTTCAGACACAGTGGAAAGTCAAGCACTGCTCAACAAGTGGAAAAATTATGCTGGTCAGGTTGGGTACCCACACCCCAAAATGGCCTGAGCAGAAGTTCTGGGAGGTCAGTGAGCATCTCTAATCATGTTATCCATCTTCAGAAACCAAGTCAGATCATGACCTCATCAGTGGGGCCTGATTCTCTGTCAGGCTGGTCTTTGGGTGCGTTAGCAAACTAAAAACTCTTGAAATTCTTACTGTGTCAGAAAGGTGTTAAAATATTTTAACATAAGAAGTTGTAAATCACACATATATATGTATATATGTTTATGTCTAAGTATCTTATATACCTAAACAGGCCAGACAGGTTTGAAACTCTCCTGTCCATCTGAGGATAAGCACTTCCACATAATCTTAGATACCCTTTTCTATTAAGAGGGAGAGGAGGTGCAGCAAGACAGAAGTACCTTTGACTTTAAACCTTCCCTTGTCCATCAGTGCTAAACAGCCAAAGTATGAGCATCAGAGGTGGATCTGCACCCTGGGAGAAGAGTGCATCCTAAAGTTCCTTCCCAGAAGAGCTGTGGCCATGTTGTACTTGAAAATCACAACAGCAACAAATATTAACCTACTAAGGAATATGAGCACTTCAAGAAAAATTTGAGAATCAAGGACTTCATGCATTTTATACAGGTAAAGCTCACATTGCTTTGGGAAGGTTGGGGGTTTTTTGTTTCTTTTTTTGCAGGGCAGGGGTATTATTTTATAAGATTTGGTCTAGTTTTGATCCTTTTTTTTGACAAGCGTTTTGCTGAACTGCAAAAGGCAAATATAAATCCAAAGTTTCTTACTGTACTTCAAAGAGTCATTGGAGAGTCTACAGAACAGACAACTGGGATCATTTTTATTTCTGTTTCTAGGCATACATTGTTTTTACTGCAAATCAGATCACTTTCCTGATACAGATTGGCAATGTAGATTCCCCACTTGTGCCTTAATGTCTTTTTTTCTAATGAATGGTTACTAAAGTTTGCTAGTTGTGACATGAAAGAGTCACCAAATGAAGCGTTAAAGCCTCCAAAATTCCATGTGAAAACTCAAGTAATGCAAGTACTATAGTAATATGTTAGATCTAAAGCCAGTAAGTGAAGGAGAACCAAGGGGAAAATTTGTTCGTTTTCTGTGTGTATGTGTGTGTAACTGTGCATTTGGCAGCACCTTCGGCCTGTTGCTGATGGTGAGAGTCTCTTCCCAAAGAATCACAGAGAGTCAGAGCGTAGTGGACAGAAAACCATTAAGCACTGAGTAGCAAGAAGAATAGGATAGACAGGAGGGAATGGACATGTTCATATGCAATCACAATGGCAGCGTACTCAAAAGTTTTCAGAAAAATAAGACAGGGTTCAGGAAATCTCTCATTACCTTAAATGCATTGCTATAGATATATCAGGAGAGACTGTTTTCCTAAAGAATGCTTATCGGGACACAGAATTATTTCAAATTTCTTGTTTGTTTGTTTTCTCTTTTTAACTTCAATATTGTTAATATTGGAAAAAGAGTCCAGCAGGAAGTAGGTCAGTGAGCAGAGGTCTTTTTAACGTTTCATTTATTAGCATATACTTCTTCTGCTCAGTCTCTTTAACAACAGTTGCGCGCAGAAAAGAGAGCGTATCCCAGCCTTGAGCTAAAAAATTCACTGTGTGGCTGTTGATGAGTGGATCTCTCGCTAAAGTGCCTGATGAATTAGGCATAAAGATCTGCATGATGAGGAGGGTTCATTAGCATGAGCTCTCTCTCACCGTTGCAAATCATGCATCCCCAGGCTGCAGGATGACTAAGGGGAGAGGGAGGGTGGCCAGGCAACCCTGTGCCAAATGGATGGTGAAGGCAAGGTGAAGGGAGCTGTGTTCCCCCTGTGACCTTTGCAGGGTGGCAGACCGTGGCACGCTGCAGACCGTTCAAGCTCTTTGTCGTTAACCCTGCACGGAACTGAGTAGTGTACATATACAGAGAGGTTCACAGAAATTGTTTATCATTCAAAGTTACTTCTTTTCCTTCAAAGTATTTTTTGAAAAGTTATTTGAACTTCTGTGGTCTGGAAACAAATCCATATGTGAATGGATTTGTATTTCCTAGTTTCTTCTGGACACAAAATGCTGCAGTACAAGAACAGGCTTTGGGCTTGATTTCGTGCCCCGCCCCCCCCCCCCCCCCCCCCCCCCCCCCCCCNAAATAATGGGTGTACTTATAGTGGACCTTGCAGGACCTTATCTTGTGTAATCTCCACCAGTGGTCTCTTGTGGAAAAAAGTACATCCCCAGAGACCTTGATTATACTCCTTTCCAAGGAGCATCAGAGTGGCTAAACGTGCGTTGCTACTGCTTTCTGCTGCTGCAATCTGATGTCAACCTCCTGGAAAGAGAACAGATATCTCTGGGGATCTTGTATGCTAGGATAAACTAGAACCAAGCCCTGTGTTTCTTACTTCCCACTTCTGTCTAAAACTGTAAGTTGCCTATAGGATCTACTTTGCAATCTTGTTAGCAGTATATACAATCTATTTATACACTTTAGTGTTTTATTACATTCCGATTTTATTCCTAGTCAGTATTAATAAAAATTTCCTGAACTGTCTGGTAAATTATAAGAAAATAACCTGTATCTGAGCTTCATCTAAGGTATGTGAAAGGGAATTTTGGATTTAAAAGTAGGCAGAACAGAGATGCTGAAACAGCAGTTACTTCAAATGCACACACTCTCTTCAGGGAAGGAAGACTTGTAACCGTTCATTTTATTAAGAGAACTTCACAAACTTTAGTTGCCTTTTTAGAACTGAACTGTCATTCATTGTAAACAGTTTGAAATACTGTATTCGGTGCAAACGACCTTAGGCTGAAGTTTTGCGGGAAAACAGATTGTTCTTTTGCCCTGGTCAGCTTGTAGTTCTGAATGAGAAGTGGGAGGGAGCAAAAATGTTGCTCGAGGTTAAATAAGACATTATGTTTTGATATTTCTTGGGGTTTTTTCCTTTTAAAAAAATGCCTTTAAAAATAATATGGAAAGAAAGTAAAATTTACATCAGTTTGAACTGAAAATGAATATGCTTGTTTTGAAAATAGTGAGGAGAAACATTTTAACTCCATTTGCATTATGAGGGAAGATGTGACTTGTAAGGTAATGATAATCTGAGTATTGTCATGTCTTGCAGAATAAGGTAAAATTAAAAAGGAATATTTTTAACAGGTTTGTTTTGGGGTTTTTTTTGCAAAATGGTATAAAGGTCAGTTTTAAAAGGTATGCTAGCCGAAAATATAAATAGGCATTTTGGAGAAATTTTCAGTGTACCTGAGAATTGAGGATAGACATAGAAGCAGCTTGGAATTTCTCAGTAGGCACCTATCAGCCTTTTAGATTCTTCAGTTTCCTCTCCCCTTTTTCCAAGTGACTTAGAAACAACATTTGCTTTGAATTTCAGCAAATGCCATACTTCTGTGTTGAGAACTTTATTTCTAAGGATTAAATTCAAAGTATTTACTTAGCTGCGTCCACATTGTCTTGAAATAGCTAGAAAGCTCCAAGTATATCTAATAGATATTATATATGCTTAGTATCTAATTAGTGTATCTAATATATACTTAATAGCCCCTCTGAAGAACTGACTAGGGCCAAGAGACGTAGGAAATTTTGATCTCCAAATGTAAGCAGTCATTACAATGTGCATCTTCTGCTTTGCTTCCTTCAAATTTAAAAGTAATTTAAGGTCATAGAGCTCCTGCCTTCCTCCACACATTCCTGCCTTTCTGTGCCTCAGACAAACTGAAAAATAATCCAACAAAAAACCCCTTTGTGTTTTGCCTAGTTCCAGCACAAGAAAGATACAATAAAATATATGGCCATGAGGTAGTGGGAAGTCAGGAATAGCCTTTTTGGCAGAAGAACAATCTTAAATTGTCTTACATAGGTTACAAAACTGCACTTAGCTATAAGTGGTTGAATTCTGCCTGTCTCTTTTTAGAGGTTTTGGAAATCTTCCTGAGATTTCAATATAATATACCATCTCAGGTGTTGACTTTGCCCGGAGTTAGACATCTAACTATCTGTTGTGCCTTTGAAAATAATTTCTTTTAGTTTTAGCATAAACTTAAACTCAGTAGAAAAATCTGGGATCCAGGGGTGCTTTTTGTCATGATGACACAGTTTATATGTACTGTATGAGACTCATGTTTCCAAGAGCGATTAGGATGTTCTGAGTTACATCAATCTGTGTTTACATTTTGATATTTTTATCCGTGGATTTATTTTAGTATTGTACACTGCATTGCAAAACATAATTGGCCTTTTTCTACCAAATTTAAATTAATTTGATGAATATGTAAACTTAGCAACTGAGGTTTTTCAAAGTTACTTTTTGGATTTTGACTCCATGGGGAATGTTCATGTATTCTAATGTAGTTGTTCTGAATAACATTCTAGTTAGTAGCTTAAAGTAGGCTAAAGTTAGGTGTCTACACTAAACAGAGGGACATAGACGTTTCCAGAATATTATTCACACAAACTAAGTTAGATGCCTGAAAACAGTTGGATAAATATTTTCTCATCATTTAGCTTTACAGTTCACTTTGGATGTTCACATTTCTAAGCAAATTTGGAAGAAAACATGTCAGAAGTTAAGTCGTCTTTATTAGATTCGGAGGGGTAGCAGTGTAAGTCTACCTTACATTTCCCTACCTGTGCCTTTATCTAGGGAAGATACTGTATTTAGCAGGATTTCACGTGTATTTTACTATGCCTCTGGAATTTAGTCTGTTATGTAAAAACACTACGGTCCTGAAATGGCTTGCTGATATAATGCTCTGGCACTACTTATAGCCAATTGCAGTGGTAGTTTTAGGATCAGGATATTGGCTACACCACTGCTTGGAAAGAATGCGTGGCTGTTGGTAACACCGAAACTGAAAAAGGAAGGGTCCTTCCCAGAATATTGCTTTCTTTTCCACTCTTGAGCCACAAGAGTGTATTTGATGAACCCATAGGACAGTTCTGTAGGTTGTAAATGATATCCTGCTCTCTCCCCCAGCCATACGCAAAGTATGTCAAAACCTATTCAGGGAAGACCCAAAACTCTTACCAAACAGAAGCCTTAGTCTGTTTTGCTGTTTATTTGTATTACCACCTTAGGAGCACGTGGGAAGTCTGTGGATGGAGCAGAATGGACGCTATACTGAATTTTGAACTGAGGGCAAAGTAGCGTTACTTTTCAGATCCTTTTTCCTTCAAAGAGTCTGTAAGTCGTTGTGCCAAGCTGTGACTTTTATAAAGGTTTAAGGTACTTGCCTTCAAAGAATCATAGCATCAGAGAATCATAGAATTGTTATGGCTGGAAAAGATCTTTAAGATCATCAAGTCTAACCGTTATCTAACTCTACCAGGCCCACTTCTAAACCATGTCCCTGAGCACCATATCTAGAAACAACATTAAGAGCTACTTGAACAGATAATGCTGTTTCAATGAAATCCTAAAATCCTGTAACTCTGTATTCATATTTTTACTGATAAAATGTATTATGATTTAATTGCCTGGATGAGATTTTTGCATTCCTCTCCAACAGACTTACTTATAGGATGGTAAAGGTGTCTAGATGGCAGAACAACATCTTAAGCTCATTTTGAGATAACAATGTCATACATGAGGCCCTAATAATAGGAAGTTAAGTGAAAAGTAGATAATCTTTTAATGTAAAAATTTTAGTCGTATAGTCAAAATATTTACCATTCAGCTGAGGTGAAGGAAGGAGGAGTAATAATACTTCTCTTTATTTGGACAGGAACAGGACTCTGAACTAAGTTTTTGGAAGAGAATATTTCAAGATAGTTTTCTCTTCAGCTCTTCTGTTGAAATAGTTTTACAAATTATTCAAATATTCCCAGATGCAGGACCTGGAATTCGGATTTACACTTCTAGGGAACTTCTCAGAGTGTCAACACGGAGTCATTCTACCTCTTTTAATTTGTTTGAGCCGAAACAAAAAAAAACTAAAAATGGTATTGTTTTAGGTCTGGTCATCAAAATAAAAACTCAGTTATTCACACAGTCCCAGCCAATCTGAAAAAAGTTCTGTCACACCATAATGATATTAAAACAGTAGAATTCGTATGTTGTCTCATATATGTACAAAATACAGGATTCCTCAACTCTTCCAGAAATAAGAAGAAGTGTTACCACAAATTCTTTTTTATGTGTGAAGATTTTACATTAGTCTGTATTTGAAAAATCAGAAAAGGAATAGGAAACTGTGATTACAGAAGAGAACTCAAATAGAATATTAAATCTTGGAAAGAATGTTTCTTTTTTATTGTGTCTAATATTAGTCTGAAAGAAAAAGTGTGATACCTTTATTAAACTAAAATAAAGCAGTGTTCTTCCATAATTCTGAGCTTAATACAATGATTTCAAAGTGCCACAAAGACTATCTTAAGTATTATTTTGAGCCATCTTCTAAAGCATGGTGTTAGTAGTAACGTTTCTGTCTGATTCCATAGTCTTAACAAGAGTAGCTGCCTGCTACAATATCTGATAACTACCTGTGCTGTCAAAACACCCTCAGCAGGCACTTCTTCCCCACACAACTCACAACATATTATTATCACAGCAATTTTTCCTAGTATTTTCTCTTTCTGCCCTTATTGAAAAATAAAGTAGGGCAATATTCTACCTCAATTGTCCTGTACAAAAAAGAAGCTATTGTATCTACCACTACAGTGGAGATGCAGTAGCCTTGTGAACAGCTGCTGTTGAAGAGACACAGTTGGGAATTTTCTTAAGAATGTTTTTCTCAGAATACACTGGTTTGTTGAAAGTGAACCTTTTTTTTTTTTTCAAGATGGTATGTACCTGTTTTAATAAACCAAGGATTTCTGAACAGGGAGAAACAGGCAGATGCACTGACTCACTATTCAGCTGGCTCATTTAGGATATTCAAATCCATGAACTGAGTCTAGGGACAGGTCAACCTTTGATGTGCCCTTATTTCACTAAGTATTGTAGAACCATTTCAACTTGCATCAATAAGTCAAGGTTTAATGGATGACACAGGGAGGCCCTGACTGCATGTCTACACATAGAGTGGAGTGTGGCACTGCCATCCTACAGAGTAGCATGGAGTAACCAAAATCTGGAAACAGTGTGGTTGTGTCAGCCCGGTGCTGGACCTATAGAGTTTACCTGTGGTTGTTGTGGTTTAGGCCAAATCGGCTACTGGGGACATGGGGGA
>RSEF01000002.1:33104728-33148783 GCA_003993805.1 Himantopus leucocephalus
TTTCATTTTTTATAGCAAACCTGATATGTCTGAGGAGTTGTGAGGGCAAAGTTGTCTTCTTCACTACCTATAGGCACCAATTCATGACTATGAGTAGCTTTCCTTTTCAGATAGCCATAGCGGTTCCTCCCTTTGATTGTCCACTCTGCCCTATCTTCAGAGTTTCCTGCCTTGTCTTAGCTGTTAATATAGATGCAGATAAACCACCACAATTTACCATGCAGCTCATTCAGTAAAATAACAATTTCATTGTTTTATTTGAGACACAGGCCACGATGTCTGTTGTTTCACTGACTGCTAAATGAGTACCTTACCTGTCCTTGCACAACAGACAGGGGCAAAAGCCACAGTTGTTCCAAAGTAATCATTCCTAGTGATGGATCAGATACTTTAATTTTGGTCTCCAAGACTGCTTCTTTTTGTTTTTTATTGAACATCTCAAGGCACGGGCAAATCTCATGCCCATTTTTTGTCTACATTATTTTCAAGTTATTGCTTCTCTGTCTTTGTACTACTACCTACACATATGTTGTTTGTATATTTTTGGTAACATACAGTTTGTGTCAAGGATGAATAAATACCGGAATTAGTGAGGGAATTAGGTTGTACAGTATTTCTTGGTAAGCTTTTGAAAATAGTTGGCTGGTGGTGGTCAGTGCCAGAGGTCTGGCACAAGTGCTGAGTTTCCATTGGAATGGTTTGGAGGGGAACTGCGGGAGATTAAAAAAACACTGGAAGTAGTAATAGATGTATTTTTAATGAAACGTACATACAGCAGTATTTCTAAACTGTGTCATTGTTATGACAAACCAAGTAGATACCAAGTGCTTCCTCTGAAATAGGGGAAGTGTTACCTACTTATGTGGAAACAGCATAGGGTGTTTTAGTCTTGATAAGGCAGGCAGAAGCATATCAACTCTGAACTTCCAAACTGACTTTATGGTTTCTGCTTAGTTATCTCTGTTCCTCTTATTCCATGAAAAAATACAGAGCAAATCACCTGCCTATACTAAATCAGCCCCACAAAAGCAATTGTATTAGTTGAGACTGTTTCACAGGACGTGAAAATAGTTGCTTAAAAATCTTGCAGCTTTATTGTCTTTCTGATTTGTAAACCTTTAAGTAACTTTCAACATTTACACTTTTTTGTTTTTTCCATGTCATTACAGAATACAGAAGGTGCATCAGAAGGTGATACAGTTTGTCAGAGCAAGTTGTAGGTCCCAGGATAACTAGATCAATGGGGTAACTTCTCTGACTACTGGAGAGATAGCTCAGGCAACAACTTACCTACATGTTTCTAAAGTGCATTTGAATATACTAAATAAAGCATGGTTTTTACTGCCAGTCTTTTATTCCAACTTAAGGCCCTGTCCAGCTACTAAAAATAAAAGAAAAAGCCAAATGGGAGAATGAATCAAAAGAGAACTTTAGACTTACATCATACTTTTTAGATCTAATAACTCCCTTCTTAAGATGCTTCAGTTAATTTAATCCTGAAAAATCATGTATAATGATTTTTTTTGCTAGTTATTTGCTCGAGAAGGAAATCTCTAACTCTCTTTGTTAATTTAGATAAATGCGGGTTTTGGGTTGTTTTTTTTTTATAGGCACAACACCAGACCTTCATATTGCTCATGAAAGATTAATTCTTGATCCATTATTATTTTTACTCTCTGTTAATAATGTATTAGATGTGCTTATTGCATATCTGTGGAAGTATAGATGGGTACACTTTGGTTAGAGCAGTCAGAAGTGTTGCTGAGATCACCCTCACTCCAAACGGATTCTAATGCTTATTGGTTTCATGTTTTAAGAAAAATGAGTCAGTGCATGAAGGAATTTTATTCAAGATGTACTTATTAGATATGTTGCCTCAGTGAAGATTATACTTTTGGTATTGATCAAACCACTCTCCCCTGGTGTACAGATGATTAATTCCCTATTAACTCCTAAGATATGACTAACCCAAAGAGTACATTTTAACAAGTGGCATTGCTTCCTCCAAAGTGCACACAAAACCCCTATATTAAAAGTAACTCCCCAAAAGCCTTTTGTGTGCATTTGGCACCTGCTTGCCTTGATGTATTGTTTCTCCTGACACAACACTTTTTCCTGATTTTGCTGAATAACTCCTCTTTATTCTTGCTTAAAGTAACACCAGAGATGTGCTCACTGAATTTTTTTATATCCCTTCTTATAATGCTTTATTTAGACCTGGTTTTAAAAGTCAGATGAAACATTTTAAATTGAAAAAAAAATGGTGATTCTGCAAAACGTCACTGATGTTGGAAGTTNGATGTGCTCACTGAATTTTTTTATATCCCTTCTTATAATGCTATATTTAGACCCGGTTTTAAAAGTTAGATGAAACATTTTAAATTGAAAAAAAATGGTGATTCTGCAAAACGTCACTGATGTTGGAAGTTTCTACCTTTCTGAGCTGAATTAATTAGCAGCCCATGGGAATAACATGTATATAAACTCCAAAAGTCCTTGCACTGACCAAGTCAAACAAACTTGTGAACCTGTGCCTGTGATTCTTGAAGCAAAATATGTTGACTGATGGCTATTCTGAGTGAGACTTTTTCAGTTGCATCTGTTGGAGGGTTTTATTATGTATATGAAGACAAAAGAAAAACTTGTTCTCTAGCCAAGTCATGTCAAGCCAAGCCAAAGACCAACGTTTCATGTAATATTTGAAAGACCCAGGGCGGCCCAAGTACTAGCCCTAATGAAAACTTTGTCATGCAGATCTCTAGCAGGAGACTGAGAGGATCTTAATTCTAAGTAGTTTTCTGCTCAGTGATCTTGTCTTGCTGAGGGAGTGACAGAGTGGCAAAGCTGGAACCTCAGCCTTTGTGCATATGTCTTTCTGTGCGTGGGGGAAATTTCAGAAAGGTCATGATTTCATCCTTCTGCAGCATAGGAAAAAATAAACCCAAACATCTCATCAAATATGAAGACTAATACTTTCAGGTGCAGGCATATTTCCAAATTGCTCATCAGTTTGCCACACATTAGCTGCTATCTATAAAGCCGTTCCTGCAAGATGTATGTTTAGAAGAAAATTTGATCATGAGTAAATCTCTTAACACAATATACAACTTGATTAGTGATATGACTAAAATTCTTTGTGTGCCAGTCTCTGTAAGATTTAGTTTTTAATTACCTAATTTCTCTACAAGATATCTAAACTTGACATCATTTCTCTATTACTGGCCATGATCACGTCTCCACAAATTAGTGTTATCTGTGAGTCTTACAAGCATGCAGTTTTTTCTTTTCTTACAGAACATGAATGAAGCTGTGAGTTAGTCTGAACTTATTATCAATCACTGTGACGTCCCATGAGACGCTAACACATTAACCATCAGGCTGATTACTAAATCAAGCGCCTTTCTCTGGACATTTCTGTGTAAGGGTTCTAGCTAAGCTCACTACCCAGGATTATTTGAGGGCATCAAAGGATTGGTGCATCCTGCAGCAAGAATAAAGTAAGCACAAATGAAGATAGAAGTACAGTGACATTACAGAGAAGTAGGGGAGTTCCTTTTTTCTCCTATTTTTATTTTAAATTTTGCAGTATCCCACCTTTTTCTGACAAGCTGCTTACCATATCTATTGTGTTAAAACACCAGGGCTGAACAGTATGGGCATTTTTAGATAATATACGTCTTGAGTTAGTAAAAACCCTATCTTGTGTGTGGAGAATTTTTAGTTGTGAATTAAAATTAAGTAGGTCCTACTTTTATTGACAAACATTTTGGATAGTGTCAGTTGCCTCTATTCAAAACTCTTTTAACACAAGAAGTTTAGAACTACTATCGTAATCCATGATGAATAAATTGGGAGACACAATGGTAATGTTTACTGTTTTTGAACTTTGTCTGTCTCCTGAATATTGTTCTCTGGTTTCAGCCAAATATTTTCTATAAATAACAAGAACGTGGATTGTTTAAAAACATTCCAAAATAACTTTAAACATTCAGATTATCTTGACTAGACAACACTATTCTGGTTTTTAGTACTCTGAATGTATATTTTAGAAGCAGGCTTCTAGAGCAAAAATTTGTAATTATGAATTTCAGATAAACTTCCTGGAATATTCCACAATACTTGCTTAAAATGTTATAGACTGACAACCATACTTTAACATATTGTGAACATAAAAGATGAAAAATGAATATGAAAGGGCAAAATAATAGTAAAAANTAATACTTGCTTAAAATGTTATAGACTGACAACCATATTTTAACATATTGTGAACATAAAAAGATGAAAAATGAATATGAAAGGGCAAAATAATAGTAAAAAAGAGGATACATTAAGATTTTTGTAATATAGTTTTACATATATGTCAATATTAATCTAATTTATTTGTCATTTTAATGGTAGAAAATAACCCCAAATTCTTTAAAATCTGCTTACATATGGCTTAAATTCATCTTAACTAAATCTCCTGAAGTGAATATATGATTATTTTAACAGAAAACACAAATATTTTTACAAAACTTTTCCATAATTAAGGAGACTCTTTATTGCAGTAACGTGTCCCTTGCTTTACATGTAAAATAGTTCATAGAAACATGTTCTTTGACTAGAACTGATCCATAAATCCATCTCTCTCACTGTTCAGCATTGGCAGCAGGAGAAGTCCACAAGCCTGGTCGCAGACTGTGGTACACTCCCCTAACATCAACAATCAATGGATGAGGGACAATAGAGGATGCATCCTCACCTATTCCCTTTAATATCTGCCTTTGAACCTCGTTGTCCATCGGTTTGTTTAATCTCTTGAACGTGTTATGTGCTTCAACTCTGTCTTTGACAGCAAGTTACACATCATTACCCTTTGTATAAAGAAATTTCTTGTTTTAATTCAAGCTGCTTCAAGTTTCAGCAGGTAACCCTGGATCTGGCTAGCTAGGTTGTCTCTCTGTCAAGACAGCTGCACTGTGTCCTTAATAATTTTAATTGCTCTTCTCTGTACTTTTTCTGTCTCCAGTATGTCCTTTAGATATGGTGACCAATACTGCTGGTTTTTCTTTTTGGCAGCTGTTGGACTTTGAGCCGCTGATTTTAGAGAACTGTCTATGACTGTTCTGGCATCTGTCCACTGGTTGGTAAGTCTCTGTTACGAGCTTTTCATGAACCTGATACAGAGCAGAGGGCTTAAAGAAGCTAAAATATAGAACTCTCTCATGAGGAAAGTCTAATGACTGCAAGGCAAATTTCAACAGTTTATTTGGAGGGGTTAAAGAAAGTAAAGTTGCACCCTCTGTAAGTAACATTTTTCCTTCTGTCAAGGGGTACTATTTAGATGGCTAACTTATCAGAGCATCTGTACATATAAGGCTGTTCTTTGAGGAACCGGCACAAAAATTATTGCACATTTTATCCTATCAATTTTTCAAGATATTAATACAAAAGCCTTCTATTTGCTTTCTGTGCAGGATGAATAGCACTTGCTGTGGCCACATTATATTGTAATACAGCATTTGGTCACTGATCTGTGTTTTGCAACTGCAGGATCAGTTCAATGCAAATATCACAGAATAATTGCTTAACCTATCTTGCCTCTTGTTCAGAGCACTTCAGTGTTAAGTATAAAATGAGCCAAGGTTACGATTTCTGGCAAATCAATAAAACTAAAGGATTTGTGACCAAAGCCTTAATTGTCCTAACAAGAGCATGTATGCCTCTCAAACTAATGAATCATCAAGTATTACTGGCTTCTTTTCCCCTTAAACCTTTAGAATACTTCAGATTTTTAAATAGCAGAGTAAATGTTACGTGTGTTAACAGCTTTACAAATTAGCTGTGATTTTGTACTTTAGACTATGACACTTATTACTGGACTTGTGTCTTGTAATTTCCATTCGTCTGTGATAAATATGTCTGGATCAACTGATTCTGCATTTTTGGTGTTGTCTGGGGTTTTTTTATATCTTCAATGTGTATGATAGAAAATGTTAAGTCAGCATTACTAATAGCACCCACCATATAGACAAGCAGATCTTTCCCAATCTTAATTTCAGACACTTGACCAGTGATGAGTTTATTCAGATGAAGTGTAAAATCTATGAGCTGGGGTAAGCATATCTGTGTCTGGGACTCCTGTAGGACCTTCTATGTTGGGTGGAAACTGCTCCTCCAAAAACAGATATGGCCTTCATGCTCAGAAAAGTATATTCACACCCGCACAAGTCTTGTAACAGAGTAGGCAGTAATCCTTCTGCTTACTGCTGAGCTGTAGAGGAGGGTAAAGGAGGAAGAGGAGGAGAAGACAAGTTTGCAACAAGCAAAGAATGCAAATATTCTTTCCCAAGTTGACAATGGAAGTCACAGCTTGTTTCTTCCACATGACGTTTTCATTTGCAGCTTTCATTTCCCTAGGCCCAATTAAAAAATGCAACTGTACTTTTATTTTTCTTTAAACAAGTGCTTAAATTTCCTTTAGTAGGATTTTCTATATTTACCAAAAGTAAAATCATGGGCTTATATGTTTTGATAAGTAAGTGCAAACTGCCAGACCAGGGCCTCAATGTATGCTCTTGCCTTTAAGAAGCCTTCTCTTCTTAAACCTAATTAAAAATGTTGGTTTTAACTGATTTCCAGTTGGACTGGATCTAGCATAGTATCAAAATGTGTGCTAAGGTCTTCAGCAAAGTGTTTAAGTACATGAGCAGTTATACCTTTAGGGACATGCACAGAGTAGATGGAAGATTTAGATGTCATTGCACTGATGAACTTGGAAGCAGTGCACAGAATAAAGCATAGCAGTCAAACTATCAGCTCATTTAGTTTACCTAGAAGACCAGTTTGCTTTCAAAATCACTGAAGGAAATCCAGAGCATTTGCAAGAAGAGTGGCATAAAGAATATTGTGACAATAAAACCTGCATGTGAAAATACCTAGATGAAGATCTTATACTAGTGTTAGCTGAACACGCCTAAGGGCAAAAATTTTGAAGTTACTTTAAGAAAGATATGATCCACCAGCTTTACAAACATCATCTGGAAGGAAATCTGTGTTGCTAGGACAGCAACGCAGATTTTTTTTTTCTTATAGATTTTCTTAATCCACGTGTGTCTGTGAAAATGCAAGTGTGAGAAGCTACTCACAGTTATTTCCATGTGCAGACAAGCAACTTTCAATTGGTAGATCTGCCCGAGTTTTATTGATGCAAGACTTATGTCCTTTTTCTCTCATGTTGATAGAACAATCCTGTTCTGACTACTAAGCTAGAAAGTAAACTCATCTTATTATCTTTACTGACATGAATCATGTCGTTAATTTCATTGAGGCTTTTTGCTCAAGGAAGTATCATTCCTCAATTTATAGTGTAAGTTTAAACAGTAGCAAAAATCCCAGATGAAACTCCAAATGCAATTAACACTACACATATAGTCTGAAATACTAATGAAGTCTAGTTTATATTTTTATCAGCTGTTGAAATTCAAAGCTCAGGGAAGTCTCATCCTGCCATAAACTGCTCATGCTTAATTCTTTTCAGCAGCTGCCAGACACACTCACTTCCAGGCAGATGATACATAATCGAGCAGACTCCTTACCAGATCATTAAAGATCTCACAGTAAGACCTCATCTAAGAACAGTGATATGATCTAAAGACGGCAAAGATCGTTCACTATTGGTCTGATTCTGCAGGACAGCAGACAATGTGAGTGACAATATAAGATGACACTGGAAATATATCTAGAAATGTTTTTCTAAAAGTCCAGGCCAGCTTCCTGTTATTTATTGCACAGAGGGAGCCTGCAAATTTGAAAGTATTTGCAGAACTGAGAAATTCTGTAAAGAACTATGCTAAAATACCATTGCTAGAGTAAGGAAAGACATAACCTCCTAATGATAAATAAACCATGAAGGTCATGGTCAACACAGAGATGACAGAATGCAACTGAAGGACCTCTTCAGTCAACTCAGCCTCAGGCACTGGAGAAAAATTGTATTTAAGTGTACTGATATGTCAGAAGGCAATAATGAACCAGAAATACCATCAACTTCAGGATGACATTCGCAGAAACCTGAACTCTAAGAGCATTGATCTTATGTGTAAAGGCAGGCAGAAAATGATTGCTGTTGACAGAAACTGTGAATTTGAAAGACGAATCTTAATCCTAAATCAGAAATAATGAAACTAATAGTGTTTGTGAGCAATGTACTGTACATACATATAGCATCATTGAATACATAATACCAGTGCAACAGAGAGTTTAAAAATAAACTGAAAATAATCTGATGGTAGAGGTTAGTAAACAATTCGGTATGAATTATGTACTTTCAAAGAGAAAAGTAAAATATTTGAAAGAGAATAGCTTTTAAATAGCTTTTAAAATGCCAACTGCTGAATGGCATCCAGATTGCTTTACATCTAGAAGTGTCATTGCTAGTTCCCCTAAAATAATCTTTTAAAAGGGGTTAAAAGGCATCTGTCATTTTTCATCTGTAATCAAATAATCTACAGATATGAATTACATTTTTAATGTATAGCTATCTGAGAAGATCTTCACCACATTTTCATCCGGTGAAAACTGATGTTTCCTTGTTCCAAGTTGATTGACTTACAGTGATGTACATTGCTTAAGCATCTGGCACTTTCATTTTACCACTCCCATCTTCAAACTCTTTCCACTGAGGATTTCAGGTAAAGAAAACAGAAACAGATTTTTCAAAATGACTTTCTAATATTTAAATGGGAGTATGCATTCTATGTAAGAGTTTTTGCAGAAACGTCACATTGCTTGTTATATTAATCTCAGTACAACCACTAAGGGGGGGGGGGGAGAAAAGCTAAAACTTCAACTACCGTGGCAGTGAGCTTGAATTTTCACTCCCTGATAGCCACTATATTTACAACAGGACAGTGTGTCCCGCTATCTCTGAAGCAAAGACCTTTGCGGTTCCTGCATGCGATAACCAGAGCATACATATCCCAGTCTCTTTTTCTTATATTTTTTGCAATGAGATGTATGTAACCTTTGATTTGACAACACAAATAAAATGAGCATTTAGGAACATTTAGAAGCCAGTAAAAACAGTTCAGGCATTTTTTAAATGACTACATTTAACTGTAAGATCATACTCTTCAGAGACTGATGATTAAATGGACTTTAGGGTCTACCTCTTTTCATGTCTACATTTTAATGAATCCAGCCAGATAATATTCATGTTTTAATTTTATGCAGTTCATGCAGTCACAATTTAACCATTAGAATTGTATGCCTCAAAAAATGTAGATATTCTGTAAAAGTGGAGAAAAGTGAAAAGTATGAGCTTTAACTGAAGCATATTTTGTCTTAGTTACATATGCACCAATATGATTTTTTTCATGGTTTTTGTGCTTCTGCTCTGCGATATTTTAAAATGTATCTTCGCTTTGGTAGCTGAATTCTGATTTCCTATCTATTGATGTCTTAAGTGTGTACAGTAGCAAAAATATTCAAACTGTTTTAAAATTAGACTTTAACAAAACAGAGTTGATATTTTATTTTATTTTATTTTATTTTATTTTATTTTATTTTATTTTATTTTATTGCTGTAAATAAATTAAAAAGAACACTTCCCAAATATTAAATGAAAAGTGATTGTAGAAGCAAAATGCAAAGGAACTGCAGAAAATTTACATTTGGCATCAAAAGTGGTGTCTTCTACAAGACCAGCAGCTTAAAAGCTCTGACTCCAACAATACAATTCATCAGGTGTTTCTCATAACAAAGGAAAATAGTGCTTGCTATGAGCTGTGCAAAATGATTGCAGAACCGTAGTCAAGCCTTGTTCTGAAAGCTAATCAACACAGTTCAGTCAACAATCACCAGATGGAAGAAAAGATGAAAGTCCTGCAATTATGCAATTGTCTTATATATTGAAAGAACCACTGCCCTACACAGAAACAGAAAATTGACAGTGCATTTGCAGTGGACAAAGACAGCTAGTTCCTCATTTTACAAATGTGGTGTCTTTCCACAGTTCCATTTTCCTTTCCTGAAGTAGGTTTCTCATTACGTTCACGGTGTCTTGGTGTGCAAGTCTAATTTCACGGAGAAAAATTCTCAGAAATATTAATGAATTGTTGCTGAAAAAAGAGGGAAGAGACAAAATAAAATAATTTCAGGTCAACTCGGTGATGCTAAACAGGAAGTAACTGGCCTATGAAGCTTCACTCAAGTTGCCTTATCTATCAATACTGGAAAACTGAGAGCATTAGAAAATTTATTCCAGTGCTTGTACTAGCCTTAACAAAATCTGGTCTTCACCTGGAATTAAAGGAAACATTTTAATTCTGAGCATCTAAAAATTCTGAAGCTAAGAGACACATGTTATGACATGATGCTATGACAGATAGAAATACAACTGAAAATAAAACACCTGTCCATTTCCCAATGTCATTTTTTTCAGAATAACCTCTCTAAACTGAGTTTTGTTTAACTTTGCTGCTTAAACAGGGTCTGCTTGCTGAAAGCCATTAGAGGACTAATAGTTGCCTTGTGTGCTTTGGTTGACCAGTTGGCTACCAAACCAGAATACTCCCTGTTGCCAAGTAAATGTTTTGAAACCATATCAGGATCCAGCTCTGGTTGAAACTGAAAGAATGCAGGAGAAATTATGTGTTGATAGGTCTCTCCTGACTTGCAACTCACATTTAACGTTGCAGGGTTTTAATGAAACTTAGTTATTTTCTGAAGTTCTGCCCCTTCTATAATCCTTCTGCAAATCAAGGTCAGAGACAATTCAGTGGCTGCTCTGACGGGAGTGAGCAAGAGTCCATTGAAAGTCAGTGCAAGTAGGCTCACTGCCTCCCAGCACTGGCTCAGGTTCATCATCTTTAGAAGTCACTGAGCTAAACCTTAAGCAGAAAATGAACCAACAAAACTAAATGGCTCACCGGAGTCAATATTTCATGAAAAAAGCCCAAACAAACACACTCCCCATCCCACCAAACCTCACCCCTCTCCCCATCCAAATTACTCTCTTTTGTCATCTCTAGTATTTGAGAACTGATTCTGGCCTGAAATTATTCTTGGTCTGTTGATTCAGAAGGAATTGGGTTTGGTCTGCTTTGGTCTGAGTGAAGAAAGAAGCTCTCTGATTTTATTCATCTCCACAATTAGAATATGAAGATCTAAGGTATTCTAAAGCCATATGAGCATATTTTGACTTTTTTCAACTAATTCACTTCAGAATAACTGAACAAAATGGAACAGAATCTGATCATATCTTTAAAAACAAGAAATTGTTTGAAGGTTTTTATAAGAAAATTACATGATTGTGAGACTGAACTAAAAAGAGAATAATAGCTCAAGTAATTTGACTATATGAAAAAAGAAAGAATTTATCAGAAAATGGAGTGCAGAATGTATATAATGTTGATTTATTGAAAACATTAACTAAAGCACTCAAAATGTTCTCCATAAAACAGACCTGGAAAATACCTTCCAGCTTCAATATTATTTCACTGTTCCATTTACAAAAATTGAAATTAATCTCCTTTCAAATGTTTTTTCTTATTCCTTGCTTTAGTTCTTTCTTGATACAACAGGACTTGGGTTTGCCAACAGAGGGCAATAGTCAAGCTGGGAAAGACTGCATCCATCATTTTTGCAACTTCTAATGAGTCAGAAGGACACATAGAATCCTCATCTGCTTTTATGGATATTGCTGTGTAATTGCAGTGTAATTATGGCGCACAACAGCTTCAGAAAATTATCTTTGAAGAAAACAGCTGGTTCTCTTTAACAAACAGAGATGAAATCTTGTCAATTTAAAAAAAAAATCCAAAGGAAAAATACTAAAAATATATGCCAATAATAAACAGGCAACAAAAAAAAAAAAGAAATAACATAAAAAATTGAAATAGATAAATCAGAGAAACTGCTATGAAAAATAAGACTAAAGTATAAAACATTAGAAAATTACAACGATGTGAATGTGCTTTCATTATATGGTTTTATATTACAAAGCAAACAGGCTCATTGGAAAGCTTTTCCATTTTGCTTCTTCCACTCATGTGTAGTACGTAAGACCCCAATCCTGACAGCACTTCTGCATGCTTTCCACTCAGCAGAAGAAATCCCCTTGGTTTCCGCAGAATTTCACAGCCTGATAAGGCCAGCCCCGAGCCCTGTCCTGTAGCTCCAGAGCCACAGAGCTTGCCAAGCCTTGTTAGTCCAAACAAATACCAATGCCTTCTGCCAGGGAGGCAAGGGCGGGCATCCAGGGACCCAATGCCTGGGGCCAGGCTTCAGCGGGTGGCTGAAGGGAGAAGAGAAGCTGTATGCGGAGCTGGGCATCAGCACTGCAGCTTTCAGGAAGGGCACAGCAGCTGTGGGGAAGGAGCGTGTTGTGGGGAGCGGAGCTTGGAAGGAGCAGGTTTTAGCAGCCAGCTGGGGAATGGGACCAAACCGCTTCCACCGCAGCCCTGGACATACACCAACTGACATTTGCTAAGGAAAGTGGATATGGATTTGGTGCACCTCTGTAATGTGGAAACAATAAAAAAGGGAAAGGAAACGTTGCAAAACACATTTTAGTAATTACAACAAGTATTTCCAAGACTTTTGAAAACTCTATTGATATATAAATACAATTATTATTATAATATAATTAAACTTTACTAAAAATTAGTCCAAAACAACAGTTAAACAATACATGCAGAAACATATATCATATGGCAATGCTCTGTAAGCCCTAGGGCTAGGAAGCTTCAGTACTGAAGAACTTTATTCCCATATGGTAAAGTGGGTGAACTGAGGGAACGGTTTTATCTCCCATAGATTAATTTGCACTTGTGTTGTGTGGCTCTTCTGTGGGCAATAAGTAGACAGATAAGAGGAAAAAATATACATCATACTAGCTGTAGTATGTGTCCGCCACGGTTCCATGATGAATTTCACAGATTTGTGAAGTAAGTTGGACTACCAGACTCAAAATAGTTACTGAGTAGGGAAAATTAACTGTATTAAACTTGAAAGCATGTGGCCAAGGTTATGCAGAGGAACTATATTTGGCATATGGTATGATCTGTGAAATTTTGAAAAGGGTTACATTTTTGTTTATCACAATCATATTTTAGCAATTTTGAATTTGCACGTATTTAGACATTTTTTTTAACACTTAAAATATGCATTAATTCTGAAGGCTACGTCTGTACTACATTATGGAACCATCATTTGTGGGTCTCCAGTTAAGGATGTGCTTTGCACTTACAATAGGGTTATTAAGGTATAATGATACATTTTCAGTCAATTTAACAGCATAACTAATAATAAATTAAACCCACAGCATATGCTATGTGAAAAAATTAGCATTTCTGAAAGAACTATTTAATATTCTTAATGGTGTGTGACTTTTTAGCGTCTTGCATTCCATTTCCTTGTTTGTTTAAATTTGGTAGAAACAGCGATCAGGCTGAAGGAAACCTCAAATCAGAGACAGAGTTCACTCTTGCATATGTGTATTGTTTTCTGTGTCTGAAACAGCATAAGACTTGCTCAAATATGTGTACAGGCTAGTCTCTAACCGTGCATGGAATGGAAGTTTTCATTTAGTTCAAGAGCTTTGGACAATGCTGGGAGTGGAGTGTTGGAAGCACGGACAACTGGAAATACAGCTGCAGTGCACTGGGTAGTAGCTCATGTGTTTGCAGCAGGAGGACTACATTCTCCCTGCCACTTCCAAATGTGAGTTCTGCATTGGCCTGAAGACAATGTGTATGGGCAACACATCTAGTAAAAAGTAGGCAACATCAGAAAAATGCAAGTTTGCTAGTAGTCTAACCAGTAAACTGCAAAGTATCTTTTGCACTGTTATCTGACACACAGTCTGGGGAACAAATAATCTTAAGCTATACCTCAGAGAAGCATGTGGTTGATGTTGCTATTTATCCTGCCTGATAATGAAAGGTTAAGGAAACAGTCATCATTATGGATATCTCTTGCCAAGAGGACAAAAAAGAAAAATGAGAAAGACGGCTTCATGAAAAGGGAGTTGGAATGTGTTATTATCATTGGAGAAAATATTGGCAAATAGTGTAACTGAACAAAACATTGAACATGCTTGAACCTGTGTTCAAGCCACAGTCCCATTATATGGAACTAAATATACTAAAAGCAATACAAGTGACAAATTATGTGTGGACAATAACACAAGTTTCCTATGAATTCTGATTACTGAAAGAGACTTTTACGTATTAAAATTAAATATGGACATCCATTTCAAGAAATGTCTCTGCTTTTGAATCAGTGTTCAGTTAATAACAGCAGTGTTTTACCATGCAGATGTTTACATTTTTCTTTAACCACGTGATTATGAAAAATGTATTTTTTTAGATTGTAACACTCAACAACCGGCAGATAGTTTTTGTATTTTCAAAGTAGGACACGTTCCTGCAGGAGGTGATAATTTAAGGAAGCACATGAAGTCAGACACTGGGAGGAAGAAACAAGGAATTTTTTTGGTACACCAAGGACAAAGAATATATTTATCCACAAACAGGGATTACATAGACCATGGTTAAGTAAGTGATATCACCATAATGTTGTAGTGTTGATGTTGAGAATTATTGGTTTGCATAAACCTCAATGTTGTTGATTGCTTCATTGGTTTTCTAGAAAAATCTTAAAGTTGGAAACACTGAGGATGAAACTAGCTGTGCCTGCCAGATTTTAAGCATCACCTAAATGGTGTAGGCAACACCTCTAAGTGCAAAGGGACTTCAAAGAAAGGAAGAAAGAATTTTTCAGAAGACAACTTTTTGGCTTGATGATTTGGTTACAAAACTTCTTTATAGTTGAAGAAGACTAGAAAGGTGTACCTTTCTAGGTAATAATGATTAGTCATATTAGTGACAGAGCAGTATCTAAATCCATAGCCAACCACAGAAATAGCAAATTACTTCAGGAATTTAGGAAGTATATTTAAAAGTGATATGCAAATTGATAGTTGCTTATCATTCCTCAATAGAGCCTTAGTAAAAATAAAGACTAGGTAGGCACTGTGAATCCCAAATATTTTAATGAAACTGGGGGAGGGACTTTTAAAATTTAAGTGTTTTAGTGCAGAAACCGAGGTTACTGTATGTGTTAAAAAGTGATTTATTTTTTTTTAGTGCTGTGCTTTAGGAGCAGTTTTTCTGCCTTTCAGGTAAGTAAATGTAAAAAGCATCATGTGTTGGTTGGATGTGAGGGGTCTCACAATGGCCAATGTGTTTTATTTCCTAGTTTTTGTCCCCTTGTTTTGCTACAAAATGGTTGTGACTTGGTTGCTTTTTATATGGGAACTTAGAAATTTATGGCCATTTTTGTGAAATGGATTTCACCTCTGTGTTACCAATTATGACACCGAGAAGCATAATGGAAACATGTCTGTTGGAAGGACATAACTTGCATGAGCAGAGTTTTTGGGGGGTTGATACTTCAAGGCCATGTCTCAGATTTATTTTTCATCATGCAGGAAGGCGGAGTTGAGTAGATACAACTCTGTCTCTCAAGTGTTGATGGGAATGTCAAGATTCTCAGTCTTCGCTTTGGCAGCTCTACTTAAAATAGCCTTCTGAAGCTCTCCTGCTAGTTTAAACGTTGTAGTAACAATGTAGGTTTTTAAAAGCCTCCTATTTTATTTCTGCTTAGTTGTAGTGAGCTGTCAGTTTTTCAAAAAATGTTTTCTTCATTCTTGTTTATCTCAAGGTCAGATAGAAGAAGGACTGTGTGCACAGCAACTGAGAAAATGAAGCAAAATGTGTACTTTTCTGAAGTTCAGGCATATATGAGTAGTTGACATAAAATTCATAAAGGTCAGATTGTTGATATTTTTACAACCACATAAGTATCTTAATCTATAGCTTCAAAACAGATGTATTTAAGGTGAGACATAGCTGTAATCATAAAAGTCTTGTATCTAATAGTTTTGTTTTGGGTGAGGTTATTCCATAGATCTTAATGACTATATTATTTACTTTTTACTCCTCTGAAAATGTACATGGAGTTTAACTCCCTGTTTGTTAATCAAGCTTTGTAAGTCACCCTAAGCCTCGTTCCAAATTTGTATTAAATATGTGACATCAGGAGGAGATTGTTATTCCATGTTGCTTCCATTTAGCTTGTACTATGCAGATTTGTTTACTATGAGATGTCTTCAAATAGTATTTTCCTCAGCCCTTCTGAATCTGGCTATCCTATTAGCAGCATTTTTCAGGTTAAAAAAAGTAAACAAAGTAGTAAATTATGTCTCTCTCTTTCTACTAGTTCTACTGCTAGAGATTACCTTTTAGCTGCTGGGGGAGGCAGAGTTGTTCTCATTTTCTACTGAACGCCTCATCGAGATCTACCTAATTCTCAAGCACAGATAAGCAGCAGCTCCACGAACATAGCTTAGCTTCTCAAGGAAAATCACAGTTTCAACCAATAATTTATTTTAATCATTGCTACTAATTTTTTAAGTCAGGCTAGAATGACTTCATTGCATAGAAAATAGTTTTGTGGTCCTATGGACTTCCAACCAGTGCTATGGCCTGTCCTGCAAAGAATCACACAGTTACATGCAAAACATGTTCTCTTGCCACCTAAAAATACCATTGTCTTAACTCAAAACATTGCAAGCTATTTAAAATTTTACCAGCTAGTCAATGTTATTTTAAAAGATTTGGTTTTAAATTGTCCTTTGTTATGAAAGGGAGCACTCTACATATGTGAGTGTTTCCAATGTATTTCCTGCCACCAAGACCTCCATCTTCCATCTAGTCATTTGTAAGTACCCAAAGTTGGCCACGGGCCTGTTTCTGAGAGAGCTTCTTCACCAACATATGGCTGTGTTCAGAATGATTGCTCTGGCCTTCAGTCTGCTCATTTAAGTCTAATGAGGTCCACAGAGGTGACTGTATGACTCACACAATGAAGTCATTTTTCCAATTAACATTCTGACAAATGCATTATAAGTAGAGCTGCTTCAATAGGTTTCCACAGCTGGGGGAGAGATCGTGTATCACAAAATACTCAGTTACTTTCTTCTGATCTGGTCAGAGAAATTTCATTCACTCTTGAGTATGACTGTTCACACAACAGATGGGTATTTCATGTCTGAGGAGTGTGACCCATTCCTAAATCAAGCTCTTTCTGTATCTGCAAGCCAAAATGCTCGTGCAAAGAACAAAATTAACCTGAGTCTTGATTAGGTACCCATAATGTTCATTCTAAAAAGCCTTCCTTTTATTAGGAAGTCTTTTATTCATTATTGTGGGATATAATGCTTGGAAATGTAAGCAGCTGACACCTAATGGAAGACTTTTAAGTAACCAATTGAAACACCATTCTTCCTGTGTGCCTATGCCCTTTCATTTTGGTATTTGTGAATGTTTACTGAAACAGCTTTTGTTGCATGAATATGGGAGGAAGAAGGGAATCCGAAATCACCTAAAGAGTATTCATTATTTTTTATTTGTTACTGGCTAAGCATTATTTGTTATTTTCACATTTAAAAAATATTCATCTATTTAGAAAGCAGAAACAAACCCACATGATTTAGCTAACAGTTATGCTCTACAAATTGTGAATAGTCAAAGTAAATTGTCAGCAAATCACCCTATGTACTGAAGTTCAGTACATAAACTGTTCACAGATCTAATGAAAACAATGAATAAATTCATAGGAACTCAAATTCTTTACCAGACAATCTGGAACAGAATAAATATACTATTTTAGATAATTTATGCATTATGAATAATTCAGCTATCACTAATTGGAAGTTTTCTACTTAAAAAAAATAATAATTTGACCTTGTTTGATAAAAGATTGAAATTTCTATGAACAGTTTATTTTTCAAAATTCAACTCTGTTGAGATACATAATCAGCATCACTACCAAGTGAAAACTACAAGGAATTGTGCAGAAGCCATTTAAAAGAAAAACGTCTCTGAAATGGTTCCAAAGAGCAACAAAGAACCTGTGGCATCCTTCCTTTACAAATTGTTTGGGTTTCAACAACATTATGGTGCATTTCTAACTGTTTTATTATTATTATTTTTGTCTTTATTTCATTTTAACTTTGAGGCTTTGTTGCTGTTATCATGGAAGCAGGTAGAGAGCAGGACACATACAACCAGCTTACCCACATGAAAAGAAACATAATTTAACCACATTTCTTCAATAAAAATCCCTTCTATGTGATATCTCTTTCATATTTCAATAAGTAGGTCATCTTAAACTATGTGGGAGTACAAGTATTAGAGGTAATGTGAAGTGCAAATTTAAGTTTACGCTGCGTACACACCCAAGCAGGGACACCCTCTCAAAGTAGTGATCTTCCTGCCGTGATGTTCTGATGTAATAGAGTCAAGATTTGCAAAGTGGGGTAGTATCTATTATTGGACCAACTGCCACAGTTGGGAAAAATTGCCGTTTTTTTGAATACACAAGAACTTTTGCAATTTTGAGGTAGATGAAGGAAACTCCAAAGCTACAAGCACTTACCTCATTCATTGCTTTCAAAACAGCATAGACAGCTGGAGCATGTAAATATAACTCAATACAAAGCCCTGTAACAATACTCAGATTAATTCTGAACTAGACAGTTGGCAGTGTTGCCTAGACAGAGAACTGGACTAAGGGGGCTACAGTGACCAAAGAAAGTATTTCTGGTCACCCTTGCAAACATCAGGTAAGTTTTACCAAGTGATTGATAGGTAGCACAGATAGGTGGTCCTGAACTGCAGTGAGCCACTGAGTCATTCAGATCCCTGTGCCCCCTTGATTTTCAGTTATATTAACTGCCTTTGAGAGCAGAAATCTTCTTACCCATTGTGAGACCCATTTCACCTTCCTTTAGGTGTCTACAGAACAAATATCTACAGCTAGGGCTGTAGGCTATCTAAGGCTGTTGCTTCAGGTTCCCACTGTGGAAGAAACATGGACACAGTTCATCTGACCCACCTTCGCCAGCAAATTACTTCAACAGCAGATGACTTGCCCACCAAAGGGACAAGAGATGTCCTCTCTGTTTAATGCAGTGATCTCTCAATCTATTGGTAAGGTAGTATAACCTGTACGTTTTTTGCGTTTGATTTTGGTTTTGCAGAACAGGAAGCTTCTTTCCTTTTGTATACCTCTTGCAGTAATACCATTTCCTATTGGTCTCAGTTAACATAGGCTGTTGTGAGTGCTGCTCTTTACAAACATGATACTGTAATCTTCAGAGATCCATTAATGTATCCTTCCTAGTGACTTAAAATTAATCTGTTAGAATATTATCTTTGTATCTTTTTCTCCTTGTACATAGCAAACCCAGCCCTCTGCCTAAAAAAACCCATGCATTTAACAGATCGAATAGTCTGACAGAAAAATCAGACTGGAAAGGGTGGGCTAGAAAAAAGAGAGTGAGGTAGTAGCCTCCTATGATTCCTGAGGAGACAATATATTTGATGATCTCATCATGAAGGTTACTAAATAAATGAAAGTAA
The DNA here is from genome assembly GCA_003993805.1 of Himantopus leucocephalus. Classification (NCBI taxonomy): domain Eukaryota; kingdom Metazoa; phylum Chordata; class Aves; order Charadriiformes; family Recurvirostridae; genus Himantopus; species Himantopus leucocephalus. The sequence goes on from RSEF01000002.1 coordinate 33,124,201, forward strand.
ATGGCTGGTTGATTCCCTTTAATTCAACATGTGGTGTAGACACTTCCTTCCCATTCCCTCACTACAGTACATTGGATCACATTAGGCTTGACAATAAGGATTGACTTAGTGGTTTTCAGTTCTGTGTAGCGATTTTGATTCTTTTTCAAAATGATTTACTGATTGCTGTAATGTGCTTTCTAACTCCTCATTTTGGTGGTGGTGCTTTTGTTAACTTTTTTTGGAAATCATTCCTAGAACGTTATTGATATACATTAGCTGATAATTTCCAAATCTCCCAATTAGCTATTTCTATGTTTGTTTGTTATCAAATCACTGGCCTTTTAGTTGTTTTTTTTTCCTTTCTTTTTTCCCTTTTTTTTTTTCATTCTCTCCTGTTGAGAGGAGGAGGGGATGAGCATAGTTGTCAAAGACGATAACAGGCTACCAAAGTTACTATTGCATTAAGGCAGGTATGAATTTAAAGTGTGTTTGACTTGAAGCAGGAACACAGTACAAATGCAAATATTCCCCAGTGTAAAATAAAGTAAATGAAAGGAAATGAACATAAAGTACTGATTCAATGGTTCATAATCAATGCTAGTAAGGATGTTGGAATGGATGGTTTAGAATTTCTGAAGATGGTTACACGATATTAATCCACTATCTTGAGTTATTTAATATGTCCTTGATAGATGCTAAGGCATTGGTGAGGCTTTGCATACATCCTGGAATTAGTGTCATTTAAAGAATTATCAGTTTTTATCGCCTCTCTTGCCAGTCAGTGCAAGTTAACTTATTAGACTGTAAGAGACAGAGAATGATGGAGACTGCAAATTCTTTTCTCAAATTTCTCATAATCATCCTTTCATGTGACTTTCATCCTTATTGCTTAGCGGCTATGATCCTTCTCCAATTTATTAATGGTAGAACTTTTGCTTTTAAAAATTGGTTGACCCAAGTAAGTCTTACAAATGCCTTCAAATATTTTCATGTATCCAGTTTAATTAATATGTTACTTACAGACTTTAGCAAAAATCATTAGATATGGGCTTTTTCACCATTACATATTTTAATGGCAAAATCAATCAATTTCTGGTTTATATTATTAATATTGATTTACTTTCATTTTCCAAAAATACCCATCTGATAGCATAGTGCAGTGGTGCTGGTACTTCATCAGGTTTAAAGTCATCTTTTCAGAGAGATTTTGATCTTAGTCAGGACTGTTTCAAAGGAAGTGGACTGATAATCAATAAAGGGAAAAATGTTGCTGTGCTTTTGGGACAGAAGAATTGGAATTTCAATCTATTTTTTAACAGCTAAAGCAAGCAACTTCTTCCTAACTTGCTTTTGCATGCGTTGTAAAACCGAGAGTGTAGCCAGACCCCTTAGGTTATTTGGTTTAGTTTAAGCAGACTGCCTCTTTTTTTTTTTTTTTTTGATGTATGTTCACGTCTGGAGCACCCACCTTTTTAAGACACCTTCTGCTGTCCCTGTTTATGTAGTGCATTGACTTGCTCCTTCCTGAGCTGGTGAGACTGTCTTTGAAAACAGATGTTATTTGTTGTGGGTAGAGAATCCAAAAGATGGGGCTTCAAAATCCTATAGACAGTCAAACCTGTCCCCGCAACTTTCAGCAAAGAGTAACTGACAGTACAAGCTCATTCTGTTGATATTGGCAAGTGTTGACCTTAACAACATGATAGCTAGAGATGTGAGAAATATTCACAATGATGTCAAACACCTCTGAAGGGTCATACTTTTCTAAAAGTCTTCCATGTTAAAACTGGGGTAAAACTACTCTTGAATTCAAAAGGATTTTGACATTGAATTAAGCTCAGAACATCATACTAGTTCAAAACCCATTCAGAGGTTTGTTATTTATAAGCTTTTGTAAAAAAATGGGTGAAACTCAGTACTTCATTCAGAGGAAGATAGTACCAATCAAAACCAATATGAATATTGACACAAGTTTTCAACTTCTGACTGCGTCTAAGGGTTGTCAGACATGACTCAGTCCCCGTACCTAGAATTCCGCACTACGCTATGTTTAAAATGCCATTGCACATCCCAGGCCTTAAGTTCTGTGGAAAAAAAAAAAAAAAAAAGAGGGGGANAGGAATGTGTTATCATGCCTACATTTCCACTGGACCAGTTTTGCACTTGTATAACTGTGAACGTAAGTACAACCTGCATTTGGATGTATTGTTGTGAATGACTGCATTACAAAGCCAATGAAGCTCAAGAATCAATAAAGTATTGGCTATTTTGCGGTCATATATGGTTATGGTGCATGTGCTGAAGTATAGCCAGTAAACCAGCTGTGATATGGAATGTGTGAAAGTGATTTGCTTTGACCTTGGTATGTGAGGGTGTCACCGAGCATATATTTTCACTCAGACATGGAACTTACCATTGGACCAGAGCAAACATGCACTAAGACATATGATTTGTGTATTTCTAACAGAGGGAGGGGGCCTGTACTAGGAATGAGATCTTTGATACAGTAAATATCCTCAATTATGAAGACTGGAGGGAAAGGAGAAGGTGAGAAGGTCAGACTGTGACTGTCTAAGGAGGTAAAAGGAACAAAGGCTGTTTCTTCCTTTGTACTCACCTAACAGTGACCTGTAAACCATTTCCATCTTATCACTATTTTGACCTCTTATAAGGTCATGCATAAGAAAGCAAAAACGAGAAAGCTTTCTTTGTCAGCTGTTGTACAGATGCGCAAGGGCCAGGGACAGTTTGGCCTGATCTAATGACAAATTCTGATTTTCCAAGCAGATTTTAAAAAGGTAATTAGAGCTCATGATACTAAATAGAAGTTTGTGTCTCTTCTGCATTTGATTTACTGAATATTTGAAAAATAACATTAAACTAGAACTTAACCGTCAACAAATTAATTATTTTTCCTTTTTTCTCCTTTTCATCTATTGATATTCATAACTCTTGCAACTTATCAAAAAACTTCAAAATAGGACAATCCACGAAAAACTGAATGAGTAAGACTTTTACTCCAGCACACTGTAAAGATCATATCAAAAGGTTTACAAAATGTGTCACCTACTTGGACCTGAAAGCTGTGATTTCAAGCATATGAACTGAAAAGCCCAATGTAGAAAAGCCTATGACTCAGCTGTAAGACATTTCATTACATGAGAGCCTCCATGTGCCATTTAAAATGTATAAGTGTCATCATAAACCTCCCACTCTCCTAAGAATAGAGCTATCACTGGACCCTGTTATCTCACAACCCCAAGGTACAATATGATAATGATACTGCTTAACATCAGTGTACAGAGAGAGAAAACACTGGAGATGCCGCAAGCATCTCAACTATAAAGAAAATCAAATTAAAATATTAATTTACTGATTAATATAACATTAGATGACCCATTTCTCCAGCTTGTTAAACAACAAAGACTCGCAAAACTAAATAAGGGTCTAAGAGCTAAGTGTTTTAAGAATTCCCATAGAGATGTTTAACTCCTTTTTAAACATCATTAAAGATGTACTTTGCATATAACAGGCAGTTTTATTTTTTTGCTGCACTGACAAGTCCTGCTTGTGTTTATTAATGTACACTTTCAAAACAGGTTACAAAGCAGGGGTTTTTGGTCACAGGGTTTGAACAATCAGATCATACTGTAGAACGAAAGAAAATGAGTGTAAGACAGACTTGTGGGGAAGAAAGAACAAAATCTTGCAGGTAAATCATGGGACAGAGGGTCCAAAGTTTGATGTTTAACTATGCTACAAAAATTAACTATTTGTAACCTCTGTGCCTCTATTCTTTACCTGGAAATTGAGGGTGAGAAAAGTTCCTTTGCTGATCTTTTCTATTTAAAATGCCTGCTGTTTGGGATAATGGGAAACCACAATATGTGATTTGTATAAAGGAAATAACAACCTAATTTAAAGTAACTTACTTTGAAACTAAAAAAACCATGATGAAATCCTAGAGCAAATTTTATCCCTGTTGAACCATGTTTATGTCCCATAACATCAAAATATTGCTTGAATTGCTGAAAAGTATCAGTAGGAGTATTTAGCAAAGTTTTTAAAAATTACTTCTCTCCCTAAGTCAAACACTAATAATATTAGAATTGTCACTGCATTCCTATGAGCCAAATTATGACTTAACAGGGAAAGAAACTGTGAATCTTCTGTTCCCATGGATAAACGCCTCTGTCTTTCTTTAGTGATCCACAAGATATCAGCCTGTGAGCATGGATGTTCCCCTTGCATCTCACATATTATGTATATTTTTAAATGAGTGCAAAGGGAAGAGAGAGAGCTATGAATTCCAAATTGATCAGAAAGAAACAACTATTTCTGAAACAGGTTCTTAATATTCCGTTTCAGCAAAGTTTTGCAGTTCTAGCCTTGGCTCCCTCATATATGTGATTACATAGGTGGGGAATAAGGCAATTCAGGCTTCCTAAAACACAGTGGGGAGAATCTGTCCTCTGTAAATGCAGCATTCCAAGTTCTTATCCCTCTCTTTTTTATGTCCCCCGGTCGCTGCCTCCAGGGTACCAGCTATCCTTATCCCTGCTCCCATGGCAACAAGTCCCTGTTCCAGCGCTAATGGCTCTGTCTCTTCATCTCCTCCCTCCGCAGCTATGTTCTACAACATGGAAGTAGCTTGATTTTCTCTCACTACTTTCTTTCCTTTATTTATCAGGCCATCTGTGTTCATTCCAAAACCTCTTCTGTGAATATAGTGATTCTGTATGTGGCTCCACTTTGGCCAAAAAATGAGTGAATTCAGGCCTGTTTTCTTCTCTCAACATACTCTGAACTCTTCATTTCTATGCTTGGCTGTCTGAAAGAGGAAAGAATTATTATTATTTTAAACATTGTCCTCCCACATTTCCATGGCAGGATCAGCATGAATTGAATGGGAACCACAAACATTTTAAAATGTAAATTAGATTAAGAAAGGTTAGAGTTGTATGTGCTTTAAAAACACTCCAACTGGCGCCAAACTCATTTTTGTAGGCAGTTTGTGCACAGAAAATAAGTAAGATGTGAATTCTTGAAACAATTTGCTAACACCAAATGAGAAAAATATTTTAGAATAACCATTCCCTTTCATTTTTGGTTGGCTCCTTAACATGCTGGAAAGCATTTTATAACACAAAATATTCATTTGGGACCATGATTCAATTGTGCAAACAAGCCAGTAACAGCTAACAGTTCCAGAATCAATATGCAGCCATTTAAGAATGCTGAAAGTACATGGACCCAAAATGACCAAAAAAACCCACCCCAACCAAAACCCAAAGGAGAGAGGATAACAGTTTAATGGTAGAAAAGGGGAAGATCCAGTAGGTGAGTTATAAGCCCCAGGGATATGGTAACAGAATCAAATTATATGTAACAATAAGCATGTCATTTTTAAAACAATTTGCTGACTTGTGATTGGAATAAAATAATGTTGCTGCTGAAGAATACATCACTATACACTACAATGACTAGTAAGTTGTCCACCTTTTCATTACAAAGTGATTTTTGTGTTCTATAAATCTTTTCCTGTTATTTCTTCTTAAGATCTAAAGAGTTTGGGACCCGAACATTCCCTTAATCTTTATGGGAAATACAGGATATTTAGTAATTGTCAAATTGCAGTTCCATGTTAAGCTGGTATTGAATAGTTTCTTTCTCCTAAAATATAACTAACTGTATCTTATATAGCCTTTAGTTACCTTATTTTTGTGGGGAAGTGCTGTTTTTGCATCTATGAGAGTTGGAGGCCAACTGGCTGGAGAGCAGCTAGCTCTGCAGAGAAGGACCCTGGGATCCTGGTGAACAGCAAGTTGATCACGAGCCAACAGTGTGCACAACAAAAGGTAAAGTCCATACTGGGCTGCATTAGCAAGAGCACAGCCAGCAGGTCACGGGAGGTGCTTATTCCCCCTGAGAACTTGTGTGTGGGCTTACATCTGGCGTGCCACGGTCAGTGTTGGGCTCCCCACTACAAGGGAAGTACCAACAAATTGGAGCAAAGCCATAGAAGGGCTACTGAGATAGGCAGGGACTGGAGCACGTGAGATGCTGAAGGAGAGGCTGTTTTATTAGTCAGGCAAAAAGAAGGCTGAAAGATGATTTTTTTTCCTCTCTTTCAGTATGTAACAAGTGGTTATGGAGAAATAGGGGCAGTCTCTTCTCAGGGATGCACAATGAAATGACAAGGGGCAATGATAAAAAATTGAAACATGAGACATTGCAAGTGGACTTAAGGAAAAAAAATCTTCACCAAGAGAACGGCTAAGTGTTGGATGGGCTGTCAGAAAAGGCTATGGACTTTCCACAGGGCTTTCAAAACATTCCTGGACTCTGCCCTAACTAGCCTGATCTAACTTCTGAGTTGGACAGAGGGTTGGACCAGATAACATACAGAGGTCCAGTCCAGCTAAGATTATCCTGTGATTCATGAGCCTATGAATACCAGTTCCCTAGCACTATGAATCTTCACTGTTCAAGATTCCCAGAATAAGAAATACTAAGGAAAAAAAGAGTAATGTTTGCGCATTAACACAGACTACCCCACAGAAATGGTTGATTCAGACTCTTTTGAGTAAGTCACTTAAATGGTTGTAACCTTGGGCAAACAGTAGAGCATCTCTGTGCTTCAATTCTTCTTTTTATAAGAGTCATTCACCTTTATGCATTAAGGGTTTTTTTTACAGACTGAGCCAAATCAGCTAGTGATCAGAGATGTTATGGTATTAAAGCAATTGTGGATCTGATCAATAGAATACATGGGGGGGAAAAAGGGGGATAAATAAATAGTCCCACAGACCTTCTTCCTGGATGTAGAAACCTGTTTCAGGTATGTCTGTGATCCAAATAAATGTTCGAATTATTATGATACTTTAATAAGGGATATAAACACAAGGAAACAAATGTCCTCTTCTCTCCCAATCTTCTGAGAATTCCTGAATTGATGCCTCAACACCTGGTCTGCCCTAAAAGAAAATGCTGTCTCCAGGTCCTTGCTTCATTTTCCTGCCCACTATTGCAGGTGGAGCGCTCTACTTCTTGGTTGTATATTGAGACACTGTAGGTGGTAGGTCAGTACCGTGTAAATGTTTTGTGGTTAAACCCCAAAGATGTGATTTGTGTTTATAAGCTTTAAATTGCCTTCCTGACAAAGTATGCACAAGCTGAAAGCTTCTGCTCATGTAAAATTGTGATGGATTGCATTTTATTGGAACTTATTATGAATAGCTCTTTGATTTGAAACAATGAACCCTTTAACTGCCTTTAGAAATCATGGTGGGAGAAAGGTATTTGTCTCCCTCCATCACCACCATCAGAGACTGACAAAAAAAGCTATTTTTCAGAGCACACACATAAGATGCATATGCACTCACTCAAGTATACATGGCATCACACATTTAAATCTACAGAAAATGACAAATACCTTAAGGTGAATTTTTTAACTTGGTATTAGAGAGATATCTGATTTTCAGAAATAAGCTCAGTGCTAAGTACTCCAAACACATAGAATGTATAGAGTTATGTCTATATCAGAATACAAACACTGTATTTATATGTATATTTATATATACACATGCATAAAATAAAGATATTAAACATAAAACTTTATATATTCAAAGACACAGGTCTTCTATGAAAATTATTTTGTGTTTTTCACCTATAGCTGATTTAGTTAATACCCTACTAGAAGAAACAGAGACTAATATATTTTCCCAGGACTTTGGTGTGTGTGAATATATAGCTTTTTTTTATGCACATATGTCTTCAACGTTCTCTTTGTATTTATTTATAGTTAAAAATGTCATTGTCATATTTTAAACATTTCTTTTATGCAGGGGTTACTTGGTTTAGCACTCCCAGGTTAAAGGGAGTATAAAGTCAAGGGAGTATACAGTTAAGAGTAATTATTTCTTTTCAGCCAAGTCCTTCAAACCAGGAAACTTTGTGTTTCATATGTATGTGTATTTGACAGAAAAAAAGAAGGAAAAAGAGCAACGTTAAAACTGTTTGTGAAAGCTTGGCTTTTTTCTGGCTAAGAAGCTTTTAGTGACAATAGTTAAATGTCAAATATGATTAGACAAAACTGCTGCTTAAAACTGAAAATAAAGTGGAGCATACTTGTGAAGACTGTCTATCAGAAATTTAAAAACTAGTAGTGCATAATTTATCAGTGTTAATAGCCTTAGGTGCATTTCTGAGGGAATTAACCTAAACAGTTAAACTATTTATCACATCACAATACATAAAATGTACTTTCAATTAATAAATGGACATTCTATTGCCTTTACGGCTACAACAAATCAATCCTCCTTTACCTTCTGTCTACAGTTTGGGTTCCTTTAATGGGTTTTAATGGGTTTTATTCTACGCTCACATAGCAAAGCTTATTCATTTGCTTCCTGGAAGACTTTCTGTACTTTGTGGCATAATCTCACAGTGTCTTTGGTACACTTACACCAAAATATCGCTATGGAGAAAAATAATAACGGTGTCTGTTACCCTAAAGCATCATTCATTACTCCTGAGATGACATGCTCGGTTCAAGCCTGCCTTGGAAGCAGTGAAGTTACTGTAATGTATTGTAGTTCATATTAATAGACTAAGTCTGTGAAGTCCTTCAGTTAAAACTTTTTTCTTGTGAAAGCAAGGTGTTTCCAGTTGCTCTGAATGGTTAGTGGAATACTTTGATTGCATTATCTCAAGTCAGTTGGCAAAGGAGATCTTTTCCACTATCTTAAGCAAAAGTAAACCAGATGGACGCATTTCTATACAATAAATGGAATAATTGTGTTGAAAGATAATGAACAAGTATTTTGAGATGACAAGTCCAGACCTGAGAGCTGTAGTCTTGGGGCTTTTTGACTTAAAACAAAGTTCATTCATGACTGTTTCTGTGGCAATGTTACAAATATCAGACAGTATTTCATCTGCCAGTCTTTGACATTCAGAACATGCAGTTAGCTAAAGCAACCCTGTAGAAAGTGTAGCAAGGGCATAAAGGCATAGGTTTGGGGGACACAGTGGAAATTCTTAGTTCCTCTGAATTCTGAGAAAAAATGACAAGTAGTCTGAGTATGCTCAGAATTTCAAATAGAATACCTGAATTTGTTTATCGTCTTACGTTAGACAGTTAATAAACTTTAACAAAAGGGAAGTAAAAAGCACAATACGGAAAACTGGGAAGAATCAGGACCAAAATTAATAATGAAATGCTTATGAAACCACTACAATTTGTGATTTATATACCTGTAATGTTTTGTCAAGGTATTTATGTGAACTACAAAAGAAAACAGTAATTAAATTCAATATATTCATTGAAACATTTCCCAAACAACTTTTTCATGGGCCGTGGTATCTGGTTTGCTCCTTAGGATCATTTTTCATAGGTAGCACTGCTTAGAGGAATCTTAAGACAGTCTTATGGCGTTTTCCAGGAAAGGAAAATGACTCTTTTACATCCCTTATACTGCTATAATGATGTTAAGCACGTATTAGATGCAGCTGAGTATCTGTCATGAAGGTTTTTCCCCTTGTTATGGGACTGAGCTCTGCCTCCACAAGAATGAATTAGAGTTTACTTTATTAAAGAATATGAAACACCTGAATAATCTGTCCTCAGACTGTATATATGCATACATAGATGAATCCTCTTTGGAAGAGGATCAAATATTAAGAAATTAAGATTTAAAATATATATTATATATTTTTAATTAATATAGTTTTTTGGAAACATATGGTAATCAACGTAAGTCCTAGTGAAAATGTAAACCTGCTATTTTTTATCGCAAAAACTATGATATAATCCTTAAACAGCATACCATAAGACAAATGATAGATATGTGTCTGGTACAATACTGCTATTAACTGAACAGGGATGAATACACAGAAACATATAGAGACAATAGTTCATAAACCAAGAAAATGTAGCCTGATATACTACCACACAACAATCCCCAACCTTCAAATCCCTTTTCCTTTTCTGCCTCTTTTCTTCATCGTTTCCATACCTAAAAGCAGATACCCATCTCAGGTAATTAGGTCCTCTTTCTTACTTCTCACAACTTCCCTTCCACTCTATTTTAAAGCAAAGTGTCTGTGGTTCTTTACTATTTATGGGTACTCAAATCTCCACTTCTTTTGTAGAACTCACTCACTGAACAAAAACCGCAAACCAAATTGACACCAGCTGTGATCCATACCCAAAGCTTTGTTCCAAGAACCTACAAATATCATTTTAGAATTTAACTCACCCTTCCCAAACCTAAACTGTTGCTATGGCAAAACCTATATGTCATCTTAAAAAGATACGGAGACACAGATCAAATAAAGGGCATAATACGTCACAGGCAGCATATATGAATAAAAGCCTAACTCAGAGAAAGCACTCTTCCAGTTTCTGCTTTTCTCTGTTTACCAATTATTCTTATGTTTTACACACACAATTGTCAAAAGAAAAAGGATTTTAGACGAAGTTATTACAAAGTAATAGCTTAGACCTCATGGATTTCTCTCCAAATAATATTATATCAACAATAAAAAAGACGGAGGCAAGTGTTCTGTTGAATATATTCATCAAATAACTGGTTTGTGGTTGGGTTGGTGTTCGGGTTTTTTTTTTTTTTTTTTNAAATGAACAAAGTATAGTAAAAGGTTATGAGTCTAGTAAAGCAAAAGAATTGTCACCACAATAAGAAGGTAAAATTTAGCTCCAACTTCTAGGATTGCAAATATGGACTAGTTCCATTTGCAACTGCTGTAAATTTTCACCTTTGAAAGTTTATTTAGAGCATTTCTCATTTTGAACCTCCTCAGGTAAAATTAGCTATAGCTGAAATTCCGATTAGAAAGAATGCAGTCTAAATTTTGCTCTTGTTAGACTCTACATATCCAGAGTAGGATTTTTGCAATACTCAGATTTTGTCATGATTTTAGATCCATATATGGTCTATATATTATCTTTAACCCTTAAAGATGTCTGAAGAAATTGAACAATATTTGTTGTGATTTCTTCCCAATTTTTTGGCTTGCTCTTTGTTATAGACAAAATAAGTAGTTGCATATGTAGCTACCTCTGTTAGCTACAGCTAATAGTCTACATTTTAAAAAATGTCTTTTTCCTTCATATCATCACAGATACTTCATAGGATCCCATCAAGGTGTTGATGCAAAGCCTATTGTGTGACTTCTTATTGTATGTTGTTCTTAATGAGCCATATCCACTTTGAAGACTAGATTAGATTATCGTCGGACTAATACCGTCTACAAAACACTGTAAAAAGGTTAAACTCTCTTAGATGGGGTTTCTGGATATTTATATGGAATTATAAATGTTCCTGTTAGAAGGTTATCCTTGTACCCATAGAGTAAGGCCACTGCATGAACACTCTTTTGCAAATCAATATTAATTAAAAATTATTATGATCAGAGAACTAAACAAAGGGCCTGTGCTACTAAAGAAAGGGTATGCCCCAGTGACAGATCACTGTTAAAACCTCTCATGCCATTGGGTGATATTTGCCATATGTCCAATGATTGATAGTAAGATTTAATGAGTTCTTACAAGCAATTAAATAATCAAGGGTTCCTGCTGTTACATGGCATAGCTTGATAGAACAGTGACAAATGAGAGAATATCTGCAACCTAATCAAAGGGACATATTTCCTTGGGAACAAAATAATATTATCCACCAGTGCAATCAAAGGACAAAAGAACACAGAGAGGACGCAACAGAATGAGATAAATTTTGTGCTCTTTTCATTATTCTGGCCATACAGTTTCCATTTATTGGATCCTATTAAATCAGAAAGAAAATTAGGCTACTTAAATATGTTTCATTTGTCATACACTGTTAGCTAGTGGGTACATATCCATATCCAGTCACCTTAGGTCTCCTTTCCCCATGAAACACTCTCTTAGGTTATGCTTTCTGTATTCTTATTTGGTATTTATTTCTATTGTGATTATTGAAGTCTTGTTATAGTTTTGGTTTTGATTTCACTTTAACTAAAGCAGTACAGCAAAAGTCTTGCACTACAACAAATTTGTCAAACAATTTTGATTTTTTGATTAATGAATTATTCGAAAATATGCATTTAGGTTCTCTTAGAAGTGTTTGAAAATAATAGTTCATAATAAAAAATAGGGAGTCCACTGAATTCATTTTGTAATTGCTTAGATTCAGATCATATATACATTTTAATTTGCAAGAGTTATGCAGATTTAAAGTCTGCATCTCAATGACTTTGCAGGCAGTAGAAGTGCAGTAGAAGTGCAGTAGAAGTGTTTTATCCTGAACTGTAGCCTAGTGTGGCAACACCCTTTATTTTCTTCATTACTTTTTGCAACCAAAAAACTTTAACAGTGACCTTTAGAAGACATTCAGAGAACTCAGGATTTCACCAACTATAGACTGAAAATCATTAACAGACAGATTTATTTCCCCATTTTTAAGTTAAAATTGATTGCAAGTAATGGGTATAGATACATACAGGTAACAGAATATTGATCAGCTTATTCTGATTTTTTAAAAAATATTTTACCTTTGTGATTAGAGAGAGAGAGATTACCTGGGTCCTGATTAATCGGCATTTAAAAGCATAAACTTCAAACAGCCTAGCTGTCCCATTCAAATCAAAATGTAAACTTCTGGCCCAAAAGATGTCAATGAAACTGCCTTTGACTTTCATGTAATTTTTCCTTTGATTACAAATAAAGTATTCTTTCAATTTTCAAATAATTTCATGCTAACATTAGCTCCGCTGTTGATGTGGAATAGCATTATATTTTTAGGAGCAACTTGTTTTTCACTAGAACCTCAAAGTTTTCTTTTTTATTTCTGTCAAATAAATAAAATGTTCCAAGACTAGGAACGGCTTTATAGCTAAAATTTTCATCAGAAAACTTAAACATCAGACTGTAGTTCTTCTGTACTATATTTGAGTTAGCTATCTAATGTGTAGGATAAAGTTACAGAAATGTACTAGACAAATAACAAAACAAGGTGCACCTACTAATCAGTAAATATATTCAGATATTTAACATGTGATCCATCTTTAGACTATATAACACATGACCTTTCTAAATATATTTTGAAGACTGAGCTCTTTCGTATTTCTGTTTGTGTTGCTGCTATGTGGGAAGGGAGGTGAGCTCCTCTGGAACAGACTGACCCCAGGACAGGTTGTTCCAATTCCACCATGCTTTCCCAGAGCCCATTTCTCAGACTACAGCTTAAGAAGCAGCAAACTGATAGGATGGCACACGTATACTCCACAGCAAAAAGTCTAGTGGCTTTGGTAGCTAACGTACAGAATTTTCATACAATCACAGAGTCATAGAATGGTTTGGGTTGGAAGGGACCTTTAAAGGTCATCTAGTCTCCCTGCAATGAGCAGGGACATCATTTCATCTGTGTCTCCCACTTCCAAGAGAATGTGCAAAACTGTCTTACCCACAAGGTGGATTTTCTTTTTATTATTTTTTTAGCTTTGTTCTAATGCAGGATGAATGCAAGTTGTAAAACCTTGACATTTTCACAGAACAGAATACTTGTTTTCCAGCCAGCTCTATTCAACAGTGAGGGATGTATCACTGATTCTATTTTTTCCACATGCCAGTACATTTGTTTTGTTCTTCCATACACAAAGCAAAATTTTTCCAGAGTATGTAGCATATTTCAGACATTACTCACATTGCTTAACGCCCTAATGGAAGACATTCAGATACTACATCCAAAAGTCAGTGCAAATAAAAAATATATCAGATAACTATAAAAACTAAGTTAAAGAAATCATAAAGTAAAAGGCTTCTTAATTTTTCACTGATTTGAGTATATTTTGATACAGATTTTCATCTATATGTATAGGTGAAAGTTTCCTAAACTAATGGCAATTTTTAATAAAATCTGACTATGATAAAGTCACAGTTGAGAAAACAGCATAATTCTATGTTGGATTTCAGCTGTGGACTATTCTGCTGAAGTCAGCAGTGATGCATCATGAAGGTGGGATAAAGATGCTTAAACTAAGGCATATTTTTAGATTAGGAAGATCTATTGGGTTTCGTAAGTCTTTAAAATATATTAATTTGTCTACCCCAAATATTTGCTTCGAGTTTTTAGTCAACTCCAAATATGTAGGGTCAAGAACTGCTTAGAATATCACTGTGGTTATCTGGGGACTTGAAGGATCATGCTGCCGCTGGGCCACACGTGTGCAGTGTGACTTTAATGAGCCTATCAAATGATGCATCAGTGTGGTTTTGCATGGGTGTTTGTCAGATCACTGATGCATTGGGTCACATCAGGTCTGAGCTTAATCAGGTCTGAGCTCCATGTGACCTAGTGAAGACCAGCTAAATGAGTTCCATGTATGGTGGCAAAAGTTAACAGCTCTTACTAAAATAGCAATTTTGTTGTTCCAAAAAGCAAACAGCCCCTCAAAAATCAGGGAGAGATAGTAAGTTTTTGGCAGCATTAAATTCCTAAAGACTACTCTCAATCTATAAATTCACAAAAAGTACACACCTCATTAGATTCCGTACAGATTGCAAAGCTAGCTATAATGTAAAAACAGGCAGACAGTCTGTCTCAATATTATTACAGGAAGGCTTGGTTAAATTAATAGCTTCTCATTGATTAAAAAATCTTGCATTTTACATGTTCTTAAGTTGGTTCCCACCATTACCTTTCAATAACAGAATACGAGTCTTTGGAGAAATGTGGTTATATTGAACTACTGTATTGAAATACAAAGGTAGGCAAAATAAGTTGTTTACATTAGCCTATCATTGTTTCCTGTCATAAAGTTCTGTCCACCTGAAAGAAAAAGACAATCCTATCAAAGTGTCCTAAGTGTTTGCTGTTTGTTAATTTTCATAATATTCCTAGACTGTTCAAAATGTAGTTAGTTTGGAAAGGTTACTGAGCATGACTCCACCAAAACATTTCAGTCAAAACTGCAAGTGAGAAATCTTTATATCCATGTAGCATTTGTCACTGCATACAACTCTGAGCTTTTTGCCCATTCTTAATTACTGTACTAAATCCAACTAGTAAAAATAACACAAGTTCTGACCCACTGAAGTTCTTTCCAAATCATCCCTAAGGACCCAAGTTATTAATTTGATTGCTCAGAGCTCTTTGCTAGAATGAGTTAGTGGATCCGTGTCACATTATGAAGACCCCGTCAAAAACTGTTCTGAGAGCTTCTGCATAAACCTATTCAAATGTATTTCATTGGTATGCAATGTTGGAAAACTTTTCTCAGTGCCACAAGATTATCTAAGCTGAATTGAAGTAGCACAAGGCCACAGCATTATTTTTTTATGTAAGGTGTTGTGATTGATTGCCCTTGTTCTTTTGTACTTGTGCAAACTCAGTCTGCACCACAACCAGTCTTAATGGTCAAGTGTATTTCTGCCAAATAGCAAAGGAGGGATCAGATCTCCAAGTATGCCAATATGCTAAAATCTGCGTTTCAAGAATAAATGTTGCTTCTTGTTTTAGTGCAATCCATATGTCATCTCCTTTCTCAGAAGAAGTACTGAATCAAGCAGTATGTTGTTGGATACACGGCAAACAAATGGAAGCTGCTTGAGCTCCTGTGGGTATTGGGGCGTGGAAGAGAAGAGGCAAGGAGNTTGGGATGTCACTTACAACAGTTCTTTCAAACAAACACTGATTTTGTATACTTTGGTTTGTGCATTTTGCTTTTTATACCATTTTAGGGATTGATTATTATAGCAATTGAACTGGCTGACTGCAGGTTTGGTGTTACCTCTGAGAAGACACAATAAAGTAGTAAATTAACGCAGAACCACTGCTAGCTGCTCCTCAGATCCCTTATCAGCACAGTTCATGTAACTAGTCTTTGAAAATATAAACCTCAGCATCACCTAGACATGGTCTGTGCTTTTGCCAGTGGAGTCTTCACTTTAATAATGTCTAGTAGATTAATTTCTCATTGGAAATAGAAGAGTCCATATGCTAATTGAGTCCATTTTGTTATCTTATAGCTCGTATTTTGACACATCATGTCATTTTGCAAAACGATTTAGGGAAACACCGTCTCCTTATGTTGAGTCACTATCCTATTCTTCTCTGTTGACCAGAGTGGTGTGTACACAGTGTGGAAATGAGGCTCTTTTTTCCTGTGAGGCTAAGCCATTTCTAAGTTACAGGGGTGAAGCTGCATGTCCACTTCCAGATATTCACCTCGTTGGCCATGTGTTTGCTGATTATTCTCCTTTCCTTCCTCTGTTTTCAATTCATCAGAGTCTTGCAGTGCAATGAAAAGATGTTGCTTGGTTCTCAATGAATTCTGTGGAAGTACTAAAGGGAAAGAGTAAGCATCTATATTTGGAATAAACACAAACTATTATTAGACAGAGTTTTTGGAAGTAGTTGTAATTTATCTGCTATCAGGAGCAATAGAAAACCATATGGATGATAAAAAACATAACCAGGGCAAGGTCCTTCCTGTGTCTGTTGACAACTAATATGCACCAGGAGGGCATTGCCATATGTTTGCATGTGCGTTACCGCAGGGGGCAGTGACATATGTTCACACGTATGTCACCCCTCTGGCCTGCTGTCATAAGGCTGTTTCCCAAGGGGCATGCTCCCTTGAAAGACAGAAACAAAACCCACAAATGTGAGTCTTCTATATTTTCTTTGTCAGCAGATTCTCTAAGACCAGTGCTGCGTTGGCGAGCAATCAGAACAGCTGCCTCAAAACAACAAAGGCTTCTATAGTCCTGTCCACTGTCCGTTGAAGGTAGTGAATGGCAAAGAAGGAAAATACAGCCACCCTGCTAGAATAGTCACACCTGCTAGAACAGTCATACCTGCTGAAATAACAGGCCTGACAAAACCCTGAGGATGGTAGAGACTTGCTCCTCCCAAAATATTTCATGGACTGTCCTTCTCTTCACTTCCTCACAGGCTGGACCCAGCTTCACATCACACCACACCATAAGCAGCTCTTGGCAGGGCAAAAAAAAGTTTGCGTATAGAGGAGTGCCAAAGTGAGAGAGAATCAAGAAGTGTTGTTCACGATACTTTCTCCTGTAGTTTTTGTGGGTTAGAGATGAACAGTACTATTAGATTATCTTGACCATTCCCCTGTCAGTGCAAAATTATTCCTTGCAATGTAATTTCTAGTGTTTTGTTCATTCCATTTAGTACTAATCCGAGCAGATAGCCTTTCTGTTGTATCTCTTGGGAGACCATTTATCCCTCAATCCACTTATTCCACTATTAGGTAGATTTTCTGAAATTTGCAGTGTATTTTTCTTTGCTTAATTTCCTTCCTCTCTTTAATTATCCCTTTTGGTGCAAATGTGGTTCATATTTATATATTTGCATTCTCTCAGAGGTCATCGCGTCTGGTGCACAGAGAAGGAATGCAAACCGTAGTGTCAGATTTGCTTCTAGAAAAGGGTAACCTGCAGGATATTTTGTGTGGTCTCAGATGACTTGTGACTGCAAAACGTTTTGGATGGCTTTGTGGGTATGCATCGGTTAACTGAGTCTTATTTGGTCTAGGTCTGTTACATTATTTAGACTTGAATGCTAGTAAGTATTCCAAGGGCTCTCTGTGAAAGTTTAATAGGAGCATACAAAGCTGCTTCCTTCTTTTATGAGGGAAATCCCTAAGTGGAGAAAAATGGTGAGAATCTCGCTTACTTAAGAGGGCAACTCTGGGTTAGCCGAACAAAAACTGCGTCCCCTTTCTCTGAACTGTGCACTGCTCAAAGCCAAGTCTAACACTTAAGCATCTGGTGGACTTTATTTTCCTCTCCATGATTCATAGTTAATGAAGTTATGCTTGTCTTGCACTTTTGTAAAGACTTGGGTGTTCACTAGTGCCTTCTATGAAAGGGCTATGATTTTGGCCTGCCTTTTTGCTTTTCTAGCCATTTATCTACCTTGTCTATGTGTTAGTGTTCTGAAAGCAGAATTACGCTTTTCCTGCACAGCAATTTCACCTCCTCCAGTGTCTGGAAGCTTCCCTGTGCTTTAGGCAGCTGTGTTTATAGCTCCAGCACCTCTCAGACAAACTCAGCAGGAAGCTCTGACAGAGGCAGATAGCTAAGGCAGATCCAGGGCATCATCAGAGGCTGGTCTCTGGGAAAAGAAAAGCAAACCCAGTAACAGTAAGTCAGGGGAGGAAAGAGAAACCATGATGGGTTATGTAGAAAGATTCCTTCTCTCTCAAGGAGTAAATGGGTCTGCCCAGGATGGAAATTTCTGGATTAGAAGATGTGGCAGGCAGGAGAGAGTCACAGCACAGAGGCAGGCTTTGTGTCTCAAGGAAAGAGTTGGAGACCACTGAGAGAAGCCATGATGAAACATGGATGGCAGAAACAATAAGTTCCCAGGCATCAGAGGCTACTATGCAGTTTGCTGCAAATCAAAAAGCCACCAAGTTGACTGAAATCAAGTTGTAAAGGACTTTCCATGCAGGGACAAAGTAATCAAGGAGAGAATTTGGCAGAGACTTCTTTATAAAGCTTTTGCTATTTTTGTCTTTCCTAGTCAGCCTGAGTTTTCCACTACTTAAAATAATATTTTTTTTAAAAAAGGAACAAAAAAAAAAAGGAAAAGAAAGAGTATTCTCCTTTATATTAACAGAAATTCTAGATATTTGAAGTTGAACATGTTTTCGGTCTTCTCTAGGGACTTCACCGTAAGAGAAAAGTCCTGAGCTCCAACTCAGAGACTTTTAACTCCAGCACCAATACAATGGCCCCACCTCGTGAAGAAATAAAATTTCAATCCAGTAATTATTTGGAATTAATTTTTTAATTTATATGCTTTTTTTTTCATTTTGTTCAGTGTTATAGAATAAAGTTGATATTGGTACTCAGCTTTCTTTATTTCCCATGTGGTTACGACCACATTACCTATCCTAAAAAAGTAATATATATCTTTAATACTTTCTGCAAAGAACAAAGAATGTAAATTTGGTCCCCAAAATTTTGGTCTTGTCATTAACTTAAACGAAACAGCATTTTACCACAGCTGGTTACTACCCTACCTGCCAGGATACTTTACTTTCAGTCACACTCCTACATTTGTCTGGCTGCAGGGCATCGGCATGAGACTTAACTCAAAATATTGACAAAGTTCTTGGCTGACTAAGCCATCAGGTTAAAATTCTTCACACAAAATTAGGAAATACTTTCAAAAACAAATAAATTAGACAAAGCTGTAATTGCCTCATGGGTATTCTGCAACAGGAAGAAAAGTCTGAACTTGAATAAATTATTTATTCAAAGTAATTTGCTTTATGATATAAAATAGGTTGGATGTAGGGATCAGAAATGAGTAAAAGAAGATTCTGGCTAAGGAGGTAAACCCAAAGAAAGAAGAAAAACTTACTCTTGTTCATGGAAATGGTTGTGAGGGAGTGCAAATTGGGCAGAAGTAAACAGTTGGGGCAATGAAGGTTTTCAGTGTGGCGGCCAAAGACAGTAATCTAAAGAGCAACAAAAAGTGTTTCCCTTTATTAATTTTATTTAATGATATGTTAAAAAGTCATGAGAAAAAAAGAGAAAAAGCCTAAGAAACCACTGAACAAGATGGCAGTCGTATTAATAGTCACGCAGGACAATTACGATAGCAGTGTAGTGCATACTAGTATTTTGAGATATTAACTATAACTGGGGATATAACTTTGAGAATGACTATGTTAGTTTACCTAACATACCTTTCTGCCAGTGGAATATTGTTCCTTCTTTTATGCTGAATAGAGAATTAGTTATGAACGTCATAATCAAGATACTCTAGGACATCTTCCCTTTCTTATCCATATTATGGATTTAGATTTTTGTTGGGGTGTATGCATCTCTAACAAATGGTAAAAGCTGATATTTCGAAGTATTTGTTTTGTGAATGTATGCTATGAACAAAGTACTGTAATTTATTATTTTTATAACCTAGTCACTGGAATATTATTTCTGCTTCTGTAGTGCTTGTGCTTCCTAATTTTGCTCTTGTAGATTTCAACCTCCATGGGCAGAAGACAAAAATGTGTCACCCAAGTCAAGTTTACAGCTATGTCCTAAAGTTTTGCTTTTTACACCAAATTCTGATTTCAGCTTCTTTAATTTCTCTCTTTTTTTTTTCTTTTTTTTAATCTCAACTCTGAATCACAGTACAAGACCACTCTGGCTTTAAAAGCCACAGAGAGAATTAAATCCCATTCATCTCTGTGATTCGCATAGTCCACACTTACTGAAAAGGTTAAATCACCTGGGAAAAACAGGCTGGGTTAGCCCAGTCTTTGGCTACCTTAGAAAGACAGACTGTTATTGTACTACGATGACTATGTCATCTGCTATTTGAACTTGTTTCATTTATGAATCTCAGGACCTTTCAGATTATTAGCATTGCTGAGAGAGTGGATTTTCCATGACACTCTTGCATTGCAATATTCAGGCTGAGACACAATCCAGGAATGCAGAGTTCTACATTGCAAGTAGACTCACTGGCATAAGCAAGATGGTATTTTTGTTGCCTATGGATCTGTAATGGGAGCCTGGAGCAGGAGAGGAACTGGGGTGGAGACCTGTGCTGAAGGTAAGAATCCTGATCTCCTGGGCTTGCTTCTCCTCCTGGCGCTGAGAAGAGGCAAGAGGAGCTGGGGCAGACTACTTCTGGAAGGGCTGCTCCCTATTCCAGCCAGCTGTGACTGACAAGATTCATTTTTTCTGTTTCCCATGTACCTTATTCATTGGACCTTTATCTTCATTGAATGTCATCCTCCATTTCTGTCATTTGCTGTCATGAGGTCCTTCCTCAATTCTTCATGCCCTCTTTTGTTGTACTAATAACGTTTGTGTTACCAATATACATGGCCCTCCCTACATTTGTTGTGTTACCTATGAGTATGTTGAATAGAATGGATCTTAGGAAAGATCCTTGTGGAATTCCAGAGGTGACCTCTCTCTCATGTGAAAAATGACATTTTATTTCTACAGTTTGTTTCACCTCTTTCCTGTTTTTGAAAGTTCAGTGGAGAGTAGGACATTTTCCCTCCTGTATATACCTATATAGGAAGAAAGTACTCATTTTTATCACCACTTCCCAAAGGTTTTGGGATCAGCTGGGGTTTGGCAAGAACACTGCAAACATACTGTCATTTGGAAACAGGTTCTAGAGATAGCACGGAGCACCTGTGCTGGCTCAGATTTCAACACCATTTTACTACCTGTGCTCTATCTAGATGTTTTATTCTTACTTCTAGTGTCACAGAAGCAATGATCCTGTATGAGCCCTGTATTTGTTCTTCACAAATGAACTGTCTCTCACTTGGCAAAAGAAACAGTGCTTTGCTGTGCTTTATTTCATGCACATGAATATCTCATACTATTCTACTTCCATGGAGAGTATAGTGCTACATAGCATCTGAAAATTTATTTGCAACGTTATTCCTGATGTCCTCCAGAACTATAGGTTCTCCAGAATCCTGGGTGTTTTCTTAGCATCACTCATCTGATCTCAGACTCCTTGCAACAAAGCTGGTGTCTTGAATAAATGTTCTTCCCTAAATGGTAAATTGTGGCCACCTTGGCCATCTCCTCCCAAGATTTTCATCATCCTTTGATGAAAAAGCCCCAGGATATGTCAATGCTCTCTGCTGTTGTTTGTATTTTTGTATTTATTTCTCTTTTGAAAGAGATAGCTTGGGATGAAGTGGTAGCTATTTGTCTCAGGGAGAGTAAGATTCCTTTGTCTGTCTTGCTGCTCTTTGGTTAGGTTGCATCAAGGGAGCATGGATCAGTTTTAATGATGGAAGTGGCAATTAGTGCTGCTGAGCTATAGTTTCAGGGTTTTGACAGAGCTGCTGAGCTTAATAAATTATGGACCCAGTGAAATGGGGGCAGCAGAGAGGGAAGGAAGGCCTCAGAATCTGCCTAAGCAGCACATGAACTGGTAGAGCAGTCCATTGCATCTCTATTCAATAAATGTCCATTTCAGTCTGTTTTTGCGGTCAAGTGTGAAGAAGAAACATCATCTGTAATTAATAACAGTAAAAAGAAAATCCATATGAATACATGACAGCACAAGGAATGAAACAGGGACAAAAAAGGGTTGGAAAAAAGAATAAAAAGTGCTTCAGAATAATGGTGAAGACTCAGGCAACCAGCCTGTGGGATGGACAGAAGCCTCCAACACAAAGCTGTGGGGGATACATCAGAGCTAAAGGCCTTTTTAGGACCCTGCCAGATTTCATAGAGATAAAAATGTATCATCACACAGGTTATTCCAGTGTGTGAGGTGAGGTGAAAGTTGTCTCCTCCGTGCATCTGTGCATTTCCACAGCCAGGATTGGGAATACTTGAGCATCTGTGGTTGAAAAAAATGCAGAAACTCGCCTTTCTGTGTGTTCACAGGGACGTCTTATTAGCAGTTATTTATGTTCCAGCTGTACCCAAAGTACGGCAGGCACTGTGCAAGTGAGTAGGAAGGAGAGGCTTTGGAACACAAAGACTATGGTCTCCGTGAGCAAAAATCACAAGTGGAAGAAGACAGCACCCACAACCAAGGAAGTCGAAGTACTGACCAACCTTTTGCCATTGATTGCCTTTGTGCTCATTTTAGAGCTGTAAGCTCTTCCCTGTGCTTTCTTAATTTTATCTGGTTATGTTGATATATGTTTGACATAAACCTCAGCACATGGCATTGCATCAATATTTGACCTCCAGTTGTTCTGTTCCACACAGTAAATATTATTTCAATTCTAAATACTACTTATTAATTAATACTAAATACTACTTTCGTTATAATAAAGTCAGTTAAATTGTAGTGGGCACCTATTTAGAAATGGATTTTCTGGAAGAAGATCAGTAAAATATGGCCTTATAGGACAGCTCACCAGAAACTTGAGAAAAGTGATATATGAGCCAAGAGGGTATATGTCTATCTACCTAATACTTTAGGCATCTACTCATGACTTTTTCCCTCCTTTGTGCCTTCTTATCCTTTCTAAGTTTACTGTACTAACAAATTACACAAAGCCAGAGTACAGACTCGACTTAGGAACTTTATTTATCATATTGCTTAATAATTAGCACACTCGCTGGCACGGTGTGGCTTGCAGAGGGAGAGTTCCCATCTGAGGACTCTGCCCTCAGCAGCCGGGCAGAGCGCAGCCCCCTGCTCCAGAGAGCAAGCAGCAAAGCTGGTGTCAGTCATGCCATGGCCACATGGCTTTCTCCCGATGTACTTACTGGTACAGATTTAACCTTTATAGTCTCTGCCCCTGGGATATCTTATGGACTAAAACTGTTTACCCTTTCTGTAGTCCTCCAGGGAAGGGGGCAAAATGCGTTATCCCCACTCGAGCAGCTGGGAGGGAAGCACAGAACTGCCAAGTGGTAGAAAAAAAACATCTCTGCAGACACAGTGGTGAGGGCCCAAAAAGTGGGGTTTTCATAAGACTATGCCAAAATAGTGTTTTCTGCTAGCAAATCAGAAATTGGTTTCACAAAAAAAGTTGAGCTAGGAAGTTTAGTAAAAAATGAAAATCAGATAGAGCTCTTTCACGTACAGGAAGAGTAATATTCATACTCAACTTCTGAATCCACTGTAACCCATAATCATGATACAAACATATCATATAGGAAACCCAGATTCAAACTCTTTCTGTCCTTCAAACCAGAAATTCAGGCGCTACTCTACAAATTGCCAAGTGGGCCTCTGAGATGCTACAAGGATGGTGAAGAGGGGAATATAAATCTGCTACTAATGAGTCCTCAGTATCCAAGCTTTTACCTAAACATTACAATTTGTTTTAAACAGTCCAGCTTTGAAAAATTAGCAGTTCCTGATGAAAAAAAAAAAGTGTAAAGATCTTGGTCAGTTTTGTGTATTACAGCAAAAGTGATTTAAATTTTATGATTTTTATTGAATTCAATGATGTGCTAAATCAGCTCACCATTTATCAAAACTTGAGTGAGCCAGCATAGGAGAAGTATTCGATCTGGCTTGAAAAGTATTTTTTTCAGACTAAGGGTGTCTAAGAAGAGTGAGCTGCTTTGAGTGTCCATTTTGATGAACTGCTGTCTAAAATGCATCCCAAGAAGTTGCAGTCATATTGCTTCTATTCACTTGTTCAGTATTTTAAGATACACACTTATTAGACCACCACAGTGTAGTACGAATATTTGTCCCTTCACAAGGATGACACGGTCTCAGTGTATTGGCTCTAAGGATTTTTTGCATGACTTCACTAGTGACACATTATATCAGGTCACATTACATCAGCTAGCTCAACAAGAATGCCAGTGACTTTCACCTTGTTCCAGCTTGCTGTAAACATAATAATTATCGAAATTATATTGTCTTTTATTTACTTAACAAGCTGTGCTTTTGAAACAAAATAGTCTGGCATGAGAAAACATAAATTCTAGAAGAAGTAGTCATAAATCTTCCATGCTTTCAAATGCAGCTTCTGGCATTTTAAAACCACAGAGTAAGAAAAACTGGAATGAGGAGGAGGTGTCTCAGTGTATGTTATGTTGCTTGCACTTTCCCTATAAATGTCCTATTGTCACTATTCTGGCCATAGCTCCACTCAC
>RSEF01000002.1:33148883-33176279 GCA_003993805.1 Himantopus leucocephalus
GTAATAGAGACACAGAGTCAGGTAGACATAATAACTTTTGCCCCTTTTATCACGCGTTTCCCTTTCTGGAATGAGCTGAGTTGAGCAGAAACCTTGCCAGAAACGTCCCTTTCCAATGGAACCTGTGACCCCTCAACAATGGAGGGGTCTTGGCAATGAAACAATATTTACTATGCAAAAGATGTGGTTTCGGGTACCACAGTCCACCATTCATAATGGAAAGCTGGGATGGACTGATGGGGGAAGAATAGACTATGGATGAAAGTTATTTAAAGTAAAAAGATGTGAGTTACTAAATTTAAGCTCACTGTGGAACTCTTCAATGCCTGTATTATTTATACATATTGATCAGTACTATACTTTATATTAAAGCAAGTTATAGAGATATTATTAATTT
Organism: Himantopus leucocephalus; assembly: GCA_003993805.1. NCBI lineage: Eukaryota > Metazoa > Chordata > Aves > Charadriiformes > Recurvirostridae > Himantopus > Himantopus leucocephalus. The sequence continues at coordinate 33,149,281 of RSEF01000002.1, forward strand.
TTTATTGGCTATTTGTATTATGGACAGTGGTGGTGTTTTCCAGGTACAATTGTTCAAATAAAATCTGAAAACTGAACAAAACCATCTTGGTTTGAGATAGAACAGAAACAATTTTCTTTTCAGTAATTTTACTTTTCAGTTAAGTCTTTGCTAACAAACTGCACTGTCTGAAATTAATGGCATATTTTTCACAGTGTCCACTTCTAGCAGATAATGTATGATGTTTATAGTGAATACCAAGGCATGGTATGCAGAGACGGTCCTGCTTATATTTATTGCTATAACACCCAAGGCCAGCTAACTTTGTTCTGTACCAAGTCGGAGGGTCGGAAGCAGAAAAGCGTAGAGGGGTCCCACCCGCAAGGAGGAGTGGACAGGACAGGTGACCCAAAACTGACCAACAGGGTATTCCATCCCATCTGCCTCATGCTCAGTATAAAAGCTGAGGGATCAAAGAGTCAGGTCGTCTTTCTTCAATGGGCAACATTCTGACAAGGACTCTGTCTGTTCGTCTGCTTTTGATCCTGATCCATGCGCTGCTGAATACAGATCCAGAATCTAGTTTCCATCTGTCACTGGGGCTTTCCCAGTGCCTGCCAGTGACGTGATCATCATCCTATGAGCTCAGTATCGTTTTTGTATATATTGTATGTATTACATTATTTTCTTATTGATATTATTATCTTTTATTTTATAATAAATGATTAAGATCTACCATATGACTATATAAAGAGAAGCATATTTCACTGGATAGCAACTGATTCTCTGGTTAAATCTCTGTAGCTTTCATTAAAAATTACTTATTTGGCAGATCCATGGTGCAAATGTGTTTGGTATATATGCTCCCTTTTTGCATTTGAGAGAGGGGACCTTACATTCAAAATATCTTGACACTTGGATGTTAGATGTCATATAGATATTGATTGAGTGACACACTGGCAATTCAGCAGTGTTTCAGACAGGGGTTGCATGTTGACCTGTCTGGGGCATAGAAGGCAGGCAACCTTCCTCCTTGATGACCCATCAATTAACCCTAATTAAATCTATAGTATTTTTCTCTGAAGCACATCAATACTGAGTAAAACTCCCCACCAGCCCTCAGTCCATACAAGTAGGCTAGCTAAGTGTCTGTTAATTAGCTAAGTTAATTAAGATTTTGTCACCAAAGTGTTTGTTGCTAGAAAGTGTTGCTGTACCCCTGGTGCTGTGATGGTTACACCTATGCACCCATGTATGGGAAATATCAATTCATTTGCAACTCTCTTTTTCTACAACTATCAGGAGAAGGTGAGTGAGGTAAGTCATTCCAAGGATATTGGAAGAAATGGGGCATGAAATAAAAGCTTTTCTGCACTCTCTGCTGATCCTCAGGAATGTAAGGCAAATCACTGTAGTAAAGAGAAGAATCCAGGCATTAAGTAAGGCACTAGGACAGTGAGGAATGAGCCCACTGTGTGACACACTCTCCTGAGCTGACGACATCCATGTTCTCAGACCTATCACTCTGAGTTCATGATGATGAGATCCACAAGATGTCTTATGTGCTATTTTCCTTCTTGGCAATGCCAGAGGTCTTAAAATCAAGATTTTACAAGATTTAAGAAAGCTACCTTTTTTTTTCCTTTTTTTTTTTTTTAATAAAATCTTTCATGAACTGGGTGTATGCACTGACAGTGTTATAAATAATTAAGTATTGGGCAATTCTCTGTTCTTAATATTGTTAGTTGTACTAATTAAATTAATCAAGTGGATCAATCTGAGCAGTGTTCCAGCTGTTTCACGAACAAAAGCTGAAGGACTCTGAATGGCTTGTACTGAACAGCTTCCTGTAGAAACAAAGTGGAAATTTACCATTTAACACTGGAATTTTCTTTTCATCTGATGGAAAAACTTGGTGTATTTTTTTCTCTTGCCAAAAGTAGTTGTGCTGTTGGCTCAGTAGGTTCACGTGACAAAGTGACTTAGAAAAATATTGCCACAGATTGCTAGTGGAAGAGATTTGGGGTTTGGAAGATTTGGAGATCTATCTCTAAGGACGTTGCAACTGCCCTATTGGACACTGTCCTGAAAGAAAGATTGACATATTTGGGTCATCGTTGTGTCTTTCATCAAACTGCAACAGAAAAGACAATACTACCATACAGATTTGACCAGAATGATTAAATTCAGATTTAATATTACCTTCCCATTAAACCAGAAATCACATCTTACTCATCCAAATGGCAGAGGTCTCACAGATTTCAGCAATAAGATCTAACATGCTAGAGTTATTCCAAGATACATATCAAATCTGTATTTTTCTAGTTTTCTTTCTTTTCATACCTAGTTTATAATACTGCTACAGAAGTAAAAATAAGAGGTGTATGATTTTTGTTTCCGATGACCAGCTATTGAAAAATCGACATTCTTGGTGTTGAGAGCCATGTACTTTGATATGAAAAAAAGCATGCATAAATATCATATTTTGCCCTTTTGTTGAAATGTCAATTTCTACACCAGAACAGATCTGGACAGCAGACTGCGAGTTCTGCTCAGAATACTACACAAGTCTATACAGTTTCAGAACGCTACTGTTTTTTAAAAGTTAGAATTAAATGTGTTGTCTGTGACAACCAGTAGATTACAACTTTAAAAGACTAGTTATTAACAATTTATTATATTATCATAAAGAGTTTTCATGTAAGATATCTCTAAAGAATCATGCTGTTGTTTGTCATAAAATGTATTTTCAGTAATCAATACATAAATGACATATTAGATTAAAAGTACATAGATTTTGATCAATTCACATTGACTTGAACTGCAGTTTGCTTAAGCCCACAGACATTGTAAAAATATTCTAGATATACTAAAAACTGCTTGATCCTTTTTCATTGTTTCTTAGTAAAGCACATACAGCTTTTTATTAAATTATTTTCCAAATGTTATTTTGTGAAGAAATTTAATAAAATTTACTACTCTGCAATCCATTGAGCACTTCCTAATTTAATTTTCATATTCTGCATTTCCTGGGATTTACAATTAAAATTGTGATGAGCCAGACATTCAAACTCTTACATGTGTGAGATTTTATTTTTTTTTAGCTGAACAATATCAAAAGGATTTTGGTTTTATAAAATATTTTTTAAACAAAAAGTGCATGCAAATGAGGGCTTTTGTACACAGACTGGGAAGTTTTTACTAAGTTTGACAGACACTTTCTTCTCTTTTTCTTACTTCTTTACCCTCTCAACTGTTTGGCAAAGTTGTCTGTTTATGCCAATGCCAGATACAGTTAATAGAAAATAATAGTTCTGACATTTTATACTCTCCAACATTGATCAAATAAAATTAAAAAAATCCTATTCTCCAGAACAGACACTGTCATTAAAATTCTTGCAGATTTATTTACATAAAACTCAGCATGTGTGTAACCAAGAATGAGCTATTGTGTTCGAGATTTAGTTCATTTTACTACTATTTTATTATGCAGAGTTCTTGGAGATCGCTACAGATAAATATATTTATTTCTTTTATAGTAGTAATGCTTTATTTTTATTTTGCTTTAAAGAAGCCTCCTGAGCTTTACAGCATATTGCAAAGTTTGCATTCATTATTTTATATATTTTCTAAAAGAACGGGTTATTTTTGTGCCACTAGCCCAGAAAAAGAAGCACTCCAAACAAACCTTAAGGGTACTGGGTCAGCTGTCTGTTCTTATGATCATGCTAGATACAATCATTTTTCCTATCCTGAGCTTGATAAGGATCTTTTAACTAGTCCCTGAGCTGAGTCCTTGTGCTCTGAAAGCAGCAAATGCAGAAATAGTTGAGTTTACTCAGTGGTTTGGCCAAAATCGATCATTCAGGCCTCCCAGTGGCAGCTTTCAATTTGTGTTCAAGCCTCCACCATTTTCATGTATAGACGCCTCTTCTCAAAATTTGGTAGTACTTTAAATTGAGATTACATTGGGTGGTTAGAAAGTAGCTTCTCTTTAGGCTTTTATTGGACCCTATAATATTGTCTAATTTATAGGAAGACGCATTTGAGGATTGACAGCCTTCTGTAACATCCACCATGTGGCAAAAAATACAGACAGGTTTTGTCAGAGTCAGAGGAAAGCATCATAAATAATTGGCTGCAAAACCTGTAAAAGCACACGGGGTAATGCAGTGCTAGAGAAGACGTAAGTTTAGAGGGCTTTGTAGTTTGGCTGTCATTATGAAATAACATTTGTTATAAAAAAAAACAGGTGTATTAATTTTCAGAGCCGTAGGTCTGCCTAGTCTCCTCACTCAGCATTGAAGGTCAGTATCAGTGGCTTTCTATCAGCAGTGTGTTGTTTCCCTCTGTATTTAGTAGGGAAGGAGCAGAAGACAAGTCCCACCTATCTCGAGGACTGGGACAAGGGATGTCTTGGCACCAGGGGATACAGCTGGTCCTCTCTGACATAGGACCCTGCTCAAGGCAGGCTGGATTTGGCTGTATAATCGGAAACGGTGTCAGAATTAATAACGTACAGGTGCACATAGTGTGGTCTCCGATGTATCGTTTCTAGACTTTGCAGACCCATTTCAAGATCTGTTACAATAAGCAAGCTTGCTGAATTAAAAAAAAAAAAAAAATCGCAGGCAATAACGATATACACTTATTAGGGCCTAATAAAACAAGTTACAATTTCATCTGCAATTCTTAACAATATTATTGACAGCAGACTGTGGCTGCTTTTAACTATTTGTCTGGTTAAGAATTATCTTTGAGTGGATCCTAAACTTTGCCTAGAATTTACAGAGTTGATTTCAATATAAAAGGTTTGCAAGGAAGACAAGAAACTACATCATATTCGTGCAACATTTAATTCCTGAGTAGCCTTTTGATCTGCAAGAAAGCTTTCACCTCCAGGATTTTCCAACAGACATGTTTATAACACCTACCAGGGAGGTGACTATATGACGGAGAAGTCAATGGGCCAGGGGAGCACAATGCTCACTAGCAACTGCTTCTTCATAATACAAGCAAGCAGAAGCATTTTGTCCACCTCTAATCACTGTCTCAACCACAGTAGCTTAAAAGGAGGATAGAGGACAGCTGCTCCTCATACTCTCTGAGTTTTTGGGGACCCTTCATATGNGTCCTCATACTCGCTGAGTTTTTGGGGACCCTTCACATGAGTCTTTAAAAAAAACCTGAACAACAACGGCGCTAGCTGCTAGACAAGTGATGGGCTCCAATCTCTCTCTCTCAACTTTCCATAAGCTTGCTCATATAGANCTCCTCATACTCTCTGAGTTTTTGGGGACCCTTCATATGAGTCTTTAAAAAAGCCTGAACAACAGCAGCACTAGCTGATAGACAAGTGATGGGCTCCAATCTCTCTCTCTCAACTTTCCATAAGCTTGCTCATATAGATTCTCAAGGAGTTATACTGGCATGCAATTAAAATGAAATACTAATTGGTATTAAAAAAAAGAATATTGTGCCTGCAGAATATAACTCAGTTCTAATATATTTCACAATACACTTACTCAGTGAAGGAAAGCATTCCTCTAGCCAGCAGAGTAAATTTTCTGATCGGCATTTTATCCTCTTCTGGCCTGATCTTGTAGTGGAATCATGAATTTCACAGACAGCTTGGTTAATCAGCAGAGTACTCCAGAAGAGAGCTTTCTTGGCTAAAAGTAAAGTTACTATTTCTCTTTAACTATCCATGTCCAAAGGTCCCAAAACATCCCTTAGGATCTAACATTCCTGCACTATCATTACATTTACAGTAGGCAAGAGACCAAGGTAGGGTTAATTAGTTCTGATAATACCAGTTAGTTCAGACTACATCTTCTGAGGAGTATATCAGGGTTTTTTTAAAAATGTTATATATGTTATTCTTTTTTCTATCTCAATGTTCCCATGCCTTTGATCACACGTTCTTCAAGTTTGGGCTGAAATTTCTGACAGTGTTGTAGCAGATTAAGAGAAATTTAAATTATAGTCCAGGTGCCAGTGATCTGCAAAATAAAAAATGTTTCAAAATATGTGTTTCCACTGTATTGCTGACTTTAACCTTTTTATTATTTTTGTTTGTTTGTTTGTTTCTGGGGTTTACTGGTGAATGCTGGCATTTGTTCTCGTCTTCTGCTGTTACCTTGATATGAGCACTGACATTAAGCAATTCTAAGGGAAACTTTTCAACTTAGAAGGAGGAAAAAATGTTCCTATCTGAGAACACTGTAATAAAATGGTTACATATGCTCACATAAAATGAAGGTTTATGTTTTTCTGCCACTGAAAAGTTCAGTACATCTGTAATTGTCACAGAGGGCAAGAAAGAAATCTTGTCAATTGTATATAGATCAAAAATAATCCCAAATATTTGGGAAGCCTTCAGTGACATCTGTGTCACGCAACACAAAAAAGTTGTTCGACATGGCTTAAGGTATATAAATAGGCTTGTCTTCTAAAGTAAGGAAAAATAAGCAAATATAAAGTTTGAAGTGACTTTTTAGTTAAACTAGGAACCTATTCTTAGTTAAAATCTAGATATCCATGGATGAAATCATGCCAGCACTTCAAAGACTTATGTTTCATCTTTTATTATTTTTTATTTCTTTTTTTCCTCATTTTGGATGGAAACTAAGGAAATATCTAAGTTTTTCTCTGAGAAAAATTATAATCATTTTGAAACTTCATATCTAGCTTTATCTGATTACACATTAAACAATATTCTTGTTCTCTTGTCAACATTACTGGGTTTATTTCTAGCCATACATCATAGCTATGTACTAAAAAGCATAAACCGTACATTGAATTCTATGCATTATGTAGACACTAGCAATATTTATTTTGCAGGGTTGTTTTTTCTTGCTTTTTTTTCCCTGTTCTTTCTTTTCTGTGAGACTGGGATAAAGAATGAACAATTTAGTTTACAATCTAATTTTGAGGGAAATGAGAAGTGATGAAATGTCATGAAAAGAAAAAAAATCCTGAAATAAAGCAGAACTATTTCACAATGCACATAAAATAACTCCTTCTCTGTAGCTCGTAAACAGCACTAATGTCCATTGCCTTTTATTCACTTATTTGCAAATAACTGACATTATGCCTGTGCTTAAAGTCAAGCATGTCACTACTGCAGCAGTGTGGGCACCTGTTGCTCCTTTGCCCGTAATTCCTACGCTATACAGCCTTGTAAAAGGAATGCTGATTCTTTCGTCTGCCTCATGTTAGCAAAACCCTGCCACAAGTTGGGAGAGGAGCTTGCTGGGCAGAAACACCAAGGGCCACCCAATTCACACTGAAAGTAAGGCTACAACTGCCAAAAGAGAAAGGGTTAGAGCTGGCTCATGTCCCCTGCCCTGTGATTTTTCCCTGCAGCACAGCTGGTGCCTTTCCAGGCGGTGGGGTAGAAAGGGCAGCCGGCGTTCAAGTGTGCTCAAAGGATAATGCAAATATTGCCAGCGCGGGGAAAACTTTGCTGAAGCTGACACTTCTCCAGGCAGATTGCTCAGCTCTGTCAAGAGTCAGCTGAAGAATATGGAACAAAACTCTGTAACGAGACCTCTCTGCATTGCATCAGGTATGACAGAAATCCGTAATACTCTTAAACGCAGTCACACCATTATTAAAAAAAAAATGGCATCAGGCAGCAATACCTACGCCTTCATGAACACAGTTCAATGTCTATATCACACCATTGCAATTGCAGAAAAAGCATATAGCAAAAAGGGAAAACATGGCTTTTTATACATTGAGGTTGTAGGTACACACTAAGCAATTTTGTTCTGGTTACCTGGATTTCCAAGGTGTCAATGCTAGCCTTGGAAATCATAATCCTCAGTAATGGGGAAGGGAAAGAAACACTGTGCTGTTGAAGCAGGTCTTATTAGAAAGCTTTTTGCCTTTGAAATTTCTCTAACTATATTTGTATTCTCTCTCTTCATTTTCATCTTCTTTGGTATCTAAAAATGTACATGTGGTTTATTCCACAGACAATTATTCCAAAGTTCTGTTCTTTTCAAATCAGTAGTAATACTTTTATTTACTTCATTAAAGTAATGATTTTACCCTCAAAAAAGATAATAATTCTACATTTCCCCAACTCAATTTGTGGAAAGAATTTCTAAGGTTGTTTCTTTTTCCCCTGTAATTATTTTAGCAATGGTTTCATAATAAGCATACTTTCATAACTGGAAGACAATATACAACTGCATTAGTCTTTAATACAGAACTCATTGTCTGCCCACTGGAAATTGTGGGACTGCCATACAAGATACCCAAACCTTGTAGTCTCTGTGTTTTGGGGTGAAGGGTTTTTTTTGTGTAAGTCCGTTCTATTTTTTAGAACATATAAAATAGAGAGCTATGTATCAGATGAGTTGTCAGTACTTGCATCTTTTGGCAGTTTTTATTTATTTTTCATTTATTGAGTAAACACATTAAAAATTTTCTGTGAAAAAAATGCTACTAGCGGAAAACAGAAAATTTGGCCATTTTTTATGTGTCATGACTTTATTTTGTAATTGCCTTTTCAGAAGTACATGTAACGCTGGACTCACCTTTCCTTTGAGATATTTATTTTATGGAATATAATTTTATAAGGTATTTTGTTATGAAGCAAATTTCTATCAATAAGAGTTTTGCTTAAAAATAGTAATAACAATCCCTTGTGTCTCAAATTGATTTTTCTGATGAGAACTTTGAAGAACGTTGTTATCATTTTTTAATCCATCAGGCAGTCGCTACATGAGAATAAACCATTCAATGCTATGGGTTTAGTTTATTTTATGGGTCTTTTTCATGGCACTATGGTTTGTTCATTCTCCAGCAAAGAACAATCAGTCGATTAAAATTTATTAGCTAGTGTTGACCTATCTGGATCTAGTTAGAAACTGTGGTCTCCTATGTTGGCTATTTAGTGAAATTTTCTGTGTAGCTGACCAGAAATACTATTATGTTTGAGAATTTGCATCTACTTTAGTGTTCCCCTAAATTTAAGGGCTTAAGAATAAGTTTCGGACTTCCTGTCTTGCTATTAAAGGAGAATTAGGGTCCTGTTTAATTTATTAAAGAAGATGGGCTTGCTTTATTATTAGAGCAGTAGTATTTTATATAAAAGCCAAGGAAGGATGTTCATTTATAAGGCAACTTTTCCCAGAATTTAAATTGGTGGTAACAGATAATGGACAGTTAAAATGTGGTGTTAGTCACCACTTAACATCATGAGCTATGGCTGAAGTAGGTGAACACCTCTGAGTGCACTGTTAAATGATCATTGGAATAGATGATGGAAGAAACACATACTCTGGTTGGACTCTACAGATACCAAGATACATCTGAGTTTTACATTTAGTTTAAAATAATAAGGCAAACCTAAAAGTGGATGATTACCAAATAGTTTGGTTTGACTCCATGTTTTACTAATGAAAAACAGGAAAAAGTGAAAAATATCTGGCCTATCCATCAGAGAACTGAATAATCCTTATATTTTCCTTGACTCCTATTGACTGATTTAGAATGATTTAAAATCTGCTCTGTTTTCAGACTAAGATTAGTTTTGTCCTTAGAGATAACTAAGAACACGTAAATAGCTCTTCACAAGGAGACTATATAGCTAAACTATATTAATAGTATGTAGTAGACATGTTTACCATCTTGTAATTAGAGATCCCTAGCTGAAAACACTGTTAAACATCGTCACTAATTGAAACATTCTGTCTGTGAGTCTGATAAGGACTACATCTGGCTCTCCCACCCATGAGATGGTACCAGAAACGCTTACCAGAAGACGCTGAATTTAACTTTCTAGATATCTTGTCCAACAGTTCAATGAAGGCCTTAAAATGTGATTAAGTGTATCAAAACCACCATGATTAGCTGTATTCCTCCAACCTCTTTAATTAATCAACTAACATTAAAAGTAGAGAATGGGATAGTACAAGGTAGCATGTCTTGCAGTTATTTCCAACTATTATTGTCCAAATCAACAGTGTGAAAGTCATTATGCTTTGGCAAATTTGTTACTAGAACTTCCTGGCCAGCCTTTGTGTTAAAGCCCAGTGAAATCTTTGGGAGAGTCCTTAAAGCTGCATGTTTTCAAAAAAAACCCTTGAAATTTCCCATGGAGAATAGCTCCCTCCACTTTTCTAATAGGCAGAGCTGCCATGTCTTGTTGACTTAGTACAAACGTTTCTGAAATAGAATGGTATCTAGTGAAATGACCCGAATTTTTAGAAATAAATTATCTAATCTGATAGTCCTAATCTGATGTATGATGTATTAAATACCTTGTTAGGTGACTGTGTAACAGTGGGAAGTCATGTATCTTATAAAAACTGCCTTTTATGCTTTCGCAGTGCTGCTTTTCCTTACTTAAAAAAACAGGGGAAAAGGCCATCATGCAAGTAAAGTCCTGAAAAATATTTCTGGAAGTAACTACAACTTTGGATGTTGTTCTTCAGATACAAACAGGAAAATTCTCCGCTCATAATGACCTTTAAATCAGATGATAGATACCTCAACTCAAGACTGAGTTTTGTCCTCAAAAAATAATTATATTAAAAATTATCTATTGAAAGTAAGAAAATAGGAAAGATAAAAGAATAATTCTTTGTATTCTAAAATAGCCTGTAAAATGAACACAGGCATACTGATTACTTCTCAAAAAATTTGCTAAAAGCAAATTCCCAAATCTCCCATTGATCAGTCTTGCACCTCTAAACTCTTTCTGTTCTTCGTATCCCTTACTCACCCATAAGCACATGTAGAGCTCCTTCTTGTAACATATCAGCTGCTAAATCTGACAGCATCATTGTCATTACCTAAGAAAAATGTTTCCTTTAAAAAATATTTGGTCTCACACCAGATCTGTATAAAGTTTGTCTGCATGCAAGTGTGCCAGGTTACTATACAAATCTTGATTTTTGTTAACATTATTCAAAAGAAAAATCTCTTTCTCTTTAGGTAGATAAATGCACATATTGTAAATGTGTAATGCTGTACCATGCAATACTAAGTATAAAAGGAAGAACTAATGACTGTAACTGTTTGGAGGTATGTGGTAGTGGAGATACACTTTCTCCTGCAATATAAGCAAAACGAAGCTATTCACATCATGCAGTAGGTGCATATTCCAGTGTATATTAACATTTCCCTTAAGTGGCCTAATGCGATCACCTTGCACACCAACAGTGGCCTCTGTTTTGGTGTCATAGTGGATACCTTTGTTGTCATGTAATAATGGAGTAGTACTGGCCTCTCAGGAAGGAGCAGTAAGGAGGCTCGAGCAATGCCTCCATATTCTACTCCCATCGGAGGTTGTCTCAGAGGAACTCAGCTCACAGCAGGGTTCAAGTTGCTGCCTTGCACCAGCATAGCAAGGTCCAGCCTGGCAGTCTGTAATTTGGTCATTCCTGTAGTCAGGGCAATGCCCGGGGACAGCACCCACATAATCTGAACATCCAGAAAAATATCACAATAAATAAACATGACCCCTCAATAAAAATGTGAACTGGGCTCCAAAAAGTTTGACTGTTTATTTGGTTTGTGTTATTAAGGTTTTGTCCCTAATTATATTTTGTATAATATCTGTTTAGTATGAGGCATCACAGGAAGTTTGACAAGATATTTGTTTACTCGAGACTACAGCCCTCTACCCGCATCAGCTAGACCAAGCAAAGTCAGAAGTTTAACAATTTTTATTGTTCCTATCCTAACCGAATGAGTCTTCTGAACTTCCTTCTTGAAGGCTAGCTAAAGAAAACCTAGGAAGAAGAAGAAAGATGATCAGAAGTAAGCGGGATGCCTAAAAAATGTGTTTCTTATTTCTTAGAGCCAGCAGGACAGATCATTTTCAGACAATGAGGCCTCAGTTCCAAGTATGGTGATATTTTAAAAGCCAAGATTCAACGTTAGTGGGTGAAACACACCATACTCAGCTCACTCTTGACTCGGCTGCAGTTGTGAATACAGTTACTGATAGAGGATCCACAGCCTGTTTTCCAGCTTGTTAGTTGTTGGTGAATATCCTAAAACACTTGTAAAACTGTTGGTTCTTTGGGGTTTTTTTTTCAGTCTATTATAAATATTTTTGCTAACAGTATGACTCTCACTCTTTCTGTAGCTTTCAAAATTTCTAGCCTTGGACACTTCTCGTGGCAGCAGGGTCCAAGGTAGCTATGCACTAGGAATATAACAACCCTTCCTAATTATTTATAAAAGTCCTGCATTGCAACTGAATCCTAGCTAGTTCTTGTAATAAGGACAGTAAATACCAGGATTAGATTTTTAAATCTGAATACAGTGTATTATTTTATATACTTCTCCTGTGGCTGTCCTCATATATATACCCTCTTAAGTAAATTGCATTAGTAACTGCCTAACTGATGTGAAAATTGCTAGCTCATTACAAAACTGCTGTCTTTTCTATGTATGAATAGATATGAGTTTATGAAGAAAATAATATATAGATTATATGGCAGCTCAGCTTCAAAATCCATTGGCACTAAATGGTTTTATACCAGTGGTGAATCTTTCTTGGGACAAGACATTTGATAGAGTGAAAGAATATATATTGCTCTGCTCTCCTCCAGTTGCCAATTAAATTTAAGAAATAGTTGGCGAAGGTTCATAAACCAAAAGAAAAATAACTTTGGAAAAAAAAGAAAAAAAGTTTTTGCTTTGTTTTGTTTTATGTGCATCGTGGAATTGCTGAAACTTTTAAAATATCCTGAAATAACCATGAAAGAATGTGTCAGAGTTCTTCTGGCAATGGCGCAGAAATGTGAAACTATTGTCATCTTGACATTCGCCTCTGATAAACATGCTATGCACATTAAATCAAAATCGGTATAAAAGTGTGCCACGTGACAGGATAGCCTTTGCCAAGTGGGCTGACCTGTAATGAAAAAGTCAATCCTCTTCCCCTTTTTTTTAACTGAAAAAAATATAGCAGCAATAATATGGGTAAAAGGCTCAATAAAATCTGTCAGAATTGATTTCTAGTGACACATAATGTCTGGCAATCTAAAGCTTTATTTTGCCAACTGTTTAATCTGTACTACAAGTAAAAGCGTTCCATATGCATAACTTCCCATTTCAGTGATGATCCTGTTTAAAGATTTGTTCCAGCAGCATTTATTTAATGACCTTTATAAAGAATTTTCTCATTCTTCTGTGGGTTATATTTAAACTAGGGAATAATAAAAATAAAGTGCACAATGGGAGAAAAAAAATCTCCATTCCCCATTACTTTTTTTCAAAAATATAACTACTTCTTAGGCAGCATTAATGAGGAAGCCTGGGGATATACGCATTCCAATGTTAGAAACAATAATAAGCCGATGGTCATTATTTACACCCTTACAATGTCAAATTGAACTTTTTTTTCCACATAATACCTGCGAAGAAATCTCACACGCACTGCAATATCCACAGCTATGGCTCCCTTATTCTATTGATTTAAATATCCTTTTGCTTCTCCCTCCTCAACAGGAAGTATGAGGTCATTGTTATAGCTCAAACACATGCCTTGGTAGAGCACTATTCAAACCAGATATACACCATACTTTATATCATATTTTGAATTATTTATCTGTCATGGGAAATAACAGGAGAGGAAGGAGTTAGCTGGGTGCTTGAAATGAATGTGGCAAAAGCATTAACGTGCAGGTCCAGCTGCACAAAATCAGATGTCGAGTCCTGGTACAAAGGGTCAGAGTCAGCGATGGCGGTAGAGCTCTTGGTAATACCAGGAGAGCAAAGAGGCTCATAAATCCAGAGAAAGGCTATCACATCCTATAAACTAGGTATAGGTGAAACAGAGTACTAATTTCCAGTGGGCCAGGGAGGGCGGCTGCCTGAAACATATGCTTAAAACTGAAATGTGCACGCAACCCTGCCATTCAAAAACTTCCATATATAGTACTGAGGAAAAGGTTAATCAAGAATGCTGTACGGCTTAAGGAAATGCATAGGGTAACTGACTGATTTGATTCATATGTCCCAGTGACAAAATTCTTTCCTGGGGATCCATAATGCCTGGGTTCTTAATTATCTGGTCTTTTTTTTGTGTGTGTGTGTGTATTAAAAAAAATGGCCAATAAAATGTCAGCCAAGAAACACACTGTTCATTCCTTTCAGGTTTATTTTAAACCTATTGCACTTAGGCTCCAGCTAAATCAATTTTTCATGAATATCTACCCTAGTAGATTACACCTCAAGCCAGTTCAGATCTCCAGAGAATTAAAAAAAAAAAAAAAAAGAGATTTATCAAGTAACAAGTAACACCTCAGGAAAAAGAAACAGGGTTTTTAATTGCTTTGTGCGCTCCATAATTGAAGGCAGGCACCTTCTTGAGGCACTCACTGCCAGGAGGAGTGTGACTCCACTTGGCCCTGCCTAATTAATCCTGTGATACAAACCTTCTGGCTTCAATTTTCACATTTCTGTCTCTTTTTAGAGGTGATAATAAAACTAAAAATTTACGTTGGTTACAGTATGACTATAACGGTGCCAGCAGAACACAAATAAAACCATATGGATGCAAGAGACCTTGTCTTCCCATCCCTGGCTTCTCTGTTTCGTGAGGTGTACAGGGACACACTTTGTGCTAACAAGAAAAGGTAGAGAAAGATTCAGTAGCAGGAAGGAAGTGCAGGTCAACTGATTCTTGTGATAGTTTGCTCTGCTCAGATGACTCACTGAAGCATATGTCTTATTTGTTTATTGACAAGATCTCAAAATAGAAGTACACACTCTGGAAGCTCAACTGAGCTGGCTACAAATCACAAAACTGCACAACAGCTCTTAATGAAAGACAAATTGTGCAGCTTAGCCTTTAAAAAGCAGTCAAGGCTGTTTGTGCAGATGCCTTCAATCTTAATAGCTTACATACTGTGACCTGTGCACACTCCCTACCAGTGTCTACTGAAAGTAATAGGCCATCTTTATTTTCCATGGAATGTAAGGATCCCATTATTATTATTATTATTATTATTATTATTGCTAACATTATGAGGCAAGGATTTAATTCTTGGGCACTAAGTAATAGACACATATGTGGCAGCTATAAAATATAGCAGGACAAATTCTGCTTTGAGTAAAATTGTGTCCATTTTCATCTCTTGATATAAAAAGTGGACCTAGACCTTACCATATTAAGGTGGGAGGGTTTTATCTTGTCAAGTGAACTGGAGGAATATTCTTCCAATAGAGCTGCTGCTCTTATTTGGAAGTTATTGATAATGAGTACATTGCTAGCCACGCTTAGTACATCCTACTCCCAGGACCCAATAGTACAGTTCTGTATATTCAACTTCCTTTATGCAGTTGAACACAGTGTTATCATACCATGGATTTGATCATTTTCACCAAGACTCATACTGGAAGAAGAGGAGAAAAAAGAAAAATTATCTTAATTTTTCCGCTATGTTGTTCTCGCTCCTTCACTGTAGCACAGTGATAAGAAGGGAAGTGAGCGGACTGGCACCTTGCTCAAGACAGGGCTCTTTTACCTCTTCCTTCATCCCATCCTTGGTACAACTTTGATCACGGCATATTATTTTGTTTTATTAGATAAGTTAAAGTCAGTGTGCCACCTTTCCTTACAGGAGAGCAATTGGTGACACATTTGTAAGATGTCACTTGTCTGTAGGGATATTATTTCAAAATAAATAACATATTTTAGGATAACAAAATGCTTCAGTTTTGTGATGATGTGCGAGCTGTTTGCCACACAAGAGTTGGGAGACTCAGTGGGATTGAAGAATTAGGATAATTCTGCTGCCAAACTCCAACAAATTGCGACTGAGCATCTACAAACTAGTTTTTTTCCTGGCTTCACAACTTTCACAACTGATATATATTGACTATCTTGTGTATCTTCTACTTCAAGAGAATCCATATGATTTAACCTCTTTTTTAATAAAAACAACTCTGAAGCCAATATACAGTGTTCTATCAAATTTTCATGAAGTTTTGTACATAACTGGTTGATGATCTCTATGTAACAGACAGAGCCGGTCACATGCCATGACCTACCTTGAGCTTCCTTTTCCTTTTTTTTTTTAATAAAGTATCAAAAGTGTTTCCTTTTAATTGACAGTGATTCTATGTAAAAATGTGTGTACCACCTGATTGCCAGGTTAGTCCCTGTGAATGGGGCTGTCCTGCAGTGCTCCTTCGTCTGCATCCTGCTGAGAGAGATATGTTGAGCTTCTCAAGGCACAGACACCACCTAACATATCTCATGGTGGAAACACCTCCCTTTTCACTCCTGTCTTCTTATCCCCATCCCCATGCCTCAGGACCTCCTTCAGCTCTGGCATTTATTGCTAGAAACAGAGTCATCACGATAGTTTCTGCAGGATCTTCAGTCTTATATACAGACTATTTAAGCAGCCCCAATAAAATGCCAGATTTGTTTCTAACTTGCAGCAGCATGTGCAGGAAGCAGGTGACAGTTGGCCCTTTGTTCAGTTCTTGAGACGGCAGGACTAGGCCAATACACAGTCTTCTGAATGGAGACTGACGCTCAGTCTCCAAGGCTGCCTTCCACGGCCTTCTCAAGAATAATGCACAGTCTTCGTAGGCAATGTCCCACGAATAATTGCACAGAAAAGTGGGTTAAGTCTGTTTTTCTTGTTCACTGCAATGTTTGATCTCCAGCACTTTGTCTAAACTGCTCTTTTGATAAAAACTTGGGGATTTTTTTGAAGCCAAAAATTGTGTCCTTCAACCTCCGCGTCCTTCAACCTCCATATCCCTTGAGGAATTGTACTGTTTTTAACCAGAATATGTCTGTTTTCAAATTTTTTTTTTAAAGTTGACACATTTTCACTGGGGGGGGGAAATCCAACCTATTCCATTTCCAGGCTTTCTAGTTACATAGGCATGTGGGGTTTTATCTGGCCCTGATCAATAGCAGATTTGTTACCACAAGCCCATGGGATAATTTTTCAGTCTTCAAGAAGCATATCGGCTAAGTCGTCTCTTAGCTCTCAGTAAGTCCTGCTGTGGGTAGACACCAAAACATCACACTAGGGGTTAAAGAGAAGAAAGTGGTGGCTTCCTGGGCACTGCTGGGAGTCCGAGCAGCCCAGAAGCAGCAGCAAAATGGGCCAATTAATGTAAGGTGGAAGGGAATCAGATCCTCTTGGAAAAAAGGCTTATTGGTACAAGTCATATTAGCTGAAGACTAACAACGTCTTCAGTAATGTTGACATGAATGTCTGAGAGGAAGAAGCAAAAGAATGATGAAGCATATTCAGTATAGCCTTTCAGTCCTGGATTTTAAATCCATCCTGTTTGCACTTGGATTATATGATAGATCTGAACGATTCCTACTGCCACTCTTTGAATGACTGGACTAGATGTAACATCATATTTCAAGTTAGGACTCATATCCCATTCTAATTACACTTCTGTTTAATATTTTCACAAAATCTTTCCTTTTATGCCATTTAATAATAGATCTAATTTTTTTTTGGCGGGGTGGTGGTGTTCTAAAGTAAAAATGAAAAGTGTAAAACAGTGCCTAGCCTGCAATTAACTTTTTCCATGTGGGTATTTATAATTTTTTAAACATAGTTTTTCTTTTCTATTATTCTAATTTGAGTAACTGAACTTTTTTAGAGGCTATGGTATATATACACTTAAGCCTCTGTCAAAACTGTTACTGTTTCAGAAAACAGTTAAGGAAGCTGTATTATATCATATTAATAAAATCAAATGTGGATAACATTCCAAAGAAAAACTGCAGTCCTATAAACTTAAAATTCAAGATACATATAGTAACTTATAGCAAATGTATTACAGAAATAATGTAAATAGTCAATATAAAATGTAATTAATCTGGGAAATCAGAACAGAGGTTAAACTTCAATGTAATCTCATTACATTAAAATATGAAAACATACTGATTATCTCAGCCCTGCTAATGTTGCTATGCAGTGACACACATGTAGTAAATATGATTATAATGAAACCATTTACGATTTTGTTCTCCTACAGGATTAAAAAAAATAAATGGAAGACCTATTCACTTTGCACTGCTCCCTCCGTGCCCTCAAATAAAATGCTTTCAAAGATTATGTAGTTCTGGGCAGGTCAAACGTATGTAGATTATAAAGTGTTGCAGGGATCCACAGATGTTTTACAAGTTATAGTCCCAAATTGTGACCCAGTTTGCATGGCTATGCAAGATAGGAGGGAGATAAAGGAATAAAACACCCCTTTACTACTAATACCCAGGGGAGCTGTAAGGGGCGAATAAAAAGAATAACCACAATAGGGAATCTTGCACTTCATGACCTAGTTGCACCAGCATGTAAGAGCTCAGGCACTGAAAAGGAAAACCAGGAGATTCGTTGTATCTTTGAGCCACAATTTGCCTCTCCATTTACTTTATGGCAATGCAAAAATATGCTTGGCTTTGTTCGGGGCTCAAGAGCAGTCAAAACCCTGTAGCTATTATTTCTCTGAAAGGTGTTTGATTTCTATGAGTAGTATTGCTATTTCTTTGAAAGACTAAGTTAATACCAGTGTGTTATCCTTCATAATTAAGTACAATGCTTTTAGTGGTGTTATGTCTTCAACAATTAAGCCCAATATATAAACTTCATTCTTTTCCATGTAGTAGTCAGAAGAGATTGGATCCATTTCCTGACATGTCTTTCTCTTTTATTGCAAACCGTTCCAGTTTCAGCAGAGGCTTAGCTTTGCAGATGAACAAATTACTTCCATCACATTGAAATGCAGCTACCTCAAGCTAAAATGCAGACTTGTGAGCACGCGATATATCAGATTATGTATAGAGCAAGCTATAGAAGCAATTACAAAAAAAAAAAATACTAGTTGTTATTGGTTACATAAAGGAGGAATAGTATTCTTGATATGCATAATACAACCCTTCTTTTTAGGCATAGCACTTAGCTAAAGTTTAGTATGTAAGAGTTGCAGTATACGCAGTAGAAAATGGTGATAAAGGGATCTTACAAAAAAAAAGTACTTCATTTTCCCTAACCATAACAGGAATCAGACTCAGATCATTTAGATGATGACACTTAATGACACTTAATCTTATTCTTTTACTTTTTCTCATGTCCATGTTCTCTGTGTTCTGCCGACAATCTCTTCCTTCTCTCAGCGAGGGAGGACAGCAAGCTGTATCGGTTGTGCTTTTTTCTACATCACTTGAATATGCAGAGCTTTAATCATGCAATACCCAAAGAAAACTTTCTGTCACTACTATTCAAATTCTTAAGTGACATTAAGAGCATTTTTGGATTGTGTGGATTTTGGTTTGGCTGGAAGTTTCCTTTGTTTCAGCTGTCTGGTTCATCTAAGAAGCATAGTGGTCTCTTATAAGTTTCTGGAAGTAACTAGTGATGAGACCCACCAATTTCCCTTATATTTAACTCACCATCTACCAATATACAGAATGTTTAAAAAGTCATTCTGCAATTATCTTCCCAAAGCACAAGTTCTTATTAATTTTACGTCATCCTCCACCCACTGTAATAATTGGTTTCTTATAATCATGAATGTCATCCTCTCTTAGCACTAATGCTTTTTCGTTGGACTCCCATGAACAACAGCTTTTAAATCTCCACTGGATTCAGTGAGATATTACATGCTTCAGTGTTTGTGGGAACAGTACCCTACACTGTATCCCGTGTGGTGTTCAAGCTGGCCTTCTCATATATGTTCTTGTATAGTGATTACTGCAATAGTTGCTCCAATCCTGTTGGGACTCCTAAATGAACTGTAAGGCATACTATAATAATAAATAATAAAGTAGTGACTATCATAAAATCACAGCATTCCTCAGGCAAAACACTAAGTCAATCAAAGCAGAAAATATCTGACCCGCATCCAAACTTTAGCTGTGTTTCTGAATTTCTGGTCAGAAGACATAATATATTAATGCCCTGCAACTTGCACTGTGCTCACTTTAAAATTTATATTAAGTAGATTGTTACATTATGGTAATGTACTAAATTACCTAAAGCAAAGTAATACAATGATTAACTGACCATAAACATTGGTTTATGGTCAGTTTATAAAGTATTACAAAGATTAACATTATGCATTTTCATAACAGAAGAAAATTGCAGGATGAAATATCTGTGGATTGACTTGGTGCTATTAAGAATAATAAAATAGTGGTATAACTCACAACAGTCTCATGTTACAGCTTGCAAGTAAACTTTGTTTTAAATCATCTTTGAAAATGGCAGAGATATTCATCGTTTTAAAAAATGCCCAAAGCTTTCCAAGCATAGAATAATGGTTTCCAGTATATGTTTTCTAATATATAATGTATTACCCCTTTTTTTTCCGTTTCGTAATTCAACATATCATGTCAGATTCTGACCTGGCATAGCTGCTCTGATATCAGAAGTATTTTACCACCTTATCCAAGACAAATTTGGGTCTCTCTTTATCAGATTACAGTATGTGCCTTAAAAGCTAGACACAACCAAAGTTCAGTGTTTTGTGAGTTAAATTAATTTAATCACTCAGGAGTAAAAATGTTGTTCACCTGTTGTTCCAAGGTTTCATCTGGTCTGTCTGTGAGTTAAACCCTATGGAAACAAGATTTTTTTTTAGGGGACGGAGACTAAAGGTGGAAGAAAGTGAGGAACATGGGGTGGGCAATCAGGCATGGGACAGGGCAACGTGGAAGGCCCTTATACAACCTTTGAGAAAGCAGGACCATTCAGGGTCCATCTCAAATTCATGTGTATTAATACACACTGCTTAGGGAGCAGTAATGTCTGTATGCAGTCACAGATTTGCAATTTCATAGGAATTAAAGAGATATATGGTGGAACACCTTAAACAGCTGCAATAGTTTGGTAAAGACTCTTTAGGAAAGACAGGAAAGATGAGGAGCAGCAGCTGAGCTCTTCATACCAAAGTGGCTGTAGTGCCTGCATGCAGCTCTTCCATCAATGGGTGAGGCACATGGAGGACTTAAGGGTCAGGATGAGGAGGGAGGCCACAAAGGGGAATATTGCAGTGGAAGCATGCTACAGAACTGCCAGAGAAATAGAGGTGGTAGATGATGTCTTCTTCAAGCAGCTGGAAGAAATGCTCCTATCACAGGTTCTTGAAGTGAACAAAATTTGGGTCGTTCAAGAAATTGCCAGGAAGCATCCTATATGGGAGACTGATTTGATAGGAAAAGGAGTCCAGGGGAGTGGATCAGCCTTTGAAGACAAAATTTTCAGTTCACATGAAAAATTCATCCTGATCTTGCAAAAAAACCCAGGCATCCATAGCAGGGCCGGCAGTATGGTTGAACAGGAAACACTTGACTGAAATTAAATGCAAAAAAGAAGTGTATAGGATAAGGAAACAGGGAGAGGCTACCAAGGAGGAGAACAGAGGCATTGCCTGGGTATGCAGGGATGGAATTAAGAGGACCAAAGCTCGCCTGGAGATAACTGGTGAAGGGCATGTGAAGGGCAGTAAGAAAGGACTTTGCAAATATGTCAAAAACAAAGGCAGACCATGGAAAATGTGGAACTACTGCTGAGACACAATTGGTTTTGGACAAAGCTGAGGAACTCAGTGCTTTCTTGGCTTGGCTTTTCGTGAACACACTTTTCCTGAACACACTGGAATGGTGCTCTCAGACTCCACACAGCTACACGCTTATAGCAAAGCTAGCAACAAAGTACTATCCAAAGCAGAGAAAGCCCAAGTTAGGGCCTGCTTAAATGTGCAGGTGTATGTAAGACTCTAAGATCAGAAAGGACACATGAGAGGATACTCAGGAAGATGGCAGTTGTCCGGTTTGAAAAGTTGTGGCAAGGTCCACAGGAAGGGTCCCTGTTTACTGGAAAAACATTATTCCTGTGATTAAAAGAAAGTAAAAGGATGTTTTGGGGAACTACAGGCTGATCAGTCTCATTTCAATCCCAAGGAAAATTATGGAGCAAGTCCATCTGGAATCCATGAAGGAGAAGATGATTGCAGAACTCAGCACAGATTTACCAAGGTATCAACATGAACCTCCTTGGAACTCCTCAAAGGCAAATGCTGTCCTGCACCTGAGCTACAGCAATACCGTCTGGGAGCCAGCTGGCTAGAAAGGTCAGTTTGCTAAAGCAGACCTGCGGGTCCTGGTAGACAATACATTCACCACAAGTCAGCCGAGCTCCTTATAGTGAGGAAGGCTCACCCCAGACTGGGCTGCACTGACCAGAGCATGGCCAGCAGCTCGAGGGAAGTGATTATCCCCGAATGCTCGGCCCTTGTGAAGTCATGTCCATAGACCAGTTTTATGAGATACTCACAAACTGGAGACAGTCCAGAGGTGGGAAAACATGATTTAGAGGTGTCTGGAGCACTTGATGTGCAAGTAAAAGCTGAGGAAACAGGTTGATCAGCCTGAAGGCTGAGGGAGTATCTGTTTGCAACATCCTCTTGCCTAAAGGGGAGTTATAGAAAATGCATAGACAGATACTTCACAGGGGTGCACAGTGAAAGGGAAGAAGCCATAGTCACAATGTGCAGAAGGATAATTGCGGTTGGACTTCAGGGGAAAAAAAAAAAAAAGCACAGTGAGAATGATCAAGCACTGGAACAGGTTGTCCGAGAACTGTGGGAAACTGTCCTTGGAGATTTTTCAGAACTTGGTTGGACAAGTCCTTGGGTGACATGATCCAGTTTGAGATTAACCCTGATCCAAGCAGGAGGCTGGACCAGATGGCCTCCAAAAGCTCCCTATAACCTAAATTTTTATGTGATCCTATGATTTTCCTTCTGTGTTCCCTCAGCCTTAAAAAATACAGTTGGCTAACACTGAATTAGGATTCCAATATTCTAAAGGTTAAAACCAGAAGTAATATTTATATTACCTCAATATAATAAACCTTAACTTTTAGAGAACCTTTTGAAACTCAGAAAATTAACATTAAGATCTCCTTTCTTCCTTTTCATCTCTAACTTCAGGTTTCTGAGATGCTGAAGTGAACTTAGCTCACTTTTTCAGGCTTTTTTGTGCAATTATGAGGCCTAGAAATATACTTCATTTTTAAATAAAAAATAAGTACTACAGCATCAGGGACTTTCAGAAAAGAATCAGTTATCACAATGCACATGATAAATTTGCAAGAAGAAGTAAATTAAATTTCTTGTATTTTTTACAGGTTTTACTTTTCACTCCTCTTTGTCTTTCTTGTAAAGCTTAGAGAGTAGAAAATGTTATAGTTAGTGTGATATTTAACTGTCTTCATCATTATCTTTCCTGCTGGATATTATGTCTTTTAATGAATTTTGTAATATATCTATTTGATTATTTATGTAGAAGTTCCACTTGTTTGTTTCTAGTAAGTTATCTTAAACTCTATATACATATGAGATACAATAATATGACTTGGTTTAGGTTGAAATGCACTTTTCTGAAGTTCTTGAGTAGAAGAGAACTACTCTTTTTTATTTGTGAAGAAGAAAGAGACACTATAGTCCATTATAAATGCAAGAAATTAAGGCAATAGCATTGTTTCCATCTATGCTGTGAATACAGGGATTTCCTCTGGCCTTGATTTTGTGAAAGTGTTGTCAAAATGAAAGAAACACTTGGCACATACATATATGAAAAGATGGGAATAAAGGAACAGCAGATGGCACAATAGAAGCAATGACACTATCATCCTCAGAAAATAAAGACTATACAAACTTTTCACTTTTGGGGTTGAGTTATGGCTAAAATAAAAATATTTTCTTTCCACTTGATTCTTCCTATGCACGGGGAAACAGGATTATATACAGAATAAACAAGGTTGCATCACATTTACCTAGCTACTACCAAAAGAGGCAACATTCCAAGGCCTAGATTTGATGTAACTTTTCATCAATATTACAGACATTTATAAGCCTATTAGTAGAAATTTGCAAGTCACAATTTTGGATATATATAACTTGTTGTTATATATCCAATTATATATATACCCTAATTATCTGTAGCATTTAGTTAGGAAGTTATGAAAGTACCTACTGATCATTTCTTAACTTGTAACTGTAGACTTAGGGTAACATTTGCCCATTCAGTTGAACTTTTTTTCCCTGCCTGTTGTCTGTTTGCTTTTGAGCCCAGTGAGAAGTCATTCTAAATAACTCCTCGATTTCAAAGTTTAAGGAAATTAAGTGTAGAGTTCCCAAAAGGTGCTAGGTGGATTACGCACACATCTCAGCACCGTAGTGTGCAGGGTCAAACTGTCTGATTCAGCAAAACTGGGTTCTGCAGGAATGTGCAGTGTGGTGATTATTTCAAGTAGAAGTAACCTTGCTGGAGTTTGCTATCTAAAGTACCTTCTGTACTGGGCAAGCTCGGATTGTAACCCAACAGAGAGGTGGCGTGCAGACAGTGATTCATCTCATCCTGAGGTGTCTAATATCAGTCTTTAAGGTTACTCCTTTTTGGTGGCTCATTCCTGCTGTAAATCCCTCTCCTAGTGCTGTCCATGCGATGAACGGCCCAGGCAACTCACTCAGAGTGAAACAAGCCTGTCAAAAAACAGATTAACTTTAATCCAGATTAGTTCCCTGATGTAACCCACACTTACAACCAGCAACAGGAAAGAGAGGATGTCAAAAGTCAGAAAACAAGAAGCCAGAGTGTGATAGAAGGCAGGACTGCCTCTCTTAATAGTGCAAGCTTGTGTTGTTTCAATCCTTCATGAGTTTTTTGCCTAAAATAATGTAGGCAAATCTCCCTCTCAAAGTGCTCATTTTCCTCCATGACTACCTATACAACTATCTATACAGTTAGCTTGTACTCATGCCTAAGGTTTATAGTGCTAAAATTGGGTGGCAAGAACTAAAAGACCCTTTGAATACTGGAAAATTTCTCATTGACTAAAATGTTGAGAGAGAGCGAGCTGATGTTTTTGTTTGCCCCGTGTAAATTATAAACATTGTAACTGAGAGACATCTTGAAGCTGCTGCATTTATTACTACAGTTGATTCCTAAACATCAAAATATTATACTATATTTATATACACATTTGAAAATAGCATATGTGTTATTTATTCATTAGGGAATAACATATGAACAGCATCACCTGGTGACAACTGTAAAAAAAAAAATCCAACATGCAGCCTTCTCCTGTCAGAGTAATTTTGGCTGGCAGCATCCCTCTCCCTTTCCACTCATGCTGGCACTTTCAGGAAGGAATGGAAGATATGCTTTGCCACTGGGGCATTTCGAATATTCTTATCCAAACTTCTCTGTCCAGCAATGGTTTGCCCAAGAGACACTTGGAAATGCTTATTCATCAATGCAAGCTGTAGTGTTCTCCAACTCTTCCCCAAGGGCTCACTACTTTGCAGACCATTCCCATCAAACACTCCACCTTGATACATAATCATTAAAATAACTGTCAGTAATGCTTATGATGCTCTAATTTGGCCCGTTTCATATTTCACACTGGATGACTAAATTATAGGATAAATTTGTCCCTAAAAGACTTAAGACAAAAGCTGCACACAGTGCAAGCACAGAAACAAGACAGCAGTAAGCAAAGACCAGAATCCATGAAGAATATAAGGTGAGATGACTGGTTTTAAGGTGCAAGAACAATGAAACAGATGACAGACATCTGGCATCAGCACAGCAGACATCCTTGGGCATAAGCACGAAAAGTGGCAAGAAGTGGAATTACTAAAAATTGGGATTTAGAAACTGGTATCCCAGTTTAAAGTTGGCACAAGAGAAAATAATAAGGAATATTCTAAGGAAGGCTCTGTCTGAGAGAAAGAATAAAGAAGGCATCAAGGAGAAACTTCCATCCATAAGTGCTTCTTTTCTAATACAAGAAAGTAGACCTTGGCATTGGTGAGTGCGCTGTACGAGCAGGTTTGGGGGGATGAGGGCGGAACTTACTGGCTTTCAGGTTAAAAGTTATAAAACCTTATTACTATGTTGACTATTTTCCCATCAATTCAGACTACACNAAGCAGGTTTAGGGGGGATGAGGGGGGAACTTACTGGCTTTCAGGTTAAAAGTTATAAAGCCTTATTACTATGTTGACTATTTTCCCATCAATTCAGACTACACGTCTTTGTTCTCATCTAGGAAAAATTTACCCCANCGTCTTTGTTCTCAACTAGGAAAAATTTACCCCACCTCTGACTGCCTCAACTGTAGGCATGAGTGGGTGTCAGAAGGGCTGCACTCATCATACTTCGTTTCAATTGAGTGGGACAGATTCCCATGGCACAAAAAAAGTTAGGCACAGATAGCTCACTGGCATCACAGAAATAAATCCAGAAATAGCAGAGTTTTCAGGCTCTGGAAGTGATGCAAACTGAAATTATTCTAACAGTTGATAAGATGTATATCTGAGGCCCCTGAGTACAGTGGAGTTACTGTGAAGTTTTAAATTTCAGCCTCCTGGATATTTCATAAGAAGGCTAAAATCTTTCCCATGCATTATCTGAAAGACTTGAATATAACCAGAAAAGGATTCTATTGCAAAAATAGTCATCACAAGTTTTTAAGGACTATTGCCTGTTTAAATTGTTCTTTAAAAGGAAAAAGATTGAACCAAGATTTTTATGAGAGTGAAAGAATGGTATTTGGTTTATGCATGTCCTGACTACAAAACGTGGTACTGTGTTGCCTCTGGTTATGCTGCCATGAACATGGACTGGTGGGCTCTCTCTGCAGACCTCTCATTTTAGAACAAGTTCATCATTTTTTAGTTTAGATTAGTTTAGAAAATGGTCTTGTGTAGTTACAGCGTACCCCATTAATTATTGAGGAGCCTTGATAAAGCTGAAAGAAATGTTCTAAGTTTTGTTGCTGGCTTAGACTTCAAAGGTGTCACGCCACTGGCTCTGAAAATTGTCTGGCAACAGGCCGATGCATGCGTACAGGTTCATTCTCTCAGGGACACCAGAGAAGCTTATTAGTTAGCCCCAACAAGGCTTATTATTTTTAACTACTAAAAGTATATGCTTTGGTGATAGGTTATTACTTCTGCAAGCCCCGCTGCACTGGACTCTGAATTGCCAC
>RSEF01000002.1:33176379-33204021 GCA_003993805.1 Himantopus leucocephalus
GGGAATTGAGTATGTCTTATGTCTGCATATTTGCGGATATTTTCTTTGTTTTATTTTGTTTTACAAAGCTAACTGCAAGGTTTTATGGAACGATATCATGGCTGAAGCATGAAAAGAAAGCAGACACAAGGTAGGACACAGAAATCCCTAAAAATGAGAAGATGAAAAAGTTGCTCTTATCCCAACAGCATAATTCGTAACCAGGCCTGTCATGTGTGTTCCTACAGGAAGCTAGTAATGCAGCAGGTATCATCAATTTCTTGAAATGTATTCATAACCCACATCTGGAATTCAATATCTTTTGTATCTCCAGCAGCAACATGTCAGAATTGCTCTTCTATAGGCAAAACAGTCTTTGAGTATGGAAGATGCTCTGTCTCAGGAAAAACAGTCAAGAATAGTTTCATAGAACATGTATAGCCTGTTTGATGTACGTGAAACAAGAATGGGATATCTCCTCTTCTACAAATACCTGGGTCCATATTGATCAACCTACATTCTCACTGATTATAGACCAAACTACAAGTATAGTCTAAAAACCAGCTCCCCAGGAATGTAACTAGTACAGGATGAGGAGCTCCAGGAGAGGTAAAGAAGGAGGTATGCTGTACCAGTGACAACACCTGAAGGATGGAGCACTGATGTGAACACTGAATCTCTATGTCTGATGCTCAGATTCTGTCTTAGGGATTCTTAGAGATACATACATGTTTGATCTAATAGCATTTCTTTTTTTTTTTTTTNTTTTTTTTTTTTTTTTTTTCTTATAATGCTGTGTTTTCCTAACCTTATGGGAAAATACTTTAAGACTTATAAAGAAACATTTACTTGTTATTCAAGGTTAATGGTACTTTGATCAAGATATACAGAAGAACACAAAACACAGTAGAGGTTGTTCTGAGGGAGTAACTCACTGCTCTTTGAAGGTGTATCGGAGAAAAACTACAGGCTAAAAAGCAGCTACTGGAGTGTAAAGGTTACGTTGCAAGCCTCTGGCTGTGGGAAAGTTAGTCCTTGCCAGCAAATACTGTGCAGGCCAAAGTCCCTCCTGATGAACTGAGGTGCCAGCAAAGCAACTCCTGGGGCCCTGAAAAAACTGCTGTATGTCACATAGCAAAAAAAAAAAAAACAACCAGATCTGAGATATACCATAATAATAATAAAAAGAAAATTCTTCATGTACTTTATTCTCCAGTTCATTAAGCTCCTTCTCATTGCTTTATGGTTGTATCAGAGACAGTGCACGTAGGCCTGATTTTTACTGGTAAAAACTATGTCTGGGACATTGGGGAGTTTTGGTGGTTAAGGAGCACTCCCAGGAGCTGCATGCTATAGTGGGTCTTTTACATGCAGCTTGAGCAAGGGATGACTAACAAACGCTACTGCTGCCACTTCGTAGTCACAGAACTGGGGATGGAAAGTTTGCTGTTAGAGGAGAGACACAAGGGAAAGAACTCATATTGGAGTCAACGCAGCTGTACATTGCCTTCCATTAATATAAGTATATAGGAATTTATCTTAGTGACAGAATGAGTAGCTGACCAGAGACCGACCATGCACAATTGTTCTGTGATTGGAATTGCTTCAGAAAGTTGCAATTCACTCCCTGGACCACAGCTTACTGCTGCGTTGCTATGTCAGACACAGTCTGGAACCAGAACCATGGTATCTTATTTCTTAACAAAAGACAGGGATGGCTCCCACAGACAGTGAAGTTGTTTACATTATCCTGTCCTTTTGATATTACTCAAGTAAGAAGCTGATTAAATAATGGTCTCCATCCATCTATCTGTTTCCAGTAGAATTTGTGAATGACTTCATCACTCAGTCTGCACATTGCATGTTAAGCCTTCCTTATGGTGTAGTCTACTACAAACAACAAATTACCATAACACTTCTCCAAAAAACAGAGATTCATGCCCAGAAAACATTCTTTCATCCATTCTTTGGGGACAGAGACACTTGGATAATGTATATGCCTTGTGTGCACTTCTCTCCCTAAATGCAGCAGCTGGAATGAAACTGTCTTTGTAGATAAAGTTGATGTTTTAATTTTTTTACCCTGAAGGACAATATATAATGTAACTTTTCAATTTTCATTAACTGTGGCACAGGTTGCTATAGGCTAAGCTTTCAGCTATGAATAAAAGTAAAGCAATGAAACTCTACAGAGGAACGTTTCAGCTAAATGCCATCCTTCGTGTTTTGTGGCAATGCTAAGCGTGGATGGGACTACAGTAATTATGTCTCTCTCCAGCTGTTCTAATAGTAAATTCACCAGGAAGGTGTCCTTTTTTTTCCCCTGCTCTCAGTCTCATGCCCCCAGGTAGCTAGAATGCTGGTGTATCTTAATTGAAAACGTAAAAAGATCAGAATTAATAGATTTAAGAGAAATGGGTTGATACTCAGAAAGAAAAGCTAAAGCTGAATATACAGGATGGGAGAGGAATAATATCAAACTACAGAATTAGAATAACTTCTAGAGACATTGTTACTTTGGTGACTTAACATAGGTAGCTCAAATCATAGAAAACATACTGAATATATTAGGCAAGACAGACAGAATCTTTTCTACCCCAAACTTGAATATCGGTGCCTGTGTTGAATTGATTTCTGAGCCTGTCCCTGAATGATGTGCTAGTCACAAGCGTAGTTGCATCACCTTTCAAAATTAAGTAGGTAACCCTATCTATTGTCAAGGTCTTATTAGAAGCTAGCATAAACTTTATAATTACTGGAAAGCTGATACTAAATATAACCAAATCAGAAACATTCTTAATACGTATGATTAGGATGCCACCTAATAACTACTGTGCTTGCTCTTTGGGTCAGTTGATGATACAATAAGGAGCTTTATTAACAAGCATAGAGTGCTCAGAAAAATGAAGACCATGGTTTCCATCCAGCCTCCTAAAAACTAATTTTCTGTACATGTACAGACAAATTTCATAGACTCAAATCTGGCTGTCTTCAAGCCAATAACAATCCTCACATGGACTGTTGAAGCAGAATTTCATAGCTTTTATTTGCAACACAGTTCTCAAAAATGTGCTAGACCTTATGAGAACATCAGTGTTTTTTTCTTGCAGGAACACACAGAAACAAGGTTGGTTTCCCTATTTCTGTTTCTTCCTTGATAAACTTAAAACTGTGAGAATGGGAAGTCTCTCTTAAAACACAAAGTTTTCAGAACAGACCTTCAGTATGGAGAAATTAGTTCTTATTATCAAAGAACTGATGTTTAGGCAATCAGCTCTCTATATTGTTTATGTTAACAAAGCACGTGTATGGTATAGCAAGGACAACTTTGCTTTTTCTTTGTCAAGCCATTGTACTGTGTCTTACAAGGAAAGTAAAAAGGAAATTATGTACCTCATACTCATCCAATTTGGCCCAAATAAACATAACATATTCAACACAATTATGCAGAGGACCTCTCTTTCCTGTGATGTAAATAATATTAATTTATTTTTCTTTTTCCTTTGGATTTTTAAGTATTTATTTCCCTAATGCTTTGAGCCATCTCTGTGCTGACAGAACTAACCTGTAAGCTTCCATCAGTGACCAAAATGATACTGACATAAACTGAACTTATCTTTAAAACATAAACAATGGAGATATTTAATGCTAAAATAAATTTACAAACAAACTTACCATCAGATACATAAAGCTTTTCCTAGGCTTCAGAGATTTCAAATATAATGTTCAATGGTGAGCGACCTTGATCAAGATACAAGGCACCATTTTCTCCCTTTTCAGCCCAGTGTCAGTCTAAACTGTATATACTTGCCAACTTGAGATTGCAGGGCTACTTTTGGAGTGAGTGGAACTCCCAATAATTGTTCTAACTGTCACAATCTGCTTTGAAGGGCTCAGACCCACACATCAGCTTGTGCGTGAAAATGCTCAGTGCTAGTCCTACCAGTCCACAGCAAAGGGAAAGCGAGATAATTGTAGTTTAAATCTTTTCCAGGTAATCTTCTCCTGCTCATGCCTAAAATAAAAGTCCTGTTGAACTCAGTGTTACAGCAAAGCCCTTTGCCTCCTTTGGGTTATGAGTCTTCACTGGAAGGGCTGGAATCGCCACTCATGCCTGCTGAAGGGTACCCAGCTAGCTTTGATTTACTTCAAGGCTTTCAAAAAGTATGTTAAAATTCGCCTGCTGAATGTTCAGCTTCTTTTCGTGTTGAAAAGCAGAAGCTGTAATCATAAATAATAGTACCTTAATCTATTAGTGGCCTTACTAACAGTTGCATAGAACACTTAATAATAAAATAACATTTCAAACTATAAATACTAAATCAAGATGCAAACGGATTGTCTTATACCTCAATATAAATTGTAGATACAATACCACCTAAAATTCAAGCTGAGATTTAAGATGATTCCCAGATACTTAAATTCTAAGACATAATTTAATATGGGTTTAGCTAAAGTACTAATGTTTAATTGCTCCTTACAAGAGCTCTTTCAACAGAAGACTTGATTATGCCTGAACCAGGCCAGAAAGATATTAAAATCGTGCTGCAGAGCAATATAAATTTGACCTATCACTGATGCAGTTCCATAAAGAATGGCATCATCTTCATGGAGAGCCATTTATTTATATTTTGTGCAAACTTGATAGGTATTGAAAAAGTCTGCAAGGAAATAAGCTCTCAGAAAAAGCAGCTGATATACTGAAAGCCCCTGAATTTGTTTAATCAATGTATTTCTTTTGTAATTAGATAACATGAAACTGAGCAACCTTAAATATCTGTTAATACGGATAGTCCCTTTTAACAAAACTCTGTAACATTCAGCTATATTTCGGTATATTCAAGCTGGTGCAAGACAGTAATCACAGTCAGCAAAAAGCACGGCCTGAGGGGATCTCGGGAGGTCATGAAGCGCCCTCCACTCCCTTGGAGAGGGAAGCACTTGTACCTTCCTCACTCCCAAAGGGTGAGCATTAACCCACTACCACCGCATCCCCAGGAAACCTGTGTGGACTTCAGTGCCCTTACTCGACACTTCAAAAAACCTGTTTAAAGTAAGTCTTTCTTGTTGAAATTTAAACCTACCTCTTGTCCCATGCTCCCTAAGGATAAATTACTTTCTTCCCTGAATTAATTTGAATATTTTTGCCATGGTCCCCTTCTCCCCAGACTTCACTACACTGAAGAACTCTTTTCACTCTTTTGTTCCTGACTTCTAAACAGCTTGTCTGGACTGGTTTGGACTCTCTCTCATTTGAATGCTATTATCTGAAACTGTACATCAGTAAAGCTGAAGCTCTGTCAGTTCCAACCATGGTGGAGAGTTCACTTCATATATTTTGCATATCAGGGGCAACTCAACGTACAGCCTAGTGTGTTATTTTCCTCTTTTCAACAGAATGATACTGTTGACTAATGTTGAGTTTATTGTTCCCAGATCTCTTTCTGAGCAGATACTGAACACGTTCTTCATCCTCTGTTTGCACAGTTGATTATTTTTGCCCAAGGGCAATACCTTGCAGTTGTTTCTGATGAATTTCTTATGTTTTACTTTTTAGAGCTCCTTCTCTGTTTGTCAAGATTGCTTTGTTTTCTAACCCCGTACTTCAGTACACTTACTGCTACACATTGTAATATCATAACCAAAGGTCAAAAGTAAGCTCTGGTCCTTTATCCAGGCCATTAATGAAAACACTGAACACAAACATAACCAAGACAGAGCTTTGAGGAACCAATTCACTACATATCTTCACAACCTTTGACGATTATTCTCTTGGTGTATTTATCACTCTGTTTTACAACGGTTCTCTAGTAATTAAATCAAGACTATGATCTCTTGTCTAAATAATATACGAGACAGCGTCAAAAAACCTTACCAAAGTTATCTACTGTTATTCTCTATTTGTGTAGCCCATTGCCACAACAGAGAATATAGGACTTACAAAAAATATTTGAAGATCCTATGAAATATCACAAGTCAAATATTTACAATATGCGACTGTCCCTGTCTCTTTTTCTGCCACCCCACCCCCACTCTGTTCCTGTCTATTTTACAAGGCAATTTCATTTTTTTTTTTTTTAAATATTGCTACTACCTTAAAGCTATAAAATTCCTTTTACATCACAACAGGTCAGGAAGAGGCCTAAGGAGGGAGTGGTTTTCCCTGGTCCGTGAGAGCAACTTTCACAGAATGACTGAACTCAGTGCGTAGGGAAATATGCGAGTAGCACAAGCAGGAGATAACAAGTGTACTTGTGCACTAATACTGTGCTGCATACAGCAATTTTTAGAATTTCTAGGGCTAAATATACAGGAGAACACAAAGAGTCCATAAGAAAACTGATTTATTTAGGTGGCAATCTGCTTCCTGAACCTGCTCCCAGTGGCCTTCCAGCCATGAGCAATTAGGATCCTTAGGTTTTCTGGTCATAAAATTTTTATACTATGACCCCCACTTTGTCTTGAAAGTGAATAACTGGGATAGGTTATGCAACCAGAGGCTATTACGTGTTTATGCACACAACTGGCTATGTGTCTCCCAGAGGATGGATGAAGGCATCCATCACCCAGTCAAATGATGAGATGGGGACTACAATGTACAGCTTGCAAAGACTTCTAGATATAGACCATCTTTCATTCTCCTCCTCCCGTGAAAAAGAGACTGTATTCCCAGGTATGGAAGGCAATGAGGACAGGATAAGAGAGGCCCTATGAGTATCCACAACCCTCAGAAAGGGACAAAACTCAAGGTTGCTAATAGAATGCCCTTAGGAAGTCCTCCCTTCAGACAGTGGATAAGACTTGGATTTTGCCACTACTTGATTAGCATTTTTCAGAGGCTCATTCAGCTCATCTTCTGCTTCATATCATAGTGAGATCACAGCTTGAGAGGGAAGTTCCCTCACAGAAAAGAGACTAGATCCAGTTATTTTCACCACTAGACTGGAGATGAAGCTTTTGAACTGGCTTCCAAACCCTAACTCCAACATCATGGTATTTCCTCAGGCAACCAAAATCTATTACTGTTATCAATTATCATGCCATTGTAACTATTATCCACAATACTTATTTAGAATTGATGCCACCAGTAAATCACCTCATTACTAACCATTTGGAACCAAGGTAAGAACCCGAAATCTTAATCAACACCCATACAGTATGCAAAGGGCCTAAATGACACAAGTAATCAGTCCATAGTGGAATTCTGCCTAAAGAGGAATTTGGGGCTCCAGAAAGAAGAGCTCTACGGGAGCTTTCCCAGGTATAGCAGGCTTTTTAAAATAATTGAATAGGAGATTTTGAAATTACTATTTAACTCCGTGCTGTGTAATACTACAGTATAAAAGAGAAAAAAAATGGGATAGGCAATATATCCCAACATGGGAAGTTGTTTAATAACCTTCCAATTTACTGTAAGTATTTAAAACAGTATCAAATCAAATGGATTTTTTCCCCTAGACAGGTGTTATTTGGAGGAATATTCTACAGACATGTGCACTGTGACTTCTGACCTGAATCCAGCAGCAAATCAGCAAGTCCATCAAGATGAACCTGGACACACCCAGTCTAAAAACAAGATCAAAGTCAGGGCTGGAGAGTTAGTTTCTTAATTAAAGCAATTTGAGTAAAAATAATGAAGACGGAAGTCACATTTCTGTAAAAGCAATTTGGCAGGAGGGCTAGCCCTCTGCTTTATAGTACTTCAGATGAAAAAGGAAGACGCTATTAGTTGCTTTCTTTGTTGAGTGTTTGAATTAAAACCTTGGTGCCACTCGTTTACTATTTGCCAGTAGCGCTGAGTGAGTAATTCTCTGCCTGTAATTTCTTTGACTAAATTAGCCTCTTTTTCTTCTCGTGGAATATCCATCAGCAGATCATGATTTTCTCATTTAAATGTACTCAACAAATATATCTGAATTTTTACCCTGTGAACTGATTGCAAATATTTGAAATTCAAGCTACATCGCTTATTTGGGATTGGTAAATCAGGTCACACTGTTTGTTCTCTCTGACTGAACAAGTGTGAGAAACACTACTTCCCGTGCACACAGTTGTGTGTTCCCCCTCAAAATCAGTCCTCCATAAAAGTTCGTTTGAAGAAAAATTTGCATTATTGTTTTTTTATAAACCTTTCTGTTAAAAGTAAAACTCAATTGATTGTTCTTTCACCGAGAAGTAAATATGAATGGGTTTTGTGTGAGTATGGGCAAAGAGAATTCATTTAAGAGCTTTAATGATTACTTGTGGACATTTTTTTATTATTCATGTAGTGCTTGTTTATAGACAAAGAATGAATTAGATAAAAAATACCTTCAATCCACATAACATCCTTACAAAAGACAGAAAAGGACCAAAATAAGAAAAAGATAAAAAACAAATATATCCAGTATTCAAAGGGGGGAATGCTGAATTGTACAGCAAATTTGGCAAAAGCAGAAAAACGGAAAAATTCAATCCCTCTATTGTGCACCATTTATCAAAAACTGTACTTCAACAAGCCAGGAATAAGCTCCAATCTACAGTTTTTGTTTTCTTTCCACAGAGCAACAGGATTCTGGTTAAGGGGGGTTCCTTGTGGACCATAATTGCTATGCTGTTTGCAAATGTTGATATAATTTGGAAGTGTAAAATTATTCTCACATGATGGCTGCATGGATTCAGCTAGTCCACTGTTGAATGGAGAACAAGCAAAAAGAATAACAGAATATTCCCAAATGTGGTCATTTATTTTTACAGGGGTTTAATTATTGTAAACATAAGCATGTATTTTCTTTCTAAGTATTTTGTTAGTTTGGAGAAACAAATAGATTTTCTGTGAGAGCAATGAGGAGGAAAGGAGTGATTATACACAGATAGTGAATAGCATCATGGAAAACTCATAAATAAATAAGCACGAACACACACAGGGCAGCTGTCCTAGTTCCCAGCTTCTTAGATGTCTCTTCGCTACAGGCCCTCTCTTCCTCTTTGTCCCTCCTGACCTAGGTCAGCTCCTTCCCTTACCTTTAAATCAGCCATTGCTTAGCCATCTGACAGACTAGCCAAACCAAGACTGTATCAAGCACAGGCTGACTCATGCCTCAGTGGCTTGCCCCAACTTTTGGGCTCTGTCCCACTATCGCCCAGGTCGTACACTGTGTTTCCTGCAGAGCTCTGCCCCCATGGCCCCCAAGAGGCTGTGGCACACACACCGGTGTCCTCACAGACAGAGGCATGATCCTGCCCTGGGACCAGCAACTGCAGAGTCGTTTGGTTAACCCATAAGCGTGTGTATAATGAGCATCCTTACATCTCTCCCTTATAGCCACAGGGGCAGACAGCCACTCCAGTAATTGTGCTAGGCACATAAAACCCATGTAGAATATGTACTTTTCAAGATGACTGTCATAAGGAACATCGGGTTTGCTTTAACCAAAATGCTGACCTGACATAGACTTCCGAGGTAAAATAGTATACACCAAGGGTATGCATTTCAGCATCTTCCACACTGAATTCCACGGGGCCAAAAAATACTCCAGTAAAGAATTATAGTTTCTAATTATTTTTCAGGGACAAAACGTGCCCCATCCCTCAAGCACCAGCAATCTCTGACTTGCTGATATCTTTCAGGTGCTGTGCGGCTTAAGCCACCCATCTAAGCACAGACCATTGCGTGACCTTTATCTTTCAATATTTTTATTAAAAGCTTTGCTATTTAGCTGTTAACACCTATTGTAATTCAAAACTTTCCCATTCTGAATCCCAACTCTAGAAGTATCAACACAGATATCAAAAAAAATCCACACCTATTCAACACCAAAGCAATTATCTAAGTACTTAAATGAGTGCTTTCCCAAACAGGGGTTTGGAAGAGCATATAGGTTAATAATAATTAAAAGAAAAAAACCACCATAATATTTTTTGCAAGTTATCTTAAGNTTCAGTTTTCTGAAAAAAAAAAAAAAAAAAAAAAGTGAAATCGCAGGTTTCTATCTGCCTATAACATTAAAAAAGTTACCCATGGAAATGCAAATAAAAACCAGTCACAATAGAAATATTTTTTTTTATATATCAGCATCTCTGGCTTTCACATGTTTTTGCATAATGATAGGGCTAATATAACATAACAAATCCTAAACTGTTTTCACAAGGAGTGGAAAAAAGATGTGTAAAAGTATGCTCTGTCTTGCTTCCTTCTGTTCACAATGTATCTAAATACAACAAATGGTGTTCTTGCTCTTTCTGTCTGTTTCTCAATCTGTTTGGAAAGTAGCCATCATTCTGCAGCCAACCATAATATTTGACACTTCCTGACATCATGAAAGCCACCATCTGTCTATCATTGAAGCCCTGTACTTTTTAAAGACTGCTTGGCCTGATCTTTAATGAAGCTTCACTGTGAATGCACAGATCAGTTTAGATAGAAAACTGGGGACGTCTGACAAAAGGAATCTGTGCAAAATCACGTTTTAGTTAGATTCAGCCACAAAACAAAAGGAAATATCAAGACCTTCTAGCAGGCAGCAAAGAAAAAGTTCAGTTCGCTTTCAATTAGTCCGAGGTTCAAATTCGTCGCGGAAAGTTTGGAGGATGAAACTGAATTGAGAAAAAAAGACGAAACTCAAATTAAGTGGAAAGCATTTTTCCTTCCTTCACCTAACTACTGTTTTGAAAGATAAATATAGACATGTTTCCAGTGTTTGTAAGAGGTGTAAAGTATAGAATGTGCTATTCTCTGGAAATTAAAAATGAGATTTCATATTTAGGGATTATAACTATTTTCAAACATCGAAAAAGCACATTTTTTTATGGTTTTGGATTGATATACAAATTTTGAAGACTATTAAAGATTGAAAAGGCAGAAACATTAGTCTATTTTGTAATTATATCCTAGAAGGAAAGCACAAGTTTTTTTGCCCAAGCAATGTCTTGACAGGGAAATGTATTCCCTGTGATATTTTAAGGCATGTGTTGCTGCCATGATTTTTGCACAAAGCAGTGACTCAAGCTGTAAAGGCTTTGCTTGGTTCACTTAGAACAGATTTGGATGCAAACCTTTAGAAACCTGACTTGGAAAATCATGACCTTTGAATACCCCATGCTCCATTTCCTTCGTCTACAAATTAATTCAAGTGTCTCCTCATGGCTACGGAGGCAGAATGCTCCTTGCAGCCTTCAAGACTGCTGTACTCCTACCAGTCTACAGCTCCAACAGATACTTAAACCAGCTCACGGATGGAGAGCCAGGACCCTCGTCCCCTTTGGCTACCACCTCTCCTTTCGTCCTCCTCTGTCAGCCTGCCCCCCTCCACCGGTGCTGGGAATGAAGATGAAGTGTTTCCTGTGCTTTTCTCAGCACAGCACCGGTAAATGTGGCCGGCCCTTCATCACACAATTCAGGTCAGGAAAGAGCCCCGTGCACAGGCTGTGCTGCAGGCTGTGCACTGGCCAAGCGTCCTGCGACTCACAACCAGCCTCACAGGGTGACAGGGAAGAAGCAGCATTCAACAGGCCAGGAAGCTGCTTGAGGTCTCAGAAAGAGCTTCTAGAAAAGAGCTGCATCTGACTTCTCACCACTACTACCTCTGCAAAGCATCGCTGCTAAAGATGCAATTAATGGGCGTGAGGGCATGAAAGGAAAATGCCTTTCTTACTGACAGTAGATGGCAATAATAATAATTATTTTCACTTAGGTAATTATCATCCAGTTAGCCATAATAATTCCCAAAGCAAAAATTGAAGCGTGGACCTGCATTTTGTGGTAAGAAAATGCAGGTCTAACTACCTGTCCAAATCCCATCTTCAGCCCTATGCGTCCTACTCTGTGCACCCTCCCACCCTACACCACAGTGCCTGGAGAATGTCCCCCCCATCCCCTGTCAACCTTATTCAGCCTGTATTACCTGTTGTACCTTACCAAAGCCACAGCTGCAGGATTTGGTCTGCAGGACAGTAGTTGTGACGTGTGCCTTCAGGACAGGATCAGGCAACAGGAAACAGGATCCAGGAAACTACTTTTATCAGTTTCAGGTGGAAAGTATAGACTTTTCAGTATTTGGAGGCCAATTTATGCATTGTATGCTGAATACCCTGAAATGCCCCAAACCTGCAGACACAATACCATTTGTATCTGAGGCAGGCTTGACATGAAAGCTTCTCTGTTGCTCATTGTAGTATATGGCCACCAGAATTCTCTCTCTCACTCCCTCCCTCTCCTTCTCTTCTTTCCCCATCACCATAACACCTGAATATCTCACAGTCTTCCATTAATTTACCCAAATAATACCCTTGTGAGGCTGGAAAATGCTGTTGTCTCCATCTCCTGCCATTATACCCTGATGGCAGAGAGAAAATTACCTTGCCCAGCACCATGTCAACTCTTGGTAGCAAAGCAGGGAGGTGAGTCCAGCTTTCCTGGGTCCTAGGCTAATTGTCCCATCACTACTTCCCATTGAGTCTTCTTCTTTATTTCTTTACCACCATCTTCAAATTTACTGATTTAAAGAACTATCTTCTGATCATTTTTTCCCATAGGCATTTTTATCTTTTCACTGCTTTTTCTGCTACATATTTTTAGGTTTATAAAAAATGGCAACTTCTAAAAATAGTTTCTGGTTTGCCACACAAATATAGAGCAATGGAAGCTGGTTTGGTTCATTGGACGACTTCACTAAAAGCAGAAGTGGTTTAGAGCACAATAGGCAGCAGAGTGATCATGTGTTGTAAACTAAATATCATATGGCACATAGGTACAACCACACGGTGTGGAGCAGAGATGGCTTTATACTACCCAGGAGGACATTGATGTAATCATAGTACCATTGCATTCAGTACTATGGAAATTGCCTCTCATAGTACCATTGCATTCAGTACTATGGAAATTGCCTCTTCAAGCCCTAAATGGCATTCAAGGAACCCCCTCAGGCACTACTACATGTAAGCCTGAGGACAGGACCATATACACCAGCTTCATCCAAATCCTGTACCCAGGGAAATTTCTCCCTATGTGCTGTACGCTGTAGAGCAGACACAAAACGCATTCTGGCTTTTTACCTTTTCCTTGTGAAACACAACGAGTTGATCAATAAAGGAGGTGTAACAGCATTTATCTATCACTGAAATACAAGAAAGAAAAGTAGCAGTCATTTGTACTGTCTCTTCACGGTAGAAAAAGGAGAGTGAAGAATAACAATCGCTAGCTGACATTGCAAAGCAATAACAAAATGGACTTTGTCCTTGGCACCTCTTTCTTTGGGAATGTTACTGGATTCCAAATTAGCAGCACTGATCCAGGCATCTGTTTTGGATACCCCCTCCTCAATAACACTGAATTCAAAACCATCCATATCCTGTCTTATTACTGGGTAAGAGAGAAGGGTGCCATCTACTGCTAATACCAGCACCAGACACTTTCAAAGATCTTCATGGCTCTGGACTAGGGGTAGTGAAGTGCAGGAAAAAGGGCAGGTCTGCAATCCAACAAAAAGAAAGAAGGAAAGAGGACCTAGAAGCAACAAAGGTAAATGGGACTGTGTAAGAAAGCAAATAAGTCATCCAAGCACATACATAATAAGTACCCTCAACCTCTATACGTGCTTCATTCCTATCACTCAGCAAAAAAAACATGTAGTTGTTTCTAGGTTTTCACTTACAAACCAAAAGTGAGCTGTGATTTTATATAGTACTTCCATTTACTATGGAATTAAGACTAATATGTTTAAATATGGGTATTACAGCTTTTAGAACAGTAAGCTGCATGGAAAAATGATGCACATTTGTTGAATAAAGAGTAAATTATTTGGAGCAGCTGTTCTGGTTTAAAGACATTTTTTTCAATATTGATTACAACCTCTTAGTTTGTTTTGTGTGCCCAAAACCAGGGCAGACTAATCGGTATCAGTCAAAGACTATTTCATGCCAAAAATTATGAGGACTAACAAAGTTAGTCATGGCTATGAACAGCTAGGATACCTATAATATATATTTTGGTTATGCCCTTGACCACCAAGTTATTCAGATTTATTCTCTCATACACTCTTACACGCACACAAAAAAAATAATCTAAGCAACCCTTGCTGCAAGTAAGGGTTGAAAGGTTGATGTATTCAGCCTTTGAATCTGGAGGCCATGAAAAATTGTCAGTCAGTAACGGATGCCATTCATTGGATGCCAATGATAGCAAACCTTGCGTAGAGATCTACATCCTCAGTCTACTACCAGATGCAGCACAGGACTTTTCTACTGGCATATTTTTCAGATGATATAAATAATTATAGAGCTGGATTGGATGGAAAGTCAGGAGATCTGGTTTAAATCCTACAGCTGCCACCTATTTCTGCATGGCCATGTGCTGAATGCTCAAAATCTCTGTGCCTTTCTTCCATTCTCTCAGATGGGGATGCTGATATTTCTTTTTCTCTCTTTATTTGACTATCTTGTTTTCTTAAAGCATAAAACCCTCACAGTAAAGACTGCTTCTCCTGTATCAATTCAATGCTTGCATCCTTAGTAGGGCATGTTACACACAGCTGTAAGATAAAGAAATATGTTCCAGTTCCTAAAGCAGCATTGCACCTATTGTAATAATCTGGGAAATCTTAACTACTTCTTGAGAAAATTAATCTGAATGGACTATGAGAAAAGTTAAAATGATAGCACAGTGACTTGAGCTGGTCCTTTCAGGTGTGTGTTGTCTTTAATGTCTGTCTTTACGTCTCTCATTAGGTGCTGAAAAGACCTGTAACATGAAAAGTTGCATCTGGCAGCATCTTAATTTATACTTAAGGCTTTCAGCTCTAGAACTCTTTCCTGAATAAACTGTGAAATAAGGGGGGAAGGAGAGTAAAGCAAGAAAGGAAGGAAGACCTATTGAAAGTTAAATTATTTCTTGCCAATGTCTGAGTTCCTTCTGGAGTTTGTCCAGTCACAAACTATCGCTCTTCAATTCAGCCCTGCAGTTCTACTTCACTGTGGTTAGATGCTGGATCAATTTCTGTGTTCTTTTTGTCCATTGTCTGTTTTTCTTCCTTTCTCTATGTAATTAAACATCTGAAAGACTCTTCTCCTATTAGCACCATAGAGTGAACTTAAAAAGTGATTGACCTGATCCACTAAAGCAGGAAATGTTATGGATAACACAGCTGTCTTCCCTTTGCCCACACATTCAGTGGGGTCTGGAGGTGCTGACAGCCTGGTACTTCAAAGGATCAGGCCCACAAAATGCTCAGTAGTTTGTATTTATGCAACAGAAGTTACATCCTGAGCTAGCTAATCTACCATATTCCCCATGGAGACATCCCAGCATCAGCTACGTTTGCTATCTCTATTCCTGTTTAAAGGTGTCAGCCTAAATTCAAGCAGCTGTCAGCTACCTAGTGGGCTTGGCTCTTTTCTAGTAGTTAATTGTGCAGACACCATTGATTGGGGCTATAGGCCACTTGCACAGTCTCTGCTTTGCTGGAAAACAAAGAGGAAGAAAGAGAGGAAAATAAACCCATTCATTATATATAAGCCAGACATAACAAATATAACCTCAAAGCTATTTGTAAAATTAGCTAAGCATACATGCTTAATGTGCAGATTATTTTCCATATCTCGATCGTGCTATGGCCAAGATAGGCAGCCGAAACAGAAATGACATGTAAGCAGTTTCTTTTCAAACTTGTTTCTGATGCCAGTTAGTTTATTTTATAAATAATGTTCTGAGGAGACCAAAACCTTTCAGAGAAAATCAGATTCATAAAGTTTGATGGCCAGAAGGGAGGATTAGTCTGACCTCTGTAAATCGCAAGCCATTACACTTCATCCAGTTAACCCTGTATCGAGCTCAATAATGTGTGTTAATGTCTGATCACGGCAACCCTTCCATAAACACTTGTAGTCATACTTTCAAAATTGGAAAATGTAAATCGTAAATTGTAAAATGTAAAACATACAACATAATTAGCAGAGAGTGAGAAGAAATCTAGTCTTGTTCCTGAAACTTTCCAAACAGAATTAATTTCTCAGCAAGATGAGAATTCTACAGAATTCTACAGAAGACTGTAGAATGTTTCCCTGCTGGTGTAGATGTGTGAGACATTCTCCTTTTCTACGTCACATGTGAAAGGCTTCTGCCTGGAGGTAAGGAATCCTTCGTCCTCTTTGCTGAAGTTGTAACCTCAGCAGTCTTTATAGACGGGCCATTTGGGGTTCTGCTTTTGTGTTCTGGCATAGATTTGAGTGAAGGCTAAATGCTAAGGCTTAAGGCACCAGAGTTTTAAGGCTGTTGCTCTGTTAATGTGCACTGCAAACTTTTCAACATTTGTTCTAAAAGCCATACCGCAAAAACAAGCTCTTTTTTTTTTCTTTCTCTGCCTACTGTAAAATAAATATGTGTAAAATAAATACTGTAAAATAGACATGTCCGTGTCTGTGTGCAAACCACATCCTGACTTAAAATGCTCAGCCTGAAGAATCGCAACATTTCTTGCATTCAGTGTGAAGAGTATAACATACATACTTGACAAAAATTAATTGCAAAGCAAGTTTCAAAAGGATAACTTTCATCAACAGTGTGATACTGAGAACAACTTACACTCCCTCGGATTTCAGAAGTGACACACATGTGTGACACAAGCAGTGGGCGCGACAGCACACACCAGGCCTCTGGCAGACTGCTCCTGCGAAGCAGGTGGCACCCCTTCAAAAGTTCCTGACTCCCTGTGGGACGTCACTCTTGCCTCAGCAGTGACTGGGTAGTCAAACACACCTGACCTGCATTGGGAACTTAAATCCAATAATACTGAGCTGGATAAGGCAGTGATCTGGATGGTGGCTTGAGGAATGGTGGTTTTGTTAAATAATCAAACTCAGCAACAAGATTCATCTAAATCTGCCTCCCCTCACTTTTACCAGTGTTGACTTCACTACCTTTTCTTCTCCAGGACCCCTTAACATGTGTTAGGTTGTCATGCCTCCAGCAGCACCTTAACCTGTGTGATCTCCCACTTCCATCACCTGTGTGTTTCCCACAGAAGGCTGTTTCTGATACTGATTTATTGATACCCAGACATCTAATATCAGAGCATGGTATTTGCTTGCTTCTAGCAAGGAGGCTTTGGATGTCCAAAAAACTTTAGTAGACTGAAATTTCCTATCTTTAAAAGCTGACTAAGCCAAAAGAAAAAGGTGAAACAAGCTTAAGTGAGCTGAGAATCATGTTCTTCCCCTCCCCCATCCCAGTTCTTTATTTCTCCTAGAGTGGGATATGGGCATTTGTTTTGGTACACACAGAGTCTTTTTGCAAATCTGACTGATTGCATATTGAGCGTTGTGTGCAACCACTTTGATTTGAAAGCAACTGAATTTTCCAAAATAAAGCAAGGAGAGCTGAGAAGGGAGAGATGCAGCTGTATGAAGCTCCATGTCCCAGCAGTGGGTGTGGTGGGTCCCCCCCCTCCAGATACTTGTTTCTTGGCTTTTATGCCTTCAGCAGTTTCCTAATTGTTTCTTTTTAAAAGAAGGGGCAACTTTGGGGGAGTTTCTACCTTATGGTTG
Organism: Himantopus leucocephalus; assembly: GCA_003993805.1. Lineage (NCBI taxonomy): Eukaryota > Metazoa > Chordata > Aves > Charadriiformes > Recurvirostridae > Himantopus > Himantopus leucocephalus. The sequence continues at coordinate 33,193,876 of RSEF01000002.1, forward strand.
CTGACTCTGCCTAGCAACATTTTTAAGGCTTTTTTTTTTCCGTCTGGAATTTTGTCTATGAATCATTTTGAAGACCATATTTCTGGTGATGCTTGCTATAAGGCAGAATTAACAAAATTCTGCCTGGCGCATACAAACAACGTTTGAACTAGTTTGTGGCATCAGAAAGGACACCCACAAAGAAAGTGTCGCTTTTTGTATTCTCTAAACTATCCTTTTAAATCTATAGGCAATTGGCACCTAGACCTCTTGAGAATGGCGTCCCACCTTTGTGGTGGGCACAGTGCCATCCTAGCAGATGGGCATGAGTGTTGGCATGCTGAGAATCAGTATGTGCATCACGTTTGAGTACAATAGGTCAGCCTCTCATCCAAGTATGTGGGAACGAGAGTGTCTGTGCTGAGCTTCTGTGCCAATGGTTAAAGGAATATACCATCATTAAGCTAGCTGAAGGAGAAGATTCATTTTTTTAAATTAAGCCATGTTTCCTATAGCTGCCTGGGAACACCATTTCTTCTGCAGTGCTGTGATTCCTGGGTCACTGACAGAAGGTAGAATATATGTATGTATACATACACACATATAGCCCAGCCAAGGAGACACCATCTTCTTTCAACAAAGATACATTTTTGCCCTATTTGGTATCCCTGCTGAATGGCTCATCTAGGTACAAAAGCCAGATCTGTAGAAGCCAGCGTATAATTTCAGCTGAATAGATCCCTAAGAGCACTACAGTATTTGGCATGAAATTTGCAATGGAGCCCTTGAAGGGGCTTTCCCATCCTGGAACAAACAGAGGCTAATTTTGATTCAGTAACAAAAAAATGCACCTTGCTGACATAACAGAACAGACTTGTTCGAGCTCCTTTTTCCAATCACATGTGGAAAGTTACTGATAACATTAGGCACGCTTTCTACACTATCTTCTACCAAAATGGTCAAAACTCTTCCCAAGTAGTATGGAGGCCCAGGGCATTTAGACTGAACAGATTGTCTTATCGCAGGCTCTTTCAGTATAAAATGTTGATAGCAAGTAAGATTGTCATTGTCAGTCAATGGCTTCTCTAGCAGAGGGCATACACTAACAGCAAGCCAGCAGCATTTGGTTCTCTAGAGAGATGACGACCACTCAGACTTATTGATGTTCTTTGGCCTTATGCATTTGAAACTACATCACAAGGTGCATTGTAATTCATCAAATTTCTTCCCTATGTCGCTGAATATTCTGTTTGCACTTTCAAAATGTCACTTCTATTGGAAATGTAGACAAGTTAGGCCAAACTGAATAGGTAATCCTGTGTCATCAAATTTAAGTATAGTTATTGAAGATATTTTTTTCTTGATGGTGGGAAAAAAATNGCCTTATGCATTTGAAACTACATCACAAGGTGCATTGTAATTCACCAAATTTCTTCCCTATGTCGCTGAATACTCTGTTTGCACTTTCAAAATATCACTTCTATTGGAAATGTAGACAAGTTAGGCCGAACTGAATAGGTAATCCTGTGTCATCAAATTTAAGTATAGCTATTGAAAATATTTTTTTCTTGATGGTGGGAAAAAAAATCCTATTTTTTTTTACCTCATGTATAATCATGATAATTTTAAATTAACTTTAGGACACAGTCATGAAGAATAATTCTGAAACTTTTTCAGTACCATTTTCATTATTCCTGAGAAACCGAGAGACTGACTATAATGAATAAGGAAGCAATTGATGTGGAAGAACCAGAGTCATATTTCAGGCTTTATCTCACTTGAAATTATTTGAGTTATTAAAAATAATAATGATAATCATCAGCTGAAATCATATAAATGCAGAGGAAGGACTCAAGTCTATGTCCAATGTCTGAGCCACCAAAACCTGAGCTCTATGAATAAGGACCTGTTCCCTGAAGGCAGCTCTGTTAATGGAAGTTATCAAAATATTTTAGGTTGGGAAGAAGCATATTCTGGATTAAAGCCAATAATAATCAGGTCTCATAACAGCATGGCAGTTACATTTTATATAGGTAAATCAGTTGTCTTGATATCGTCAGAAGATTACTGAACTTTAACGGTATGATTTTCAAATGCACCTATGAGAGTTCAGTAGATAACCTAAGTTGTTCTCATCTTAATTCTGAAAATCTCCCCGATATCCCAGCTAGTATCCTACACCTACAATACAGTTACCAACAATAACTAAGTAGGGCAAGGAAGGACTCGTCCTACCGTGTCTGCTTAGGGCAATAGGAAACACAGTACCTAAGTGGCCTCCCATATCTCTCATAAGAAAGGAAAGAAGAAAGCATGAGAGACTAGTCACCATTAACCCCTACACTATAGTCTATGGTCTAACAATTTCTTTAATAAAAGCTCAAGATGGATTCACAGGGAAGGAGGTGAAGTTTCTGAGTGCATCATGCCTGCATTTAATGGCAGGGAACTAATTATATAAAAGAAGACGACGATGTAATTACATTTTTAGAAAACTTTAAAATTTCAATTACTGTTTGTAATAATGTTTTATATATATAACATATGCATATAATTTATTACACTATATAGTGATATAGAGTAATAATATAGTAATATTATAATATAATAATAATACCATATAATAATTATAATGCTGTCCCATACTAAATGTTCGGTACTGTAACTTGTAAAAGTAACAAATACTTCATGATTCAAAACCATACTATAATACCGAAATATCAAATCCTTGCTGAGAAGCTGAGAAGACAATGTCTTTTTGTGTGGTAATTATGCAGTGGGCAGATTAGCAGAACGAAAATGAACAAGCTTTTACTGTATCATTTACTTAAGTCTTTGTATTTCAGACTTCACTCAAGTGAAGAGCTCCATCCGGCCCTTATAGTTTTAGTAGTGCTAACCATACAATAATTGTTTCTTCATTTAAAAAAAAAAAAGACGTGGAGGTAGAAGTACCACTACATTGTATGATATCATTGGTTTGTCCTTAGACCTTCAAAACATGACTGAATTTTACTTCATTTTTAAATAATTAAAATTGTTATTACAATGATATTTTTAAAATTATCTGCACTAGTTCAATACACAGCTTGAGTTGTTTTCTTCTCTTTTTTTACTATCTTCCCAACACCCTTGCAAATAATGCTTTTGTTACTTACCATAACCCAATAGAGCAAGAAATGATTAGTCCTACCATGTCCGCTTGGGTCAGCATGAAGCACACCTCTGTGTGGCCTCTTATATCTCAAGAAAGGAAAGAGGAGGAAAATAAATTCATATGGATGGACCTTCGCCTTACAAATTATGGCAGAGGCTGGAAAAATGGGAGCAGTTCTGACAAACATTACCTCTTTCATGCCGCAATAAGATGGTGGAGGAAGACATCTTGCTGAGGTGAGAAAATTTCTTGCCTTTTTCTCATCTCCTGAGCAAAGAGGCAGAAGAGGTAATTTGAGATGTTTTGGACCACAGTTCTCACCTCTGTTTGTTCCTCCACCACTGTTATGCCTAAAACCGACACATTTGTAAAACACTGAAAATTGTTAGAAAGGTGGATCTTACACCTAGAAGGAGATTGTAGAACTGAACTGCTTATTTTACAGGATGACAACGAGGACCCTGGAGCTTCTGAGTCAGGAAGAACCGTACTCAAAGATGACCGTGAACATGGTACACTCTCCATAGCCAGGAAGAAGAATTCATCCCTGCATCAGTTTTCCATTCCTCATTTTATTTTATTATTCTGCAAAGAATCTCTGGATTGAGTGAGCCAGACCTTTTTTGCTGTCATTGGCAACCAAAAGAAAGATATGAAAATAAAACCATTTTTAAGCTGAGAGTGTAAAACGTGAAATTTTAGCAATAGTAGATGGGTTTTCTCTATTTTCACAGAGAAAACTGTTATTGCTACTTCATGTATTAGCCTAAGTTATAGAATGTCTCCTCCACATCTCCTTAGGAAACATGTAAATCAAGTTCCTATGTTAAGCAGCATAATAGTCAACTTCAATTATGCTTAGCTTTCTGGGAGAGTTATCTACCCTCCATCCTTCCCTAGAACTGAACACCTTTCCTGCTAGGCAGTTCTCCAAAGATTTGAAACAGTTGGGACAGTGACAGAATAATAGAATACATTATCAGAAAAAAATAACTGACTTCATTGGTAAATTTTGAAGTTAATGAATATATTTGTGTCCATGGCTAATTTCCTTTTTTTTTTCCCCTCAATAAGGTGATATCATACAATTTTCAGTTAAGCACATGCCACTGTCAATGTTTTCTGTCATACTATGTTCTGTAGATGCTAAAATTAATTGCACCCCAGGGCTATCACGTTATGCATGAATAGGCACCCAAATGAATGACAGTGTTTGAGAGAGAAAGAAGGAATGAAAAGAGATTTAGATGTATTCCCAATGATTGCTGCCAGTAACATGATAACTGACATGATACCCAATTACAGGATTTCTAATCAAGGATATCAAAGAGTCAGCATTTTTATCTGTCAAGCTTTTCTTACATTTTTCTCCTTCTGAAAGTTCTTCCATGGTAAAAAAGGTTCTCTTTCAAAGTATTTTTTTGTAAGAGTAGCTGGGCCAGCATCACAAAAGGTGATCTGAAATCTGAATTTTTTAATCAGAAACGTTATTAGAAAAAGTCATTCATGATTCATCTTATCTGCCATTCAAGACTGAATTAGTTAAGTCTGTGGAAGATTCCACAATTAAGCATGTTGTACTGCAAACATCAGACTGATATAGCGATACCTTTATGTAGCTTGAGACAATCTGGCTCAAACACCAGGTAAACTAGACAAGGTAAATTAGCCTAAACCTATTATGGACTACATGGTTTCCAGCAGCAAGATGAAATATTATTTTAGGGCTTGGTTTTCTAGACCCCAACTGAAATGTAGAGGTAGCCTCAAGTTTAAAACTAAGTGGGACTCAAGGTGACAATAATAAATAAAATGTAGGCATCCCACTGGCTAAGAAGATGCCCCCTCGGGGGTACCAGAGCGGGGTAAGCCAGAGCACATATGCGGATGCTCAGATCCCTGTATCATTGCTGAAGACAGTTTACAAGGCAGGGGACTACGCTCCTGCAAACTCAGTAGGGAGCCAAGACCTGGGTGCAAGGGTATGGCTCAAACTTCCTACATTTTATTTCTGAACCTGTCAAGATCAAGAAGCCAGGCCTCGCTGAATTACAGCAACCCTCAGAATTGCCCTTCTGGTTAATACAAAATTACTGAGAAGTCTGTCCCTCTCACAGCACAGAGCATCTTTTTCATAACAGTCCTGCCCGTACACCAATGAAATTGTGTTTCAGTTCCCTCAGGAGTCTTTGAGGGGTTCAGGTGTACATCTTCACCTTCAGAAGGGAGACTCCATGCAGAACAGAAGAGTCCCAAAGGTGCTGGGGTTCCCCGCAGCAGCTGTGCTGCCCCGCTGGCCGCAGGCGGCCCCTCAGTAGCCACAGGGCTGGACGAGCAGCCCAGCTTTGCAGGCAGTGGTGGTCCTCAGTGGTCTCTGACAGTGCCCATCTGAGCAGAAGACCAGGGCCTGCTCTCACAGTTTGGTCTCATTTGTCTTTCTGTTTGTTATTCATCCAGACCATTGAATGTAACAAAGAATAAACAGTCCAGTGAACACAGATCAAAATCCAGATCTCGCACACACCATGCCGGTGTCCTTGATCAATAAGCTAAAGATTTGCTGTCCTACATATCTGTTTTCATTCTGGCTACCAGAGTTAGGCAGTGATGGAAAGTAGACTCTCTGACTCCCTCTTTTGAATTTAGATATCTACGTTTTATCAGACAAAGTTGCCTTGTCTGTACAAATGTCATTAACTGTCCCCGTTCATTGGGAGCGGTGATTTCTGTATATGTCAATGATGCTAACCAGCTTCCCTGAAAATTCAGTCAGGCTGGTGGGGGCTTCTAGGAGACCTGCCTGGCTCCAGGTGCAGGTGACAGTAATTTTAACTTCCAAGTGCGAGAACATTTATATGGAAAGAGTGAGGAATGAATATCTGCTGGAATTTGGTAGTTAATGCTCCTACTTCTGTGAAAGTATCATGGGATTTATTCAAGTGACCAAGTCTGTTTTATTTTCTATATATATACTTTGTCTAAAAGAAAATATTCCTTCTCTGGTACTTTTACAGTATTTTATTTATGCCTTCCTCATATATACATTAACTTTGTAATAAAGACTGGAATACAAAGAAGTGAGGGCAGAAAATTGAACTATCTGCTGTATTGTAGGCCTGATTTAGATCTCATCCCATCAATATGTATTAGAAGTAATTCCTCGGAAGTCACACTGGCATTACTGTTGCAAGGCCTCTGGTTGGAGATTTCTTACACATGAAATTACAGTTTTGGTCCTCTGCCTGGTTTACAGAAGTGCTGCCTATTAAGGAGAGGTCAGAAATTTATGAAGTCGGTGACTGCCACGTAGAGAGTTCAGTTGCCAGGGTAAGAACAACCTGACAGTGCCTAATAATAAAGCTAAAAGTTCCCTGTATCCTAATGTCCTCTTTCTGAGCCCTTTGAAAAAAGTCATATTTTATCAGATACCAGATAATTAATAAATCAAAGTGAAGGTAGAGAGCATGACCCAGGGCAAGAATCTGTTGCTACTATTCACACTATTGCTAGCGCCAGGCTCCTCTAACCCTTCAACTGGAGTCCCGAGAACTGAGTTAGGTGCCTAACTTCTCAGAGCCATTTAGGTGAAAAATTAGGCACCTCCAAAAGATCCTCCTAAAAAAATCATATAGTGACGGGAAGCTTCCTAAAGAGCTGGGAGTCTCCTATGTCTAGCTAATAGGAAATGCCAATCATGTCTGCAATCCATTCTCTCCTCTGGAATTTCGATTCCCAGGTCCGGGCTGTGAGCAGACAGACACTCTCTTTCCACTCGGGACCCTTAGCCCCAAATCCTCTCCCAAGGGAAGCTTTAGCAATTGCTCTTTGAGCAGACCTCATTGTTTTATTTCAAAAATAAATCCAAAGGAGGAACCACATGTAATAGCTTAGCGGTTAGAGGCACTCCCCTAGGAGAGTGAGGAGAGACCATGCCCTCCTCAGCCTGAGGGGGCATCAAATTAGCATCTCCAGGAGCTGCTCCAGCCACCGAGCCCCAGGGGTGCCTCCTTCCTCCTGCCCCCCTGGATGCTGCACACAGCTGAGCAGCAGGCGGCTGAGGGCAAAGCAAACGCAGCTTTTACGGCCAACGCTGAACAGCGAGGCTGTTTAATCTGACTGTAACCAGCAAAGTGGTGACGGGCCATAATTTGTACTACCTTCTTCTTTCAGCTTCCTCAGAAGGAGAATTTATAATACAACAGCATTATAGTCCTACCTGTTAAACTGCAGCAAAGTGAATCTCTCTCTTGCAGCAACAGTCAAATCTGATTCATCCAGTAGCATTGTCAAGGAAAACATGGAAATATTAACACCTCCAAAACCGACAGATAACTTCTGGACAGTAGCACCTAGCTGCTGCTAATCATTGTTACTGTGCCAGTACCATCTTCTTTCTAATATTGACCATTTTTTTTACTTTTTGCCAAAATTATTTTTTGCCCTTCAACCTTCTTAACTTTTGCAAGCGTTTGTTTAAGCTGCACCAGCACCTGAAGTATTTCTCACACAATGCTTAAATAGAGAGGAAAAATAATGCAGCGCTGTATTGTAAAACAATTGGCAATTTTCTTCAGCAAAAAAATAAATGAACCAAACTAGCCAGGAAAGCAAACCTCACCGGTTTGTGAATAACAGCATCTAGTGGTCTGCAATTAAATTGATATTAGTACCTTTTTAAAAAAATGTACCAATCTCTCAAGATTCCTCATACAATTCTTTTTATTTATGTGCTGCATATCTGAGCACTCCAAAGACCGATCTAACGACATTTCATCACGTTCTCTATATTCATTCACTATGCATTATGTGACATCAAAGGTCAGGATAACTTTTTTTCCTACTCAAGAACAGTAGATTCTAATATCAAATATCTGTTCAAAGAAAAAGCAGATAATTAGTGGATAGGATAAGCAGAAGATTTTATCTCCAGAGAATTCACTCCTCACAGATCTCTAATTAAACCAGAAGAAATTGCATGATGTGCATATGCTGTTAAGCGTTAGCACAAGCAAACCTTGAAGAGGGCTGGTACAAAGTGTTATAGGATATTTTATTTGCTTGTTTCTCAACACTTCATGCAGACAAGACCTCTCCTTTCGCTTCAGCTGCTAATCAGCTTGTCTGGTAACAGGATGGTTTTTTGTTGGCATTATTAGTAATTATTTGCATTGCCTTCATACTTAGGAGCCCTATTTACGAACTAAAGCTATGCTACTCCTGCCAAAAAAGCAGGCTCTGCTTCAGTGAGCTTGTAATTTAAGGACATATCTATACTCCACATGAGATTACTGCTCATGATCATACCATTCCATTTGAAGTTACTTCAGGTATTTTCTCTCTGTTTTGCAGCTAGCTTTGTAAATATTATGGAGACGTATGAAGTGTATGATAAGAGACAAAAGATATGTACAGACATATGGGGGAATATGAGGAAAAAAATTAGATAATATTGGTCACTAAGACCGATAGGGGTCAAAGCACATTCATGTCATGATTGTTGTCAGCTGTTTTCTAAGATTTATGGCCCCAAAGAAAAGGTTTTTGAGGAGGGAGTGGAAGGAGGATGATAAAGTAGCTGTGTATGTAGTTAAAGGGAGATTTTCCCCAGCATGAAGAGCAGAGGGAGAGAAAGTACAAAGGTGATTGAAGATACGAGAAGCAAATAGTAAAGACTCGGGTGTGAATAGGGAGGATATGGAGAGGTGGAGACAGGCTCTGGAGAACCTTAAGGGTGAGAGCAAGCAGGGCAAACCTCACACAACAAACATGGAAAACAATGCAGAGAAAGGAGCAATTTGATCGTCTGAAGGACTGAAGAAATCAGTTAAGAAAATGATCTTAACACCATTTTACATTAAGTGAGACCAGACTGCATTGTCAAGTTTGGACTAAGACAAGCTGTTATTAAAGTCTTAGATGAATAGTGCTTGGTACGCAAGTGTGAGAAGTGGGCAGCATGCAGAGATATCTGTTACTTGTCTAGGGCTGCTGAACTTTCCTACTGTATGTCGTTGTTTGTGGTTAATAAATATCCACAGGAGTTAGATTCACAGAGACCTTAAAGTTATATTAAGCCAGTGGACGAAGCTACTTCTACAGACAGAATAGTGAGATTGGCAGCTCAAGAAGATAATTCATCTTCACCTCTAAGAGAGCTGATGTGAATCTCCTTTCTACTAATAGACACAATCAAAATCTTTCTAAGCACGTTTTCGAATGACTGTGTTGAGTTACATTTTTTTATTCCATTTTTTTTATGCACTGTCTCTGTTACATCCAGGCTTCCTGTCTCTTCCTGTTCTCTAAAGGTTATGAAGTTAATTTATCAAAGTGGTTTTAAACATGAAGTGGTAATGAATATTTACACACGCTATGTCTCTCTTTGATGAGATAAAATGTGAGGATTTATTAAACAATTTTCCAATTAAAGATAGTCTGCAAAGAACAAAAAATACATCATTGGGCAGAGTACAGCAGGACATGTGGAGATGTTAAAAGCTTATGAATTTAAGGAGTATTGACCTGCAATAATACACTATTCCTGAAAAATGCAGTACTGTTTTTTCAGATACTATTAACTTTTGATATGACTTGCCCTTTATGTGAGTCTTGGTAGGTTTGTATCCTGTGGTGTAAATTTCTTAGGACACTTCCAGCTGAACATCTGTTGTAACCTGCAGATAGTTTTTCACGTGAAAATGTACTTTCTGGCTGATCTAGAAGGTACAGGGTGCAACAGCAGGACAAGTAGAAAAATGATATTACTTTGCCTGTGTTTGAGAGGAAGGGTATTTTCTTTTGGTGGTGGTCATGAGAGATGTCAAGAGTGGAGTAAACAATTTAAACCCAAACCAACTTGTTTTACTGGCCATACAAAATCTGGGAAATGGTACTGTTGAGTCCTACATTATGTTTGGTTTATATTGAGCAAAATACTATATACACACAAATATATAGGACTCTTGGGTCATCCCACTTCTTTAAGGAAATCTAAGTAATGTCAGTATTCC
>RSEF01000002.1:33204121-33284891 GCA_003993805.1 Himantopus leucocephalus
CTTATTGAAACTCACACAGTTTGCCTTGGCCCATCGATCCAGCCTGTCCAGATCTCTTTGTAGAGCCTTTCTACCCTCAAGCAGATCGACAGTCCTGCCTAACTTAGTGTCATCTGCAAGCCTACTGAGGATGCACTCGATCCCCTCATCTAGGTCATTGATGAAGATATTAAAGAGAACCGGCCCCAGTACCAAGACCTGGGGAACACCACTTGTGACTGGCTGCCAACTGGATTTAGGTCCATTCACCACCACTCTCTGAGCATGGCCACCCAGCCAGTTTTTCACCCTGCAAAAAGTACACCCATCTAAGTCATGAGCAGGTTCACAGAACCACTGTCAGGTTGAAGAGTTTGCTCAGTCATTCCCTTCTATTATTCCATGTGTCCTAAATATGAAGGGTCTGTCATTTCCAGTTTACTATAACATTCAGCTCGGCTGCTGGTAGGAACAGGGGACTAGACAGTCCACATTCCTCTCTTTGAACTCCAAATTATGCTCATGTTCAATAAATGTTTCAACTTCTACCATTACCAGATTTACCCAGATCTAAAGCATTTTTGTAACTCTTTAACAAATGGTGGGGAAAAAAAATTCTTTGTCCTCTTTCATATCCAACGCTATTCTTATTACTAAGAGGGCTGCAAGTGCTAGTTCACATTCCTAGGCTGTTAAAATAAATCAGGCAAGAACAGTGAAAATGCGTTATTTGTCAAACATCACTAACAAATACTTAGATGGGCCAAAAGGCACCTGTGTATTTTAATTTTTGAAAAAAGACACCCACTTACTATTCAACTACAATAAGCAGTAAATATAATCAGACTAGGTTCAAGTAGTCCAACTTACCTGTAGGCACTTTAAGCAACAAGGCATGTTACCTCATCTAGTAGCCTTCTTGCTGATGGGCAAGATACCACCCATGTGTGAAGGCATAAGTCTATACGTAACTGAGAAGTTATTAGGCATTGCCAATGTATTGCATACTGCTGGTCTAACTCAACACCCAGTAAAGCAGTATTATAGTTTTTGTACTTCACTATCAATTTAAGACATATTGAGTCTTCTTAAAAGATGATATGACATGTCAAAAAAGAAGTCAAATCAACTATCTTACAAGTGGAGCACGAATTTTCTTCAGCAAAAATGAACACCATCCAATAAGGACTTTTCTAAAATCTACTGGGTTTTTTTTTCCTTTTTTTTCACCTGCCTGTTTTCAGTCAGGAAAGGCAAAATCTCAGTGTCAGCTTCACACATACTGTCTGAAGCTGATGCAAATGAAACTAGTTATTAGCTTGGGATAAAGGAAATATATCTTGACAAATAAGGTTTTTTGTCAACTGTGTATAAAACCTTTGACTGATATATATTCACAACTGGGCTTGAATCTAGATGCACTTTTCTCCTTAAGCACAGGTGGTAGAGCACAAAATGAGGTTATAATTTTTTAAGGGGTAATTTATAGCAGAATGAACAATTTATGTGATTTTTTACCTTCCAAAATATGAGGGTGATATCAGACATTTGATTTAATCTGGTCAAAAGAAGTAAGTAAAATTCTTTCTACTGTTCTTGTCAAGAAGTCGGTTGTCAGCCTATGTTTGTCTTAACGTAGTTATTAGTGCATAGATCCTAGCATGAATTTCTGGATTCAGAAATCTCATTTTGAGGAGGATTGATCCTTGCAGTAGTTTGAATAAAAGAAAATATATGTTAAACTGTGTTCAGTACCATTCCGATCTTTCAGACCGAACACATCCAGTTTGGTGAAATCTCACTAGGGCTTAGAGCCTGGTATATAGTGACAGAGATTGCGAGCATTTTGTATCAGGCAACCCTCTGAAATCTGTTACGTGACAGCTTTTCAGCTGTGGGATAATTTCAGGTTGCATCTATCATTGCAAGTTTCTACAGTATATTTAAGAGGCAGATGGACAACATCTATTGCAATGATATGTGAGCCTCAAAATGTTTCACTGCCACTTTCATTAATAAACTGCCTTTAATACATTAATACACTTAGAAAATAATAAATATAAACATTATTTACCATTATTAATTAACGCTAATTATTTAATGAAGTCATAAACAGGTATAATAGTAAAAAATGTGATTAATGCAGAGTATAGTTACTGGTAAGTACTTTGTAGTTTTTCATAAATATTAAACAAATGGCAATCATAACACATTTTAGCAAAAAACATTGGCAAGTAAATTTGAGAAGGGATTGCCTGCAACTTTACTCACTTCTGGCATTTTGGAAATTATCTCTACTAATTATGTCACAATCTCTCAGGTTCTCCATGGAGATCCTAGTTGGCAGCAGAAAGATAAATATGTACCAGATAATATTAGTCTAAATTAAAACCGCTGTCATTGTAATTGAAGGAAATGTGAGCAGAGGCAAATCCAGCTCCCTGAAATTTAGAGCCATCACCTATTCAAGTCAATGGGTCAGCATTAATTTTAATTTAGGCTTGTATTGCAATAGGTAAGGAAATTTCTAAAAGCAGCAGAGAAAAAGATTATATGGTTAAAGTTTTAAATCCAAACAGATATATACATCAAGTCCAATCTCACATCATCCCAGCTGCCCCTCCCAACTCTGTCCACATTATCCTGGAAGTATATAGTCACTTTCTGCTCCCTCCAGTGCCAATACCCTGGCAACTGGCTGGTCTTTGCACATAGTCCCTCCCCAGATGCATCTGCACCCCAGTTCAGGCCAGTCCATAGCAATTGCTGACATGACACGAACCCCAGAATTCCTGAACAGAAGCTGATATCCCAAAGTACCTTGAAGGAACTGAAGGATAACCTCTTTTCCACCTCAGGACAACCTTTTGCACTTACAGGTTCCTGTTCACCTTCACACACCCCTTCCACTCTCACTTCAAGAGAAAAAAGTAGTAATCAGTTCAGTTAACCTTAAATTGATTGTTTGTGAGCCTAGCTGTCGGGAAACATTAACAGTCCTGGTCTTCGCCTATGTTGTTCAGAACATCCTTCTCGTATCTGAAAAAGGGTACAGGCAGGATCAGTTCAAAACTTGGCCCCAGTTGAACAGGACGAATGCTGCTTGGTGAACCTACATGCACAAACGTGTGCTTAAGAGGGGAGTAGTGACCATTTCTTAACCCACAACAAGGATCCTTAGCCAGCCTAAGGCTAACGTTACGTACGAGGGACAGGAATAAGGCTCCAGTCACCTTGACAGCGCACTATTTTACCCCTGATGTCTAGGTCTGCCACAGACCTCCAGTGGGAGTGTGGACAATTTCACAACCCAAACTCTGTCTCAGTGGCCTGTTTTTAGACCAGAGGCTGCGCTTCCTTGCATCTGAAGGAGTGAATCATTTGCAGCCACGCTATAGCCGTAGGAGAGCTGGATTAGATAGACATCCCTCATTTACTTTGCAGAGCAAAATAAATTAGCCAGGACACAACTTGAAGCTATTGCAGCTGGATTGCTCCTAATTCCTCCTTTAGAGATAGCTCAACTTTCTCTACATTGTGCTTTATATTCACAGACATTGCTACACAGGCTGGTGAAAAACTTTGGACCTGCTCTCCTACTAACAGCTTATCTCCATCTAGCTTTTTTCCAGCATACATGACACCCATGTGTTTATATCGGTTCAGAGGGGACTGACCCCCAAGCAGCAACTGTGCAGTCAAAAACAATGACTTCAATGGAAATATTGCTGTTTAGGTCAGTGAATGTAGGGTCAGACTCTCTCACATTCAAATAAACAATTAACAGGCAAAGAATAAACTGACACATGTTCCTGAAGGCTTCAAGGAGAAGATTGAGAAGGAAGTGTCTCTTACAGCTCAATTACCAAAGGTTGAAAGCTTAGGACATCTGATTGCAGGACTTCTAAGCTTCATTGATCTAGGACATACCTGCACATTAAGCAATGAGAAATCTTTTAATTGATCATCCCGATTCGACACGAAGCGTAGGGCTGAGCCAGCTGGGCAGTGAGCTCTGCCCAGGCTGAAAATCAGAAGTCATGTCTGATTTAACTGGGTTTTTTCCTACTGCATTTTACTGTCGTATTCTGTGTTTATCCCTATCTGCCAAAAGTCTTAGCTCCTCTGCACACTAACAGCTAGATCTTAACATCAGTCATTCCAAACTCAGACAATGCAAAATCAATTTTGCTTGCAACGTTTGCCAAGCCCACAGACTATGTTTGTGTCAGCTTTTTAAGTCATCTGACTTTTTTCCCCATTGCCCTGTTTGCAACAGTGAGGGGCTCAGCATTTTTTTTTAGGCAGGATTTTTTTTCCTTTGTGCTAGTACAATATCTCTGACGCAGACATCTTCAAATGCTTTACAACCATGCAGTTACCTTATTGCATAACAAGGGAGGTTGTATATTTTCTGTCTATATAGCTGCATTTATACATATTATATATAATCCATATAGCACATTCATGCATATGAACATAATAATAATAATACAAATATTAGTATACTTTTGTATTATATGATTATACAACTCTATATGTGGATGAGAGCTAGACACATGCAATCTTTCAAGGAAGTTATAAAGCAAGATAAATGCATGGTTGTAAAATCCGTGAACATTTCTGAGTCAAAGATCCTGTATATACAAAATCATCATCGTTGTCCTTACTCATATCTGGATAAACTATAGCACATAGGAACATTCTCAAGATCATTCATCAAATCATGAGCACAATTGGGAATAAGCAAACCTAGCCATGAGATAGTCTTTAAGTGCTGCATATTGAGAGACAGAGAACATTAGAGAGGGTACTGATGTACGCGTGTCAAAGAAGTCTGTTTCTTTGTTTCTCCGATTTCCTCATTTTTTGGCAGAAGCACTTTTTTTTGAACATTTATATTCTCCTTGTAACATAGTGCTTCAAAACAAGCGTGTTGGAAAGTTAAAGTGCAGGAAGATCAATGAAGGTTTTTAAATGGTTTCTAAAAATGTAATAAATCTTTCTTCTAGTTTCTTCTATAATAAGCACAATGTTTAGCAAAGTAGTTAAAGCAATTTTGGGCTCCTGTAAATCTGACTTAAGCTGTTCTAGCATTAATATGGAGAGGAACATTAAAGAATTAGAAGCATATGTCTTAGCAACTTTGACTCTATAGCTGAATTATTCTCAACCAATAAGCATATTCTAAGGCACTCAAAGTATTTCTTTTTTGTCTGATTAAACTGCAGTTAAGAAAACATATAGTTAAAATAGTTGTAACCCGTGATTCGTAATCAACGTTTAGTAAAGCAGCATAGAGTTTTCTAACAGCAAGTCAGGTACGCATAATGCTTTCTTCACAGAAGGTTAGTGCACATTTAAAAGTGTTATCATAGGTTGGCGGCGAGGGATTCACCAATCTTCTGCATTACCTGCACTTCACTGTGTTAGTACCACAGTTTTGCAGCTGTTCCAGCCACGTTTTGGTCGCTGCATTCACAGATGCTATTAAATACAGTTAAATTAACACTACTTTGCAGTCTGTGTCACATGGTCTCCATAAGATCAAACCACCTAAGTAGTACGAATTGGTTAACATATTTTATGACTGAGCCATGTTAATGAATATTAAACGTATTTTAATAAAATTTTAAAACAACACCTCAACATGTTAGATTTAATAGGTAACTGTTGGAAAACTAAAATGCTTTTCTGTGCTTGAAAACAGAGTCATCTGCTTGTTTGTTACCGTGTGAATATGAATATTCTGATGAAACTAGTGTAGCTGTTGCTTTCTGTTGCTCTCTGTTACTCAGTGTTTTCAGAGCTTGGGAACAGATGGTGCACCACCTGACTCTGCACACTCTAATGTAAGATTCATTGTGCTTCACAGGAAATCAAAGATCAAGCAACATTGCAGAAGGTGAAGCAGCACCTCAGCAACCAGCAACACAGTATGATACAGTCAAGTGGTAGAGCGAGAAAGTAGGGAGAGAGAAGGGGAGAGAGAAAAAGCGAGAGAGAATAGAAGCCAGAATGACTTAGCTTGGTTTCTGAGGTTTATTTTGCTTTCTTATTTCTCCTTTTTTATTCTGCCTTTTTTTTTTCTTTTTCTATTTTCTATTCTTTGGGAAAAGGATCAGCTGATTCCAAAGAAGAAACTTTAGTCCTTGAGTTGTCAGAAGTTCAGACCTGCCAATCAAAATCTGAATGCTTAGAAGCAAGAGAATTCTTTGAATTGCTTGTTTGTTTCAATTTCACTGTAACAAATGCCTGTTTGTAACATTAACAGCTTTACAAATATTTAAAAGTTCATTCAAAATTTCAGATGGTCTTATAGCTGTAAAGAATTATGTTTATTAGTCACCTGTTTCTCTCCACTTGCTAGCCACTCACAGTACGTTACCGTCCTTCCCTCCCTTTGCCCTGACTTTCTCTGCCTGAACAACACCCTTAGGCCTGGGCCACTCATTTAAGGAAATCCAGAGTTCACAGATATTTTGATACATGCAAAAGAGCCAACCCTCTCCCCTAGCCCTTGGCTATATGGAACCAAGAGGGGGAATTAAACACCAAACTGAAGGGCTTTCCTTCAGAAATCTTTTGGATGAAAGCTGGGAGCTCTTGTCTTGGGCAGCTCCACTGATGTCAAATGATATGATTCCAAGTGAACACAGTGCCATCCTGACACGCCTTACATACACATATTCAGGAACTAAAAACGCCACCTAGCCCAGCTGGCATTTTCAGGTACCCAGTACAGCACCACTTAGAACGCAGGGCATCTTTCACATCACTCATAAGAGGCAGGTAACTATCTGAAAGGATCATCCCTTACTTTCTCATTACTTAGATGCAGGAATTTGCATAACTTTGTATCCTTAAAATATATATGCCCCCCTCCTTGCACCTAGACCTGACCTAAATCTAAGTGAAGTCAATAGGAAAACTGCTTTATGCTCAATTTGAAGTTTACCAGAACGGACCTCTCAGTAAAATACCTTAGGGCTGCCTGTTTGAAATGTGTAAACACTGCAGCATAACATCTAGCTGAAGCCTGTACCATAGTGAAAAAAGCAAGGAAAGGCAGGGATCACTTAAAAGGGACGCCCAGCAAAGGGTACTCAGCACTCTCCTCAGACCTATTTGTGTGCCCTGCCTGCATCTAGGTGTGCAATGCTCAATGAATTCAAAGTGTGGTGGCCTTTCAGGATTTGGCCAAGAAGACTAGCAGGTCATCAAAATTATCGAAGGCATCAAGAAATACAAAAAAGGCATTGTTATTACAGAACTCTGATGCTATAAAGAAGACCACATCTACGTATAAAACTAGAGCATCCATGACTCCACTGCCACTTTTGCTTATGCTGAGTCTCAAGAAAGCCAGGCTTGTACCTGCCACTTAGAAAGAATTTGGACTGTATGGGTTATGACTTCTGGAGGGGAGGGATCCCCAAGAAGCACAAGGCCCCACCCTATCCTCTCATTCCTCCAGAAACATCACAAGCAGCTGGTCCAATTTTCCATAGCCTGTCTTGCTAGCTTTCCCCTTTGGCCCTTCTAGCAGAAGAGTCCTGAACATTGTCAGGTCCCTGCTCCTCATGCTTGACACAACCAAGGAAGGAGGTAAATATTAGTATTGCTTATGAAGGCTTAAGACATTCCTAAGACCTGTGATGTCTGGACACTGGTACGAAGAACTGCATAGCTGAAGAAAAAACAGATTGTTCAATAGAGAGGAAATGCACGTGAAGCTCAGTACACTGCAGTATCACACAAGCAGAAATTACACTACTCTTCTTAAAGGCAGTTTAACATCACAGAAGACAAGGAGCACAAAGCAGCACATCATGTGTTGCATCAGTGTTTCACGAGGCTACACGGAGAGGTGATGAGAGGACCAAATCTTATACTCCTCCTAGGGCATTCACCACTGAAACAGCCTGGTTGCCCCTACACATAGGCTTTCCAATTGCATGTATCCACTTTACTGCATACTCCTCTTCTGCATTTCTATCAGCCCCTGTGTTTATAGGCATGATGCATAAAGTGGTGGTTTTCCTCCGTCTACAGCAGTGCAGCACTTGTGCAGGATTGAGCACAACTGATGCACTGTCAGCTTCAGCTCACGGCAGGTAGGTTGTAGCTGAGGGAGTTGCAATGGTATAGCTAGAGAGATTAGTGCCATTATTCTACCTGTTTTCCTCATATGAGCAAAGTGTTACATAGCCTCTTTGGTCAGGCACACAGTGAACAACAGCTTGCGTGATTAAGCCTCAACATTTATAAAGTACCTGGTAATGCCAGGGGAGGCAAAGACAGTTGTGCTATCGGTATGCTAATCACAATAAGAAATTTCATTGGTTTCATTGGTTCAAAATGTCCCCTTTGCCCCTAAGCATAATAATAATAATGGAAGTTACAAATTTTATTTTTGTTGCCAGTTTTTGGATGATATCTTCACGTACAAGACACAGCTTAAAGCAGATGCTTATTTGCAGATGGATTATTGCTCTTTGACATACAGTAACTGAAACAATATTTTTTTGCTGCAAAGACAGCAGGCTTGACACTTTGCATGTAGAATCAATTTGATATTACCAGTATACATTACCTTATTGTAAGCTTTTTTTTTTCTTCCTTTGTTTTTTTTTTTACTTCAGGCAATTATAGTCTAAGCTTTTCAAGTAATCCTTCACAAATCACTGCCCATGTAGGGCTCTACATTGAAAAGTGATGTAGCTGAAATAATGATGTTTCTATAAAGAAATAACAGGTGGGGAAAAAAATCTGGAATATACACAGCACAAGGGAAGAGATGCGTAAATTTCTTCTGATAAATCCAAACCAGCTGAAACAGCAAATTCACCAATCATTTCAAACTAATTTGTTTTTGTATTCTTACAACGTTTACTCACTTACATTCATAACGTAATCCGTTACTTGTGAAGTCACTGCAGTAACTTAGTTTGACTCTTGTAGCTGAGCATGACATGGAATGAGAGAAGATACTTTAGCTTCAATTTGTCCATGATTTATGAAGAAAAATACTTAACCTCTTACAATAAAAACCTAAGCGCATTAACCAAACAAGATAGTAATTTTGCGTAGGAAAGTCCTAGCTATCAATATGGTTGCCATTTTTATTTATACTGTGTTCTACCTTACCCTGCAATTACAATAGACTATTTTTAAAATTCAGTAAAGATACTTGAATATTTGCCTTCTTAGATGCCAGAGGCACTTTGTGGACTGAGAGGTGATTCAGCTCTCCATCAGCACCTACCAAGATTAGAATAAACTGTACTGCGCCTTTTTCACAGTATTTCAGTTCTCCCCGCTATGTCAAATGTATGGGACCATTAAGTCACACTCAGATACAAACTACCACAGTCCTGTCTCCTCCCCATCTCTGCCCTGACCATACAGTTTCACTCCCTCCTTCTCACTTATGCTGGTGTTTCTGTGATGTGACAGTGGCTAGTTCATGGAGCTGAGCCAGCAGAAAATCACTTTCCCTTTAAAGGCTGGGGGAGAAACAGGCAGGCCTGTGGCCTTGGCTTGCTGTACAGGGCTGTGAAACAACACCCTGAGTGACGGGGTAAATACATGCTCAGGCCAAAGCTTTTGAGTCTATTTGTGAGTTCCCAGTGACTCATCGTACACATTAGCGTACAGCTTGCTGCTCCAATAGCAGGTATAAAGGGGAATGGGAGGAGCACTTTCAGAAACTCAAAAGTTAAATTTAAAATTTAATTAAATATTTCATTCTTGGAGATATTCGAAAGATGTCTGGACATGGTCCTGGGCAACTGGCTCTAGGTGGTCTCACTCAAGCAGGGGTGTTGAACCAAATGACCTCCACAGGTGACTTCCAACCTCAGCCATCCTGATTCTGTGAAAATTACCCATCCTCTGATATTGATCTGTTTTCCAAATGCGGTGCTTATAGCACCTTGTTTCATTCCAGCTGTACATCTGAGCTCACGCCTATTGGGATGTCTTATGAATCAGTACACGCTCTTCAACTAGGCTTATTAAAAACCTAGGGATACAGTGTCTTCAAGATTGAGTCATGACTCCTGAATCACCTTCCTAGAAGCAACAGAATTTAGAAAGTTACTGTATAAGCCCGCGCTGTTCATCACCGATCTCAGCTTCAAAGAGGAAATTCATTTACTTTTTCCCCTTTTCCCAGGAATACATTTATTACCACTGCAAAGTAATTTGTACATATCAGCTTTGAAATGAATACAGAGAAGACTGGGCTTGCCAGGAAGAAGCTGGGCAATTGTCACAAGCCAGGCTATGTATTCAGTCCAGAGCTGTCCTTCCGCATCACCTTTCTTTGTACACATAGTAAAGATGAAGCACGGGGTTAATAGATTCCACTTTTTTAAAATCTAAACTGTACACTGACAATAAGATAAAGAAACCAATATAACTAAAGTGTTATATAGTAAATATTTCATCTAACCTTGGTGCCAGTGCGCTGACTTTCTTTGGTTATACGGTTCTTTCTTAAGGTATCTCTGTATAGGGTGAAGCTATCAAACTAACAAAGAATTTACAATGAGAGGATTTCAGAAGTTTTAGTAAGGAATAGTACCCGGTTTAATTGAAAAATATTACGTCCTCTGTAGAACAACATGGCTAAAACCCAGTATAAGAATGAGTGGATCAAAAAACAGACTTTCTGTGTTTCCCAGTCTTCAAAAAATGACATTTTTTTAGAATAGCAATGTGAAAATTCATCTCTAAATGGCTTCTCAGGGGAAAAGAAAAAAAAAAAGCATTATTGGAGTCATGTCTATCTTTTTATCAAATAATTTGCAGGAAGATAACTTGATCAGCCACAACAATGCCTCCCTTCCCTGGCTACTATTACATTTTTACTCCCAATGGAGTTAAAGATACTGGAAACTCCTGAAACTTCAAATTCCCTTCCCCATAAAGACTTCCACTTGCCCTCTTCCCTCCCACTATTTTATCTTCTCTGTCCTCCCAACTGTCAACTAGTAACTGCTTTTCTTCCACTTTCCCTGGCCTACCCACCTGTCCTGCATGAGTTACACAGATTTCCTATCTTCTTTCATACGTAACTCATCATCCACACCCTGTTTGTCTTTCTCAGACAAATATTATCTCACTCCAAATATTTGTCTTTCACTCTATCAAGACCAAATAGCCTTTCTGTTATCCTGGCCAAACCCAGACAAAAAAGTAACAACACACCACTACTCTCATTCACAGACTGGGTTGAGCCCTGTAGGTCTCCACCCCTGTTCCATGTCACCATCCAGGTTAGCTCTGCAGTCCATACCAGATCTGCTCCTGTCAGGTTTTATCAGCTCCTTGTAGCCATTGCTTCTTCCTTCCCAAAACAACAACCAAAGAGAGGACACACAGCTTCAGGACTGGTTTTACATCAGTCCCCCAAGAAGCTTGGTGCCTCGTAGGCATTACCAGTGAGCAGCAATCTCTACCTCCTTGGAGGAAGCTGGGATCCTGAGCGCTCCTGGCTATTGTATCTTTATATTGGTCTTATATTAAAATGCCAAATGAGTGCAACCCTTTTGCCAGATACTAGATGGGGCATATCCATCATTCATGGCTCACATAGTCTTTATTGTTTGAACCAGGACAGAGGAAGGTGAGGATTTCAGAAGACTGTTGTGTGCATTTTATTTATTTATTTATTCATTTTGCAGACGGTACTGTCTCTCTTCCACATTT
Organism: Himantopus leucocephalus; assembly: GCA_003993805.1. Classification (NCBI taxonomy): domain Eukaryota; kingdom Metazoa; phylum Chordata; class Aves; order Charadriiformes; family Recurvirostridae; genus Himantopus; species Himantopus leucocephalus. Next base: position 33,215,819 of record RSEF01000002.1, read on the forward strand.
TCCCTCCCAGGAAGAAATTATGGTAATTGAGTACAGGGGCTGTCTGCCAGCAACAAGCAGACCAATGTTTCAGGATCCACTGGAATATACCTAATGTAGCTACACATGAATGTACACAGATTGAGGCCTCAAAACCAGAAGACAGTAAATGTGGTAAAGCTGCCAGTTTCTCTGACTCAAGATTTCTCGACAGACAGCTTGGAAGCTCTGTCTTTGTGAAGGCGGGGAGAATGAGGGACTGAATTTTATCCAAAGAGAATTAATAACAATTGCAATAGCAATAAAGTAAAGAAATTAATTCCCTCACCTGCTTGAGAAACTGGAGCTTCCTCAGGATATATCCAGATGTTAGGTTCTTGCTCCAGCTTCTTCTCTTTCTGACAGGTTAACAGCTTTTGCAACTTTTTATTATTCAAGAACAAAATTGTTCAACAAGGAACTTCTGCTTCCTGAACTCCAAGACGGGGCCATACTAAGAGCCTGACTTGCGTTCAGATTTCAGACAGATTGTTTGAGCTATAGAGAATGGATATTATAACACAAGTTTACAGGTCATGGCAACTTGTTGGTGCTGCTGCTGTTATATTTATAAGTCATTTTCATACTGTCCTTGAAAGTTACAAACAAAAAATACTAACCGAGAAGACATTTTGCTGGAACCTTTTGTGCTCTGAAAATCATGATTTAAGCCTTGACTTTTCTTGTTATGTTGTCACTCTGTTCTCAGAGCAGAGTGATGACTTGCCAACTTTGCTTCTTGGAGAATAATGAAGTAAAGCAGCTGAACATCAGAAACAGAGCTCGTGATGAGTTTGTCATTTGAGTTTAACAGCAGGGGCCCCGCACTTGGTAATCATTACTACAGCCTAATCTACTGCATGTTTTCTTAGTCAGTAGAGATTAGAGCAATGGTGCTTCAGACATCTATTGGGAATAGAGCTAAAAAGGAATCATGAAAATTATGTGTAAAAATAAGAATGTATAATATACACATGTTAATGTTTCTTTGCTGAATGTTGTTGGCCTAGTAAAAATGCTGCTTGCTGCTACGCTGGAGTCCCACCTTTGGGAGTTAACTGTAGACTAACAACAAAACATAGGGACTATGGGCTTTTGAGGCTTCTATAAATTTAGAAACTCATTGAGAACACTTGTCCACACGGGGGGAAGTTTTCTAAGTTACGTGCTTGGGATTAGGCTGCATTATTGCCAACAATTTTAATGGGAGTTATTCTTGCCTCTGAAAATATCGGCCTAACTCTGTAATAAAGTAATTTCCTCAACTATTGGTTTAAGCACTTCATGCCAAATTTCTGACCTCAGTTACTTATTTGAAATCCAAGGTTGTTTTTTGGATTGGGTTGGAATGAATCAGTGCCTGCAGGCAAGAGAAACAATTGCTCAATAAAATTCAGAGACAACCAGCACATCTAGGACTAATATTGTCTGCTTCTAATACATATTTTTGTATCACTATACTCCACGAATAAACCACCAGCAGAGGACATTACATGCATTATAAATAAAAACCCTGGGAAATAACTTCATAGACAAAAAAAGCAATGTTGGCTGAGGGGACGGTTGGATGAATGAATCCAATGGTTGATCAAGGTTAGTTTCTGGCCCTTCTCCTTGGGGCTGGCAGAGCTGTTCAGCGCAATGTACAAAAATGAGGCTAAAATGACAAATGTCAGCGCTGCATTCCAGAAAGTCCAGTATCTCTTGGGACACTGTGGCTTACCACTGCATTGCAATGAACCAGACCCTGGCCCACCACAGCAATCCAAATGGGCTGTGGGAGGCCTGTTTGCTGGTTTAGAAAATGTTCACTAAGATGCAATGGATCTGACAGACCAGGAAGAAAAGGATTGGAGAGCTAGTTGAGGAGGTGTTGTATGGGCAATAGCCTTATGTCAACATTTATCATGATTCCAAATTGGGGTCACAACTTGATACAGAACTAGTCATACAGTACAGTGCAAAAAAATTCTTCCATGGTACTAAAGGTGAAGCAATTTGCTTCTGGTCATTTCAGCATCAAACTTAATTTCACTGTGATACTTCATTACAGCGAGTAGCAGTGAAGCTGGCAGACATTCTTTTTGTCTACTTTGATTATGTCTCACAGAGCCATGTGATACTGTTCCACTCTTTTGGGATTTCCAAAGATGTTGTAAGCAGCTGGGATAAGTGGAATTCCACATTCCAACATGGACAAGACAATAAACCACCCAGGCCATGTAAATGTGAGTTGCTTGAACTATCGTTCCCATAAAGCTAAAACAGAGACTGCTATTTAACATTAAACTTATCTGGAAATAAATTAATGTATTTAATTTAAAAAAATAAAATTTTGTTGATTTAAGAGATTATAAGAGTTATCATACCATAATGATATATGTAGTTTTGTTTCTTTTTTGTCCTGCAAAAAAAAAAAAAAAATTACTCTTTTTTTTGATGACATCTGCATTTTTCAACAGTATTAACATGTTAATAGAAAATAGCATGACCAGATCTAGTTTAAATGCTATAAGTGCTTCGGGTTTGTATAGTGCTGAGCATCTTGGCTTCAGTCCTATAAAGCACATAAGTATATTTAAACTTAAACACAAGAACAATCCAGCACGTATACTGCACCTGCACAGTTCGCAATTCATTGTGATCTCCAGCTGACACTTTCCCACCAGTGGAAACACACTCAGTGGACCACCACACATCTTGGTCTTCTGATTATTTACACCAAAGGAATCTGTTGGAGTCATAGATGCTTTGTTATTGCCTGTATATCAGTATTTCTTTACAAAGAAAACAAGGGACCACACCTGCATCCCATCCCAAGACGTAGTCAGGAGTATGTTGACTAAGGCAAATGCTTGGGAAAGAGTGCAATCTGCACCTCAGAGAAGGTTCACACCATAGCCTAACACATCTACAACATAAAGAAATTTTACAATGGTCTTCAGCATGGCTTTGTGGTAAACTACACTAGCATAAGTTTCCTTTCTGATTAGGAGAAGCGATGACAGAGATTGTCCCCTCTGCAGTTTGGTGCCTGCTGACAAAGGTCACACAGGTGTTCTTGCAAAGGCCTGGAGGGGAAAAAAAAATAAAAAGGAAAAAAAAAGAAAAAGACAAAACCCCCAGACTGTCCTACTCGTAATGCCACAACCAAAATTCCCAGGTAAGAACAACACAGCTATATAGCAGTGGAAGAGTCAGAAATGGGCTTTTAGGCAATGCAGCAGCCACTAGTTCCATTCAGTGCTGAATTATCGCTGTTTTTAAAGTGTTGCTTCACTTCCACTAATCTTCTACTGCAGAGCCATATTCGAAAAAAGTCCATTTTTCCCAGCAAAGTGATTTTCAGTCTTTCAGTGTGTGCACGTGTGTCCTTTTCATCTCTCTTCCCAAACCTAGAAGACCAGATCAAGAAGAGACTCAGATGAGGGGACAGAGATGTGTACACTGAAGAGAAGAAATGGTTAAAGGTGTCATGCGGATTATGGATCAGACAGGAGAGATTGCTGTGGTGTTCACAGTTGCTGGGAATGGAAAGAAGGTCCCATATTTATTATGCTGTTGAGCAAAATGTCAATTTGAGAAAATTAGAGAATTGGCAAGAATTAGAGTTAGTAGCAAGTTAGCAATACTAAATTTGTCTGCTGGGAAATTTGCCTTCTGTCATTTTCCCAACTAAAAACTGTGAAAATGCAAGTTGACTAGATTGGGCGAAGAAGAACCAGCATTTCCAAAGGGGGATGTTGCCTTATATCTGCTGATGAAAGACTAGATCTTTGGTCTTCAGTCTTTTTACAGTATGTTATTTATGGTGTTCTCTCATGTCAGTCCTTTTATCTCATCAGGTTTCACATGAATTATTCACTGAAGCTCTGGCTATATGATTTGATTGCTCTTCTAGAATGTATGTTAAATTTAGTTATGCTGCACTTTTCTTAGTGAAGCCTTATTACTGAAACTCACAGTTTAGCAGGATACAATCCCCTCCTCCCACCTTCCAACTGTGGTTTTTGTTGTGGGTTTATTTTTTATTTTTTTTTTAACAGAATGCCAACAGCATAGTGCTAGACAGATCCTCCATTTATCCTCTGAGGCTGCATTTTCATCCAGGTTTTCACCTCTCAGAAAGGTCTTGAATGTCTTGAACTGTGTTCTATTCAAGTGTATTTCTTGTAGGATGCCAGCTGCTTTCCTGGCATTAGGCATGAACGTGGCTGCTAAATTATGCTCTCTAACACTGTTGCTGACATCTTGAATGCAATCTTTATAACCCTGACCCCCCGTCTGAATTGAAAGGCATGTTGTGGATTATTCCTGTTCTGGCCCATTCTTTCTCGCTTTCACTTGCATTGTGTTAGATAACTGAACTAATTGCTGTGACTCAAAAATGTCACCACTTTGCATGTAGGGGCTTGCTATCTTCCTCCCAGACAACCGACATCATGAATAATGTTATATCAGCAAGGTTTTGAAATAAAGATTATTTTCAAATATTCTTTCTAACAGTGAAACAAGAAGGTTCTTTGGAAGGTATCTCTTCTGTTGTCTGCCTAATGAAAATTTTATATTGGCATATAAACCTTGTGCGTCTCTTACTGCCGGTTTTATCAGGACTGCAAGCCAAGATCTGTAAAATCTGCCCTGTGAAATCAGAAAAGCCTTTTTGCATAACCACCCACTGAAATGAGGGTGGTCAATAAATCCGTTTTGTGTAGCTACTGATTTAGTCAAGTGTTCTCACCTCTGAGATTACCTGTGTTCTGCGTACCCAAATTCTCTATGCAGGCACAGCTCTGAGCTTCCCTGTCTGACCTGAGCGGTGTGGAGACCATGGCTTTTTACAACACCCTCAGATGGGAGTGACTTGGAAGAGTACAGAATATGACATAGAAAGGAAGTGAATGATTCGTATTAATTGCATAAATGCTTCAACATTATGAGGCTTGAATGCGAATGTTTACTGTCCAAGATTAGCATTATGAAGAAACACACAATGTTCATATCAGGAATGCCACCTGCAACTAACTTTCTTTTAAAGGATTTAACATAACTTTCTTTTGTTTATAATTCCAGTTTGAAATCAAGAACATCTACAACCCCAAGCATCAATGCTCTTCAATATCTAATTTCACAGTTTTCTTAACACATATCTCATGTTATTTATTATAGTCAGTGTCATCTCAACACCTTTGTCTATTCTTGCTACATTTTAAATGGTTTAGCTGGCAAGCCATCAATCATAAATCATGAGACATATTTTAACTTCAACTAAGATCAGTTTAGAAAGAAAACAAGTCTTGTATGGCCTAATTGGGTACATTACTCACATCTATAAGTGATAAATGCCTGTTCTGGAAAAGAAAACTCTCTTTTTCAGAGTTTTGGTATGTATCTATAGACAGAAACAAAATTTTCGGTTTCTCTATAGCCTGGAGCTTTTAATGGGAGAAAGCCTCTTCAGAACCAAGTTTCAGTGTTCAGAAATACATCCATTGTTTCATTAAACACAAACAATTTTTTTTTCCAGTTATATTTCAGTCACTAGGTAAATGGAGGAATGATATAATTTTAGGAATAACTGAATTTCCTCTTCTAGGAACATAAAGAAGCCAGAATCAACTATTTTATTTACTCAGTGTGTTTTAAAGCTTCCCCTCCTGTAAGTTATCATAATCAGACTGGTTCTTCAATTGTTCTTCTCTGACTAACTTCTGATGCTATACAAAAACAAAGCTATTTTTAAAATATGAACCCATATGTGAATTGATCATGTGTTTTTCTCTGCCTGGTGTTAAAGAACAACATTACAGCAATAACAAACTCAGGATAGAAAATTATGAAAAAAAAAAAAAGACCCAAACCCCAGCATTCAGTTTTATAGTGCAAAGCAAACAAGTATTTGGGAAAGATGGCAATCATTTCTATAATGCAATTTTAATTCAAAAGAAAATAGATAATTTTACTTATTCCATCAGGTCAATTGTACTAGCCACATTAACCAGGTGAAGCTCATTTCATCTTACAGGTAATTTATTGCAACCGCAACACTGACTCTGAGACGGTTCACAAAAATAATTTACCTTAAGTAAACACCATTTGCCACTAATGATGGGGCAAAACAAACTTGCAGAGCATTTATGAACAGTAACATCTCTCTCTTTCAGTACACATTTGCAAACCGATCTCTGTTGTTTGCAGATGAATTAAGCATGGCTTGAAAAATCATTAAAGCCATCTGCTTTGATGAGAAAAAAAAACTGCTGTGATCATTTTATTGCACTGACAGAGGCTAGGGACCATTTTACAATATTTTTTAGCATCATTTACCCTAAATTTGACATGCTGTCTAAAAAATGAGCAGTATTATCAGTTCTCGTTGTGCCTATTTAGAACTACATTTACAGAGAAAGCAGCTTATACAGGTAACTCAAGGTATTTGTTTTGCTGGTCTCCAACAGATGGATGAGCCTGTTTTTCAACCATTAAAATCTGTAGTTACAACAAACTAAACGTTTATGGGTTCTGTGGAAAGCTTAATCTTCCTCTGAAATGATAGGAGCTAATAAGCATAAAAATATCGTCAGTGTTTTAGTTATAAATTAGTTCCCATAGTCCATTTAAATATAACCTTTTTTTTTTCCAGAATGCTCTACAGTTATTCAAAGTGTAACAAACAAGTAGGTTAATATTGCTGGTTTTTTTACTTTGCAAATACATACTTTTGAGACCAAATCCATCACGTCTAGCTAGAAGCAAGTTCTAATAACTTTCAGAATCTCAATACTTCCCTTTTTAAAATCCTATTTTAACTCCTGTGATTTCAGCAGATTTTTGTCTCAAGTAGCTTTCAGCAGTATTTCACTGATTGGATTCCACCATGACTGACTTACCTGAAAAAATATACATCATGCACAATTGCAGCATTCCTCCACCATTAACATCACTGTCCTACTCTGTATTTAGCTTTTGTACAACTAAATCTACTGCATATATGGAAGTTAGTAAAATTTGCTGATGATAAAGTCAAAAGGCTACTAACATTAAGTAAGTTGTATTATGGTGCTTTTTTCAATTTCACACAGGGACTGGTGGATGTATCACCTAGAAAATGTCACTTATTCCAACGGCACCCTAGATAGATACTATAGGCCACATAGCACCAGAGCTAAGAACCAAGGAACAAGACCCAAGGAGCAGTTTGAGGCACTAGCTGCTGCCTAGAACCACAGAAAGTGTTTATACATGCTAATTATATGCCCTTTTGCTGTAACCGCTGTACTCATTCGAGTCTTTTGGCGCACAGCAGGCTCCCCAAAACCATGACCAATCTAGGAAAAAACAGGCCCTGAATATTCCTTTCTGTGCATGCATCGTAGTTAGAAGTCCTTTTGGAAGCACAACACAGCAATGAGACTGAGGGTTTTCAATTTCTGATGGTGATAACTTCCTTGATCCAGTCTAGAACCACATCTGCTTTTTCATGACCACATAACATCCTCCTGCAGTAGATAAGTACTACTGTGTACAAACTGCTTTAAGGCTAGATGGTTCAGAAAAAAATTATTAATAAGGAGTCCTTCTTCACATGTATCTGCCTCTTTTTCACTTATGACTCTCCAGTTCTCTTCTCTGCATTCTTAGTCTTTTCTAGATATTCTCCTAACCTCTATTCCTTCTAAAACAACCCTCGTTCTTCCTATGGCTCTAGTCACAGAATGATCCTTTTCTCCTTTTCTTTGCTTTCCCTCTGCTCTACTTTCTTTTCCCCTTTGTTTCCCCCTTGATAATCTCTAGGGAAGTATACATGTTTCTCTGTTCACCCCCTACTTGCCAGTCCTCTCTGCCTTTCCCTTGTGGTTATACACTAACATGTGTCCTATGGATGTCAACAACCATGCTCCAAAAATCAGTCAACAGCTTAATAAAAGTTCCTGAGTTTTCAGTACTTCTTGGATACTTAGGTGCTCTTCCCTCGACCCCCACTGGAGCCATTTCTGGAAAACCTTAGCCTTTATAGAAGGCTGTATAATCAATTGCTATGCTTAATAATAACATTTTTCATTAGGGAATATCGAATCAATGCAACTACTCCCATTTTGCAGACAGACAACTGGAGCACAGAGAAATGAATATGGTGGCCATCCGTGTAAAGTTGGTCAGGTAAAGATCAGAACGAAAAGACAGGTCTCTGGGCACAGAACACTGAGGTTTGTTCATTTTTCCTAGTTGTCTGTAGTTCATACAACAAATATTTGACAAAAAATTTTAAGCATACTTTCCTCTGATAAACATAAAGTCACCTATCTAAATTCTTTCGTACCAAGGTGAAAATATATAATCTAGGAACCAGTTCCACTGTTAAGTATGAAAACATACTGCGTCATTGATAACATCATGCACCCAAAGGAGTTAAACTGACAAGGAACACAGCAAACCAACCATACGTGCTCATGTTTCTGGGTTAAGAATTGAGCCCTTGGGCTCATTCATGTCTCATCTTTTCTCAGATGGTTGACCTATAGTTGCCATCACTCTACCTTCCTGTCAGAGAAATATATCTGCTGATACACAGATCTTTGCAAGGTCCTACAACCACGATCCAGCTGTATCTCTAATGGTGCAAAGGAACTAGAAAGAGATCGCTAGGGATTTCTTTGATTCTGTATAAGATCACATGAAAGGTTTGATGACTGCATAAAAAAACATTTGCCATCTATCTCAGACACGCAATGGTAGCTATTAAATTCTATGCAGTACCAACTATACAACCACAACAACTCATTACCTAGCTCTCATTACCTATTCCACGCTAATTCTAAGAACAAAACATCATATTTGCATGGGAATATTTTCTCAGTTACTCAGCATTGTTTTTAAAGGCAGAGCTGGAAGTTAAATAGTAGTATTTTTAAAACAGTGGAATGCATGTTGTATGGAACGGTCACATAGCAGAAAGCTGAGTGAGATAACCCATGTACAGTATTTTCCTGTCTCTAGTGATATTTATAAGCTTCTGTACTCCTTGAGTGACAGAATTATGCAGTTGATCCCTGAACATCTTAGCCTGATTTTTAAGATCCCCTATTTTAATTAGGTAAAGTGTTTTGGATATGATTGCTTTTATCCCAAAATGTCAGCATTGTTCTCACATTGCATCTTCCTTTTAGAAACCTCTCGAGTTGCGTCTCATATATATATCTATACAAAACGACAACACAGGCTTTCAAAATTAACTCTGAGGCAGAATGTTCTCATGCAGGGTTTGTATGGGGAAAAAACTCATCACTTCAATACTCTTCTACTGTTCAGCTAGTGTCTTTCAAATAAATTTATCCTTCCATTCCCCAAAAAAGCTGCTGAAGGAAAGATGAAAACTGCACTATAATGAAAGCCCTACCATAACCTTATATCAGAGATAAAGATTCACATGCTTGGAGGAGATATTAGTTGTTCCCCATGTACAAGATGCAAAATATAGAATATACAACATATAGTATAGAAATAAAGCATTTTAGATGTATATTAGCTAATCTTATAATTTCTTTTCACCTTCAAAGAGTTAGTTAATATATTTTCTTTTTTATTCTGCTATCCTGCAGAATATAAATATTCTGTATCCAAGCTTACAGCCAGAGCCAACTTTTTCCAGCTGGTTAAGACTTTAAGGAGCACTGCCAATACTTGCTGATTCACAAAGTCGAGTTACTCATTCTCTCTTTGTCTGCCTTCCACATTTTCTCTACTCTTTTCTCTACTTTTCTGATCAGTATTGTACAAAAGAAGCAGTCTTTTCTTTGTTTGCATATTTGTTCCGGAAAAAAACAGTGTTGATGTTTTTGATAATGACCAGAGTATGATTTGTCTTGAAATACTCCAGATTTGTATTTCAGTAAAAATAAGACATTTTTTTGCTGTCCACCCTCACATCTTCATTGTTCTATACAAACAAGCAAGTAAATGAAGGTTTATTTTATTTATTTTGAATACAAGCCATCTTTATTTCTTAAGAACCATCCAACATTTTCCATCTTCTCATTTCTTTGCTCTTTACTTTTCCTAACACTTAAGCAATTGGGCTTTCCTTGTGTGAATACGCATGGAGAGTTACAAATAAAAGTTACAAGCTAGAAAAAGTTAAAAGCTACAACTGTAGGTTCCACAGTAAAGCTCAGTAGTTGCAAAGTACATTACATCAGTGCTATTTTTAGTGCAGCAGCAGTAAAAAAAAGATTCCAGACCCCACTTCACAAAATACTGCATGAATATACAGTAAAAGAAAGCTTTGGCTTCAGAAATCTTATTAACTCAGATCAACCTACTATGGACATCAGCGGAAATAGTCCTATTAATTTTATTTACCTCCATGTTGATTTGGGCTTAATCTGTAATTTGCATTATAATGGCTGCAACTCACATATACACCTCCAGAAATTTCAAAAGGCTTTTCTAAGCATTGCTAAGACAAAACAAAAAAATAATGCAGCAGAAAATATTTTCCCTATCTGACTTCGGGCAACTAATTTAGGCATCTGCATTGTCAGTGCTGCTTCTAAAAGACAGATCAGAACAGCAAAGATAAGAGAAGCGCACTACCTATTGGCTCTGTGGCAAAACCTTGGTTTCTGTTGCAGGGCTACAAGGTACATAAGGTAAGAAGGGGGAGAATTACAACTACAGGAATAGAAGTAGAGGAGAATATGATATTTGGACTGGCACGTAGCTGGGATACAGGGCTCGGCGCTTGACGGCATGCACCATGAGCACATTCGTGACTGAACGATGGCACCTGCAGCAGCCAAGCAATTCCAGCAGTTACTACTGACTCGGGGAGGGGGCTTCACCTACTGCAGTCATGAGAAACCACAAATGTACCACTTACTGTTTGGAGTGGCTGCAACAACCAGTGCCTCAGTTCTGCTGGAGCAGGTGTTTCACTGCAGCGCAACAGAGCTGGCACCTGATGGTAGGTGGGACATGGACTTACAAACAAAGGATTTTCTCACCTTATGGAAAAGCCCAATAGAAGTGAATAGAAATTTTCTGACGCACCTTTTGAAAATTACTATAGTTATCCTATTATTGAAAAGATGGTTTTTTTTAAAGTCCTATTTTGTGTTCCATTACATTCAAACTTCTTGATATTACATGAAAGTCAGTAGAAACCTAATGGTTTCAACCCTGCTAAATTCTACAGGAGTTTTCCATATGGAGAACTACTATTGTATTGATAGTAGTATCGTTATCTATGATAAATCTCAAGGAATATTATAGCCATTTGACCATGCCTACATATATAAAAACCACACTTTCTTCAGTGCTTTTTCTGCCCAAATTTGAAAAAGTTAACTAGCTAGTCATTTCTTTTCTTTGAATTTTTACCTCAGTAAATGAGAGAGACATGAAATTTCTGAGTAAAGAAAGAAAAGAAAAACTGCAGGAACGATTTTCTATCCAATGACTCAAATGATTGCAATTAACAGCTTTTACATTTTCCTGAGTTTAAGAAAGAATTTGACCTTCTTAACAAAGAATCAGAAACTGAGTACTCTTTCTCTTAATCTCTCTCTGAAGCTGTGCTGATTTAATTCCTGGATGGCGCCGATTTCTTTGCTATTGCGTGAGTGCAGAAGTTGACCTTATATCTTATAAAAATTGGTTTTCAGTGTAACTGCATTGGAGATGTTTTTATACAGTATTAATTGATGCTTATTGAAGGCTCAAGGGCTGATCATTTAAAGCTGTGGTATCAGCCATGTCTTGCTTGTGGGCCTTTGCGATGTGACAGCAAGTACAAAGACTATTAAAATGTCTTTGTGAAAACACAAAAAAATCAATCCTCTTCCACAAGGAGGTGCCCTCCAGCACAATCAATACAAACTGGTACAACAATATCTTATGACGCTTGTCAGCTACTTTAAACCTTTTTGCTTGGTAGAGCTCACAAAGTGCTGCTGCCTTTCACCGCTGCTGGATTGTGCGAAATGAAGATGTATTTCTAAATGAGTTGCAGGGGCAAATGCTGCCATCAGTTACCCCCCTGCAGATGGCTTTAAATTCAGCAAGGTTGTAGAGGACCGAATTCAACTTGGATTTCGTCCAGTAGAGTTAAAGAAGACGAATGTGTTTACTGCTTTGAAACTTTTCTTTCCTCTACTTTAGTTATATTACAGGATCTTGATGAAAATTTTTGTTCTATGGTTTGATTCTTGCATGCTAGAGAGACCAGAACACCAAAGGAATCTGAGTAATGACAATCAACAGGTTCTTTCACCTTTCTTCTATTACTAATCAATGTTATTAGCTCTAATTACAAACCAACTGTTAGAAACTAACTTCTTAAAGAGCTATATGCCTTGATCAAGTGTATATCTATCAACTACTTTAACTTTGTTTTGTCTTGTTGGGGTGGTTGTGTACCTGTCACCACACTTTCAGCACATGGCTGTGGAAAACTTCTGCAATAACTTTCTAGCAATCAAATATTTTCCCCAGATAACTATGAACTCAGGACCTGAGAAGTGGAACTAGTTGGTTCCTACTGCCTAACATCTGGTTCACTCAGTTTTAACTTTTGCTATGTATTTCTTGAAAATAAGCACCACAAAGACCAGAGTGATAAAAAGCTCTAGGTCAACATAAAGTTGCTAAGTGTTAGACATGGGAAAATACTCCAGTAGCCCAGGACAACATACCTGCACACATATTTAATACAAAAAGACACTTGATAGGCTTGTTTAGTGAAAAATTAAACAGTATTCTCTGTCCTTGTGCTGTATTTCTTTATGCAATGAGACATCAAACACCATGACTGAAACCAAATCCCATAAAATCTTGTCCAAACAAGCCCAGTCAAATCAAAATCCCTTTTATGGAAATTAACCTTCTGTGAAAAGAAAAGAAAACTCAAACAAATAGGCAGCTGCATGACACTGTACATTAGTACATTAGCCTTTTGGCCTTAGGAGAACAGAGTTTAACTTCTGGCATTAGGTGCAAAAGCAAACAAATTTTCAGGTCTCCTATGAGCCGTGATCATGCTGTACTTTTGATAGCTCATGTTCAAAGAAAGGTCATTGTGATTTGGATGCATGACACAGTAATCTTGAGCCCCTGTTTTTATTAACTACTAAATTAATTTTTTAAAAGTAAGAGTGAAAAACAAAGACCTGTCCTGAATTCCCCTCCTTTATGAATAAAAACTATGCAATTGCGACAGATCCTGGTTTGTGAGCCAGGGAATGGTAGTAAAAATGTTACTTATTCAGTATTGCTCCATCATTTCTTTGACTCTACAAAATAGCTTCGGGATAGATGGAATTGTACGAAGACAGAACAACCTCCTAGTAAACACAGAGTATGTGTGACGTGCAAGCACGCTGCTTGATCTTTTCTCTTATTAAGATTACAAAGCCTCCAAAAACATCAACTTGATTCTATCNATTACAAAGCCTCCAAAAACATCTACTTGAGTCTATCCTTCTCAGTTGAGTGGAGCTGCCATTATGGGTCCTGGTTAACAGGAGATGCCTGTCCCGACAGCACTCCTGCAGAAATGAGGGATCAACCCATATGTCAGATGCCAAGTCATCTTGTGAAAATTTCAAACAGGAGTAAGACCAAAACACGAGACTGGAGTACTTGGCTCCCAAAACTTCTTACATCACACAGTGGCATGAAACTGCTTCTCGGCCAAAACACAGCCCTGAGCTTTCCACAGGACCTGTATCTCTCCCTTCCCACTGAACTCCTCCCAGCTATCTTGACCTCCAGTCTAGGAAAGAACTGCAGTCTGGGAAACCACTTCTGCAGTGTTGCTAAATTCCACAGCAGACAACCAAGGTGGGTTTGGGATTCAGTGCAGGAGCTTTGCCTGAATGCACTGCTCCTTGTGAGGGTCAGATAGGCCCCACCAGAATTCCTTAGAGATTCTGTGTGTGGAGAAGTAGGAAATTGCATCCAGTGCACAGCCACTGAATTGGATACAGCTGGATTCAGCCCCAGATCAGATGAATCCTTATGGGACTGTTCCTCACCCATACCTCAATATGTACTATAAAGCAGGAAATATACTTTCTGATCCCATAATATTGTGAGGAAAAACTGTAGAGCACTCAGTGCAGTTAGGAAGCTCATAACTGCTTAGGAATATGAAAAGCCTCAGGTAATTGCTTATCTGTTTCATGAGGCTGTATCTCCGAAGTACATAAGTGACCTTGTCTCACCTGAGGTTGACTGACTTTTAGTGAGGTGATGTCCTCTAAAATAACTTTGTACCTGGCCAAAAGCTAATCATGTGCTGAAACACATGCTAGGAAAGGAATCGGCTTTTTCCACCCTCTCTAGTGCAAACATATTTTTATACTTCTTTTGCAATCTTTATGACGTATCATTCACAAAATATATAACATGTCTTTAAGGAGCTGCTCCCCAATAATACTTTAGGTGTAAGCAAGACATGCTTCAATGAAGAAACACTTTTGTGACTCTATCAGTAGGTAAGAAAAATGTGAGTTGAGTGTGGCTCAGTAAAACTATTCACATATATAAACTATATACTTCAGTTTCTCTCAAATGCAATTGCAGGTGGCCAGATCTCTCAAAACTTCTGAGACCTGAAATATAATGTCAGTTTTAGATCTTTTATGTTTTTCTTGTTTTAAGAAGAAACCTGTGATGCAAAGATACTAGGCAGGACTGAAAATTTGAAAGCTGAACATCAAAGGCTGATACCACCAGTCAATGGCATTAATTCTTAGCTGCCACAGAATATTTCTATATCTGTAGATCTCAAAGCATTTTACAAAGGTGGGAGAATCCTGTTTGTCAAAAGGGGTAAAAGAAAAATAGGGAGCTTTGCAAAAGGGCACCAGCAGCGCTGTAAACACAACCCAGGCTGCCTGGGTCACAAATCCATGATGAACATCCTTCCTCTCAACCTGGCAAACCAAGTAAGGGTTTGAAATGGTTCTGTCCATATGTGTCGGCAAGGAAGATGTATTTAATAATGCATAATATCCTTGTATAGACTTATAGTGGTCATTACACTCAAATATTTCATATGCTAAAACTAAACATTGATGATACTTGCATTATGTATTGTTTCTTTGCCACAGTGCTCTCTATGTTGACCCATCTGAATAGGTTAATATATCTGCCTTAGCTTCCTGAAAAGGGGATTTTCACAATGAAAGAGAATAAAATACAGAAGAAGAACCCACGCCAAGTGAAGTATATGGAATAAAAAGAAAAAAGGACTTTTCTTATATAAAGAGAAGAAACAGCAGATTATGGTGTTCTGGTGGTGACAGACATACAAAATAAAAATAAGTGATAGCCTGTTACGGCTCAAAAACAGCACAGAGGAAGAAAACCTCTTGGATTTGCATGGAGAAGACAGCAAATAACTGGATGCCAGAGCCCAGTTTTTTACTTTTTATCTTCATTTGCATTTGTGCTGATTGGTTTGACCTTGCTCGAGTCACACCCTCTATACAAGAATAAATGTATAAAGAAGGGGCAGAGGCAGAATGAATCAGTGTTCTCATAGCAAGTAAACACAAAAAGCCCAATAAGGCATACAAGATTAGCTTCATCCATATGATAATGAGGTAGAGCAGGCATATCTTGGGCCCAGTCCTGTTGAATTTAACAGACTCCAGAGTTCTTGTTTTATCTAAACTGTACAGAAATTTCATAGCACAACTCTGAAACACTGGAGATCTTACCTAGCCATTAAGCGGAGCCCTTCCACCAGCAAAAGTTGACAAAAACTGATGCCTCTGATTGTGTTTGGCCCTTGATCTCTGTCCCTTCACAGTTCAGGCTTCCACCTCTGCAGAGAATGTTCACGCATTCAGAAAACCATATGTCATGTACGGGTATAAAAAAAGCAGAGGGACATCAAGTCTGGAGACCCTAAGGAAGACTCAGAAAAAGCATTTGAACTGTGTACATTAAAACATTGTGACTAAATATTCTTCTCTCTAACTTCTTTTGACAGAGCCAATTATATTTGCAATCCTAAAATTTCTGCTACCTGTCATAATTATTATACTTAACCTTAAACTCACTAATTATTATTCTTTTTCTTGAAGTCTTGTGAAGACATTCTGTTTTACAATTCTCAGGGGAAGCTGAAAATGTTTCTATTGTTATGCAGAAACTTGCAGCAAACGAATGGATTGTCTTACGGCAATAACGAGAATCTGTTAAATGTTCTTCCCCTCAGAACTTCTTCTCAGTCCTTTTCCAATTTCCACACCCATTTTGAAACTGGACAGAGGAGAAACGAAAAGCTTTATATTTTTTACTCTGAATATATTATATATTGGTGCAGCTCTTTCTCTAGTCTCTTCCTAGAGATCTGACTATTGTCAGATTATTTTAAGCCCCCCTTGATCCACTGCCATATCTTTGCTACCTGTCTCACCAAAAATCAGCCTGTGTGCTCCCTTTCCAGGGCAATGAGACTGGCTGCTTCTGAAATATCATATAGTTTTATTAGTAGATTTTATGTACTGGGAAGAATTTACTCCAGCTTTTTTGTCTAATACTGACAGACCGGAACAAATGCCTTATGGGGATCACACTAAGTTGTATCTTACAGCTTCAGGATGGCAGGATCATTAATGATATCTCTTAATAGAAGCACTTATATATTAATAATGTATACATTAATTACATGACTATTATATAAAGTGCCTATAGAGTCTATGTACATGAATAGTATCCATGTAGTAAATCACAAAGCTATATGTCAACTGTAATTATCCATGCATTTTTAACTTTCTTTTTCCTGCTTCATTGGGCAACCTCACATTCCAGCACCCTGGAAAACTTAATCTTCCTTTCTTGTCTTTTCTGATAAAGTTTCCCTCCTTTTCCCACAAAATCTGAAGTTTCCTTCCAAAATAATGAGACTAAAAATCAAAATAGACTAATTTTGTTAAAGCTCAGGTGCCCGTTAAGAACAGCTTTTCTACATCTAGAAAACCATTCAGAATGTGATAACTGACAGCTTAGTAAGCTCTTAGATCCTGAGGTTTTTGGATAGGAAAGTACAATTTTAAGTCCTCAAAGCCTACATTCTCAAGGCATTTTTAGAGCTTCCTATAGCCTTACCATGAGGTAGACATTTCTGAGTCATTTCACAGAAAATAGATGATGACAATACAACACAAAAAAGTCTCAAAACAGGAACCATCAATTTCTACCTTATAAATGTCTGAAATCATTGATAACTTTTCTTGAAAGAAGCACAATGCACAAATATTAGCTAATGCATCTGTGCTACTTCTCTAAGACACTCTACCTTGATCTCGCTTTCAAATCCTTTGTCAGGACTTGAGACTTTCCATCACAGTCATTAACTTCATAGGCAGACAAATGAGGAAACCTGTGCCATTATTCAAAAATTTCTAAACATTCAAATAATAGTTTTTTATGGTTTTTTTTTCAGCATATGAGGCTCAGAGAAAATAAAAGATGCTTGGGAATGTTGCTATAAAAGCCTTTTTTATTTTTGGGGGAGGAGCTGTAAAATGTACTTCTACACTTCTACTTCACAAATAAACAGCATGGAAATAACAAGTAGCTTGGGCATGGCAATACATCTCCCTCACATCCATGTCAATGAAAACATTATATCACACTGCTCCATGATGTATTCTATAATTATGGCATAGCAACAACTGCATCCAGTAAAGAGTGGGCTACAGGCTTCAGCTTTAAATCTGAGTTTCATCTTTCAGCAACATGAATAAAGAAAAAGATTAGGAAGTCTGATAGCTATTGAATTTTTAAGGGGAAGCTTATTTTTGTCTCATAAAGCATGGACATGCAAAAAGGAAGCTAGCCTATACCTGTAAAAACATTAAAAACCTTAAACATTGGACCGGCTTGCTTTTCTTGCTGTCCTTTTTGCTATGTATATAAGCCCCTCTGGATCCTTTTCTTTAGCAATAATGTTGCTGTCTATGTATCGATTCCCATTTTTTTATCTTATCGTTATAGGGAGGTGTGTTTTTTAATGTGATAACTTTTTCTTTAACACATCCAGTTGAACATTCCAGGTGAACTTTTTCTTAGCAAATTTGAGACCACTTCACATAGTGCAAAAAATCATTGGCTTGAGTTACTTACATCTCCAGATAGAAAGATCCTGGGCGTGCAGTCCAACAGAAGCTGAACTCATCTGATGCCCCAGAATTAAAGGTCTCCGAGCAAGCCATTCCAAGCTAATTTTTACTGCTCATGAGTTACAATTTACAGCTTGCAGTTGCCAATTTGCAGCAAGACTGAGAGCTATAATCTTCTTTTCTTATGCTTAGTGGTCTCAGGATTCTTTCTTTGCTCTTCCCTACTGAATACAGCTATACGTGACACTCTGTCCTCCTAATGTATGGAACTGCTGTCTGTCCCATTTAGGGCTTATATGAGAATTCAGCTCACACTTGCAATGATATTTTAGACTGATACCATTTTGGGACAATGAGTCAGCAGGTCACGCTTCTCTGGCTAGATCCTCTTATATAAATTTTCAGAAATACTGGCTTCTCATTACAGTTCATGCACAGGGTCATCCCCAAGTAATACAAATCAGCCAAATAAACCTGCCTTTTGTCTTCCAAAAACATTACTAACTGAAGACACCACATACACAGTATTTCCAGAGCTTTTTCTATTATTTTACATGAGAGATTTGGGTGTCTTGCTGTCAGTGTTTGTCATAACCATCCTGTCAAAATCCAAACCATCTCGTCAGGAGAAATCTCTGTGTGGATCCGCACCTGCTTTCAAAGAGTCAGATGCACTGGTCTGTTGATACAATTGATATAAATGCATGAAGTCACCTAAGGTTTTGAGCAAGAGCCCAAGTCTGATGAAATTAGGATATGTACTGCTTAATGTTATCTGTTGAGGATGGAACTTAAAGCATTATGGAATATGTTATTGATAGAGTTAGAGGCAATATGAGAAGGGAAAGACATTCATTATTGTGTTTTTCTCTCTCTCCTTATTTTGAGGGGTTGTAACTTCTGAGTCCTCCTTCAACCCTATATGTCACTAAATAGCCTTAGCTTGCTATATGCAAAAATGCCACACAGAGAGAAAACGTTATGGCGAAATGTTAGGTGTTAAGTGACAGGGATATAAATGGGCACGTTACTCACTAATTGGTCAAATATTTTTCTTGGGGTTTTTTTTTTTGTTTGTTTCTTCTTTTTTTAAAGACATGCAGTTCCCAGTTAAACACAAATGAGGCAATGTTTCTCTTCTCCCTTTAAAAATAACTCCGACCCCAATGTCAGCAGCTTAGTAATCACGCGCAAGTTGACAATAGCTCTTTGTAAAGGGTGTGTTTGCTAGCAAGGAAAACAAATCCTAGAGGCAAGGATTCCAGGTTCAAATTTACAGATTTAGTGTAAAAACACACAAACTACTTAAGCCAGCTGTGTTACATCCTTTTTAGTTCAACCACAGGACCCAAACAAAATGCAGGATACCGAATGCTACCTTATACCACCAGAACTTTGTGCCTTCGTTCCAAATACTGCTCACTTCTGGGAGATACTAAGTCACCTGTAGCCAAAGGTCCATCCATCCCAGAATAGACCAGCACCAGTGTTTAGAAAGAGAGTATGGGAAGAGGGTGACCCTGGCATGTCCTCTGAAGTTCTGACAGTCTCTGTATTAGAGAGACTTTCTGATTTGGAGAGTTCAAGTTCATCATCATAGTCGAGAATCGCTGTTGGCCATTTCTTCCCTGAATTTGTTTAAGCAATTTTTCTTAATTTGTTTAAGACTTGTGCCACTCAAATTAGCTTATGTTAATAAATTTCACAAATTAATGATTGTGCTGTGTGATAAAGTATTTCCTTAATGTTCTCAAAGTGCCTCAATTATTGTTTTGTTTTCTATTGTCCCCCCAATAATTTCTTACGAGACTCAGTACATTTTATTCCCTATTCTTCTTTTCCAAACAATTCATGATGTTATAGACCTGGATTTTATTCCTTCTCTGCTCTCTGTCCCAGGTTTTAAGTTTCTGCTAATACAAAAGCCATTTGTAAGCCTTGCTTATTCTTATGATGTTTCTCGGTATCTTTCTAGGTCTCCCATAGCCTTAGGTGTGGGGATAGAACTGCAGAACTGGTCAGAGGGGCAAGAGAAGGTTACATGATGCATGGAGCTGCCTTCCTGGCACTTAGCTGGCGTAAAGCATTAATAAGGCAAGCTGAGGTTCAAGGACTGTTTTTGCCACAGCCAGGCTACGTCACTTAGCCAAGGCTAGATCATGATCACAGAAACTACTCAATTCAATGGATTGCACAGTTCCAGGAACTGACCTTTCTTTATGTGGCAGTGCCGCTTCATTCATTAAGGCTAGATTCACAAAGAAACGTTACATGCTATAAAGTAGAGCATTAGAGTGTCTAAAGGATAACTTGTTACTGAGCAGAATATTCCGCTACGTATTAGGAAGAATTAAACACCAAAAAACAAAATCCTGAAAGCTTGAATGCTGAGCAGACACATGCATGTGCTGCGTAAAACTAACAGTCCTTTTCTGGGTGTAGGCATCTATTCTGGGCTCCAAGGAAACGTCTGACTGCTTCAACTCCTGTGAACTCCCTCCTGCAGTGTCCCACTGAAACTCTAAAATAATAATACAAAGGTGTTCTTCATTCTATTTCTTTGTAGATGCAGACCTAGATCTTCACTCATTTTGTCTCTCCCACATTTCATTACTGCAGGAAGCAGAGAAGCTCTGGTTCAGCTGGCCAGCTTTTGAAAGATTTTGTGGAGGCCCTTAAATATCCTAAATTCTTACAGCTGGGCTCACAGAGCCTTTATTTGCAAGTCTAGCCCTTGTGGCTTAATCGGCAATGTACCTGAAATTTGCTAGTCCCAAGAATGGCTGGAAGCTTTGTGCGCTCCTTTAGACTTACAAATGTCCAGGCGAACTTCATGAGCAGCTGGGAAGGCAGCCTGACCCTAAAAATCCCGGCCACCTTTGCAGAGACCAAGGCTGAGTCACCTGTAGCAGGGACTCCAGCACGTACCGTCTGCCAGCACCGGTCACAGGAGATCCTTGTAAGGATTAAAGGGGGGTATGGAGCTCCAGCAGAGAGCTTTATACAAAACCGGAATGAGTTGTCTACATCAGTAGAAATCAGAAAAAGTCTATTTTTATTTAATTTCATCTTTTATTATTGGTCTCATGCTAGGCCTCAGGTCTTGGTCATTTGTGTATCTTTCTGAATAATGTAACAAGTGAAAGTGTCCTGTGTGTCTACCACACTAGACAGGCACACTCATTACTAAATACAGGCCACAGACTCTGTCAGCATAAAGCT
The DNA here is from genome assembly GCA_003993805.1 of Himantopus leucocephalus. NCBI lineage: Eukaryota > Metazoa > Chordata > Aves > Charadriiformes > Recurvirostridae > Himantopus > Himantopus leucocephalus. Next base: position 33,237,196 of record RSEF01000002.1, read on the forward strand.
ACTCAGCTGACTTCAAGGAAACCAAGCTGATTTACACCAACCCACAATCTGCCCCATTATCCTGTAAGGTATTCTTTTTGTTTTGTTTTGTTTTGTTTTAATATAGTGGGACAATAAAGTCACTACATTTATAGCCCAGAACACTCTCTGCATATTCCAGTATCTTGTTTGCTCTTTTAACAGCTACCAAATACTGTGCAGATGGTTTTACTAAATTATCAACAATCACTCCAAAGTCAGTTCTGATATTCCTGTCCTTGGGGATACACCACCGGGGCCAAACGCATCCCTGGTGCACCTCTGTTAGCCTAACACATTTGTCCCACTGACCACAAAGTGCACTGCCTCCAATTACCTTCTCTCTCTCGCTCTTATCTCAGTTTACTGACTCTGTACTTATCTTAGTCCCTTCCTTATCTAAAACACTGCAATCTTCCAGGTCCCCTAATGCAGTTCATGATTTGACTCCTGTTGTTCTCATCTAATATTATTGTCCCTTTCTGTGTTTTACTTTCTCTCTTCCTTTTCCTGAAGCACTCCCACAAGCACTGGGGTCTTAAAAAAATCACTGCTGTTTACAGAGTTTATTACTTTCCATCATTTCTTATGATTCTCCTGCAGCATGTCTTTCAAATAATTACCTCTGTGATTTACTATATCGGTCATATAACCTCCTCCTTCCTGTACTAATCAGCTCTGGATTAGCTAGTTGGTAGGGCCAGATTGCCCCTGACAGACTTTTTCCCATCTCTGTGCCTCAACGCTGGGATCACGCTCTCTCTGGCTTTCTACATGCACGCAGAGCTCTGCGCCAGGTCTTCCAGGGCAGGCTCACCCCAGCCGGCACCGCAGCAGCCTTAACCGCGTATTTCAGCAAACATCTCAAACTCTGACGACCCAGCACCTCTGCAAACACACCTCTTTCTGCCTCTATTTAGGTCGTGTAGCCACATGCCACTCCCCATGCAAGGCTTTCACTGAAAGCCACCATGGAGAGCCCTTTGCAGGACATCTAAACCACTCAGCTCTGTACCTGGGCTTCTATAAAGTGCCACTGTACTAACTAATGAGCACACTGTTCACTAAAATATCATGGGTGAGTGAAGAATGGGTTTAAACTATCTTCAGATAGATCAGCTGGGTCCTGTCATGGAGGGGAGGGGTCAGAAAACAGTGGTATCTCCTCTAGTCTTTCCTTTTTAGGGCAGGAACAAGGGACTGTCATTGCCTGTACCGTGGATTACACAGCACAAATGCTATTTTGGACCCCAAGTATCTACCTGGTTACCTGGAGTGTGGAAAGAGATACATAGAGACATTTCTTCTGACATAAAACAAATCATAGCTACTCATAAACTAACAAAAAAAAAAAACCAAACACCACCATCACCACCACCCCCAAAAGAACCCCTCAACTCCAAACCCACCAAAGAAGTAATTACTTCTCTACCATGCAACTAAAAAAAGCATGGACATGGGCAGAAACGCCCAAAGAGCTTTGCAAGTGCAAAGACACAGAATTATGGCTTACCAGATCCAAATGCTTGATTGTGACCCTGCCTCAGGGGTACCTTCCTGTAGCTTCTATTAACAGCAGGAAGTTCATTTNCAAACCAAAAAGCCCAACAAACTTCACGGTATGCTGTGTATTTTTGAGGTCAGTCCAATGTAAGTATATAATAAGGATAATACTGCAACAGTATTAAAGATGTGATACATTTCTAGCGTAAATAACGCTATAGTTTTGGAGAACACGATGTATGGATACCTTCTTGGAGTTTATTTACGGCTTCTTTTGGTGATGTTTGCTGTGTCACTTTCACACAAAAATAGTTCTTTGGGAAAATGTCAATGAGACTCTTCATAGGCATTTTCAGACTATTACATAAGAAGATGGCACAGATATTTCCTTCCCACAGACATTAAACTGGCGTTCAAGGGGGAAACCAGTAGTTCAATCTCCTGAAGTAAAAGATTGAAGTTAACTGTACCTACCTACGCAGTCACAAAAGCTGGGTGGCAAGGCACAGCGCTTTGCTGATTCCTTTATGATTCTCAGGGATCTGACAGACATCCTCTGGGTAACCTTATAGTTTTAAAATGCTACTGCCCCTAGCTTTGCGTTCCCCTGCTCCGCCAGAGATTACCACTCCTGTGGCAGAAGCAACAGAAGATGATGCACTGTAGTTCCCTTTTCCATAAGATAACAAGGAGGGCACGGCTCACTTATGTATTGTAGATGCTCCAGTTCTCAGCCTGGCATCTTAGCAAAATGGAGGGGACTTTGAACTGGAGTTTCTGAGGCACAGGCACCTGCTCCCAGCTGCTACCTCCTTTCCCAGAAGAGTAGTCTTTGTTTAAAAAACAAAAAAAACCCAAACAAAACCAATAAAACACCAAACATAAAACAAAAACACACAACAAAATAAAAACCCCAACCAACCAGCAAAGATAACTGAGAAATTAATCTCCTAGGCTCTTACAGCTAGATCCAAGTGGGGTATTTCAGAGTGGTGATTCTTACAAGTGTAAGATACCATATTAATTAAGAGTCCCAAAACTTCTTTGAAAGAGATTATTTGGAAAAGTCCTCAGTGCTATTAACGTGAGCACCAAATAGGGCTGTTCATGGGTGCTATTACCTGCAGTACGTGAACTGAAGCTAATGCTCTTCAGAGGAGAAAGTACAGCCATTAACAATTCAGATTTCCTCATAATACCTCTTGCACACATTGATCTATTTCCTGCTATTAAAAAAACAAACAAACAAAAAACCACAAACAAGGCAAAAGTATCTACTAGATGATATTGTCCTGTGAAGATGAACTTGCAGCTCAAACCAGTCAGAAGTCACGGGCAATAAAACTCTAAGCTCTGATCCCTGGGGAATAGTCCCAGGTACCAGAAAATCCCAAAGGTGAAAAGATTCTCAGCAAAGGGTCCTTTGCAGGGAATTACTGGAGAAAATAATCCTTAATGTTCCTGTATCCCAATGTCCCCTAGTTACCACAGCAGCCAACTGTAAGTAAAGCATGCAGATTTGGTCGGACAAGCATACGAAATTCATGCTTTCACAGAACGTAATGTTAAGTTTTGCATCATAGTTAGTGTGGGGGAAAGTTAAGACTGGTGTGACCTTGGAGAGAAAGGGCTTAGGCTCTCTCTTATGGATACTCATGTACCTAAAGCAATATTTGTCTGTTGCCCTAAACCTGTAATCTTAGCTCTCTCAAATGGATTCTGAGGGGATCTGCCAAGACCTTATCTAATTTCACCTCCCTTCAGCTACCGGCGCAACTGACCTGTCACAGCAGGGGAAACCTGAGCACCTACAGCCGTACCACAGTGCGTGGGTCTCGCAGTCATGCCTCACGGATTTGCTTCACAGTAGCACCACCCTGGGCTGCCCGCTGCTCTGGGCAGCAAAAAGATGTACAAGCAAACACACACAAGCTAACTCCGCTACAGCTTCTCCGAAAACCAGAGGTGAAGCCTGCATTTTCTCTCCAGTTGTGGTACAGCTTGAAAACAAAACCCCAACCAACGAAATGAAAACCCAGCACCCTCGCCCCAGCCCCAAACACCCCACATTCAGATTTAGTAGGGTATTAAAATGCCCTGTGAAAAATGTAAGTGTTCTTAGTCGGAATCAATCTTTCTCTCAATTTACACAGACCATCCCCCCTCCCTTTTGTCAGTCAAATACGATGCTTTGGCAACCTAAATCTTGGCTATAACTCATATACGANTTTTTTTTTTTTTTTTTTGGTTACATTTCGCAGGAAGCTATTCTAGGCACTAGGAACAGACCATCATCTCCTCTTCCAAAAGAAGAACCTTACTGCAGGGGCCTCTCCAGTCCAAATGGTTAGGAATCCAATACACAACAATCTTGCAGAAATCAGCTGCCAGATTTATTATTCTACCTGAAAACCCCAAACAAACAAAAAAAACCCCCAAACAAACAAAAAAAGTGGAATAAAAACAGACTTTAAATAAACCTCTTAGGTACATTTTTAAAAGGGTTAATCAGTTCAGTGAAAGACTTTTATATCTTCTGCTGAGAGATCATGTAATGTTGGTCTGATTGCTTGTTTTGTTCAGTGAGTCACTACCGTATACATATATATATATATTTCTTCTTAAATATTACACATTTGATGCATTTTTTCCTCTTNTTTTTCCTTTTTTTTTTTTCCTTTTTTGTCCAACCCCTTTCCCAAATATTCACATCCTGCCACAGGCAAGAGGCGCTCTGTGCTGACATTAAAGAACCAAAACCAATCCAAGGACTTTTCATCAAAGCATGTTTCATTTGAACCTTATTTCAATGGAAATCACATATTTTTTTCAAACAATCTTACTCAACCTTTTCCCTTTCCTTTTTGCTAATTCTGCAATTTTTGACTTCTGATTCTGGGTTGATCACTGAAAATTTAAGTGCCATTGAGACTTATGGATGACAAAAATAGGTGACGTATTAAGGCATATATACACTCCCATAGAATATGTTGTCTTATGGATCTGAGTAAATTAAATATCTGCCCAAATGTCTTCTATGCACCTGTGGTTTCTAGTGACCACTACTTCTTTACTTTTGATTAACTGCATATTAAAATATTCATAGCTTAACTAGTGTCGTAACTGACAGAGGATGGAAAATTAACCCACCACCTAGGATTGTCTTTGAAATCCATCCATTATGATGAAAATTATTCTTGTTGTTTTATGGCTAGGCATCCATTTTCCTCCTGCTTTTTGGGAATATAGGAAAATGAGGTGCTCCATGTAACACCTATTTAAATTTCACTGGGCAAAAAAAGAAATCCAGATCTTACCCCCTCTCCCTCCCTTCAAACTAGGAAATATTATATTTCAGAAAAGGTGCTCATAAATATTTAAAACTTTTGGGGTTTTGTCAGGGTCTTTTTTGTTTTTTTCCCATTTTACATACAGAATAGCATGTGTGGCTTGTGTTCAAGATTATTCCCCTCAAAAAATAAAATGATTTGAAAAAGTAACAACAACAAAAAAAAACCCTCAAAAAAAACCCTCTTCCGAGCGTATCTGATCACATTTACATTTAGTGTCCAAAACAAGTTGATTGGTAACATCAGTGCCAGCACTACAACGTCATACAGCGACTTCATGGTATTCTTTGACAGTTCGTCTAAGTCTCCGTTCCACCGAAAATTACAAAAGGTTCTGCAGAGCTTTCCTTAGCAAGCTGAAGCTTACTAGTCATTTGTGGATGCGCATAAAAGCTGCTTATAGCACAGCTATGGCGTAAGCTATTTTCTAAGCAATAAATGGTTCAAGTCATCTATTTTGTCCTGAAATGCTACCTGTAGTTACAGCATTGCTTATAAATGGTCATAGTAAATTCAGCATCAAAGAGAATATTACAGAAAAAGACAGCAGCAGAAGCATTAGCATTATCTAGTATTTATATATGTTATCAACATAACACAGCAGTAAAAGGTTTAAATGCATATTAATGGGTACCGTGTCTAAAAATTACTAAAGTACCTATTTAGTGTATTGGATATTTTTCTCAAGGAGTGCTTGCTGTGTCTAAACAGCATAATTAGATATGTGACTTAGTACAGTTAATTCCTATTGATTAAATAACTTATTTATGTAGCAAAGGAAATGGAAGGATACAAAATGTTTTCTCCCTCCTGATCATGATCCTGTATTTAATGCTGACATGATCATCAGAAAGCCTACCACATGTAATTACTACCCTCAAATGGATCTTGAAAGGTCTAAACCATAGCATGGGCCATATATGTATAGCAATGTGGCACCAGATACGGCATGCGGCTTGCAGTCTGAAGTCAGGGATTTTGCTGCTTTGTCACTGTACTAATGGCCGCTCTGTCATTAAATGGGATTTTTTTGAGTCCGTACCGCCCCCCCCCCCCCCNAAAAAAAAAGGAAAAAAAAAAAGGGAAAAACTCTCAAGATATCTGGTTGTTTTCAGAGGCAAGGTGCAAGGTCTGCCACTGCAAGCTTCTAAATTAAATGCTATGGTATACGCTTTGCTTCTCTTTTATAACTGCAGAAAGACAATTAAGAATGGCAAGAAAAAAATGCCCTAGGCATGCAGTGCTGATATCATCATCAAGTGGTTATTTTGCACAATGAGAATTAACTGTACTATGGATACCCAGAGAAAATGTACAATATCTTATGCTGATATGAAACAAACCAGACATGATATAGCTTTTTTGTACTTAAAACCTGTATGTTCCCTTCCCAAACTTAAGTAAAAAGCAAACCCACCCTTTTCCTCCTGTTACACAGAATAACGTTTAGGTTCCAACCCTCCCCTTTCAAATAAAGTGCGCTGTCCATGGCAGACCATAGGAGTAATGCAACAGGAAAAGCCCCTTTTTAGTGTACTATTTAAAAAACAAACTGAAGTCGATTCAGCTTTCCTCTGGGTCTTGTGAAAGAGGAGAAGCCTAAGGGAGGGGGAAAGCATCCCCTTCACTGTCACTGTTGTTAATAGACATAGCCTTCGTTATAGGGGTGGGTGTTGCAGCAGCCACCGTCCTGCATGTAGACCATGCTCTCATCAAAGTGGGACAGAGGTACAGTGTCCTCCTCGTTGATGTGGCGCTCCATGTCAGTCTTCAGTAAGGGGCGCTGGTTGTCTGGAAAAGCCATGGAGAAAAGCGCTTCAGGGTCGCAAACAAACTTGTAGACGTATCTTTCTCCAGCCACCTTAGGACAACAGAAGGAACAAAGAGGTGCAGCGTAAGGCCTTGTGGTTTTGCAACTCCAAGTTCAACAGTCTTGTGAAGAGCTCACCTTCGTTACGCAATTAATAACGCAGCAGCGGAACTGGTAAGGCAATGACCTAGCAAAGACAACAGGGATCTGCAGAAGCAGACTGCAGAATGCTCTTGGTTTTGCCACATGTGATATCCTGTTGGAAGATGGACTAGGTATTCTACTTCCAAACTTTTGTTTGCGNGTAAGGCAATGACCTAGCAAAGACAACAGGGATCTGCAGAAGCACACTGTGCAGAATGCTCTTGGTTTTGCCACACGTGATATCCTGTTGGAGGATGGACTAGGTATGCTACTTCCAAACTTTTGTTTGCAATCGTTTCCTATACTTAACCACAAATGGAACTGTTCTTACTGGAAAATGTAAACAAATTGTCACTACAGTGGCAAAACAAAATGACTAAGTCCAACACTCTGTGTGCAAAGTGGAAAAAAGAATCGCATTGCATGTTACAGATCTGAATTTCACTTTACGCAGATTGATTCATACTTAAGTATAAAAGCACTTAGTTATAGTGCATGCTGATTGCACAGGGACAGCGTAAGCAAATACGTAGGCTAATATGTACTTAGCAATTGCTCATGCGAAGCTGGGACATTTGGATTTGCTTATGGAGGGGCAATTTGTCCAAAGATCCTAAAGTTTCCCCTTATTCAGAAACAGCACTAAAGGTCTGTGCTTTATCTTCCTAAAAGCTGAAGAATGATAAAAACAATGCAGAATTATTGTCTTATTTAAAAAAAACCTCAATATAGTGTCTTTTCAAGCATCTTATTTCAAGAATTACACTAAAAAATATGAACCATGTTGCGTGCTCACAGTTTAGTAACATTTTTTTTAAAATAAAAATCATATTGTCTGCTTCTTGCAACTCCAGCTAGCACAGCATTGGAAGTGAGTGAATGAAGGTGGCAAAAGTGTTGCAAATTTAACTCTGTTCTTATGGGTCCAAAATACTCTGAAGCACCTCCTTAAATTTTCAGCTTATTTATTCTACAAATTACGTAAAGTTTTGGTAGAGGCTGTATCTGCAGTAGAACTTTTTTTCATCAAATTAATGTCAGCAAGTTTGACAGACTGAAGGCTGCGTTCAGAAACTGGGCATTTGCATTAACCTGTTACCATTACCAAAGCAAAAGGGGAAAAATGCGCATACAAACCTTGCAGTAAAGAAACCTGCCATGAATCTACAACCACCATTAGTTTTTAATGTACGCTAACTGGCCAGACAGGGTGATCCCAGGGCAAACCTCAAACATTGCTATGTCAGAAAAATAAGCATCCAAACTAGCTTTTAAAATGTGTGTTAAATACATTCTTGTAGATAATAAAGTAGTAGTTGAAGAGGTAGCAAGCTACCCGTCAGAAGTACTTGTAAACTTTCCAAATTAAATGGATGTGTGGGTTGGGCAGCATTATCAGCCTTATGGTATTCCCGTCCCCACCTTTTCAACTTGTTTCACATTCTTTGCTACTTGTTCTTGCCTCCGTGCTGCCTTTGAATTGTGCTGGTTCAATCGCCTNCAGCCTTATGGTATTCCCGTCCCCACCTTTTCAACTTGTTTCACTCTCTTTGCTACTTGTTCTTGCCTCCGTCCTGCCTTTGAATTGTGCTGGTTCAATCGCCTGTGCAGCTGAGCTGTAACCTGCAACGAGGACCTCCTCTGCCTGAAGCACTACCCAGCAAAACCAAGCGCTTCTGCTTCTCCCCGACTGGACCTAATCTCCAGTCCGCTTTACAAAGACTCAATGCACAGTTATGTGACACAGAAAAGCGGATGAGACACTGTGCTGCTGAAGTACCGTAAGCCAGTATCAGCCCAGACTGTTGTCCGGGTTGACTCCTGGAGAGTGAAAAAGGAGAGCACTACAACGATCCCATAATCAAAGCAAGAGAACTTGTAAGAGGCAACTCCAAACTGAGACTTCACAAAACCTACTGGAATAGTTGCCCAGTAACTTGAGCCGAGAGCATTGTTTCCATTCATGGAATTGGCAAATGGCAGGTTTAAACATGTTAAGTCACCACAGGTCACAAACTAATGTGAAAAGATACGGAACGAGTTTTACAGCACAAGGTGTTCGTTATCATCTTTGATCACACCTGCCAGTTTTGTAGATGCAGCAGACAGGTCTCTCCTATTGATTTCTCAGTCAATCTACATACTACTACATAGCAACATTTAAAAAGATACAAGTAAATCAGCAAGCCACAGTAGAAGGACGGGTAGAGTACTGTCGGCAAGACCATACTGTTACATATAAATTATTTTTAAATATTTCTCATCATTCAGCCTATTATAAAATATTAAATTCCACTTAAAAATGGTATTATTACAACACTGTTGGTAAAATATTACAGTATTTGGTATGTTAATAGATACCATTTTTCTCCCCTATCTTGCACTTACCAAAGTACCCAAGCACTGGGCAGCTAATTTAGATCTGCAAAACATTATTCATGCCGTATTCTACTGTTTGTCTTTCCCAGGTGCCAGGAAGCTCTTTTGGGTATTTTTGAATGTTACCTCTTTCCCTATAATCATGACGTGCACTGTGTGAACTAAAACCACAGACCCTTTTTTGCCTAGAAAAAAATATTTTGATGCACATACTGGACTTGATAGGTGAAAAAGCTTAGTGTTTGCCAAAATAGACAAAAATCCCACCTAAGCAATGCAGTTACAAGTACTCATCATAAAGTGACTTACAGATTAACATGCAACACTCTGGTGAAATTTAATACAAAATTAGCTACTCACCTTTTGCATGATTCCCTTCTCATAATAATAGCGAAGTGATCGGCTAAGTTTATCATAGTTCATAGCTGGCCTATTTTTCTGAATCCCCCAGCGACGTGCCACCTGCCACAAAAATGGATTAGCATTGATTTGTTAAATGCATTTAACAAGCAGATCTTATCATCAGATATTTTATTTGGGGATGGAGGAGGGGAAACACCGCAGGTGCAATGAATAAACACAAGAGAAAATGTTGCCATGACCTGAATTTCCCATGTACTAGTATGATTTTTAATTGGACACACAGTCATCCATTAAAATTGAAGCAGACTTACTTATTTGCAAATGTGGTGGAGGGCTGGGAGGTTTTTTGTTTGTTTTTAATAAAGAAAACCAATGAAAAATAAAGTGATATAAAAAGATGATACACAAAAATATTTATCAAGTTCCACCAGAAAACTTTGATGAAAGATGAAAACTTTTCTTTAGTTTGATACTGTGGATAATTGTACTATTCCTGCACTTTCCTTGCTGTCAGAACACTAAGTTATATTAAACACACATGCATACACACTTAGTTCATGAACTAATACAGACTGTACTTGGAATGACAGTGATGTTGAGATTATAAGGAGACACGAGTCAAAAGCCAACTCCCAGTCTTAAATATTACTTCAGCAAAGAAAAAGAATTATCACAGGAGGCAGGGTAATTGCTTGGAAGACCTATATGGTAGTACGAAGAATGGGACAAAAATGTCATTGTTGCAGTTGTGTAATTTCCCTTAAAAAATAATAAGAAAAAGGGAGTTGCAAGCAACTCGTGAAGCCATTCCATAGAGAACAATATGTCTTCTGCTCTCACTTATGATTTCTACTTGCCTTTACGCTTCCTGTTTTATTGCCAAAGGTAGTTCTGGACAAAGAGACCTTTTGTTTAAAGAACTTAACTGCTTATTCCGCACCTGAAATTATAATTGGCTGTTGGTGACATTTCAATTACTGGCTGTACAAATGACTATCATGTCACCAGAGGGGAAAAAAGTCAGAGCTGATGAACTCTTTAAAGCACATTTTATAAAGATGTTTGAGAGGTGCATATGCATACAGCTCCGGAAAAAGGAGAGAGTAGCCCAGCAGCTTCTCTGCAAACTGCTCTACAAAACTTTCCCATAGGTGTCTGGAGACTTTTGATGCAAACCATAGATGACGTGCAGCACTGAGAACTGAAGGGGACTAAATAACAACAGCAAAATCCCTGACTTTGATCTCCATCTGGACAATAATTTTTAAAATTTCTTTTGAAAGCACTATTTCCTTTCAGTGGTGCAGCTTTTCAGGCCTATGTAAATTATCATGGCTCTGCTAACTTCAGCTATGTTATAGCTGTATTGAAACATACCTCCAATCATGTCAATTTATTCCAGCTGTAGATTTGGCCTAGATGCATAACCTTGATTCGCCTATTCATCTTTGTAACACATGCCTACATCACTCTCTGTTTATTCCTGCCAAGTTTTTTTCTGCATTAATCAGAGTCCTAAAAGTCCCCAACATAACAGGCTTGCATAATAAATAAACACACAGCAAAGATAACTACAAGAAAATAATGGTTGAGAAAATGCTATATTGTGTGGTATGTTGACATTCCTAAGTAAGCAAGAAGGCCCAGAAGTAGTCTTGGTAAGCGAGTCTTCCTGTCCCTGAACTGCACAGCATTTATCAAGTCTATCTGCGTGGACGGGATTCAGGCTTCCAGCCTTCCACCCCACCTTCCTGCTGAAGGTTGCTGTCCCTGTGACAAGACAGCAGAAATGGACGTATGCCCAATTCTTAGCTTCCACAGTTCACAGTTATCTACTTTCTGAATGAACTATGGTGCTCAAGCAGCTGACACATATTCATTTTTCTTGTCACCCTTTCTAGAAGGGCATAAACCTCCAGAAAGGGATGGGATGGAAAAGTCACGTCATTGACAACCTAACCTGCCACAGCTGAACCAACAAGGTCTCTGACTTCCCTTCAATTTACACTTGGCAAACAACAGGAGTGTGCAACTTCCCATAGGCTATTCTTATTTTAATTGACAGTTTCTGTCAGATCCATGACACTCATATGAAAACAACTTAGGCTCTTTTGTACTCCCTAAGAGCACAGAGGACTAAGGCAAGTTTCAAGTAGCCTGCCTCCTCCAGGTCTTGGATGCAGTGCTGCTCAGAAACACAAAGCAACTGCTACAAAGTCAGACAAGCAGACGATCTGGTTAACTTGAATCAGAATATCCAGTTCTTCAGGGAATTACACAATAAGGAAATCTTCGGGGGTTTTTTTGCTGCTTTGCCTTCCTTGCTAGTAAAACCTATAAAGTTTTTGCACAATCTGCTGGGAACCATTTTTCAATAAATTTCTTCAATCTTGAAAAACTTTGGGCATACCTTAAAGGCAAGACAAAACTAAGAGGGTAAAAACCACTGAGACTGGGGCAGCGGGAAAAATTAGATACCTCATTCACCAAAATCAAACAAAAGCCTTTCCAAAGATTTCACGTTGTTCTGGGCCAGGTCACACAACTAAGAAGTCCGTGTAGCCTGCTCAGGCTGCAGACTTGCCAGCAAAGTTTTGGTATCAAATTGACTAAGACTGTTCTGTGGTCAAATCCTCAGATGTGCAATGCCAGGATTTGCCAACAGCGACTATCGCTAGTGTGGGGGATCCTTGGACAAATGAAAGCCAGCACATGGGTCCTTGCAGCAACCTGCCCCTCAGCCAGACCATGTCAGGAAAGAAAGGGACATCAGTCCTGTCGACACCCCCAACTACTCTATCATCCCCTTAGGGCTGTTGGTAGACAATGTAACTTAAATGCAAGCAAGCCTTCAGACTGCTTATGCCAGCAGATGGACAGCAAACAGCAGAAATAGCTGGTGCAACGCAGAAGCAGCCTTACACCCCCGAACGTTCCTACTCAGCTCTAACTCAGACGGGGAACCTGACGGAAAATTTGCTGCGGTCTCCTCTATCACCCAACCCTGTCCAAGGGGCACAGAACAGTAAATCAGAATGATACTGCTTTTTGACAACCCTAATCAAATCATCCACATCAGTATTACAATAAAATTTATGCACACCAGGTATTCCAACAGTTTCCATGGCTGTTTAGAACACAGGATAGAGTATTTAATGTTACCTAGTCTGAAAGTTTATGTAATAAAACGTTCCATTTATTCCTGTTTATCACACAAGTGAACTAAGTCATGCTTCAGCAAATGTTCATGAATACAGGTAATTTTATCCACCCCATGAGTCCTTCATGGTTCAGGAGAGACACGCATGACTGTTTGCAAACCTGGGATCTAAGCATGCACTAAACAATCTAACGATACAGGTAAGCAGGAAGACTCTGAACAAGACTCTAAAAAGAGGGAGGTTTACATAATTTTGATGGGATTTTACTGCTTAACAATTTTAACATCCTCCTTTGCCACCTGTCAGACTTGGGGTTGTTCCCTCTACAGCCTGAAAGTTCCACGTTCCCACATGTCCACACTGAAGAACATTTGGTATTGAAAGACTGTTCAGGGACAAGTTTTCAAAGGATTTTGGAAGACAGCTGTATCTGTGAAGTTGTTCTGAAAAATTGCAGGCCACATAACTAATGCTGAGTATTTTGTAACCCCAGTACTTGCAATATTTTTATTATTTTGTGGGACTAGGAATCAAGTCTATGCTTAACCTAATGGAAGCACTTCCCTTGCCAGTCCTTTCTATCACCCTTTTGAGGTGCTACTGAAGCAAAATATCAAAGGAAAGCAAGGTCTAAGTCCGAAGGAGCACTATTAAATTTGCAGGACAGGGCAGTGGATGTCAGGGCACACCGTCTGTCTAACCCACCTCCTCCGGCTCAATCAGCTTGAATTCCATGCCTCGGCCAGTCCACGCTATGAAGTGAGAGTTTGATGGGTCATCAAGAAGAGCTACCAAGAACTGCCACAGCTGAAGCGAGCCTCGCCGTTGATACGTGGGTCCCTCGCGGTACATGCCTGGCTCCTGTTTGACGTCACCTGTGCAGAATAGCAACAACGTTAGATGAGCAACGCGCAAAAAGCATCATCGTTCTGTTTGTCAGATAAACCGGCAAAGCACTACTGTTAGGGTTAATAAAACAGAGGGAGAGAATTCTTACTATCCAGCCACCCACAAATGCAATGTTCCCCTGTCTCCTGTTAATTGTAAACACTCTTATAATAACATATTCATATACTAAAAAGTACCTAAATTCAGTCATGATTTATGGAAGTCTCCCTAAGCCTATCCCCATTTGCTTTTGATCCATGCAAATCTCGCTTGCAAACCATTTTGCAATATCCTCTATCTCAAAGAGCGTGAACTATTTTTGTAAGCAACTCTTGATGTCTGAAGTACTGCGTTTGTGTACTATACTTTGCACAAGCCCCAGTTTTGGAAATGTAATGTATGCTTCATAAAGCTGCAAAACCCTATTGAGTGAAACTTCTTTTGCATGCAAATGCTTCTAAGGAAAATTTGACAAAGTATTTGACTTGGACTTAAACAGCATGTGCTTTATGTATAGGTATGCAAATCCTGCAGATATGCGAGTTCCTCTGTGGCATATTGGACTTGCATATAAGCACATATTACTTTTACTCATATCTACATATTAGATTAGTATTCCCCGTGAAAAGCAGCAAGTTAATTTTTCTAAAATTTCAAGTCCAGAAGAAGCTTTTGAAAAACAACAATAATAGTATTCTGCTAGCTGTTCCACAAACTGCCAATGAAAAACCGCTACATCCATACTGTGTCTCTGTTGTTTTTAAATCAGATTCATACTAAACAACTCATGCAAACAACAACAGCTGAAAGGTCTGATGCTGAAGCAGAGAATATTTTTTTCTGCATGCAGTGACAGCAATCCTTGATGCGCTGGTAAAACTCCTCATTTCAACTACCAGAACAGCAATCCCCTCCAATAAGCAGTGTGACCTGTTTAATAAGGAAAGCCAGGACTTTACATTCAACCACAACGTCAGGATGCTCTGATGGCCATTACAGAACGGCTCTATGTAGTGAAAGTAAGAATAATAATATTAAAAATGGAGCACTTCCTTTCGTAATCAGGAAAGAAAATTGAGTCAATAGCTGTGGAAAACAAATAAATCAACACGAGGCTTTGTGGTTTATGCGAGGTTCAAGTTCCAGCCCTGAAAGGCCTTCTTTTTCAAGGACAGGATTTTTCTTTTAATGATAGCTGAGCAATGCACAAATAGCAAGTGCAGTATTACAGAGGATCAGATTCTTTGCCTGTGCCGATCTTTGATTTCAAACGAAGCAGCTGAGAATCTGCTTCTGAAACATCAAGAATAGTCCTGGGCTTATCCCACTTTTGCTTTACTGACCAAAACATGATGACACATCTGCTATTTTTTTCCTCAAAAGTCATAATGCCACAAGTATAAACACACCTATTTGTATCACAACATCAATCTTCTAGAGTACAAGGTGTTCTCTCAACGGACAGTCTTAGAAGACAGCAGCAGACTGCTTGCTTTGCAAGCATACCAATATTTCCAAACATTTATTTCTTTTACTTCATTTGTATTTTTTTTTTCCATTTTCATTCCCTTCCCTGTACAAAACCCAAACAAACAAAAAGGATTTTTCAGAAAGATGTAGACAAATGCTACTCCTGAAGAGTTTTAACTTCTTGTAGCACAGGGTCTGATCCCATTCCCATAAATGTAAATATGAATTTGCCACTGGTACTGAAAACATATCAGATCCACAATTATTTTGGGGGAAGAAAAAAACCTGACACAATGTGCTTTAAAAAGGAAAATTAAAAAAAACCGGCTTTCAATAAGACATTTTCAATAAACTCACCCTTTCAGTGAATGTGTCAATCCACTGAAAATGCAATACTGGATCGAGCAATCCTCTGTTAGGTCTAGTATTATTTAAAATCCTCTATTTATTTCTTGCTATTCCTTACCAATCCTGAAGTGCATGTGACACCTCCATTTGAGGAGTGTGTAATTCTTCAGATTACTTTCATTTTAGAGTCCCCCATTATTCAGCAAACACAACAATTGCTGCTAGACAGGCAATAGTTTTATAATCCATATAAATGATTCTCAGGGGAAAACAAACAAAATAAAGCAGGAGAAAAAACCCAAGAGCTCCCCAGCTCTACTTTGGCTATGGTCAGAGAGCTGTTCATGAGTTTATCAGAAAGTATCTAATCTTTCCTGCTAAAATAAAGCAAGCTGGACATACATACACTAACACAAAGAAGCCACTCTAGCAAATTTAAGTACTTGGTCTCCAAATTACTTCCCAAAGTTGCAGACTAACACAGTCACTGGCAAGAAGTACCGAGTCCATCTACTTTGTCTATAATGAAATAAATCTGAAATCAACTGAGTTACACCAGGAAACTGATTTTACATCGGAGTAACTGAGGATAATTTGGGCCATTTATTTTAATTGACCTCAGAATCCCTCTTGAAAAAAAAAAAATCTGTTGTAATGTGTAGTGTTGTGAAAAGATCATTGATTTGTTATCAATCCCACTAAAAAATAAACCACTAGGATGATGCTTAACCTAGTGCAAATACATTGACACAAACACAAAAATGCCCTATACACTCACTCCCCACTATTCATCACTTCACAGACAGCTAGACAAGAGGCTTAATCCCCAGTAAAACCAAAGCTGCTGCTTTCTCCGCTGTTTTGTTAATTATAAGAACAGCTTTCATTAAATCTCAAACAACAAGCCGTATGTGATCATCAGTGCAATGGAAATCCTCCTATTACTTCTCAACAGTACAGGAACTGAGCTCCTCTGCCACAACTCTGGATACAGCATCTTTCGCTGGCAAAAGTCGAACGACGTCCTATTGAAAGGGAGACTTTGGTTTCAAGAGACAAAGGTCAGCTTTGGTTGGGCGCACCGCAAATGGTGTGTTAAGGAATCCTAAATTGGAACGTTACCGAGCTTTTTTGATCAGCAACAGAGAAAAGTCCCTCATCTCTTCCTTTTTCATCTCCCCACACAAGAAAAAGAAAGTGAGATGTGTCATACATACCATCAAACTTCTCTGGAACGACGCAAGTGTCATCATAAAACTGCCTAGGTCCCTTTTCATACATACAGCCTGTAAGTTAAAAAGAGAGAGGTGTTTATATAAAAGATGCATGGAGAAAGCAGAGATCATAGGCTTAATGCCAGAGGGAACACTAAGTCATAGAGGAATCAGATTAATATCCCACATCCTTTACACACCGCCCAATCCCAACATTTTGGCCTCAGTACAGGGGTGTTTAATTAATGTGTGCATTCCCAAAAGACAGTTAATCTCCACCTGCAAAAATGAAAAAGCACCCATTTTTCTTTATGATTTATTCCAAAATGTTTGTCTCATTTCCTGTTTGAACTAGCATGGCTTTGACTTTTAACCATTAGTTCCTGCGGGTCATCTCCCTGCGAGACTAAAAACGTCCTACTCAGTATTTCCTCCTCACACTCACAGAAGTCACCCCCGCCTTCNTGAACTAGCATGGCTTTGACTTTTAACCATTAGTTCCTGCGGGTCTTCTCCCTGCGAGACTAAAAACGTCCTACTCGGTATTTCCTCCTCACACTCACAGAAGTCACCCCCGCCTTCATGTTTCTTCCGATTAAGATCATTCTCTAAAATTTAATTTTTGTCATTAAAAGACACTCTCTGCAACCCTGCATTCCTTCTAGCACTGTCTTCTGTACACACTCCTACTTTTCAGTATTATTTTAATGTTTTGCTTAACCAGAACTGTACTGCGTGCCAGCATCAGCCTCACCAGCGCTACTCAGTGAGACAAAACATCTCCTCCTCTCCTGCCTCCCTGTGACCCTCCTTTTGACTGTGCAAATATTACAGAAGGCCTTTTTGCCATAGGGTTGCAATGTTTGGTTGGGCTGGTTTCCCGCTGTGAAGCCGAGGAGGAGGAGGCCCATCTCAAAATCATTTTTTCCAATATACTGTTTCCCGGTTTCATAGGCCTGGTCTACATTCAGCATATTAAAAAAACATTTTGTTTAGTGTGCCCAGATTACCAAACAATTCAAATTGCTTTGTGTAACTGCCCTGTCCTGCTTGTCATTTACCACTCTCCCTATCTTTGTGCCATAAAGTTATCTATTAACTTTGTTCCGTATCTTTACTGAAAATGTTGAATAGCAACACTCCTGATATCAATTCCTACAGAACTATAATAGAAACAATCCATTCAGAGATGATTGCCCAGTGACAGCCACTTTTAGATCTGTCAGTTGGCCAGGTCTTAATGTATTTAATGTGTACTTTATTGATACTGCTTTGTGCTAACTTCTTAATCAGAATGTAATGCAGTGGCAAATTGAATGCCATAAAAAGTCTAACTACACAATACAAGTATCTTTACCAATCAAACTTTTAATCTCAGCGAAGAATGAGATCAGATTTGACATGACCTTTATTCCATAAAATCATGCTGACTGATTTCCAAATACAGAAAACAAATATTTATCGAACAACACTGCTTTTTCTACATCATCCACAACAATTTTACCACCTCCAAGTACTTATGAGTGCATAACATGGCTAAGATTGTTTTTCCCCTATCTGCGCTGTGATTAAAACTCAGATCTGTTGACCTTAGCCCTGCAGTTTGTGGATTTTTCCCTGATGTCTTTCACCTCCTTTATCAAGCTTCTATACTTCATAAAATTTTATATACCAAGGTTGTTATAAATTTCCATCTCCTGTTTCACCCTCCTTGTTAAACACTACCTTTTATTTCTATTTTCTCCCTTTATTCCACCCCAGAAGCAGTTGGGCTTTTAGCCAGATTTGTTATCTTTCCAGTTGTGTCTTTTCACTAGTGAATGAAGTCTTACTAGAGGACTTTGATTCATACACCTGTCTGAATTCTCATCAATCTCAAACCCAATTTCCCTGGTGTTTGTGAAATTTGCCCCTTGGAAGAAAAACAAATAAACCCTAAACAAACAAACAAAAAAATCATATATTGACAAGAAAGAGACACCAAAGCAGGACAGTGGAGGGTACAAACTCTCTTTCAGTGTTCATTTTTTCTTAGTTCTGTTGGCTTTTTTATTTTTAACACATATAAAGTGTTTTTACTCAGAATTATTAATTTTGGCAATGATCTAAGCTCTGCCCTACTGAAGTCACTGAGAGTTTTGGTATGCGTTACACGGCTATACAATTTGGGCCTAAGCAGCACCAAAACGTTGCAAAAATCGTAACAAAAGGAAAAGCCAAAAACCTTCACTGATTTTAAAGTATAAAATGGATTACTTAACAGTTAACTGAGCCTGTCACACGAATAGCCGGGAAAATATCACTTGAGCAGAATGGGTGAAATGAACAAATTTTTAAGCGCCTCTTCCTTTCAACTGCTAGAGGCCTTGAAAAGCAGAGTAAGTAAATTCATAATAAAATTGCTTCTTATCCTGATCAACCTGTGGCACTAAAAGAAGCTACAAAAAAACAAAAATAAAAATCAGTGCATCAGCAACTCGAGACTGGGAAGGGAAAGACAGATGATTCGAGTCTTCCCAGCAGCAGAATTAAACCGATGAACCCCAAATCCCTCCAGGCTTTTTAATTTTTTACGTTTCTCTCATACAAAAGCAATACATAATAGAAAACTTAACTTCTGTTCTGTTTGGGTGAGCCAGGAAGCCTTCTTGCCTCATGTAAATGGAATGGCAGCTAGGCACTTCTGAAAGAAGAAGATGACAATGCTAGTCAAAAGACTGTCTGGAATTAAAAGTGTGCAGGTTATCAATGAGACAGGCTACAGGCAGAAAAGCAACAGAAAGGATGCAAGTTACAGCGAGGGGGAAGCTGTCAACACACAGTTAGCGTTTCACAGCAACACGCAGAAGGCATGGCAGAGGAGAAAATCATAATGTGAGGATCATAGATCCCATCTAACACAGGCACTTGAACTCAAGCCCCTGTTGTAATCAGTTTTGCTAAAAGCTGACTCCCATGACAATTACACTTTAGGCCACTCACAGACCAAAAAATCCGCACAAAACAGTAAAAATATTTTAAACCCTGTGCTTGTATATCTATCTTTGTAACTAATTCGACCTAACATTTTTAATCAATTACAGAGAAAAGCCTGCCAATCACGCTGGAGATTTATAAACTCTACATTAATACAAGGAATGCCAGAGTGAATTTAGAGTAGGATATTGCTTTTTAGACTCTGGTTAAGGATTTGAAGGGTTAATGAAATTTTCTGCGATTGTTAAACATTTAATCTAGGAATTCAGATGCATCAATTTCACCCTCCACCTGTACAGCCCTAACCAAAAAACAACTCCCCTCAAAATAAGAAAAAGAATTACTGCACACATTCTAAGTAATACAGACATTTATTTGCCATTCCCCACCTCTATCTACAAAATCAAATCTACAAGATTTGCTACAAAAGCAAATCTACAAGAAAAATGAGAAAAAACAAACAGAACTAATGAAAATGGTGTTCTTTAACTGTCTGTTTTTCCCCCATGTCTTGCACTGTCCCTAAGAAGCCATATCCTGTGCGCAGGGACTTGTAAACAGAAATACAGCATAAATGTTTGCCCTTCTAGACCATGTTTAACCCAATTCTTGGATATCAAAATTTTGCTTAACAAAGTCTATTTGATCTTGTGATAAACTCCTACCCCAAGCTATGCAATCTGTTACCAGTAACTTGTAACTCTTTTAAGAGATGCAAACAGAGGTCGAAAGAGCAGACATTATTTTTCCAACACTGCCTACAGACTCTTTCAGACTGTGATTCCAAATTTCACTGTTCACTGACTAGTGATGAGTATCAAAGATTTGGCAGGATAAGAAAATGAGGTTTTACACTGACTTCACAAAACAAGTGAAACACAGGGCAATAATAATAAGTTTCCTCTAACAGTCCACAGTCTCTCTTGCACATCTGTGCCGAACTCTTCATTACCTCCCCCTCTCGATGAAACGCTCAGTGCCTGCCTGCTCAGGCCTCGAGAATCTCTAACGTCTCAGGCAGCTATTCTGAGCAACCACAGGAATCAGTGATTCAGTGGTCACGCGAGTCAAGTATAGCTCTGTAGACTAGAAGTCAAGGCTACAAGTAGTGGTTCACCTGCAAGGAATCACTCGTTACCGAGTAGATTGAATTTTAAGGAGAATGGAAAAATCTACGTAAAAAAAGAGGAAGTTGGAGAACTGAAACAGATGCTATTTTCTATTTTAGGTAAATATTCGCTAGTATTGGCAGCAAAACCCTTTTTGACTCATGAACTCCACTCTTGCAAAGTGATACAGCAGAGTATACGGAATAAAGAATTATGCACACATCCAAGAAGTTGCGTTCTTAGCCAATTTGGCGTTTCATCTCCCATGCTCCTCAGTCAATTATAATTAACATCTGGAGTCTTTTTAAGGCGAGCATTGTTTGTACCAACATTACTTTATCTTCTGGTTAGCCTGTGCTTAAACAGTCCACAGAGGACCGAAAAATACAGCAAGGAAGAGTTTATTTCTCGTAAAGTAACTAGAGTCTTGTTATCCTAAAGTGCTATCAGTTAATTTATGACTATCAGAGTGGGTCAGACTCTAATCAAATTGTAGAAACATTTCCAAAGTGATTATTCAATCAAATGACTAACATGGTTAATTAGGAGCCATAAACATTGCTCTGAAGTTCATCAAAGTAATGACTTGCCCAGAAAAATTACTGCTAATTAAATTGCCTGCTGCTTTCATTTCTACCTTATCTAATAAAAAGTCCAACCAATGAAATTTAGCATTGCAGTTTTAAATTGTACTAAATGCTTGACTAAGACCCAGAAGTATTTTTACTAGCTAAGCGGAGCTACTTCAAAAGAAAACATTTTAGTGCAGAAATTACAGAGCAATTATATGTTTTCTTCTCCTTAAAGCATTGTTTCAAGACAACAAATAGGACAGAATTAGGGATAAAATATTTCCAGGGCAGGATCCAAGTGTTTGAGGTGACTGATTCTATCACCTTTTAGCAATTTTTAGTCTTTGCAGAAAGATGAGCCTGGATTTAGGACACACAACAAGCTTATTTCAGACTTTTAATGAAGTAATCCACATTGTAAAGTTACATCATATCAAGAACAAGTCCCTTAAAAAAAACTCACTAAAAATATGGAGACATAAAAAAAAAAATCAATCTATCTTTTATTATTAATTTGGAATACTTAGAGGTCATTCTTCATTGCTCCTCTTGCTGACAGCAACATAGCAGTCATCTTAAAACAATGAATGTGGCCTTCTATCATGTTGGTTTGAAACCGTTTTTTCACAGTAGGTGTTATTTTAAAATTGCGTGTAATCTAGACACTACAGAAGTGCCTTCTCATCTGGGAATGTCACAGAGAAAAATACTGGAAATAATCTCTGCTGTGCCTTAATCAAAATAC
This sequence comes from Himantopus leucocephalus, assembly GCA_003993805.1. NCBI lineage: Eukaryota > Metazoa > Chordata > Aves > Charadriiformes > Recurvirostridae > Himantopus > Himantopus leucocephalus. The sequence goes on from RSEF01000002.1 coordinate 33,259,246, forward strand.
ATCAAAGCAGAAAAAGCCCAAACAGACTTCCTCAGGACAAGAAAAATCTGCTACTGAATTTAGCAGGCACAGGTTCTAGGTTTCATTATTGAGTAAGACGCTTGAGTGGTCCCTTGGTAAGGAAGTATTTCATATTAATTACCGTATCAGAATTTAAAGGCTTAGGTTGTGTCAGCCCTGTATAACTCAAAGTGGGTAAGGAATCCTTAAATCCTCTTTTCCAATTGTTTTTCGGAGATAAGGACCAGGTTTCAGACCTACAATCACACCCCGAGCAGAAACAAACTGAATTTCAGCCCACGTCCCCAGCCAGGCAAGACATGGGGAACACGAAGCTTCTGCAGGCACCAGGGCGAAGTGACTGCCTTCTCCCGAATGAAGCACAGCAAAGCAGGAACTGGAAACCTGAACCAGGATTTATTCTTCGGCCAATCCTCTGGTTCTGACCTTACATAGCCTTCCCAACTAAGGACACGTTGTTGTATCACACTCTAACTCTGAATTACTTCTTAGTTCACCTTATCAACACCATCTGAAGATTTGGAGGCCCAGGGCACTGCCCATGTGGATGTGACAAAGCACAGTGCAATACAGAGGTGTTGTATTACATACGTGCACGTGCAGAGAGAGAGATGGGAGACCAATGCTTAGAAGCTGCGTACAATCTGACACAGGGTGGGTGAAGAAGTTGAGCTACCTGCCTGGCCTTGGTCTCTACGTGGCAGCTCAGGTGAACACTATGGTGTACTGGTAAGTGGCTGCATTACGCACGGAGCCTGCTTACAAGTCACAGAATCATGGAATCTTAAAGGTCTTTTCCAACCTAAATGATTCTAAGATCATCGAGTCCAACCGTAAACCTCATGATGCCAAGTCCACCACTAAACCATGTCCCTGAGCACCACATCTACATGTCTTTTAAATACCTCAAGGGATGGCGATCCAACCACTTCCCTGGGCAGCCTGTTCCAATGTTCGACAACCCTTTTGGTGAAGAATTTTTTCTTAATATCCAAACTAAACCTCCGCTGGTGGAACTTGAGGCTGTTTCCTCTTGTCCTATCACTTCTTACTTGGAAGAAGAGATTGACCCCCACCTCGCTACAACCTCCTTTCAGGTAGCTGTAGAGAGTGATACGGTCCCCTCTCAGCCTCCTCTTCCCCAGACTAAACAACTCTCAGTTCCCTCAGCCGCTCCTCATAAAACCTGTCCTCTAGACCCCTCACGAGCTTCACTGCCCTTCTCTGGACACTCTCCAGCACATCTATGTCTTTCTTGTACTGAGGGGCCCAAAACTGAACACAGTATTTGAGGTGCAGCCTCACCAGTGCCGAGTACAGGGGGACAATCACTTCCCTAGATCTGATGGCCACACTATTTCTGATACAAGCCAGGATGTTACTGGCCTTCTCGGCCACCTGAGCATACTGCCAGAGCACATTTAGCCGGCTGTCGACCAACACCCACAGGTTCTTTTCTGCCAGGCAGCTTTCCAGCCACTCTTCCCCCAGCCTGTAGCATTGCATGGGGTTATTGTGTCCCAAGTGCAGGACCAGCACTTAGCCTTGTTGGATCGCATACAGTTGGCCTCGACCCATCCATCCAACCACTCAAATTCATCTTGAACTCACTTGAATTCATCAAACACCTCAGCTCATATGTGAAACTTGTCTCGTTCCCTACAGGCATAAAACAAAGTGATGACACTAAAACTGGAACCTTCTTACTGTTTGCCTGCCTACTTCTCCGGTTTATAGTTTATTACCATCTAAGTCACATTAGGCAGTTCCCAGTGGATACAGCCAGTCCTGTAATTTAACGTACACCATATCCTCCTCAATTGTCCTTTTGGTCTGAAAAGTAATTACACGGGCTTTGGCTCCTATTTCAGCAATTCAGAGTTGGTATATCTAAACGGACAGACTTAAACGTGCTGTGCCACTTGTCTTCCCATAGGCAAGAAATACAGCGCATGCAGATTCGTTCCCTTTGTGCTACCGGGCACAGAAGGGGATGCACAAGCCCCTCAGGCAGCTGGGACCAGCCTAGCTCGCAGGTGCCATGCACGCATGTCAGCCTGACCGCGCGCTACACACACCGCCAGTACGTCCGTCCTCCCTTCCGCGTCTGGCAGGGCTTCGCCAAGTACTTCCCCGCGCAACGCAAGCGCTTCTCTGGTACACAGAGAGGTGGTTGGTGCAGTGGGAGAGATTCTTACCAAGTGCAGAGACCAAGGTAGCCTTTCTAAAATAAAATGTTCAAGCTAGAACACATCGTACCTTTGGCCTCAAACTTAGTAACATCACAATTACACTGCAAGTAACTTCTCTGTTCGTGGATTTCCGAGAGCACTGACAAACTGTTTCAAAGCAGCACTTCATCCACCACGGAAACGCTTTTAGCCTCCTGGTGGAAAGCAGCTGTTTACCACCACTGAGAAGCTCTGACCAGCTCAAGGGTGAAGAGCAATACTGAAATCTCTGGAAAACGGACGGGGCTTTTTAGGTAAGAAAGGCCGTTCTGCAAACTAGATCACAACAAGTGGCTAAGGTGGCACCAGGCATCACGAAGAAAAATCCGTGTTTTGCAGGGAGAAGTACCAAATGATTCTTTTTGATCATGAAACCTATGATATTTTAAACCTGCAGAATGCATTCAGATTAAAATCTGTATGTCTCTCCGAAAGAGACATTCAGGTAGAAATACCAGAAATAATGATAATCTCCTGATAGAGGAATTGCTTGAGCATATTTCACAATTCAGATGCTGGTGGATCAGGTTTTAGTTCGACCACCTTTAAAAGCACTATCCCTTCAGAAGCTCTGTAATTACAACAGTCCTACAAGTTGGTAAAATCCTGGCAATACAAAAGTCAGTATTATTTTTTCATTAGCACATTCAGCACGAAAAATATAGGTGCACTGAAGTTACATGGGTGAAAATAGTCACTATCTTCTCTAAAAATCAACTTCAAATTAAGTATTCTTTTCCCAAATCATTATGCAGTTTAAAAACATTCAGAAAGGAAGGTTTTGTTCTTCATTTTGTCTGTCACTAGCCTTCCTACCAGCAATTAGGAAAAAAAAAAAATTCAAGTATGTGCACTCATACATACACATACATTCCCTTCTAAAAATAGCTAATTAAAATCTGTTAAGTTTAATTTCTTACATCTCACTTGACAAAAACCTACCAGAGAACTAGATTTGGCCCCACCAGCTCATGTCTAAGTGGAATTATTACACACATACAGAAAGAAAACCTTAAGCAAACAGCTTCCTTTCCACAACTTTGGTTTTTAGATCTATGACAACATCTAATGCATTTTCTGGGACCAGATGTCAACAGCCTGTCTAGGCGATGTGTAACTTTTTATACAGCAGAACAGGAAAACAAAGGCTCATACATTCAGCTCTGGATTGAAATTCCACATGGAGCTGATCTTTTGAGCATACTTTAAAATCATGTATTTGCTTTTATTAACCTCAGTAACTGTAAAATGTATTTTAAACATCGCTTTCCTTTGAATTCAACAAAAGACAGCAGTATTTTCCCTCTCCCTCTCTCCTTTTGTTGGTAATCTTACTGNAAAAAAAAAAAAAAAAAACCAGAAAAAAAAAAGTCTGTGTTGCTTTTTCCCTCCCGCCCCATCCCCTGCCTGTAAAATCGAAGTTGGACAAACACTGCACGGCTGAAGTGACATATTTGAATGGAATTCAGACCAACCAGTTCCTGTTTATGTTTCTGATTTGAGAATGTAGCCCTCTCATTCACTATACATTAGAAACACACCAAGGCCATAAATGGTGTCAGGTTACAGGCAGGCAGGGCCAAGGAGCATTAATCATTACTTTAAGGCAACTGGCAAAAGCAGCAGCTGAGGGAACACTACACCCTTCAGCTCCGCATAAATGGACATTCCAGGGTNTTTTTTTTTTTTTTTTTTTTTCTCCTCTCTTCCCCTTCAGCATCCATTTTATGAATGAAACTTCAGGCTGCACAGAGTCCATTCATATAAAAGCTATGCTCACAGGGCTCAGTCTCTCGGGATCAATCGGTCTTGGGTATAGCTGATGTGATTGGTTTAAGGCAGGCTTCAGCCTTCCATTACTGATTTAAAATGCAGCCTGTGTCCATTTGACCTGCGTTAATGCACAAAGAGTAAATCCAGACTGCGCTCTCAATCCTCAAATCAAATCATTAGCCAGTGCCACTTACTGTAACTGTAGATTTAGAGGGTATTTATCCATTTCTTTGAAAAACAGGGACTGCAGGACAATTTTTCAGATCGTACTGTCTGCTTTGAAAGAAAAAATAGACGTACGGTCTCCTGCCTATATGCTCACATTAACTTGGTATTTAGCTTTTCCTTTGTTCATAAAGACAATTTTACAAACTGAATTCTATTTTAACTACAGATTTCTTTCAGACAGAACTAGTGAATAGAGGAATCAGCTCAATGTGAAGCAAGTGAAAAGTTAAAATTCTGCCTTTCACAGCAATCTTCTCAAGTCCAGGTTTCCCAAGTTTCCCCCTCAGATGCTGTTATTTTCTACTGTCATACCATCCAACAGCAGATTTGTGTTTATGTGTTTTAAAAGCAAGCACAAAGTGCAGTCGAGCTTAACTACTGAACAAAATCCATGCTCATTCACTGAAGCAACACAGCAAGGACAAGCTCCTGAAACAAGAGGGTGAAATATTTTAAACCACAAAAGTGAGACTCATGAAAACTGCAAAACCAAATACAAGGAAGGGAGACTTCTTAAACCTACTGAACTCAAGAGCAAACCCCTATCCCTGCCTTTCTGCCAGCCAGATTTTTATTGAGAACAATTGTACTGCCGTGTAAAAGAATTTATTTAAGCCCATAAGGAGATGCAGTTTTGAGATGCGCGTACTGAAGCACCATATCCAGGAAAACGATGGAGTCAGTTCTGTTTCACAGAGCATTTTATAAAACTATGTTCAAAAATACTGCAAATATTTGCAGCCTGACCACAAAAAAAAAAAGGAAAAAAAAAGAAAAAGAAAACCTAGAGAGAATTTAAGGAAAAGATTAAGCAGCCAGAGGATTTATGAAGCAAGATCTCAACAACGAGTCACACAGACAGCCTAAGAGTATACACGCAAACTGTCTACAGAGATTTAGAGGTGGTACATTAATACCAAGGAATTGTTTAGGATGAGCCAAAGAGGTGTAGCTATGAGCAAGGGAATGGAACTGATCAAAGGGAAAATTTAGGCTTATGATCAAGAAATATTTCTTAACTGTGAAGTCTATTAGTCTGTGAAATAATCTTCCAGGAGAATAATTGTAGTAATAGTACTTAGCAGTCAGAGTGCTTTACATTTTCAAAGCACTGTACAAAAATTAGCCAATATAATTAAAGACAGTAGTAGAAGCACCATGAGTTGTGTCATTTTAAATGCTGCACCGGTCAATACACTAGAGAATATCCTGGAAAAAGCAAACCTGCACTGAGTCTAACTGACAGCTAAGATTTCCTTTTTTCCTTCATACTAGCGTCTCCAAATGTCTAAACTTTACCTCCAAGAAGCACAACAGAATATCCAACTGTTGTTTCAAAAAAGAAAGGGGAAAAAAAAGGCAATCTGCAAACAAATATACTTCCAAGAAATATTTTTTTTTCCTTGAAATTTTAATTCAACACATTCTCTTATGCTGTTCTGCAAACTCCCAAATTTAAGGACGTACCAGCCGATCTCTAGGGAAGAATGTGCTCCTAGGGATCTTTTTCCACGTTACTTTGCATTGACCTGCTTTTCAAAAAACACCACATCAGGTATTTGAAAGGACTCTTGCTTTTTATTCTGCTCCTAGTCGTTAGGCAAATACACATTCATAACATGCATGGTAGAATGCTAACAACATCCTATACCTGTGAGAGCAAATGTAGAAGGTTAAGAAGTGTCATAATTACAACTTCCTGGGCAACCTCGATACAACTCCTTTGTCACAAATGAGTTATGATACAGCCTTTTGCCTCTTGAGTGCACAGGTCAAAACTGTTTTGGGGAGCGAGTGCCATGCAGTGAACAGCTTTGCAGGTGGAGCCCCTGTTTCATTTGTTGCAGAGGCTGGAAGTTGTGTACTTAATGAGGCAGAACATTTCAAGAAAGGAACAGATGACTTCAAGATTAATACAGCTGAATGATCAATTTTAGGCCCCAACAAAGCCCATTCCAGCCCCAACAAAATTTTCCAAAGTAGTCACGTTGTTTCTGCCAGATTTTTCATATTTTGCATTTCTTATGTTTGCAGTGCTTACACAGGGACACTAGTCTGATCTTCCCATACCTCCTTGGCTAAAATACAAACGAAGTCCCTAGGAGCTAAGCTTTGAACATATATAATACATAATGTTCTTTAAAAATTACCCAGTCCTAACTGGGTACCCAAAATAAGGAGGTATATACATCTGATATGTCTCTGTGCCTCCGCTCATCTCTTTAACAGAGGGGCAGTTCCTCATCCCTTCTAACGTGCCAAAAAAGGTATTTATTGCTTGTGAGGCCTCAGGAATTAAAAGGATAAGCAACCCAGAAAGCAAGATATGGAGGCTAATAATTCTGTCTGGATAGTTCATTCTTTAAGTGATGTGACTAGCATCTTGGAAGAAAACTTTGGAAGTGACAGAATCTAAATTTTCTGAGGTCCATTCAAGCATATTAATCGCGAGGCCACCCTGATATGTAACTGTAAGACTAGTCCTGCTAATGCCTCTAACCTGCTCAAGAAAGACTGAATCTATCTAGATTTCAACAGATAAATTCCTGGCAATCAGTAATAAGTATATGCAAGCAACAATTCCTCCTCTACTTATCTCTTAACACCACTGCGTGACAGATTCCAAAGCTCCCAGTCATGGGAACAGACGCGGTCACACAAGAGCTTTCCAACCAGAGTAACTCTTTCAATTTGTCAAAACAGAATATGAGATTTAAACTTAACAACAACTTAAGATGTCATTTTTAAACTAGACTTCAAATACTAATTGATACTTGCATAGCTACAGTTGTACCTTAGTAAATTTGCAAATACAGTACATTAGGTAGGGAGGATCAAGCCTGCAAAGATCCTGCTTCAAAATAAAGCGCAGAATAGATGAAGCATCTCAACTTTGGGCTTTTTGTTTAAATAACTGAATACACGAATTGAATTCTGGAAGTGCTAACTGCACAGGAATGCCCACTATTAAACCTTGTAAACAAAGGTCTTGGGAAGCCTTCCGGGGTATATTCATTAACGATGCAAAATTGAAAAGCTCTTTATGTCTTTGGCTGCATCTTTGTGCTTTAAGTTGCTAGATACAGCATCAAGCACTAAATACATCTCACTAAAAAAAAAATCCAAGGCAGAAAATAAGGTCTGATTGATTGAACATGTATGATGCACTGTGACTTCTAGAAGTGTGGATGGATAAGGAAGAGCTTCTACTCTGTTGACATTTTTCTTTTTCCATTATCTCAAACATTCTGCAGTAGAAATTGCATACCTGCAATTACAATTACAACTAATTGATCTGCCATTTCCCATGTCATAATTAATGTCATGTTTTAATAGAGTTCTAATCATTCCATAATAATGCTTTTCATTCACCAGCTTCCCACAAAGTATAAAAGTATAGTGCACAAAAGCAATGAACTTTTACGAGGCTCTTTCAAAAACATCCCAAAAGGAACATCTTGGCGTATTACAATGAACTTTTTAAATATGTTTCTATATTCTTATCTGAGCTGCAATAAAATACCGTGCAAAAAAGACTTTTCACTCTGGCATTCCTCCTTCCCTGAACATCCATAGGTGAAAAATGAAATCAATGATTCAGTGACAAATACATTATGTTTCCTAGGGGGTTATTTAATGTACTCTTAGCAAGGATGGAAAAGGATGGTTTCTAGAGAACAGATGGTAACAAGACAAAATATCAACAGACCACAGTTGTTGACTGCAATTTATGGAGTGTACAGATGTGTCAACTTAAATGCAGTGATTCTGAGGCCAATAAAAGTACTTCCTGATACCAACAGATTAATTTTTCATGACCACTGGTTACACAGCTATTACATTTTTAAAAACTAATTATTCATCTACAAAAGAAACAACAATTTTGTTTGAACGTCATTACTATNTGTTCTTGCTGGCAAAAAAAAAAAAAAAAAAGCATGACAGGATTGGATACAAGTTTGCAGATCTTCCTTTCGAAACAAAATATTCTTTTTTTTTCTGTAAAGAATATTCCAAAGAAAGATGAAAGCTAGCAGCCAACCCAGATTTAAAGTAATAGTATGCAATAAGGAGATCCCACTTCCTAGCCAAATATGAAGCACGCTTACAAAAAGGCCTTTTTTCGCCCTTTAATTTAGCAGGATGAATAACGGTGCTTGTGAAGGTTGCAAGCGACTGGCAGTGCCTGAAGCTGTAGTCCCCTATTTATTATCCATTGCCACATTACCCATGCAGAGAGTCTCTCCCATGCTGCTCTGTAAGACTAAAGATACGTGACTGCCAAAGCCACATATCTCAGAACCCTCATCAATGAATGGGTTTAATTCTAGGTCTGATCCTTGTAATCTGAACTCGTTCTCACCTTGTCTTATATTTCAACTCGGAGAAATATTTCACGCTTACTCCCCTCCCCATATAGGCCTAACTCAAATTTACCTAAGGACTGGTTCTTTACTTGTCAAGAGTAAGAAAGGAGAAAGCAGCTCTACTTCCCAAATTCTCCTGTTTTAACACAGAGATAAATTCAAAACTGAGCACATTATAACAATGATACCACGAAATAGCCCACTAAATAAACAATGTTAAGTTAGCTACAGAAAAGACAATAAAAACAAATTCTCCACTGTATCAAATTGGAAGATAGATTCTCATGAGCTAAACTTTCAAAGGAGACCTCACCTCAGCTGCCATGTAGCCTTTGGGAAACAAACTGCAAAAGCACCTAACCAGATGTTAAACTGGCAGGAAAGCACTGCGAGTACAGCAGCATCCAGAAGACAGAGTCAGACTGAAGTCAGTCATGGCCACCCGTTCCCACGCCCCACGTCAGGGTGCATGTACGATGCACCCTCCTCCAGAAGCATGGTAAGGACTCACTGAAATCCCCCCTTTCAACACTGTGGCATACACAAAGCAGGACAGAGGCAGAAACTGAAGAGGAGCTGCAGAAATCACTTACTCCAGATCTGAAAAACGTGTTTTGATTGCATTTTCTCAGCTCAGTACTGATCAGCTGTTTACCCCACCTAGCACGCTACATGCTGTTTTAACCTCAGCTTCTCTCCGTACCACCCTTCCAGCTTCCTTCTCCTTTTAAGTTGGTACTCATCACTTAACTCCTTTTTTGCTTCCCTAATTCTCTTCCTCTTTTCCCAAGTACAATATAAATATTATATTTAAATTGTGGTAAGCATTCACAATGTTATTCCCTTGATTTATGGTTTTATCCTTTCTACTGCTTATCTTTCTATTTTGACCACAAGCTACCGAGAGCAGGCTCTGCCACCACCTCCTCTGTTTTGTACTGTACGCAGAGCAGTAAGGCTCCATTCTGTTTGCCCTATAAGCACAATCATAATAAACATTATTAATAGCAACAGCGTATTCTCTACATCAGCAACCTGGCATCCTAGATTATGTATGTCCACAAAACACAGCAGTATGCACAAACTGAGAAGCCGACACCAATTTGGCTGATTCTTCTCCCTCATTGGTTTTATAGCTGTATAAACCCCACTTCAGTGGAGTTACTCCTGATTTAAAGTAGTGCAAGCAAGAGGAGAAAGTCTCCTCTATTTCTGGCAGATAAATGAAAGAGCTCATAAAACGAAGCACACAAATTCAGAGGTCAGAGATGAGGTCAGAACAAGCACCCTCTTAAGCAAAGCTCAGTTTTGCACCCACGATTTTTTCTTTCCCAGCTTCTTTAACCTGTGCACTGTCTGGACAGAGAGTTCTAGAACACAAAATCCTTTGCAGAGCAAGCAACGGCAACGGTGGCATGAGATATGCTGTACTACGTATCAATCCTACTGCTGCATAAGCTGTATCAGACACAAATTACTTCAGGAGACTTAGAGGCCAAAAGAGTAAGTTTTAATTCATATGATAAAAACATCAATAGCACTAGCTTGGACTCATTTATTTACTATGCAGAAGTAAAGGAGAGTCTCACCTACCTGAATCATATGCAAAATCTCTAGGTTCCTGTTTAATCATCAGAGGAGGGGGGAAATTTTGACTGGCTGCACTGCCAACCATAGCATTGTGTTCATAAACTGGATCGTGGTACTCCTGCTTAAAACCTTGAGGCGGGAAAGGGATGTTTGGCTCAGACATCTGGCGCTGATATATTGGACGTCCTTCCCTTGGCATTGCAGGCAAAGGTGGGAAAGAATTGCAAGGTTCAGAGAGCTGGCGGCGAAATCTAGGACACAAGTTAGAGAGGACATGTAAAAGACTTGAGCTACATTTCATTTCCCAAAGATCTTCACAGGTCGTGATTAGCAGCTGTATCACTTTCTCAGTAGCAAACATCTCGCTTATGATAATGCCAAGCGCTCCCATCAGGATCCCTTGCGTTGTAGAACAGCAACAAGCAAAGAAACGAAAAAATCCCCACCTATTAATACCAGCTCTAAGACCTATCCCCACCACCATCCATCCTCTTCGCTTTCAATATCTTCTCTCAACAGAAGAGGCAAACAGGAAACGCACCAGCTTCAAACCAGTAGAAAGACCAACATCCTACCACAGTAACATGAAGGAGGCTTCGGGAGAGTTCTCTGTTCTCTCATGAGTATTAGCACCATACTGCTTGTACTCTAATTTACTCTTACCATTCTCACTGTTACACGGAAACCATTCTGACCACAACAAACACAAACACTTCGAATAAAGAGTATCGTCTGCCGTAGCATCTGGAATCATTCCAGGTTAAAAGTCCACGGTTCTGTCCTCTCAGGGACAGCGCTGTGGGACATGTACTTGCAAGGCTGGCACTGCGTTCCAGCTCTAACGGGAAGGGAATGTAAGCACCCCAGAAAAAGGAGAGGGTGCAAATTTTTTTAAGAGAAACAATGCTGAAGAATTCCCCTCCTGACTTAACTTGTTCCCTTGGTCATGTCTACATGAAACAAATCATCCATACAAGCCACACTGCCATTCACTACTCCCAAATGCTCTTCACTAGGCATAAAATCTGAGAATTCAGTTTTAAATTAACTTCATTTACATGCAACACTACTCAAGAACCTATGCTTGTTGTTTCTTCCATCAAACATATCTCCCTGAACCAAAAGGCCTGAAAGTAATTACTTGGATATCTGCAGGTTCAGAAGCATAGAGAAGGATGCTACTTTCCCATCACGTCCCGATGAACTGCACAAAGTCTTCCTGTCATCTCCTGCAGATTACCACAGTAGTGGTAACCACCACTGTAGTAATATTGTGTCTGCACTAATCCACAGCAGATGCAGCGTTCTTGCAACAAACTGCTTACTAGTCCTGTTATCACTCATCACGAACAAGACACACTTTAAAAAAAAANTAAAAAAAAAAAAAAAAAAAAGAAGAAGAAACCTGTGCCTCTCTCTGCAAGTTTCTCACTGTCACACTAAAAAAAAAGGACTAATCCTTCTTCAGCTTCCTGTACTTTGGATCTGAACTGACTCTGGTTCACGCAAGCAAAAGCAGACATTCTCTCGGAGAAAACTCGGTGAGCGGAGAAGAATGCAGGGGTTTGATTGAGCAGGCAATACAATCCTTGACTATCAACTCATGTAGTACATGTTTCTGAAACTATTTAAACTCCAGTAACATCTGTCATAATACTGCTGTGAACTTGGTCTGACAAATATTTACTGTCATAGCTTAATTACAAATGCTGTGGGAGCTACAGAGATAGAAACTATTACAATGTAGCAGTGGGGGCAAAATGAATTTTTTTAATGCTGCTGTAAATATTATATTTTGCAGTAGAAAGAGTACTGCACTGTAACATTGGGCTTTGCAATTCCACCTACACCTGCAGAAAATAAACTTAGAAACTCAAATGTATTATGAAACAGTTAGGCTGACTGGCACTGCATTCATTTCCCTCTTTTCCTTTTTTCATTAGCCAAAAAAAGAAGCAGAAATTATCATTAAGAACTGTCAAGGAGTGAATCAGAAAATTGCAACTTGAAGTTAAAATAAGAAACAGGCTCACTCACAAAGCCTCAAAGGAAGTTAATAATACTTGTTGTACTGGAAGCTTTGTATGGAATCAAGCCATTTGTTTATACAAGTGGATTTGATTCCTGTTGGTACTTGTTAGGACCACTTATCGTTCATATATTCATGCCCTGGATAAAGATGTATGGGCTGTACGTTCTAGATACTAACACTATCTTATGCCACCAATGCATGTTCCAAAGAAATATGCCTTGAGTTATAGATTTATATATGAACTCACGTATGTAGGTCATTTGTTTAAATGACATTTTCTGAATACACTGGTTCTAGTAGCATATCACCTTATAAATTGGGAAGACTTGAATTTTACAAAACTATGAAGTACACATTTGCTTCAAACAACTGAAGAAGATTCAAACTAAATTAAAAATTGGGGAAAAATATCTTCTACTACAATTATACCTTTCTTTAAAGAAGGAAAAAAAAAAATTTTTTTTTTGGCCCGAGTCAGCTATTTCAGACTTCACTGGAACACATAATGTTCTTTCACGGAAGGGAAGCATTAGTGCAAGATGCCCTAAAGATCATGAATATCAAAGATGGGGAGAGGGGAAGGGGAATCATGTAAAGAGCCTACAGAGCTGCTGCAGAGCAAGCTTAATGGGTATAGAAAAATATACTAAGGTGTATGCAAATCTCTATAAATACTCAAATTAAGGCTGACATACAGCTTCAGTAGTGTCTTTCCAAGTTGCTCTAAAACAAAAGATTTTTTCATCTGGAAAATCTTATTACTGCTCTCTGCACAGAAGCCATTTAGCTTCTGAAGATTCCAGTCTCCTGACAACTTGACTTTGGTGTATATACAGAAACACATTTATCCACCATCCTGTAATCAAAACTGCTGCTTGGCTTCACTGGGGGCCTGTGTGGTTAGACCACAGTCCACAGAGGGAGAAAAGACAGTGACTATGGCAGCTGAAGGGGCCAATTCAGTGTTTCCTCACCACCAGGAGGGCTTGTAGAGAACCTTGGGTGATATTTAAAACTATCTCAGCAGAGCACAAAACAGCAATATAAACCTTAGCAACCCCCTTCAGAAGTGATCTGCACAAATCCCTAGAGATAATAGCCCTTATTAGAGCAGAAGCAGCCAAATCGCACTCCCAACAACTGCGATTTTCTTTTCAGGTGCTTCTTAATTTGCTAATGTTTAAGAGCTAAGTTGAGTTTCTGAACATATATATATATATATTTCTTTATACACAGCTGAAACTTTAAATGCTCAGAGCAATCACACAACACTGCGGACAAAAACAGGTTCATGCAATAAAGGTTAGGATAAATAGAATTCCAAAAACAAGTGTTTGGTCTCAAAAAAAAGGAAAATCCACTCCGCATATCTGTTGCAAAACTGAGCAAAGAAAGATAGTCAGTTGTCTGGGGATTTCTAACATATCAAAACAAAACAGGGTGACTTAAGGACAGTTTAAGCTTTAATTCTAGTCTCTAGCTCTTGCGGCTTTTACTCAGACTAATGTTATTTAAGCACAGTTTATGTTGGCATCTTAGTTTGTTTGAAATGCTATATTTCAAAAGGGGTTGGAAAAATGATCCACCCTTCCAAAGAATATTCTGAAGCAGTAACACCATAACATGGCTACTTATCTCCGAGATAGGTGAACTGCTTAGCAAGAGGCAAGCTATTTATAGCCAGGATCATGCCTGCTAGTGACTTCATTACCTCGTAGGGCTTACCAGCTTCAAGTGAATCACAGAACAGCCCAGGTTGGAAGGAACCTTTGAAATACCATCTGGACCAACCTTTTGTGGGAAAGGGAGCCGAGATGAGATTATCAAGCACCCTATAGTCACCCTCACAAGACAGAAGAAGCAGGTCATTAAAACCCTGTCACTGCCAATATGAATTCCTACTGAAGTCCACCGAGTCGGGTGCCAGCCTTTCAGAAAACACACGTATTTCTGACACTCTGAACCTTGCTGGCTTTCACCTTGGGCCCCCAACCCAAAAGGGAACAGTTGTGGGCAGGAAGCCCACATAAAAGACCCCATAAAAGACTTGCAACCACAACCAAAATGCCTTCTGCATGGGTCCTTCGCGTGTTTTGTGTTTTACCTGTGGTCCATAGGGAAGCTGTTGTCTTGAATGGACTGGGATGGAGGGAGATGGGTAGGGAAAACCCGGTCAGGTTTAGGAGTCTGAGCTGAGTTTGGGGAGGCATGGTGCAGTGGTGACACAGGAGTGCTGGATGGCGTCGGTGGGTTGGAGGGCCTCATTCCCACTTGTGGCTTCTGATCATAGGCACTATCAGTAAGGCAAGGGAAAAGAAGGTCAGATTATTTTCTCTGGGGGGAAAAAAAAAAGTAGCATCTACATCCAGAAAAAAAACTCAAGTAGCACATTTATAAGCTTTTTATTACAGTTACCTTATTAACCAGTTTGGGGCAGAGGAATTCTTTATTTACATTGAGAAGAGCACAGAAAAAATAGTGTTAGAGGCAAGTGGTTCAACACAGCATTTTCTTCTCTGTGGCACAGAAATGTATTTTTAAAGGATTCAATCTTACAGTGACATTCTAACAGGAGATATACAAAATACATAAAAGTAGAAGCACCTGGACTAGAGCACAAAAAGCCGGCAGTGCCTGTCAAGACTCTTTTAGAGCTTGCACAAACCACAAAATGAGACAGTAAAACAATACAGCTAGAGGGAAGGGATCTGACCCAGAAAAACAATGGTATGTTGGCTTAGCTACCCACACTAGGATGTCAGCAGCCTCTCCCGACAGGTTTTCCCCACCCCCCCCTCTCAAAAATAAAATGCTGGTCCTGCAAATACGTAGATGCTATTTTCAAAGGTGTCCCAAATCAGGAAAGGACTTGAGCACACTTTGATCATCCCTCTTTCTAAACAGGAAAAATGCAGGCAGATAGTAAGCACAAACTTGCACACTTTCCTGTCAGGTCCCCTAGCACCCATTAAATCCATCAATGTATGCATTTGATTTTTAAAATCAAAATCACTCCCCTATGACTGGCAAAGCTGCCAGTCTTCCCTCCCGTCCCCCCCTTTTCATATCCAAAAAGTTAAATCTAAATGCTTTAAGTGCTAACAGTTTTGGTAGTACTTTAATGAGAATAAAAACACACAAGCTAGATAAAAGATTCTAAAATAGACTGAAATGCCAATAAGAAAACCTTCACTGCTGACACTGAAGGAAGGAGTGACACGTAAGTGCAAACCGCAAGAAAGTCAATTAAGAACGCAGTGGTATCAAGCCCCTCCACTACCTGCAAATAAACAAAGCTTTTATTGTCTGCCCCTCTACAAGAAGACGACTCGCTTTTGAACAGGTAACAAAGCTGCAGAGCCTAATGAAATACTATTTTAAATTGTGATCACCCATGAATGCACACATACAACATCTGCAAAACTTGTCAAATACCTAATGTGTTGCTCAGACCTGCCAATCTCTGGCCTGTTACACGGATCTCTCTTTCCCAATGTGTGTAAAGCATTTTGAAAGTACTTTCAACACAACTTGCAGAAAACAAGACACTCCTTCCTTCTATTTCACGCTTGCACCCTGGGTTTTTAAACTCCAGCTATCTCCCATGGAGAAGGAATGGAGAATATGCATTTTGATGAAAAACACTGCTTTAAAATGGTTATGTAAGTGTTTGATACCACTGTAAACAACTCCATCAGTGTTCATCAGCTAAATGCATTATCTCATCAGTCTGTTATCTGCTGAAGAGGTAACTTTTATAAGATCTCTATTATCGTTTTATTACTCTTCAGTCAGTTCTCATTTAAATCAGCAGTTCTCACTGCAAACATGCTCCTGATTGCTTTACCTGACATTGTACAGGCACTTTTCCCCATAACTGAACTTGAATGGTTGCTCTTGACTGCAAGCGGAGCCAAGTTCCGAACATGGGCTATGGGGTTCCTTCTTGATTTTCACAGGGAGACCATGAAAAGCCACTGGAAAGAGAAAGAAAATGTAATTAAAACCCAAGTACAATATTAAAAATGAGCTTTCTCAAGTAAGCTAGACACTGCTAATTAAACACATGATTAATTAAACAATTGTAATACTAAAAACAATATAGGAAATAAACATTTCAAATATTTCTTCGGGTGTCAACTGAAAAATAGACACCAGAAATCCTCCGCATTGGCTATTAGCACTTTTATTGTTTAATAGAATGATGGCCAGGATCCCATCTCATTAGTAGGAAAATAACAGCCCACTTATATTTGGCTTAACTACTGTAAATGTTGTCAGAGGCAAAATACTTCCCAGGCACCAAATGTTTCTAAGTAATATTAGTGAGGTAGCTTTTAGCTATAAATGCAATAGCAGTTCACTTCAAAGAATGCCACACAAATGACAACAAAATAAATTTCTTATGTATCAGCCTCAACGATATCATCAGTAACCAGTTTTTGTCCCACAGAATGCACGAAAATTTGCAGTGAAACTTATGAAACTGGATAATTACACGCACCTTTAGTTATACGTAATGACTGAAAAAAATACACAAGAAATGGCTTCAGTAATTTTTCTCAAAAATACACAAGATAAAATCCCGGACTCACCAAAGTCAATACTAAATGTGATACAGACACAAACTGAGAAAAAAAAAATCATACTTTTTTAAAAGATAGAAAGAACAGAGGGAGTATGACAGAAATGCAGCGTTAATTAGAAGCACAAGTTGGTCTGGATTAAGAAAAAGGCCAAAGGTAAAGACAAGGTTAACCAGCATATTAGTTTAAGCCAGCCAACTTTCCTTACTTCATATCCAACCTTAACCAAAATTAAAGCAGAAGAAAATTCAAAGTTCACCTGACATAGACAAATCTAAAGTAAGTGGCTAGGAGGACAAAGGACTAAAAGACAGGCATGTACCAGCTTGAAAACACACCCTTCAAGTTTTAAATAAAATGAGGTTGCAAATTCATTTTTGAACTCTGAGCAGCCTACTGTTTGGAGATCAATTTTATCACTGATTTTTGATGTTGTCACCAAAACACCGTAGTTTGAACATCACGCTCCAGCCTGACACAGACACTTGCACCTCCGTGGAAATCCACGTACGTGCAGTAGTCCCTGTTAGAGAATCTCGGCACAAAATCATTATTACGTGCCGTCAGGTAGCATCTTGCCCCTTCCCTTGCACTGAACTTGGGAAAGACAATTCGTTACATACTACGTATTTTCTGATACTAATGCACCTGCAAACGCACACATGTGTTCGCTGGGGAGGGGAAGGTAAGTGAAATGCTGTCTAAGAAGTGAGAGCATCAGAACCAATAAACTCCAATGTATAAGCATCTCTAAGATCTGGATTCCAGATTCTCACCACGGGTTTTCCCACGGCTGGGCAATATTCAGAGAACTCTTTCACAAACGAGTCCTCTCGTACCCTATTACATGACAGCTTCTACTATTACCTTTCAGCTGAGACATCTGCAAGATAGCAGTATGTTATTTTGCCACATATTTTCACTACACTCACAAGGATTGCCTCTAAAATTTCTGTCCAGCTATTACATTTGGTGGATAATAGTCAATTATGTGGAAAGATTACAAAGGAAAAGCAAACAGTAAAACAGGTACCCAAATACATATGCACAGGACAGAGATGAGAAGTGGTGAATGTTACAAGGACTCTTTCTGAACAAAACTCTCTGAACTTGCACTAAAATAAAGACCATACGGACTTCTTGAATCAAGATTCTCAAATTCAGTAATATGGCAAAACGCAGCCCCGTCGGCTTTCCACCATAAGCACAAAGCAGGCTGACATCCAGTAGTTTGTTTTGGGTTTTTGTTAGTGAACTTTTACTGCTGACTCTCCTTGCGTCTCGGTCAGATAATGCACACCGCACATTTAATGCATATGATGGGCCTCACAGCTTCAGGACGGTGGCTCCGATGCAAAGGTAGGCAATCTCTTTGACTCGAATCAAGAGAATTAAGACAACTGCAACAACACTTTTTTAAAGCCAATATCGCATATTCGCACAAAGGCCACATGCTGCTCTATTTTTTTTTATATTTTTTTTTTATTTTATTTTAACTTTGCTACTTCCTCGGAGTTAATCTGTTATGAAAAATTACTTCCCTTATTTATTTTTAAATAACGGGAGTACAGAGACTCCCACACCACGGCCCTGCGCGGAGAACTGGCTGGGTATTTCATCACAGCGCTGAGAGCCTGAACGTCTGCTAACAGGCAGTTTTCCAGCTCACTGGCACAGGCACAAGTGAAAGCAGCACATTCATTTTGTGCAATTTGCTTTACCTTCCCACATGGAGTTGGTGCATGTAAAAGGCTGTTAAGTACTAAATTATTCCTTATCAAATCACCATCATCTGGAGTCATGATCAACACTAATTAAATTACTTTCACTGAACACGGCTCCAGCCTGCTGCCTCGGCTGCGAGGTACATTTTATTTTGCTTACTGTACAGTCCTAGCAAGGTACAGGGCACAGTGCTAGAAGGCATCTGTGCTGTAGTTTTAATTAAAGTTTACCTCACCTTCCTCCCAGCTTTATAAGCTGGGTAAAGTGTATCAAATCAAGTAGGTTAACGCCTTCATTTCATTTAGGGAAAGCATTACAGTCCAAAGTGATTTTATATTAGATCTTTATCTTAACTAGGGCCAGAAAGATAATGTAGCTGTAAAATTTAAAGCCTTCCTCGGGCAGTCCCCTGACGCAGTCACCATGCTAAGCTTTATCTGTAACTCCTTAAGAGTACACTTTTAGAGGTAAAAAGGAAAAAATACAGCCTGAGAAAACTACTTACTGCATTTTTGGGGGGCTTTCTTGAAGGCTACTTGACTTTTCAAACCACATCATAAGTGTGGCTAAAGATGACAGATTTATTCCAACAATAAAATTTCAAACATTCAAATCAGTTCTCGTATCATTACCGAAACCCTCCACCCGTCACTCATCATTTTAGTGTGACTCTCATTTAACAGTGCACTTATTAAAACAGATTTTAAACATACGCCGTTTTGCTAAGCTGGATTTTATATTATGCTTTCAAACCGTCTTCTTTTGAGGAGAGCAAGGTTGCTTATTTATACAACCTAATTTTAGTGCGGCATACCAAGCCACCAACACATCCAAATTAACAAAATGACATTTCAAACAACCAGCTCCTCACCACTTCTTTCTTCCCGATGGCAAATTCATTTTACTTAACCCCAGCACAGAGTCTCAACCCTATTAAAGTAACGGGCACTCTGCCTTAATAACGATCTTATTAAGAAGTGACCAAGGGCCAAGATTTCATCCCGAGTGATTACTTACAGATAACTACCTCCAAACTTGAAAGGCAAACAATCTTACAACGTGTATTTAGATGGATGGCTTCAACACCTCATCTCAACTACTGGGGAAAGTCAGGCTTATCGGTATCAGAATGGACTCAGCCCACAGACCCTGTCTGGAGCTCCCCCGAAGCCTACACGCAGATATACGGCAAGCAGAAGGACTGCTACCATCTGTAGCAAATTGATTAAGGTATAATACATCACTGTATGCATATTCGCTACGCATAAATAGATCTATCTATATCTGCAGAGTAAGAGGGCTTGCATGTTATACATAATGTGCTGTTGTACAGAGCTCCATTTTATACAAAACAGTAATAGTTTCACAATGAAGTAAACTTGCACAGAACATGCAAAAACACAGGGTGACACCTGCTACCCCTTGTTTTGAAGTGCTGTTCTCCTTTGCTATCTGTCAACATCCTAATCCCCAAACATTTTGTTTATAATAACACCCAGTTTAAGATCCAAACGAAGAACAATTTTATTAAAAACTCTGAAATTAGAGGAGGAATCGGTTTGTCTCAGAGGAGACTGATTTGTATACTTTCTAGCCTGAGAAAAAGGAAACGTGTCAGGTCTGTACAGATAGAACTGAATCACTTCTTTCGAGAAAGTCCCAGAAATGCATTGCATCAAATATAAAAGCAATGGTTTAAATTATTTTTCAAGAGATGACTATTCAAGATGAAGAAGAAATGAGGAATATTTTACGTGAAATTGCAAGTCATTTCTCCTTTGAGCAAAAAGTTATTTTATAATTTTCAAACTTCAGATTCCTGCCCAGAACACAAAACAAAATCTGATTTTATTTTCTGAAGAAGAATTGTTTTAAACATATTTTTAAAACATATGAAATATTACCNATTGTTTTAAACATTTTTTTAAAACATATGAAATATTACTGGTAATTTAATGACGTTGGCTAGTGGCAGGCAATCTTGACTCCACTGACCAGAAACAAAGACGTCTTATTATCAACACTTGTAGGGCAAGAGCATTTACTGGATGGTATAAAATCAACTGACAGCAGCAACTTTGCTTGTGCTACTCAACTCCAATGTCTCCTAAATCATACTACATTCATGCGTATTAAGTCCGAGGACTTTGTGTACCTGCAGGGAAAAGGAAGTAACTGAGAAGTCACAGTAAGTCATGCCCTGAACATTGCTACTTCATGTTTCTGAACTGCTTTTCATATTTATGCTCTCAAATCACCCTCTAAACCCCAGGTAGTAAATAAACTCACTCATTTTCACGATCGATTGAGGCAAAACTCTTAATATGCGATGCAAGTTTAGAGAGATTTCCTGAACATGCCTGAATAGAGGGGATTTGATTTTCTTAATAGCAAGATGAAAAGACAGAAGATGTGAAAATATTTAAGTAAATACCACTACAACTCCAGGTGCTAGACTGATCGAGGTGACCCAAGTTAGTACTTAGTGAAATTTCAAAAGCAAGAAGAAAAGGCCCCTGTACTGATAAAGCCAATACTGTCACACTTTAAATCTATCTCCCAATACACACAGATATGCAGCAGGCACTTCAGATACATCAGAGTCTCTCCAAGATTCTTTTCCAGTACATTTACCTCTGCCAAGCCCTCCCCTTCCCCCAACACACAAAAATCCATTACTAAAGGGTCTAATCTCAGCTATCAGCACAGAGTGCCTTTTATGGAGCCATTAAACCATTTCTCTTGTTTACAGTGCCTGAAGAAAGATGTGAATTATGTCTGTGACAAAACAGGCGATAACATTTCTAAACTGCTATCAAAATGCAAACTGAAATACACTTAAGGACAGAGACCCTAATTCGTGTTTTTGCAATTTTCCTCGCTCGCTATAACTTAACAGCACTCACCTGATGATTCAAACAAATTATTTATGCTGTAAGTACAACAGGTAGGCATTTTAATAATAATAATAAAAAAAAAATCTACTTTCGATAAACAAAAGGTTTATTGAATGGTTCATCAGGAAGGGTAAAGTGCTGGTTACTTCTCAGGTGATAGTAATGACCTAGGGGCTCCTATCAGGAGACGCTGAAAAAAAAATCCAAACACAACATTGAGGGTCCATATGAGGCCTGAAATGTTCTATTTCTGCAATAGTAACTTACCACTTGAACCATACATTCAGTGTAGGTATTTGCATACCTGATGAAATGAGCTACAAAACTAAATACTTTCTATATGACCTTCTAAGTGGGAATGATGGGCTTTATACATCTTTTCTGAGGAGGTTTCAAAAACATGTATTTAACATGGAACAATAGCCTCCTGTACTCTGGAGGCTATTTATTGATTATTTATTTCTAGATCATTATGATTTGAGCTACAGACCTTTGCAGATAGCTGCACTCTGAATTTCAACAACCATTTAATAGGCACCTGATTAAAGATAACGGGATGCCAAAGCAGGTGCTCTTTCCATTTCATTCCACTATACATCAAGACAAGAAATCTTACCAGTAATCTTTGGGATGCAAAGGAGGAATTAGCTGAAGCAGGTACTAGACACAGGTGACCATTCCTTCATACTCTGGAGGTTACTCCTGCTGCTGCAGCTGAATGCGGCATGCAGCCTAGTATACTAACAAAAATTGAAATAAAAACATCATGTTGGAGAAGTGACAGATGAAGAGAGGTAGGAGGGTGGAAAGACAGTAAAGGCTGGTATCCAAGTCTTTCCAGCTAAACTGTTCCAAATGATTTTGAATTAAAGCCTACAGATACAGACCACTGCAGCAGCTGAAGACAGAAGTAACCACAAGCATGGATGACCTAGGCAAGATCTGCAATTGTTTTCACCCTAGGCAATCTCTTGCCCAGACAATGGCAAAAAAACCCTTTTGTTTCTGACCACTACAACAGCTGCAAAGATGAGCAAAACTTGAAGACTGTGGACTGATTTAAAAGTGTCTGAACAGATTACATCTACACAGACTCCACCAAGTTCTTCAACCATTTGATCTATCAAAGTCACCTCTATCAGATCTTAGCTGCGCTCCAGTCAACTGGATTTCATTTAGGTCCTGCTCTCTGCCAGATATTGGAAGAAGCTGGTGACAAATTGGATCTCTGACACACAGATGTGTATCACCACTGTTGTTTCAGAGACTATCCTGGCAATTTATATAAAAACTTAACATAGACAAGAGATCTGCGCTTTCACTATCCCACAAAAGTAAGCTGCTAGAAAAGGGGGAAAAAAAAATCTAAGCAATCCTGCCAAGCAGTTTTTTGAAGAAGTGCATGATCTTGGTATTACTCTCCATTTTATGGTTGCATCTAGAAAACTAGAACTTGCTTAAGATGCAGAATTCAACCCTAAAGACAATTGGCCTCCATCTCGTCCCACTGAGTGGTGACCATTCACCTGAAACAGACTCTGCGTGTGTTTGGGTGTTTGCGTATGCGCACACAGAGTCAAACGGAAGTAAGCATTCCGAATGTGCAAGCATGCCTCTGCAATGACACATTACGTATGGTCAAAATAGGCCTAATACCATAATAAAGAGCAGTAAGCTTTTTCCTCTTCAAATGCATATATGTAACGGGGGAGAAAATGGGGAAGCAGCATGTAGAAGAGAGGAACAAGACATAAATGTGTAAAAATGCATTCAACAAAAAAGCTAATTCTTTCCTACTTGGCGGCCTGGCTCTAAGTCCAGGGAAGGAAATCTGAGGATAGCCGGTATCACGGCGAATGCTCTGCCACCCCTCATCTCAGTGCTCTTTCCCAGAAAGTGAAACTTCATGACTGGGCAGTACTTGGCAAGCCCGTTAGATATGATTCCATCAATTCAGTCTTTGCTTTGGCTTCAGATCAGATCATTCCAGCCCCTACCAGCTCAATAGATAGAAACAGCATGGGACCTCATTTTTTGGAAGCTAGTTCTGAACGATGAGCCCAAGCACCAGCTTTCAAAGCCAACTGGCAAGAATAGAATACGTGGGCAAGATGGATCTATTTGAGAACCTTGTTTAACAAAAAGAAAATACCAGCTTTGAAGTAATCTGTCACCTTTACTGGAAAATATGCAACTACAAATGCACTTTAATAACAGTTAGAACTCACTCTGCAAAATGAAGCAAATTGCTTATTTTCTCTTCCAGCCTAAAGCACACAATACTGTGCATGTCAATTAACGGTCTACTTGAATACCGCATTGCACGAATACTACATAATAGTATAGTCTTTAAAATCCTCAGGGGGTGGGAAGGGATGGGATGGGATGGGGGGGGAGAATAAAAGACAGCCCAAAATTGTGGGATTTTGTCCTCAGAGTCTACATGGACTGTTCTCAGATGATATGGTACGAGAAGAAAAAAATATTGACTGAATTTGAATTAGGAAAAAGTAGCAAGCAGGTGAAGATGAGCTGCACTGAAAGCTGGAATTTATTCCTGTTTACTACTACAGAGTTTCAAGATGGAAAATAACAGCACATTTTCCTATGACTTACATTGGGAAGTTCTGAACCTTACAATCTGCAGTAACACATCGTATTAGCAAGAGTTGCTTGTTAAAATAACTTTCTCTTGCTTTGGAGTAAGAGAGGGTTTTTTCTTTCCTTTTTCTTTTTTTTTAAGCAAAAAGCATTGCAGATTAAGGACTAAAAGACAAAAACCAAATATTGATGAAAATCAATTTTAAATTAATTTAATCTCCTGTTCATCTCTAGATTATGTTAATTCTATATATCCACCATAATTTTTCCCTCTCTTTATTATGATCTGGCATTAACATAAAGCCTTTAAGAATAACAGGTAAAGACAAAAAAAAGGTTGAAGGAGAGAACAGAGGTGGGTTCACTGGATCTACAGCACATCAAAGTTCTATCACTATCCATACAGCAGGTTTATACATTTGTACACAGGGAAAAGTGACCAACAAAATCATCATTATAATGCAGAAACACGTCACTTCCCTATAGCACAGCTTATCTGACTCCTGAACGTGACGGTCCTGCCCCTGTTCAAAGAAATTCTTCTAGATGCTTCTTCACAAATGGAAATAGATGTCATTCTTCACCTGAAATGTGCTTTTCTAAAGCTTGTGTGCTAAGCCACTAAAAATTTTTGCCAGTGTAGCTATTTCTGGGCAGCTAACCCAAGACCCTCCTGCCACGACGGATGCAGCCTTCCTGAGAGGTGGAGGGGTTCCCAGCCAGTGTGGATGAGGGGGCACAATATTAGAGGTTGCACCCGTACAGCTTAATAAATGGTTCAATGCCATAAAACCCCATTTTTAGTGCAAGACATCCCTCATTTGCTTGTCTCTGCAGTTGCAATTTCTGAAATATTCATTAGAGTTACTGAGGGTACACCTGCAGCTTTCTGATGGTAGAAGTGCTGAAGGCACCACTGAGATAATTTAGGTATTTGTAGCCACTTGGCTTCTCCTTTAAAAGGACCATGCCAGCTGAAAATTGAAGTCTGCGAGTACTTTCAGTATAGCAAAAATGAAAAAGCCCACCCAAAAGGGTAAGCCACCAGGGCTAGAGAAGCAGGGGGCGGAGGAGGGGGAAGCTTTCAGTAAATATCAATAAAAGTTAACCTACTCCCTCAACCCAAAGATGGGGCAATTCCAAGGCAAATTTTCCAGGAGGCTGCTAGTAAACACCGTGTTAGGACGCTATAGGTCCTTTGGCGTAAACCGACACTATATTTGGGCAGCTGCTAACCGGCTCAACTGCCACGCAGTATTAGAAGACTGTCTCTACTCTTCCACCCCCCAGCAAAGGAGCGGTTTGACACGGCTTTGGTTAGCTGACCCCTCTTCTCCTCCACCCCCAAAAGATTTCAGCTTCTAGTTAAGAATTGTCTAGAAGGTACTTTCACGCAGTGGGAGCTGCAGTTGCCGACGCAGTTTCTTAGCATCTGAGAGCAGCAGTCTCACAGAAATGCTGTCATGGGCACCGTTTTATTCTGATTTACGTCCCCTTCATGCAGAGCTCCCCATCCTTTCCAGGACAGTTACCTGTCTGGCTGTATGCAACTGAGGGGGAAAGAGGGGGAAAGAGGGGGAAAGAGGGGGAAAGAG
>RSEF01000002.1:33284991-33308122 GCA_003993805.1 Himantopus leucocephalus
GGGGAAAGAGGGGGAAAGAGGGGGAAAGAGGGGGAAAGAGGGGCTCTGCCTCCCAGCAAGTACCTCCAGGGCAAAAGTTAACCTGCTGACAAATGCCACGGACACTGGAGGACTCCGAGAAGAATACAAGGAAATTTGCAGAACGCTGGTGGGAGGGAGAAATGGAGGATTAAGCTAGGAGGAACAAACTGGCACGCTTTGATGTTGGAGGAGAGTAGGTGAGGCAGGAGGAAAAGCTCTCCCTTTCCCCCTGCCCCCAAAATAAACAGAGGCTGAGGGCTCTCCGGAGGAGGAAGCAGTAACCTAATAAAAATTAAAGCAGCTGGGTTCTGTAGCAATTGATCTAAAACCCATGGATAGCATAAGATGATTGGGGGGGGGGGAATCTAAAGAATTTTTAATCCCTCTGTGCTGGATCTGCAACCTCCAGGACCCCACAGAGAAACAGGGTTGCTCTTCATCTGCATTAGCTTTCCGTGTTAAAATCCTGGGAGGAGATGAGGGGCATTTGCTGCTACAGTTACTTCTAATGTATGTGGCTCCCAGGCAGGGTGCGAGGACAGGCAATCCACCTTTAGAGCTCCTGCTAAAGAGGAAAGTCTTAATGTAAAAGCAAGCCTGGGAGAAAACTTAAATTGTATTCCTACCTGGGAATTATCAATAAAGTTAAACGCAAAGAGAAGAGCTGGCCACTAAATCAGGGTCTGTGTGCTTTTCTGAGGACAGGATTTCCATTTGGAGCAATTTTCAAAATTTAATTTAAATTGTAAGAGGTAATGGCTAAGTACTACGTAACTTCCATTACTAAAATATCCAAGTGAGATAATATCCCAGCGTTTTTACACACACACACACACACACTCACACACTCACTTTCCACTTCAGGTAAATCTGCAGTTTGAGGGTTTCGGGTCTGGATTTTAACAGGTTTTGTAGAAACAGAATTATGAAGAAATCTTTGGAAATTATAACAAGTATTTTTGCCAGAAGTAACAATAAGCTTTAAAACAAACGTTTTCTTATTTTTTTTATTTATTGCTTTAAAGGTATCATCAACTTGATATTTAGGAAAGCATGCCCACAGCTGAAATCAAACAGGAACCGATTCTGCCTCATTTCCCCTCTTACGGAAAAGTTTCAAGTTACATCAATCTAGTTATTATTTTTTCATTGTTCTGTTCCGATGTATTCATGACAAGAGCTATAGATGCAGCTGGACAAAATGTGAAAGAAACTGGATTTAATCTCTGGTTCTGCCATTTGTTGTTCATAACGCAAACAACTGGTGTCAGAAGGTGCCTTCTAGTTTGAAGTAGCTCAGTCTTAAGAGTCAGAGATTCATAACCAGTGTCTCAGTTTGCTTCCCTGTAAGAAGAGGACTATCCTCATAATAAAAGAGCATCACAATAAAAGATTATCGTTAAGGATAATCATGCCTGTCTGTCAGTTAGCTACTCAAGAATATGTGAAAGCAAGAGAAGCTAATAAATAATGAAATGGACTAGACAGTGAGCGCTCTCTAGCATGAATTAAACAACTAATTAAAAAGATTATTTACAATTTGCTTTTATTTTAGCAGCTCTCAATGATAGGCACTAAAAGGAACAAAAACGCATTTTGAGAAGATGATTTTTAATTTGATTTTGCCTTTACCAACAAAAATATGTATACATTCAAAAGAGAAGTATACACTAACTCAGGGTAGCTAATGAGATTTTTGTTTACTTTGTTGGAGGAACGAGCCTGTCACCACTCTGAATACGTGTCCTTCATGCTTCAATGTTAAATTTTCACAAATGCTCACCAGTAAGGCAACTGTAACAGAACTAGTTTAAGTTCAGTAAAGCAAGGCTGAAATCTAAATCTTTAGTTCACTACCAAAAACCACGGCAAAAACGGCAGTCTCCACTGGAAAAGGTGCGGGCCATTGAAATAAGTCAACAGTAAAATTCAGCTCACAAGTTTTATCACTGATTCAACAGAGAAACAAAGAAGCCATTGTCAGAAGTGGTTATGTCTGGGAACATAAAGTCAGGACTTAAATAAGTAGTCCGATATTCAAAGACTCTTAGCAAAGTGTTCTTTCTGGAGCCACTGGAATTTTGACCACCTGCAACCAGGCTCTGGTTCTCAGCACAGATATTTAAGGCTTCTGCCGCTACTTAAAGCATTCTTACTGTATACAAGACTCCCACTGAATGTACATTACCGATACGGGCACTGCACATTTTTTCTGAAGCCACTTGTTCCTGAAGTTGTATGATTATTTCACACATGCATGCGATCAGTAAGACTTGACAATTATATGTATATTTCTTATATGCATGTATGCATATATATATACACATACAGGTATATACAGAATATGTGTGTATATATATACATACTGAGTACACACTGTGTATATACAAATACACTTGTATAAATCCAACTCCCAAATTCTAATCCCAAATGCTTGAAACTTTTGGTCTTTGCTGAATACTGACACTTTTCAAAGTCTCTTTTGTCTCCATTTACGTTAGTGCTTTGGTCATGTGAAATTTTATTTACGGATGGGTTAATAAGGAAACATTGCACTCCATTTCAGCATGAAGACAGAGTATTAAAAAAAATTGAACTGTTTATCTTTTTTAGGTATACATTAGAAGCAGAAAGGAAACAATATTTGAGCAAAGAGGATCAAATTAGCAAGACTGGGAATTGTTTCTGCACATGTTATTTTTCAGATGTCCTTGATGAAGACTCATAATATATAAATTTAAAGACAAAAACCTGGCCAGTCAGTAACCTTCCTATTCAGTGACTGCAGGACTTGGCAGTAAATGTCATTGCTAAAAAATATTTCACTACATTAACTTACTGGCAACCACATTTGCTGAATAAGTTCATAAACAGCCACGGGAAAAAAAGACAACCAGAAATGAAGTTGCTAATGATTCACTCTTTTCTAACATGCATAATCCTCAGCTTACAGAACAAACAGATACATAAGAATAAAGATATCCTTTACCAAGACAGCTGACTTCTCTATTCACCTCACCAAGGTCAAACTATAATCCAGAAATGGGTAAAAGTAATGTATCAAAGACAGGGAGAACATGAAGAATAAGTGAAAGCAAAAGGAAAGAATCCTTCTCAGGGAAAAGACTGGAGCACATGCCTTGAAAAAGCAATCAGTTTTCCATTTACTAGTTTAGACTAGATTTAAATTATTCCTACAAAAAACACAGACAACTTCTAAAACTCAAAAAAAAAAAAAAATCATAATTTATGCATATTTATCAGCTTATACTTGGCTCCACCGTAATTACTTCCCAGTACTGAAATGCACAGGACCAAAACAAAAGGACACAGAACCTGAAACAGGGGCTATTTTCCCTGTATGCTTACAGAAGGCTAGCGGTATCAGTCCGACATGACATGAATGTGTCACAGACTCTCCAATGCTTAACTGATGTTTTGAGGACTGTCACTCTCTCCTCCCTTTTTTTCCCCTTTGAAAACTTCACAGCAGTCTGTGGGAGAGCCCGACTTCTGTGTTCAGTTGCTGAGGTAGCAAGCAGAAGAAAAAAAAGATCGAAAAATGATACAGACTGTAAATACATTTTACCCGAAGAAACACATGAAATAAATAGAAGCGGATGGACTCAGCTTGCAGACTGCCTCTTTATTTTACGTCATCTCAGAGCTTATGGATTTTCAAATCCTTATTTCGGCTGCTCTTGGAATACAAAACACATTTTGCAAAAACACTGTGTGGAAAGCAGTTTAAGGAGAGTAACGGTTTTGTATCAAAATAGAATCACAAAGACCCTTCAATCTGCCTTGTTTGGTTTCTGTGTGAAAATACAGTTGAAACAAATTTCTACACACTTTGTTTAATACAACTGGAACTGAACAGATGCTCTAATACATATACATACTCCTGATGAAATTAACTAAACAACTATCTGTTTTAAAACAGAAATTACTGTAGTGTTAAGAAAATACCGCCGTGAGTACAAGTTACAGTGTGAAGCTCGCCTGTATTTCCACAGATGGGATCTTCACCGAGTCCTTATGGGGAAGGGAGGAGGGGAGGCTTCCTCAGAGAGGAAATGGAAGTTTTTTTCAAAACTGAAAATTCAACATTTTGAATAAAATATGTTTAATGTTTTTGTTTTTATGTAAACAGAACTTAGGAAGTGATCTGACAGCCTTAAGAAATTACCATTTGAAAGAAAAAAGGTCTACATGCTTCATCTTTGATCTACGAGACAGATTTATCACAGGACAGGATGACTGAAGTTTATTCATTAGCTGATAACCTCCACATGCAACCTAAGCCTTTAATCTGCAATAAAACCAGCAAACAAGGATGGGGCTCTGAGGAAAGGAAACCAAGTCGGCTTGGCCGAGCGGGGACGTGCCAGTGGAAGGCCAGGGGGCAGAGAGGGGGACAAAACCCCACAAGAAGAAGAGCCCTGTCCAGCTGCTTGGGCTCCTCCAAGCCCCAGAGAACTGGAGACCATCAGGTTCACTCACAGCGGCCCCATGCAGTTAAACCACAGCTGCATAACACGGCTGCTGTCTCTGCTGGGATGCCCAGAGGTACCTTCTCGTTAGCAATAAAATTCACATCACGGCATGCAGGGCACTCTGAAAGGAACAGCTTCCACTTCAAAAGTTTTAAAAATCAAAAACTATGTAACTCGATGGGGTCTTGTCATTTGTTTCACGGTGCTATTGCCACCATCAGTATTTACACAATCTGTGTGCCACTACCACTACTGCAATCCAGAAGAACCTTTAAAGCTGGAAATTTAGTA
Source organism: Himantopus leucocephalus (assembly GCA_003993805.1). Taxonomy (NCBI): domain Eukaryota; kingdom Metazoa; phylum Chordata; class Aves; order Charadriiformes; family Recurvirostridae; genus Himantopus; species Himantopus leucocephalus. The sequence goes on from RSEF01000002.1 coordinate 33,289,800, forward strand.
TAAAAAATAAAAGCAGAAAAGCAAACAAACAGAAACTGCTTATTAAAATCAAAGCAAACCCACAAATTCTGTACTATTAAGATCCCAAGTTAAAGGCATTATGGTCGACTGTCTGCCTTTTGGTAAAACTTTTGCAAGAATTAAATCTTGCAATTATGGAAAAGGTCGCGACTATGGCAGATTTAAGTATTTCCAAAAATCCTCTTGAGGAAGAAGGAGGAAAAAAAAAATCCATATTAGCACAGGCTAATGCCCAGCGATGAACCACAAAATGAGCCCACAAAGTTCTCTGAAAGACACCTATTCCTAATTTCTTTTGAATGAGAATTAAAAAAGAAAAAAAAAAGAAAGTTAACAGCTGGTAACAGTTTCAGTCCTGATTTAAACAAAGGAAACAAGTGCTCAGGGACACAATGAAAGAAGTGAGGCTATCTAAGGCAACTATGAAGGGAGATAAGGTGGTCAGCATCGACGCCTCAGTCTGACCTCTCCAGCTCTTACAACAGCAATTGCATCGGACTGTCTTTGTAAGATGCTTTTGAGATCTCTAGATAAGTGATCATTAAGAAAGCTGTATATCTCACAGCAGAGTGATACATGCATTTCTGTACCTACTTCAAACCGAGAAACAAAGATGTTAAGCAACATGCCCAAGGTCATGCAAAGCTAAGGGCAGGAACAAGCCACAGAGCCCCGGCTCTCACAGCCCTTTAGAAAGAATCTGTCACAGCCACAGTCGGGCATGAACTAATAAATAACTAAATGTCTCTGTATTTGACAACGTCTGACCTATGAAAGGAAGTAGTTTCAAGACAAGTGGCAAGAAACAAAACACAGCTGCGGCAGAAAGCCCTACCAGGGAATAGCTAAGCACCAAGAATAACTAGCACCTCCTTGGAGGGCATTTGTCGGACTGCCTGCTGCACTACCACACTTGCAGAGCTACGCTTCAAGAAAAGGTGATTCCAGCCAAACAGACTCTAAAAAAAAAAAAAAAAATTGTAAAAAAAACCCCAAAACACGCTGGTGTGTGCAACTTGCCACGCACAGAAAACCAAAACACTACCAACTGCAATTTCTAGGACATTGTGCACTACAAAGACATGACTACCAGCTGCCTATGTAGTGAATCATCACATTAAAAAATGTTCTCTTTTTTTTTTTCAGTCCACTAATATTTTTTTTCTAGAAGCTACAAAATTAAACCGTTCTGCATCATAAACAATAACAAACCCAGTAAATAGATCTCCTTTTGACTTCTGTAGGCCCACCAGAACTTACATTATTCTGGTGTCTTCTACTTTGTATTAATCGTGGGAGGTTTTTTCTCCAAAATATGTCAAAATAAGTGAAAATTAGTGTCTACCAATTGCTAACCAGCTCTTGCTATACAAAAGCAAACAGAAAATGCTCTTCTGAAATCCGCTTTTGAAATTTAAGTCACAGAAAGTAAATAAAACAAACAGAGCATTTTTCACCTGATAGTGCAAAAAAAAAAAAATCATGATCTTCTGTGCTGCAAACATGTAAATAAATACTAAAGCTTTTCCTCATTTAAACTGCATTTGGAATATCCTAAGCCATTAGTTAAAATGACAGAAGAATACAGCTACCTGAAGCCTATGTAAAGAATCTCTTTTTAACAGGCTTTTAAAGATTGCAAGCCAGAGCATCTAAAAAGCACATCCCTGAATAATTTAAGGCTCCTGGCATCTACATTGAAAGAGCTCCTTTGCTAAACCTGGAGGTAAAAAAAAAACAGAGGTAAGAAAAAGAATAAAGGTCGTGAAAGATCAGCGACAAAATCACTACTAAAAAAGTATTTTTCCTATCTTAAAGTTTAATCAGAGATGGAGGAGCACAGATTTTACAGCCAGCCCTTCCCATTTACTGTCAACAGCTGTGATCTAACATTAACATTTACCCCTTGGCAGTGTTAAGTTAAGGCTGTGATGGTCAGGGAAACAATACAGGAACAAAATGAAAGAGAAGGAAGGAAACCGATCAAGAAGGTGAAGCACAGCACAAATCCCCATTAGCAGAAATTCAATATCAAATAAAAAGCAAAAAGCCAGAGTTTAGCATGAATTTTAAATGGTTAACCTACATTTTAGGGCAAAAGAAGAACGAGAGAACAGAAAAAAACAACCTCTGGAAGCACAGACCAATGTAAATACATATTATTAAAACAATACAAAACACAATTATGCTATTAAGACACCAGGCAATCTGGTTTGGTGCAGGGTAATCCCCATTTATAACCAATTGTACCAAGGTCGAATTACAAATCAGTGTATTGTTGACAATACCAAGTTTTCTCTGCCAACTACATCCTTTAAACATCAGCAAATCCTACCTACTTCCTCTTGTGTCTGTCATAGAAACCATCCAAACAATGGCAGAAAGCAATCTTCACCTCAACAGCTATTGACTTCAAGCAAACTGAACACTCTATTCATTTTTACTCCTAGATGGGAAAGTCCTTGCTGTTCTACAGTATCTGAAAGCCTCGCCACTGATTACAACCAGTTCAGGATCTGGCTCCTCCTCAGTATATGAAAATGGACTTGAAACAATAGGAAACCTTATCTGAGGAAGTTAACACTGGTCACCCTTCTCCACATGTGAATACTGACTCCGTAAGGGCAGCAAAACAGCTTAACTAAGTCTTATGAATTAGGTTAGAATTTGGAAGTGTCACATACAGAATGCTAATTTAAAAAAAAAAAAAAAGCATTCACCTTTTTGGAGAAACAGATTTTGCATTTTTGCACTACACAACTTTTCACTTTAACTGCTAAAAGAAGAGTCATTGGAAAGTAACTGGAATATATAGCAAACAGGTCAGCTGAAGTGTAGAAGCAGTTTCAGAATGGGGCAAAACCAACCTGCCTCACAGAGAATTTCCAAGTAAATGCCTGCAAAAGTGATTCCTCTCTCTTTTTGTGGAATTTTTATTTCTTATGAGAATGGAAATCAAAGAGTAAGAAAATTACACTATTTAATAGGCAATTGTGATATTTTTCCAGTGTAATTGCAAGCTGAAAAAAATCTTTTTGATACACATTTTTCTTCCTTAGAACTCAAAAAGTTCAGTCATTACAGAAAGCAGAAGGTTACGAGAAACTAAACTGCAATTGGTTTTTCAAATTTCATCTGAACAGGCTAGTTGTTATCTACTCTTCATTCTGCTGACCCTGAGCTAAACTACAAAAATGTTCCTTGTAATAGGTATTCAAAGTTAAAAAAATATTTAATAAAAAGGTAATACAAGATGGACAAGATGGGGCTTTGGACACTGACAAAAAAGAAAGGTTTGGAAGTGCAGACATTTCTAAGAGTATTGTGGTAGGAGGGACCTCTTTCCAGAAGACATAATGGAGTAACAAAATAAATTCACCTTTAAACAGATAAACTGAAGTTTAAAGCATTAAGGGAAAGCTTGACATGCTGGATCTTTAGCTAGAAACAGGCGTAATTGCAGTAACGTCAATAACATCACATGAAGTTATGCTAGCTGTTGATCTTACTCATAATATCTAAAGCCCACACCTAACTATAAATATATATATTATGTTTGCTTTTTGAAAACTGATTGAAGTTTAATAGCAACTCATAACTGAAATATTCATGGTCCCAAGCTAGCTTTGAAGTTAAATCCCTAAGTGGATAAAGTGGACTGTATATCTAATCTGAACTAAATGTTTCCCTTAGTTACTAATACCAGTACAGTTTTACCAGTTAAAATCGTTATTACAGAAAAGAAACGCAAAACCCACGGCACTTTAAGGGGCATTTAATCCTGCTCAGCTCAGCGCTAGCACACAGCACATGATCTTGGTGGTATCGGTTCCTCCGCTACCTTCCACGTCTTTGCTTCAAGAGCTGACCAGCTCCCTGACTTCTAGTCAAGAAAGTTTCAACCACAGCTTTCCAGCATTGCTACTGTTACCGAAGTTTCTTACGACTCTTTTCAATGTTACAAGTTTCAATTTGAGGTTTAAAGCCCATTTCTCAAACAATGAAGCTAGAAATAAAGTGTCACTAATTTTTGTACCTTTTTATAGACTACAGCCTGTTAACTGTTTCAGTGGAGCACTTCAGTTTTCTTTACATACTCTGCACATCGCATACCCATACCTACATACAGCTCCATAAATGAAATTTGTGCAGCAAACCACAGTTTGGTTGCCTCTGAAGTAAAGTGGCTGTGACCCCCTTCACTGGTTTACACTTCCGTCCTTTACCATTTTTGGCTCAATTAAGTGTATTAAACACTGAAGCTATGAAAGTTTGCCCATCCTCTCCCATGTTTACAACAAAAAACAAAAAAAGAATTAAAAAAAAACAAACCAAGTGCTCCTGCCAGTAACAGGGCAAGTACTGTACAGACTTATAGATTTATATATAGTAAGTCATTATAATAGAGTTTGAAGGCAGGTTTGGGTCCTAAAGAAAACAGTCACAATCGTGCTATTTCTGCAGCAGTAATTTCCCCATGGCTTTGGTTATGTTGATCTCCGTTCCTGTTTCGCAGAGCCCACAGCTACATACATTATATCCAAGTGCATGTCTGAAACTCCACAACCTTTGCCAGAGTAACTCTCCAGGAAGCTCTCCTGACCTTTACTTAAGATAAAGAAACCAACTGAAATGAAGAAATAAATGTTCCTTTGATAATACTGTGTAAGCTGTGGCTAAGGAACTTTGAAATACAACAGCGTTAATAAAATACCCATATTAGGAGAATTTCTTTATCACCAAAAGCAGTGACCAGCTTCAATGGAGCTTTTCATTCACAGTTCACAAATTATTTTCCAAGAATCATTGACTTGTTGTGTAACGATAATTGTGGGTTAATAGAAGCCCTAACTGAACTTTGTACTCTTACACAAAGGACGTATGCATACATGACTATATTTGGACACAGCTCCATATGTAGGATAACGTATCTGATTTTCAACTTATAGAATAGTTTTGGTTTTCATATTGTTATTTAATTTAAAAAAAAAAGTCTTTGAAGCCAGAGATGAAAAAAAACCAAAAACCCACCCAACTGTTACAAAGGGCAACTTTAAAAGTTTAAAAGTGACCATAATTGTTGATATACGTACAGGAGCTTCTAGAGTAAAACAAAATAAATTGTTGCTGTCCAGGTATACTATCAGAGTCCAGGGAATAAGAAAACCTGTTTTTTTTCTTTTTTCCCCAGAAAATGTTGTTATGAATACTCTTAATAAATTCTTCTTTAAAGTTTCTAATTAACTGGAAAAAATCCTCTAAAAGGTTTATAAGAAAACTCAGTAAGTCTGAATTTGTTTTTTGCATTAAAGATTATTTTAATGCAATTCTTTCTAATCTCTCTAATTTTAATCCTAACATTTCAGTACACGAATGCTGTATTTAACAGCTATCTGGTTTAGTGAACTGCAGTAATTCACTCTGATAGGATAAATTATTTAAGTTATTTAGCAAAACGGAAAAGCTACCATGCGCTCTGCTGCAATCAGAAGGCACTGCTCAGAAAAGACCCCTGATGATGGAGAGAAGCCTTGCCACAAGGAAGAAAGATGCTTAAAGAAGCTCCAAGAAGTCTGCGAATTTGTCAGATGATGTTTCTCATGCCGTTTCTTTACTACACCCTTGCAACCACCCAAAACCACAGAACAGCAGGTACAGCGAAGGGGAGCCAGCGTTTAACAGAATAGTCGCACTTTAGCAGGTAAAGGCAAGATTTGAGGGGTACTGGCTAAAAAAAATAAGTTTGGGCACATGTTAAGTAAAGTAGCAAGCCATGCAAAGCATCCAGCTTAACATAACTCCTGCTTCCTCCCTTTAATTCAAAGGGAAATTTTGTTTGAGCAACAAAACGCCACACGCTACGAGGACTTAAAAATGCTTCAGCAGTTTGTCGTGTTTGGTTGATTATGTGAAGAATTTTACTTATTTATTTACACACAAAACGTACCGAGCAGCCTGATTTCTGCTCAGCAGAGCTGCCTCCTACGTCCCACAGTATCTGACCCGTACCGGCTCAACACGCCCCTCTCCTCACTCCACGGACAGAGAAACTCCCTCCACCTCCACAACCTGAGTTTCTTCCTTGCTTCCCTGGGGCTGGGGGCTGGGAATTACAGGACAGGACCCCCTGCTAAAGGTTATACCTTCAGCCCAAACAACTTCTTTTGGCTGCATGCCAAAAACGCCACTTGCTTTATCTATTCATCGCGCTGATGTCACTGACCGGCAAAAGGAGCTATCACATGACCGCGGATGACAAGATAAATCACAAATATGAAGACCCAAATATAAATATACAAATACGTATTTTTAATAAAGTGATGATTCATACTATACTTACAACTTTCAGCCTGATAGTCTGGCACAAACTGCTCGTCATTGTCAGGTACCTGAGCTGAAGAAAGGAAAACAAAAACAAAAAACAGACAAACAGAAAAACAAAAACAAGGAAAGAATTAAAAGAAGCCATTAAAGCATAAATAAAGACTCTTGTGCTTAAGTTGAAGCACAGCCAAGATTAAAACTAGGCTTTTCTTTCTCATTGTTGGGTATGAAAGTCAGGCAAGCGCATCATTTCAATATGAGATAGACCCCGGGGCGAAGCTGTGCGGTGCAGTGCGAGCCCAGAGCAGCCCCGGCACGGAGCGACGGGGATGGGAGGATGCGAAGGCTGGCACTGGCACCAGCCCTGCCTCGCTCCCTGCACCAGGGTCTGGACCTACCATGCCACTGGTAAAACCCAGCAGTGCTCATTTTCACGATATCTGCACAGGAAGCCCGCACAAAACCAAATCCTCGTGTTTAACACTTAGGCATCTTTAACCCCAAACTACCACACCTTCGGCTTACTTAAAAGCCATTCCAATTTTTCATGGCAGTCAGCCAACACAGTAGGGTTTTTTTGTTATTGTTTTAAATACTTAAAAAAAAAAAAAAGAACTGTTTTACCAGACCACAGAATTCCTGGTTCAATGACAACATTTCAGACATTGAAAAGAAGATTTACTTAAAGGAAGAATCATTATTAACGTCCATTCACCTTGTGTAAGATCATCTTCGCTTTTAGGAAACTTTCATCACAAACCTGAGCTATAAAACACAATCGTTTCACGGTCTGCTGATACATAATTTTGCATCTGTGGTACCACAGTTCCTTTTCATTGTATATCTAAGACATTAGCCATCTCTCATACCATGTTGTAAACTCATTTAAACCATTTAAGTTGAAATACCACTGAGTGTATATTACAGGTGAATACGTTTGAATAACTGCAGAACATTACGCTGAGAAGCGGCATCTTCAGAGAATGACTGGTGCTGGGTACCTCCCGAGAGAGATCCCGCTCACCGTCTCTGAACTTTGGCATCTTCTCCTCAGCATACACTAACTAGAATCCTCACAGCAAAGCTGCATAAAATTATCTGTTTGAAAATATTTCAATTTACACAGTTCTTGTCTAAACACAAGCAAATAATTCATATGATCTTAATTAAAAGTTAATATCTGCCATGATCTGGTTACCCAACAAGATTTGAGAGGTAAATAGTGGTTATAAAATCATTCATCGAAACAGTGACTATCACACTATTAAATACGTTAAATGATAAAACGTAACTTTGATGCCATTCAGAACACTTTCTAAGTTTAGGAAGCACACATTCCCCTTTGTATATGTGCAATCGCTACTAGTTTTAACAATTTGTTTGAATTAAAAATGCATACTAAATTATAATTACTCACAATTACTTAGGATGTGCACTACAGTACTCTTCACGGACCAGATCTCCACTCCTTACTCAGGAAATATTTCTAATGACTTAACTGAGAGGTTTTTTCCGAGTTCAGAATCAGGCTCATTATACCGAAAAATTATTTGCCCTCAGTTTTAAAATAAATGTTTAAAGTCCTACTGTCTTAATTGTCGTAAATACCCCTTAAGAACAAATGACCTTGGGAAATCTGCAAACACCGATTTGAAAAGAAGTGTGAGTAAGATAAATACACAAAGTGTAATTAGCATTACTCTGAAAAAAAGCATAGCCATTGCTGCTTTGTTGTTCGGTTTTTTCAATAACCTATTCTTTTAGAAGAAACAAGTACCTCTGAGGACATGTTAGCTCCTCAAAGTCTGAAGCTGTGTAAAACACGTATTTCACCAAACCAAATATTCCCAGTATTTTTGATGCGTTACATTTCTCTTTCCTCCAGAGAAACCGCAGGACTTTTACCAGTACCGAATTCGGGGATAATATGAGCCCAAATACGAACACTCTGCAATTTCTGACGTTTCATGCAATTCACTTGCATGTGAATGTTAGGCATTTTCCTTACAAAACTGCCAAATATTTGACTGTCACAGAAGAATCCAATTATGAAATGAAGGTATCCTACTTAAAAACCAGTTCCTAAGGATTTCTTACATCTCCAATTGTTTTTGAAAGGTTTGTGAGTACATTCAAAGTTAAAGTAATTGTATCAAGTAATTTCTTGTTTACAGAAGACACATCCCACACATTTTTCTTAAGCCAGCTATCATTTTCAAATGCAGCAAGGAGGCTAGTATAACTCTAAATTTTTATACACACACATGCATTTTTAATATATACATATGTGTGTGTGTGTGTTAATTTGTGAACCCAGGCTATCTGAAAAAGGCTAAAAGAAAACAAAAACCCTCCTGTTGAAACCAGGAGGCTACATTTAGTGATTGCAGAAGTGGGACAGCAATCTTTATATAACTTTCTAGAGCATACTCTGTGCACCAGACTGCTTTACCGATGCTTTATTCTGGTTTTACCAGTTTAACTCGACTTACTCCAAAACAAATCTGTTGTGGAGATGTATGTAAGTATCAGTAAATGAGGCCCTTTTTTTTCCAGCCAAAGAGTAAAACCAAGTAAAACACATCTGGCTGAACCGTCACAGAAAACCAGTATATTACTTTAGAGATACTGTCATTACCCCTGATTTGGTCTGGAGTAAAGAAGAAAAATAGACTTCATTCATGGATCCCCAAAATTTATGAAGGTGTATTTAATAGAGATCAAGGCGCATTGCTTTATTGGTACTCTAGAAATAGGTGGAGACTACGCTGTCAAAATGTATTTTAAATACAATACTGACATAGCCTTAAAAGCCTCTGTAGGAAAAGGAATATTGCAAGTAAAGAAGTGTTTAGAACTCTGCCCAATATAAACAAAACAAATAACAACATCCAAAATGTTCAACCCAGGAACATACATTTCCTACTGGAATCTAATTTTAGTAGCATCTGTACCTTAGAAAGGAGCTCACAAGCCTATACAAAGAAATTAAAAGGACCCGCTAACTGCTGGAAATGAAAACTTAAATTATTCCTTTGTTTAATCTGATATTATTTTTAAACCAGCAGAACTGACACTCGCACACGACCATACCGCAGAAATGCAAAGCAACCATCATCAGCCCAATACATAAACTTCTTCCGCCAGCATCTTGCTATGAGAGGGCAAATCGTTGGGATACATCACCCCGTTAATTCAAAGGGAAGAGGGCTTTTGTACCTTGAGTTTGGATAATTACAGGCAGACGTTGTAGCAAATTAGACAGGTAAAGGCGCTTCAACCTCAGTGTCCGAAAGAAAAATGCAACTTGCAGTGCTGCAGTTGTCTGCACGTTTATATACATATGCCATTCATTTCCTCTTTTCTTTTATTCACAAATACTGCAATTCTGCAAGGCTGCCATAAAATCTTCATTGGTCTTCTGTTAACATACTCAACACAAGACACAATGCATAAATCACCAAAACTTTTTTCTTTTTACTTTGCCATTCAGAGGAAAATTGAAAAAGATATCTGAAATGATCATCTAACTGAATGAGAATATTTCCCTGAGCTACTTAATTATGGGGGTTTGAGAAGGCAAGTATATTCCAAAAGACTAATAAAAGGTTTTGAAGGATATTAAGCACGTGGCTTTTACTGCTAATAGCAGAAGCAGCTACATTAGTTCATTCCACATTCAGAGCCATCAAGTCTCAGACTCCTGAAGCAGACAACATCTGCAGCATAAGCTATCCAGCTCAGTCTAGATTAGTACCAAAAGTTTTCTTTTTCTTCTTATTATAGCTATAATGTCTCAAGAGGATTTGGGAAGTGTGCAGAAATGTTAATGATAATCTTGTGGATGTTATCAGTTTAGATTTTAGAGTTTCACTACCTACCGAGTTAAAATCAGTTTGCCAAAAGCAAACATTCACAGCACAAAAATCCTTAATACTTGTTTGTCGTTTTTAGAGCTTTTAAAAGCCTTTGAAAAGCTGAACTGACAGCTCATTTTGCAAAAGGAAAGCAATCTGGGGGAAAAAAAAAAGTTGAAAACTAGGGCCTGTTAGCTTGCTTTCATTGCAAGTAAACAAAAATAAAAAGTCCCCATTAACAAGCATCCAGGACAAAAGGAGTTAATATTTAATTAAAACCAGCTCTATCCACTGTAACAATGACCTGGAGCCAAACAAGGCAGAAGATGTATGAGTCATTCTTTCTGCCAGTGAATGAGACAGCTGATCTCCGAAGCAATTCCTCAAGACAAGCAGTCAGAACTGGAGTTCTGCCTCCATTCACAAAAACACAGTCCAGCATGAACCATGTGGCCCCAACCACAAGCTTTTCATGTCACACCCTTCCAGAAAGCTACAGCAAAGTAAACTTGAACTTTAGGCATAAACACACTGATTTCACTGCTTTGTCTCAAGATGCAGCACAGACCTGCTGAGGAACGTATTTAATAAATGAAAAGTTAAGCGAACTATAAAGGGCTCAAATTTAACTCTTCCTTCTCCCAATCACAAACTGCTTCCAAAAGCTCAGCCGCACTCCAGGGAAAGGTGCTCCTGTTAAAAAACGGAAACTTTCCCGAGAAACAAGAAGCTGCAAACCTCCTCGCTTCACTTCAGACTTTATTTTGGGTAGCAGAACACTTCCTGCGGTGCTGTGTTCTCTGACCTCAAGCTTCACTTTTAGAGCTGAGAGCAATTGGTTTTAAAATACCAATGATTTATTCAAAGTGGCAAAAGCAATTGAAATTGACAGCGAATTACATATGAACAGCAGTATTTTGGCTTCAGCTAAAATAAGACTTCAGGCCTCAACAGTGCTAAGTCCATTGAGTTTTCTTTGATTCATTGTCACTTCTGAATATCTGGAAGAGTGTATAAATTTTAAGTATTCCTGAAAGAACCGGGGGCGGGAGGGGGAGCGCGGGGAGGGTGGTTTTGGTTGTTGGGTTTTGTTTTTTTTCCACGGGAACAACTGTTTCTAACAAAGGAGCATTCAGAAGGCAAAACAGTGACAAATTTCAAGATGGTAAAAAATATTATTTCCCATAAGCACCGGATTTGCTGTCAAAACAACCCCAAAACCTTTTTACATAAAGGGAGATGCTCTGACTAACAAACTTAAGAGCAGTTCAAAACTAGCTCCAGATCTCAAAATTCTTCCTTATGTGAATAATCCCTAGGAGTATGAAGATGGGTTTGTAGAATCTGCTCTTCATTTGCTGCTATACTAAAAATGAGAAAAAAAGTCAGCTTAAAAGGAACAGTCACATTTAACATTTCACTACATCCCTCATGGTTCACAAACCTCACTATGCCTTTGAAAAATACTATTTTGAGTAAAAGGCATCTACTTCTCCAGCAAACAAGAAAAACATTAAAAAGTTTATTACTGCACAGACTTTCAGACTTGTAGATTTCTGGTGGGTTTATTTCTTTCGGATTTCTTTTTAAAAGAGCACCCCTTCCTCCCCCCCATTTTGCCTAATCTAACTTTTCTCCTTTTTTTGTTCACAGATATTTAAGATCAAGAGTTATGAGTATTTGAAAGCCAAATCCGTCAGATCACTAGAATAAAAAAAAAAAAAGCAGCTATTCTCTGTATTACAAATTCCAAAATGAAAATCCTTTCACTGCTTTTTAGAGTGTCTGTCCCCATCAGGCAGATTTCAGCCATGAAGGTATTAAATTATTATTTCTTGACTATTTTTGCTCCTATAAAAATGTGTACAGTTCTTGAATATGGCTCCATAGCATTTGCCTTACACTGAGTAAATTTTACAACTTTTTGGCAAAAGAAAGCTATTTAGAGTAAGCTGCTACACGTCTTCACTGATTTAAATGAAGTCACTTTAACTAGACTAGTATTTGAAGATCTACTACTTTAATTAAAAATAATCCTTTGAGAACTAGAAACTACTCATTTTCATACCTCTTCATTTAAGAAATAAACTAGAAGTCAACACTAGCTTAGACATCACCGCGATACTGGTGCATCTTTCACGATAGGAGAAGGGAGGGCAGAAACTTATTTCCTAAAGTTCATTCCAAATTTGGGTATTAATTATCTGAGAGAAATAACTTTCTTCCAGATACCAAGAATTGGCTTTTAAATGCTGGTAGCTTGTAGTAGCCATCCACTCAATTTAGCTAAGCTGCAGTAGAGGCATGAACCCGTTACTGTTAGCTATTATTTCAAGCCACTTGCTGTTCACTTAATCTTTTTATATTTTTTCAAGTGACCCAAAGAACATTGTATTTTATTTTTCAGTTTATTACCATCTGAGAAGCATATTATCTATTGCGCTAAGAAGCAAATCTAGCTCGTAAATTCCTTATTTATCGTTGCTTGGGATGCCTTTTACATATCTTTAACAAACTCTAGGAGAACCTAGTACCTGAAAGAGTAATTTTAAAGAAAAATCTGGGTTTTTGTTAATCTATTATTCCCTCAAAACCAAATGCTTTCAGAATGGAAAGGAGACTTTCACTCACTACGAATTTGTTCTCTCTCTTCTGATTCCAGGATAAGAAGTAACAGCTACCATGATGAGATAACATTAGATTAATATTTGAACCATTTTTTTCAAGTCACCGAACAATTGCTATCTGCCAAAACCAATCTGATTCCAAATATGCAGAATCAATAAAGTCATTTTATAATATTATCATGACAAAATGTTGCCGTCAAGTTATTTAAATATAAAACAAAAGATAATATCTGAATAATATTTGCCTTCATTACCAATCGGCAATTTTAACTATTTCCTGTCAAGTTTGAAGGTTGAAACAATTATTAAAGGCTTCCCAATTTCAATTTCATCAGGAAACAGTTATAATCTATCTTCTGTCCTGCACAACAACTGACATGAGGGAACCTTATTCAGAATAAGTTTTACATCAAAAGAATTTAGATTCTTTCCTACATATTTAATACTACACAGAGTAACACGCAAAACTTATTTCCATCAAAATCTAGTATACAGCTAGTGGAATACGTTTCTAAGTTTTCTGTAAGTAGTATTCAGCTTGTTAATTATGGAGTAATAAAATATTAAAGAGGTTACTGAACTGTTTACCTTTTGGATTAATTCTTTAATACATGTGAACCTCCCACCATTTCCAATCGGAAAAGAATACATTTCTTTTGTGTTTACTTGTTTACCACCAACTTGTCACAGGTGATACTAACTGTAAAAATCTCCAGGCTAAAATATGTGATGTAGCTACAGGAAAAACAAAACAAAACAAAAAGTCCACAAGCATGTTTTGTGTGTCTCAAAACGCAACTCACTTTCTTCTCCTAACTAATAAGTAGATTTTTGACCTGGTTACTCCCCAGTGGGGATCTGAACTCGTGGGAGAAACCTGGTCAGCTGCCACTGCTTTTCTTAAAAAGGGTCAAGATGTTTTAAAATTTCATGGTCATTTCCCTGGCTCCAGAGCATTATGAAAAGAAATATGTAAACATTACTGATGCTGCCAAATTGGCAGACTTCTAGCCTATGAAGGTCCAGAAGAACATAAATGGACACATCTAGCAATGGGTAAACAAGTCTGATTTCAAAATCTGTTTCCTGGCTAAGCTCAATCACGTAGACATTTGAGCAGAGCTACAATATCCTCAAACACTAGTATATTATAAAGACTACTAAAAGTTGTTTTGGGTGGGGGATTTTTTAATAAAAATTTGGGATCAAGTTAATAACTCAATATTTGAGTTTCTCATCTTGACTTTTTATTTCAGTTTTAGTTCAGCCTTTAGTAAAGCTGTGCAAAGTTTGTGTTTTAGGGAACAGCTAAAACCATGGCGTGGCCTGAAACACACAGATTTCTTAAAATATTTCTAGAACACTGAAAAATCTGTAATATTCATTTGTAATATGACATGGAAAAATAAAATGATAACATTCTTCAGCTTTATTATCCTCTGCTACATGGAAAGGCAACTTTTTTTTTTTCATCTTTAAATACTTACCAGATGATGCTATCTGCTTTTACAAAGGTTCCTCAACCTAGCTGACACAGGACTAGACACCTTTCTCTCTCAAAACCTATCTAAATTTATTAAGTGAAATAGACTCAGCTAAAGAGGAAAAAAAGGATTTCAAACAACTCATTCTAGTCTAAAATAAGCAGTGCCTCCAGAACAAAAATTGCCATTACAGTAATTTATGCACCTACAGAAATGATTAAATCAGTTTTACATTCCATATTATTTTTCAAACTTGCATTATTATCTGCACATGCATTATCAATCTGCCTGTATTTTTCTGACTTATGATCAAAGAAATTTAATCATTTTCAGAAACAAAAACAACCATGGCAGTGAAAAATCAAACTAGAAGTTTTTCTCTCCATCAGAAAACAGCATCTTTTGAGTAGTATTTTAACATACTTCTGGCTTGTTAGAATGAATGAGATGACACAAAATAAAGAGATCCTTAGGAAAATTACCACAGGGAGACAGTTACAGTCGTTATCTGATCATTATACTAAAAAAAATGATCTTAGTACAGAACATCCTCTTTACCATGATTAGGAAAGAACAATATTAATTCATAAAAATATATCCTCTGATCCATTAACTTAAAGACGAATTTTTCATTATATACAGAATAACCACATGCTAAAAATAATGCTAGGCGAATAAAAATGTCAGCAAAATAAACAATACCCCACAACTTACTTACAGGTTAAGAACTTGACTAACTATATATAAAGCTGTTAAAACAAAATCAGTAAGTAGGCAAGTAGTCGTCAGCAATATTTCCCTCTTTCTACGAAAACCAGCAGCAAGCAGTTCACCCCAACATCCCTCCTCTCCCAAAAAAGCATAACATCTATTCTATAAACAACTGTGCATAGTCCAGTACATGATAAAAATTAAACATATGTGCATACTCACATTCATTTAAATCAGGATAAATTTGGAGAGATTATGTTAACTTGCATCAAAATCATGTTTATTTCAGATGCAGAAGTTTACATAAATATTTCAACCAGAAATATTAAGAACAGACAATGCATAAAAACCTTTATTCTTGAAATACTAAATAACAGAAAAAAAAAAAATCAGAAAATATTGCTGAAGAGTACAAATACACTTCAGCAAGCAGAAAGGTACCTTGCATTTTGTTAAAGTTCTCCTAATGCAGCAGCTCATTTTTTGTTATTGTTAAATGAATCTCTCAACAGCTACTCTAAATTCAGATTTCTACATTATTGTTCTTAAACCTTCTCTCTTCAGTAGAATGTGCTCTGCAAGATTATTTGAAATACTTAAAAGCACAAGCAGGTGTAAAACAGACCGATGCCAGCTTTCTAATCACCCACTACACAATCTCACAACTACAAATATGAAGACAAAAATAACATGCAAAATGTTTAAAGGCTTCAGGAAAAAAAAAAAAAAAAATAAATAGTACTTTTTAAGTATTCCATACACACCTAATGTTCTGTGTTGTGAACAAGGTGGAAAGAAGACACTTGCACTTAAATCTTGAAGCATCCCGTCCCGATGAACCCAGAGAAACTAATTTCTGCCATCAGAAAAGTACTCCACCAGAACACCAAATAATTATATGTGCTGCTCTAAAGGAAACAGCAAGCCCAGTTCTGGCTGTATGTAGTCTCTCGAGGTACAATAATATAAACCTGATCAATTGCAATTAAAATCTGAACAGAGGCTTAGAACTTGAAGTCTTGGTGCATTAGTTCTTGCCAAAAGCAGATGTGATTGTGAGCTGGAAGCAATTTCTCCTGGTAATTTGTGATGACACTGGGTAGAGCAGCCCCAGAGTCCCCAAAGACAAACTCATCAGAGGCTCTAATGTATGCATGACACATGAGGTGGCTCTTTTAGAGCTCAATTAATTGGGCTGAACATTAAGACAGCAAGTTCAGGACTTTTTTCTTTTTTTTTCCCCTCCAGAGTTGTTTTTCCTCTTTTTACAAGCAGTTTTTTCCCTTACCTTCTGCAAGCCATGTCTCCTGTAATTGGCTCAGATCTTGAAAGAGTTCTGCAAAAAGATGAAGACACGGATAAAAGACTCACACCTTTAATCTCTTCATAAGATTAAAATATGTTTGAAAAAATATTTTTCCTGAAGAACACTGTACATGAATTCTATTTTGGCAGTCAAATATACAGACAAAGTAGGTATTTTCTGGTTGCAGTTCATGATTTTTCTACGCCTATTAACAAAAAAGAAGTACTTATTGTGTTATTTTATCAACTCTTGAAATAATAACCAGAACCTTAATCAAGCTCTGGAGTATAAAAGGCTCATTCAGCAATACATGGAAAAGTTAAAAATTATAATCTTTCTTACAGGTGAACTATTTCTCCCTACACAATCTGGGCCTCCTCCTGCACTATCTGCCCCAGATAAAGCTCTCTCGGACTTCAGCAGTTCTGCCTGAGCAATGACTGAGTATTTTTATTAGTAGGGTCGTAACTAGCATGCAAAAATTTTGAAGCAAAGACCTGAGATGCTGCAACAGCAAACAGAAATGGGAAATCTTTTGTACTTCCCCTTATGTTTTACTTTGTACAACAAGAGAATCAGCACTATTTCCTCTATGCTGTACTCACTGTTCTTAAAAGTGAAATTACTTTCTCCGCGGACTAAGTTTTGCAGCAGCTTATCTTTTTTTGCAATTCACTGAAATCAGTTGCTTATAATGGGTGTAAAGCAGAGCAGCACGCAGCTTACTTGCAAAGCTCAGAAACTCAGTTATGAAAATTCTGTTTACTAAGACTAAGTAGGATATTTGAACTGACAAATGGTTTATTTTTAATTTACTGTATTTTGAGAGAGACTTCCTCTTTTACGAATGCTGACAGACAACTATTTACATACACTCAAATGACAGAGGCTATTCATTTATCCTGTGGACTGATACCTCATGTTCATGTTGGGAAATCATTTAACTGAAAATCAGAAAGTTGCTTTCTTTTCAATCTACCCTAGAATAAATTTTTCCAAACAAGTAAGTAGGGATTTTGAAAAGTGTATCAGTGTGTCCTCGCCCTGGTAAGATTTATATAGGGGTAAGTTGTAGGTCCCTATATACCTTCCTGTATGTCTTACGTACTTACAGACGTGTAGGCGTAGCATCTATACTGACCTTGTAACCTAAAGAAGTGTTAACAGCTATTGCTAGACTACAGTTCTCAAGCTACAATCATGTGAGTGGTTACTGATGGGAATAAGTTACAAGTCTTTGGCCCTCCAAAACTTTGTCCACTCCAGACTTCCTTAACTGAATTTCCCAGGATTTTTAACCCTACCAGTGTTACACAGCAATAGAAACCGGCTACCAGACACCAGAAGCCTGACTACAGTTAAGCCCTACAGCTCTACAGTAAAGCTAGAGTGAAAACCAACAGTCTCCACGCTGGCATTCTCGCTCCTGCAACCACCAGTGAACACACACCGGTGAAAAGGATGTTAAAAGATGCGAGGAATGAGGAAAAGCCCTCAATCTCAAGAGGCTTGAAGGTGAAAAAGTCAGCTGCCATGACTGGTGTCAGATGCTGCAAAGGCTTGGCCTCAGTGCATGATATCCGTGTGCCACATGTGCAGCAGTACCTAAAATGCAACAGGGTAAGTCAAGGAAAGAATATCAACTTTACGAGTTTATTGCCTTTGCCAGTTTGTTTTGCAGTAGTAAATGCAATTTTCTTGTCTCGTTTATTCAGATTGATCTAGATATATTTATCTCCAAAATAAATAAATAAATAGCTCTTANGGGGGGGGGGGGGGGGGGGGGGGGGGGGGGGGGGGGGGGGGGGGGGGGGGGGGGGGAGGAGGTGTAAGCCCTCATCTTCTGAATCATGAGCCAGGTCTCTGTTAATGAATTTTCTTTTCCTGACATTTGTCGGTCTCTCATTACAGTTTCTCCCACGCGGATTCTATAAACAGGAAAGATCAGTTACTTAGAAATCTGAGGTTTGGTTGTGGTTGTTTTTTTTTTTTT